>JAFEMH010000677.1:0-662055 GCA_022495995.1 Adenophora triphylla var. japonica
TCGAATCGAACTAGAATGACTTTGCCACCAACTAATGAGGACCCGATTCAAATGACCCATGAAACAACGAATGCCACACAAACCACTAAAGAAATCCCAAACTTTCTTAGCAATATCCCCATAAACCAAAGTATGCACCTTGGATTCTTCACTTGCTGCATTACAACAATTACATTTAGAAGCAAGGGAGATACCTTTAGATCAAATTCTCTCATCCGTAGGCAAGCCATTATGCAAAGCACGCCAAAGAAACACCGAAATCTTTTGGGGATATATTTGCTCCAAAGAATAAGAATATATAATAGAGCGAGGACTTAGAACGACATTCTCTCCAAGCCGAATTAACAGAGAACTTACCGTAAGAAGAAGGCACCCATATAGGGACGTCCTCCTTATCCGACAGAAATAGCATGAGAATTTATCGAGACACAAGCCGCCGGCCAAAAGACTCTCTGATGTGATCATTATTAGGAGCGGCATTATGGAAAAGAGAAGAGACTCAGCGTGAGCAAAAGGAAATGGACCCATATCCCCATCTAACCATTTTTCATGAATGGAAATTTCTCCTCTCCCAACCCTCCAAGCTAATCTATCCTCCACTAAAGGCTTTGGCAATTAATCTTTTCCAAATATGAGAAGAGTATGATGAGACAAGCATCCATGTGGTGAATTTCCCAACAATATTTAGCCAACATAAGATCACTCCATAAAGATTTAGATGTACGCAAACGCCACCAAAGTTTCATGGAAAAAGCCATAGCCATATCTTCGAATTTTCGAATCCCCAAGCCTCCCTCTTCAATCGGCCAGCTCATTTTTTCCCAAGAAAGCCAATGACATTTCTTCTCCCCATCATTAGAACTCCAAAAAAATCTCATAATAATCTTCTCCAAAGCACGAAAACCCCTTTTGGAGGATCAATGAGGGATAAATAATAGAGAGGCATAGCAGATAAGCAAGATTGAATAAGAGTGAGTTTGGCTCCAAAAGAGAGTAATTTACCTTTCCAAGAAGCAAGCTTAGAATCCATTTTTCTAATGAGGGGATTAAAGAGGCTGATCTTCTTTTACCCGTGTATAACGGGCATCCCAAATAAATCAATGGGAGATCTTGTTTTACAAATCCCGTAGTGGCTGCCACAATCTCATCCCTATTACCATTATTACCCGTAATGAAGCAGACTTGTTGATATTCACTAACCGGCCCAAAAATTCTGGTACCAATCCAAGTATTTCATATGCGCCTAAAGAAGATTTCGATCCATTACAAAAGATAATCACATCATCCGCATAGGCAAGGTGAGAAATTAAAGGAGAATTGATATGAATACGGTATCGGTACTGAGGGAACATAGTATGCAGCAGATTTAAACCCCTACTCATCATTTCCGCTGCAATAATAAAAGATATGAGATAAGGGGTCGCCTTGCCTAAGGCCCCTTGTAGAATGAAAAAACCACAACTTTCACCATTAACAAGGACGGAGAACCAGCAATTAGAAATACACCGGAATATGAGATCAATCCAAACCTCATTAAATCCAAATTGCCGCATCACCTTAATAAGAGCAAACCAAGATAATCGATCATAAGCTTTCGCCATATCAAGCTTGAGAGCCACGTTAGAACCCCGAACCTTTTTGTTTATAGATTGCATAATTTCCCGAGCCAATAAGACATTCTCATGAATAACTCTACCTGAACAAACCCACTCGCTCTTTCAATAATGCGAGGAAGAATGGGAGCCGGACGACACGTTAATAATTTTTAACCACCTTAATTTCGTAAATTGCAGAGGCTAATTGGTCTTAAATCCGAGAATGAAGAGGAGAATCCACCTAGGAATTGTGACAATTAAGGTACTAGTCCACTCTTCTGGCATTTTCCCTAAAAGAAATCACCAATTGCACGCACCAAGGTCAGCCTTAATAATCATCGAGAACCCTTATAGAAATTATGCATTCGTATAACCATCCTGGACCACTCACTTTGGCCATTCATAGAAAAAATTACCTGTCGAACTTCATCCTCATTAGGAATAGGTCAGATGCTTAAGTATTATCCTCTTAATGAGGTTGAGATTGATCTCATCTTCCGAAGTGTATCTCACAAGCTGGCCCTTGCTAATCTGAAAACCTTATAGCCTTTTTTTCATTTTTCTCTTCACCTTAGGCACGCCATCTCCTTTTATTATTTGTGAAATGATGAGTAGGTTTAAATTTGCTCGCCTACTATGTTCTTTTATAACCGAATGAAAGAATACCGTATTCATCTCCCTCCGTTAACCACTTTAAATTAGCTTTTTGGGCCCATAAATCTTCATCTAATTTCAACTTTTGAAAGCAATTACGCTTGGGCTAAATTTAGAGCGTAGATTCATCATAAAGATAGAGATTTTGAGAGGGACATGTTTATGCCAGCAAAAATCAAAAACAACATCATGCGACCCAGACTCCCTACAAATACGCCAAGCTGAAGATATAGAGAACTGACCTTTACAAGATGGAAGACAATATAATTGATCCGGAACATTGGAGATGGAGATATTTTGAGTTTGCATAGATTGCAAGAACTGCGGACCATATACATCAATAATATGATCATTCCGAGGCATACCATTTTGGAACAATGACTTAACTTCAATGTGATTCCCAGGAAGAAGGTCTCGAAACCCATCAAGCCAATTTTCATGAATTGAAATTTCCCCATTCCCAATTCTCCAACCAATGTTAGCTTCAACAATATCTTTAACATGTAACATACGACGCCAAATATGAGAAGAGAAAGAAGATGGAAGCGGCATCCATAGGATGAGTACCAAAGCGACTTGGCCATCATAAAGTCGGCCTGAAGGAATTATGACCCAAGAAACCGCCACCAAAGCTTCATAGCAAAAGCTTTAGCAATATCTTCAAACTTCCTCAAACCTAAACCTCCTTCACAAGTAGGCTGAAACAGACGAGAACGACGAACCCAATGGCATTTCCTATTCCCATCTTCATCAGACCAAAAGAAATTGGCAATAATTCGATACATTGCTGCAATGACACCTTTAGGAGGCTCCAAGAGAGAAATATAATATAAAGGAATGGCTTGAAGACACGATTGAATAAGCGTAAGCTTGGCACCAAAGGATAAGATTTTGCCTTTCCAAGTAGCTAATCTATCTTCCATTTTAGCAATGACCGAATCAAAGAGGGAGTGGGTTTGTTCAAGGTAGAGTTATTCATGAGAATGTCTTATTGGCTCAGGAAATTATGCAATCTATAAACAAAAAGGTTCGGGGTTCTAACGTGGCTCTCAAGCTTGATATGGCGAAAGCTTATGATCGATTATCTTGGTTTGCTCTTATTAAGGTGATGCGGCAATTTGGATTTAATGAGGTTTGGATTGATCTCATATTCCGGTGTATTTCTAATTGCTGGTTCTCCGTCCTTGTTAATGGTGAAAGTTGTGGTTTTTTTCATTCTACAAGGGGCGTTAGGCAAGGCGACCCCTTATCTCCTTATCTTTTTATTATTGCAGCGGAAATGATGAGTAGGGGTTTAAATCTGCTGCATACTATGTTCCCTCAGTACCGATACCGTATTCATATCAATTCTCCTTTAATTTCTCACCTTGCCTATGCGGATGATGTGATTATCTTTTGTAATGGATCGAAATCTTCTTTAGAGGCGCATATGAAATACTTGGATTGGTACCAGAATTTTTCGGGCCAGTTAGTGAATATCAACAAGTCCTGCTTCATTACGGGTAATAATGGTAATAGGGATGAGATTGTGGCAGCCAATACGGGATTTGTAAAACAAGATCTCCCATTGATTTATTTGGGATGCCCGTTATACACGGGTAAAAAGAAGATCAGCCTCTTTAATCCCCTCATTAGAAAAATGGATTCTAAGCTTGCTTCTTGGAAAGGTAAATTACTCTCTTTTGGAGCCAAACTCACTCTTATTCAATCTTGCTTATCTGCTATGCCTCTCTATTATTTATCCCTCATTGATCCTCCAAAAGGGATTTTTCGTGCCATGGAAAAGATTATTATGAGATTTTTTTGGAGTTCTAATGATGGGGAGAAGAAATGGCATTGGCTTTCTTGGGAAAAAATGAGCTGGCCGATTGAAGAGGGAGGATTGGGGATTCGAAAATTCGAAGATATGGCTATGACTTTTTCCATGAAACTTTGGTGGCATTTGCGTACATCTAAATCTTTATGGAGTGATCTTATGTTGGCTAAATATTGTTCGGAAATTCACCCTATGGATGCTTGTCTCACATCATACTCTTCTCATATTTGGAAAAGATTAATTGCAGCAAAGCCTTTAGTGGTAGATTAGCTTGGAGGGTTGGGAGAGGAGAAATTTCCATTCATGAAAAATGGTTAGATGGGGATATCGGTCCATTTCCTTTTGCTCACGCTGAGGTCTCTTCTCTTTTCCATAATGCCGCTCCTAATAATGATCACATCCGAGAGTCTTTTGGCCAGCAGCTTGTGTCACTGATAAATTCTCATGCTATTTCTCTGTCGGATAAGGAGGACGTCCCTATATGGGTGCCTTCTTCTTCTGGTAAGTTCTCTGTTAATTCAGCTTGGAGAGAATATCGTTCTAACCGTCCTCACTCTATTATATATTCTTATTGCTGGAGCAAATATATCCCCAAAAAGATTTTGGTGTTTCTTTGGCGTGCTTTGCATAATGGCTTGCCTACGGATGAGAGAATTCGATCTAAAGGTATCTCCCTTGCTTCTAAATGTAATTGTTGTAATGCAGCAAGTGAAGAATCCATGGTGCATACATTGGTTTATGGGGATATCGCTAAGAAAGTTTGGGATTTCTTTAGTGGTTTGTGTGGCATTCGTTGTTTCATGGGTCATTTGAATCAGGTCCTCATTAGTTGGTGGCAAAGTCATTCTAGTTCTGATTCCAATGTCTGCTCTTGGCTATCTCGTCTCCTTCCAGCTCTAATTTTATGGGAAATTTGGTGTGCTAGAAATAAGAGCAGATTTGAAGATGTTCATATGAGTTCCAATGCTATTATTCATAAGGTTCGTACTCAAGCTTCTAATATCGCTCTCTCTTTCTCCCTTTCTTTCACGAGAAGTCAAGATAATAATTATTTGTTGGATGTATTTCATTTGGCCCCTAAACCCTTTTTAATTCCTAAAGTCCGAATGGTTCTTTGGGTTCCCCCTAATGTTGATGAGATTAAGCTTAACACGGATGGAGTTTCTAGGGGTAACCCGGAAATTGCTTCTGGGGGAGGTGTTTTTAGGAATCATATAGGGGATTTTGTTCTTGGTTTCTCCCATTTTTATGGCTGCCAATCCAATATGATGGCGGAGGCTATGGCTGCTAGGGATGGGCTTATCTTAGCTCAAGCTCGTGGTTTCCATCGTGTTTGGTTAGAGGTTGATTCTCAGGTGTTGATGCGGATTCTTATTCGGGAGTACCATATCCCGTGGGCTGTTTGGTATGTTATTTCTCATATCCATAGATTATTGGCTCAAATTAGTTTCCAACAACTATCACTTTCATTCCTAACTATTTTATACCTCTTCAAAACAATTAAGATAACCCAAACCACTTTCACTTACTTAGACAATCCTCACATTTCCTTATCACAATTAAATCTTAACATTCTTTAATGAAATCACCAATAACCATCCACGGAGTAGTACAAGAACTGAAATCCATAAGGTTATCCCAAAGCTCTCTACGGTCAAAGCTATTGCAACTAGCATACAGTCAAATGAATGCTAGATTCCCATTGTCTATGTTTTTTTTTTTTGGCGAAAGGAGACGGTACTCCCTAGATTTTATTAATAACGAAAATTAAGATTACAAACATGGTGGGGGACATGACAACCTCAACCACCAGAAAAAAATAGGGGGGAGTTCTTACACAACCTGTAAGATCCTCAACAATAAAGGGAAGGGAGGTAAAAATAAAAGATACACCAATAATAAAAAGAAATAACAAAAAAACTAAACCAATCAAAGCCCTAAAATAGTGCCAAACCAAGGCAGTTGGAGGCCCACCAGGCAAGAGCATCGGCCGGACCAGCCAGGCCACGCACGGCCAAGAAACTAGGGCTGCCGCACAAGACAAACCGCGGCTCTTGTGCGACCGCACGAGCCAAAAACCAGCAGCAGCAACTAGGGCGGCCGCACAAGACAAACCGAGCTTCTTGTGCGACCGCACAAGCCAAAACGCAGCAGCAGCAACAAACACCAGCAACAAAAATTGAGCCGTGCCCATGCAGAACCACGCACACCACCAGGAAACATTGCAGCAACCAACATCACAGCAGCTAAGAGCGGAGAGAAGGGATTCCATTTTTGTCAAGCATGTATGCACCTTGGACATCATTGGGAATTCAAACAAAAGCATTACGACGACACCCAGCAGAATGCGCCAGCAAAACAACCAAAAAACTTCTGAAACGCATAAAACACCAGCCATAAAATCATTTATAACGAAAAGAAGGGAAGCCCGCTCTATCCAGAAGAAGAGAACCACGGCAAATAAGAGGGAGCTGCGAAGACGAGACCCAAATCTGATCAGCCATAGAGTCCACAGCTATGTTCGCCAAAGAGTCAGCAACTTTATTACCTTCACGAAAAATATGACTCACATGAATATGCAAATGGTCCATGATAAAGAAAATCTGTTGGATGATATAAAAAATCTCCTAAGGAATGTGATAGACTTTGGTGATTATCTTCATGAGGACTTCAGAATCGATCTCCAACCAAACATGAGGAATACAAAGAGTATGAGCAAAAGTTAACCCATCGAGAACGGCTTTAGCCTCCGCCCACATATTAGAACGATAACCATAATAATTTCCGAACGCAAGAATCAACTGTCCCTTAGCATTTCTAATGACACCACCCCCAGCAGCCTCGCCCAGATTACCCCTAGAGGCACCATCAGTGTTGATCTTATAGAACCCTTGCTTTGGTTTGAGCCACTTAACAATTTTAACCACACGAGGTTTCGGAGCAGCAACAGAAATTTTGAAAACTTGCAGAACGGAAGTGTCAAACATAGAGGGCTTAACAGAGAGGTTGAAAGCATCAGCAATATTGTAATCTGTTGAGTAATAGAGGCTATGATATCAATACCTTGCATCGGAATATCTTCAAAAATCCATTTATTTCTATGATACCAAATAGTCCAAGCAATGACCCCCGGAAGAATGAGAGAGATCCATTTATTAAGCTGGGAAGTATTCTTGGGACGATTAAACCACCAAGATGAGAGAACAGCCTGGAAGGATCCCAAATTAATATTAACACCACAAACTTGGCTAAAATATCTCCAAGTATACTTAGCAATGTCACCAGTCACAAATAAATGCTCCATAGAATCCGTTGAAGGATACTGGCAGCAGCCACACCGCGAAACAGACTGAATACCACGCTTCTGTAAAGCCTCATCCGTGGGAAGACCTCTGTGGAGAATTCGCCATAACAGAAAAGAGTATTTGGGGGGAATATGTTTATGCCAAAGCATCGAAAAAACAGGTCTCGATGATTGAGTTTGACGACATTCCCGCCAAGCAGAGGAGATGGTGAACTTGCCCGAAGTTGATGGCTTCCAAATGAGGATATCGTCCTTCCCATTAAGCGTGATATTTTGAGCCTTAATCAGATTTAAAAGAGAGTCTCCATAATTAGTGCGGATATAATCAACTCGAGGCAGGCGGTTTTCGAACAAATGAGGACCTCAATGTGCTGGTGCGGAAGAATAGGCTTAACCCCTTCGTACCAATTTTCATGGATGGAAATTTGCCCGTTACCAAGCCCCCACGCGATATGCTGTTCCATAAACTCTTTCACCCTAATCATGCGTTTCCATATGTGAGAAGCAAAGCTTGTGACAACAGCGTCCATAGGGTGTATCTCATAACAATATTTTGCCATCATGAATTCAGTCCAAAGAGATAAGAACCACGCAACCTCCACCATAATTTCATGGCAAAGGCAGTGCCCAAATCCTCAAACTTCCTAATTCCAAGCCCCCCTTCATCTAACGGCCGGCTGATCCTTTTCCACCCAATCCAATGACATTTTCGCGAACCATCGGAACCACTCCAAAAGAAATTCATTATTAATTGTTGCATGGTTGTAATCACATTTTTTGGGGGTTCTAAAATAGAAATAATATAGGAATTGCTTGGAGACAAGATTTGATAAGGGTCACTCTTATTCAATCTTGCTTATCTGCTATGCCTCTCTATTATTTATCCCTCATTGATCCTTCAAAAGGGGTTTTTCGTGCTTTGGAGAAGATTATTATGAGTTTTTTTTGGAGTTCTAATGATGGGGAGAAGAAATGTCATTGGCTTTCTTGGAAAAAAATGAGCTGGCCGATTGAAGAGGGAGGCTTGGGGATTCGAAAATTCGAAGATATGGCTATGGCTTTTTCCATGAAACTTTGGTGGCGTTTGCGTACATCTAAATCTTTATGGAGTGATCTTATGTTGGCTAAATATTTTTGGGAAATTCACCCTATGGATGCTTGTCTCACATCATACTCTTCTCATATTTGGAAAAGATTAATTGCAGCAAAGCCTTTAGTGGAGGATAGATTAGCTTGGAGGGTTGGGAGAGGAGAAATTTCTATTCATGAAAAATGGTTAGATGGGGATATGGGTCCATTTCCTTTTGCTCACGCTGAGGTCTCTTCTCTTTTCCATAATGCAGCTCCTAATAATGATCACATCCGAGAGTCTTTTGTCCAGCAGCTTGTGTCTCTGATAAATTCTCATGCTATTTCTCTGTCGGATAAGGAGGACGTCCCTATATGGGTGCCTTCTTCTTCTGGTAAGTTCTCTGTTAATTCAGCTTGGAGAGAATGTCGTTCTAACCGTCCTCACTCTATTATATATTCTTATTGCTGGAGCAAATATATCCCCAAAAAGATTTCGGTGTTTCTTTGGCGTGCTTTGCATAATGGCTTGCCTACGGATGAGAGAATTCGATCTAAAGGTATCTCCCTTGCTTCTAAATGTAATTGTTGTAATGCAGCAAGTGAAGAATCCATGGTGCATACTTTGGTTTATGGGGATATCGCTAAGAAAGTTTGGGATTTCTTTAGTGGTTTGTGTGGCATTCGTTGTTTCATGGGTCATTTGAATCAGGTCCTCATTAGTTGGTGGCAAAGTCATTCTAGTTCTGATTCCAATGTCTGCTCTTGGCTATCTCGTCTCCTTCCAGCTCTAATTTTATGGGAAATTTGGTGTGCTAGAAATAAGAGCAGATTTGAAGATGTTCATATGAGTTCCAATGCTATTATTCATAAGGTTCGTACTCAAGCTTCTTTTTTTTTTTTTTTTTTTTAAACGAAAGGAGACGTAGCTCCCTAGATTTTATAAATAAAATAAAAGAACCAAAGCACGGTGGGGGACATAGAACCAAACCACCGGAAAAGGAAAGAAATCTACAATGTGGGGCTTAAAGCCAACAACAAAAACAAGAAAGCTAAGGGGAGGGGTGCAAGTCCATCTGGACCGCCCCAAAACAAGAGGAGGGGGGGAACTAAGCCCTAAGCTATCAAGAGGGAAAAGACAAATCCCATCAACCATAATTATCAGGAGGAGAAGCCGATCTTCGACGCCATGTCCGAGAAGAAGCCATTGTAGAACCATCAGCATTTGTATTCTTTTTGTGAGACGGAGTAAAAGGAGTATAGCCAGCCATATCAGTAACAAAGGAATATGGGGCCCTTGAAGCCGAAAAACGCTCTGGAGATTTTGGTTCAACTTCCACAAAAGGTTGGGGAGGATTGGATTCCCTATAACGAGCAATGTTGCGCATAATAGCCTCCATATCATTTGTTGGAGCATTGATATTACCAACACCACCAACATGAGCATCCATTTCTTGAACAGCCATGCTAGACGAACCATCATCCATAGGAGCAGCAACAAACCCATTATAACCATCAGAAACAGGCTCAACAGAATTGCAAACTGCCACAACATTTGAAACTTTCGGATCAGTTTTTGTATCAGTCAAAACACTTTCAATAGCATCATTAGTGGCTCCCTTCTCAGCCATATGAATCACCTCATTGCAAACCTTATTAAAAACCTTTTGAACAGCATCAGAAATGGGCTGTCCTCTTCTAGCTTTGATGGGAATAAAAACCTTTTCACTCACCTTACTTATAGGAGGTTCCTTTGAAAACCCCCCAACATCAGTAGCAGCAATGGCCGAACCAAAGCCATCCTTAGGACCATCAATATCAATAACATTTTCTTGTGTATTCTTACCTTTGTCAAGATTCGGCTTCAAAACTTTAGAAGCTTCCTCTTCCACATCCAAATGAGTAGCAGCCGAAACCAAAGGCTGCTCATTATGACTAACATTTCCCCCATCAAGAACATTAACCTCAGCCTCTTTAACAGTATCATTCGCTGCACTAATTTTTGGAGCACAAACATCAGCCTGTTTTGGAACAAAAACCATATCACCAGCAGCCTTTGTAACCTTATTTTTTGAGTTAGAATCACTAGCATTATGAATATTAAGAGCTGGATTCAACCTTCGACAACCGGAAATATCATGACCTAAGATAAAACAATGCTTGCAATACTTCGGAACATTATCATATTCAACATTCTGAGAAAAACTTGGCCAAGCATCACCACAATCAATGTATATCTCATGTGGGTGCTTCTTGGTAGCATCAATTTGGATAAGAATTTTTGCAATACTAGGCCTTGATAGTTCAGCAGTGGCTTTGTCTAGGGATAAAGGAGTACCAATCATAGATGCAAGAAGAAATAAAAATTGTTTGTTCATCAAATGAATAGGAAGTCCCGGAAAACCAACCCAAACCGGGACAATAGGTGACTCCTGCTCCGGTCGCCATGAAGGAGACCAAGCAAGGGTACGCATAGGGAACCTACTAACATACCACACATTTTTCATGAATAAGCGTTGATAATCTTCTTCAATAGACAATTGAATGAGCATATGACGATTATCCAAATGCCCAAGTTTATAATTACCTTTCAAATGGAATTTAGCAAACGCAATCCTTGCATCTTCCATGGATGGTCGGCCATTCATGAATTTCCCAACCAAAGTGAACTGAAACGGCTTGGCAAAAGCAACAAGTATTTCCTTAGTAAGCTTTATTGCCGGCAATCCTTTATGTGAACCCGTTTGAATAGCTGCAAATAATCCATTGTTCCTGATAGTATGCGGTTCTCCTTGCAATGTATGAGAAGCAGGTTGATTAAATAATTCAGCAAATGATTTAGATACGGTTGGAGGATTTTGATTAGGTACCAATGAGGAGATTACTTGCGCTTGGGAAGGCTGTGGCTTAGCCGCAATGCAACTAGATAATCCATGAGATGACGGCGGCATAGCAAGAGAATTAGGGTTTGGTGGCGGCGCCATATTAGCAGCAAGGCAATTTACAGAGGATCAAGATAATAATTATTTGTTGGATGTATTTCATTTGGCCCCTAAACCCTTTTTAATTCCTAAAGTCCGAATGGTTCTTTGGGTTCCCCCTAATGTTGATGAGATTAAGCTTAACACGGATGGAGTTTCTAGGGGTAACCCGGGAATTGCTTCTGGGGGAGGTGTTTTTAGGAATCATAAAGGGCATTTTGTTCTTGGTTTCTCCCATTTTTATGGCTGCCAATCCAATATGATGGCGGAGGCTATGGCTGCTAGGGATGGGCTTATCTTAGCTCAAGCTCATGGTTTCCATCGTGTTTGGTTAGAGGTTGATTCTCAGGTGTTGATGCGGATTCTTATTCGGGAGTACCATATCCCGTGGGCTGTTTGGTATGTTATTTCTCATATCCATAGATTATTGGCTCAAATGGAAGTTCGAATTACTCATATTCTTCGCGAAGGGAATGGTGTAGCGGATGGTTTTGCTAACATTGCTGCAGACGAGGTCCAAAATTTCACATTCACCTCTTTTAGTGATATTCCTAGGCCTTGCAAAGGCGGTATTGTTTTGGACAAGGCTAGGAACGCTCATGCTCGATTTCATTAACTCTATGGCCAGATTTTTATATAGATTGTTTTCTATTTTTTGTAGTCACCCCTCCTTATATTGTAGAGGACCATACGACGTGTGTATGGCCTCCCCCCTAGTTTTCCTTTTCCTGGTGGTTGAGGTTGTAATGTCCCCCACCATGTTTGTAATTATTTTCTTTATTTAATAAAATCTAGGGAGTACCGTCTCCTTTCGCCAAAAAAAAAAAATCTGGTCCGGAGGAGCAAAATCAACGCAACCAGATTTTTCACTCTCGGTGCGAGGTTGGTGGTAAGACATGCAACTTTATTATTGATAGTGGTTTCTTTAAAAATGCTGCATCTAGTGAAATGGTGGAGAAACTTAAGCTTCCTACTACTACTCATCCTGATCCGTATACTTTGCATTGGTTGAATGATGATGGTGGTATTAAGATTAAAAAGCAAGCACTCATTTCTTTTGCTGTTGGCCCATATAAAGATGAGTTGTTATGTGATGTGGTTCCCATGAAAGCTTGTCATTTGTTGCTTGGGAGGCCATGGCAGTTTGACCGTGATGTGTCTTATCAAGGCAAGAGTAATGTTTATTCTGTCCTAAAGGGCAAGGAGAAGTACAACTTGAAGCCTTTAACTCCAAAGGAAATTCCGAAGCAAGAGAAGATATTCTTGAGTGCTAAGGAATTTGCGGAAGAAGTTGAACCCGAAGATAAGTTATATATCTTGTTTGGTCGTGATAGCTCCCCTACTCGAATGGATTCTTGTGATGACTTGCAGGTACAAAGGTTACTGGAGGAGTATGGTGATGTATTCCCGGATGAGTTACCACCTGGTTTACCCCCAGAGCGTGGGATTGAGCATCAAATTGATCTTATTCCTGGTGCTACGCTTCCCAATAAACCAGCCTATCGTTGCAACCCAGAAGAAAGTAAAGAGTTGCAGAAGCAAATGCAAGAGCTGATTGATCGTGGTTATGTTCGGGAGAGCCTAAGTCCGTGTGCTGTACCGGTTCTTTTGGTGCAAAAGAAGGATGGAACATGGCGCATGTGTGTTGATAGCCGAGCTATCAAAAATATTATTATTAAGTATCATTTTCCTATGCCAAGGTTGGATGATATGTTAGATGAGTTACCTGGAGCTCATGTTTTCTCAAAGATTGATTTGAGATCTGGTTATCACCGAATGAGGATTCGTGATGGGGATGAATGGAAGACAACATTCAAAACAAAGCAAGGCCTTTATGAATGGCTTGTTATGTCATTTGGGTTGTGCAATGCTCCTAGTTCATTCATGCAACTTATGAATGAGGTACTCCGACCTTTTCTTAATTTATTTGTCGTTGTTTATTTGGATGACAGTCTTGTATACAGCAAGAACACGGAGGAACATCTTATGCATTTGAGGAAGGTGTTTAACAAGTTGAGAGAGCATAAGTTGTATGGGAAACTTGAAAAATGCATGTTTTTGGTGCCGAGTGTGACCTTCCTAGGTTACATAGTTTCTGGAGATGGTGTTCGTGTGGATCCTTCCAAAGTTGAGGCTATTGAGTCGTGGCCTATTCCAAGATCAACAACGGAGGTAAGGAGTTTCCATGGATTGGCATCTCTCTATCGACGTTTCATCAAGAATTTTAGCTCTATTGTTGCCCCAATTACTGAGCTTACAAAGGGTTTACAGTAACAAGGAAAAAGAGCTTCTCTCTCTAACTCTCTCTCTCTCTAGACTTTTTCATCTTCCCCGTCCTAGTGGCTCCCTTGTGGGGCGCCGCCCTTCGGGCGACCGATTTCTTGCCTGGTTTCCATAGATTTTTATCATATTTCCGTTTTTATGGTGTTGGTTTTGGAAAACAACTCCAATCAACACCCTATTTCGAGGTTTACACCAAGTTCCGGCCATATGGCCTCGCTCTCTAACACTATCCAAGCTACGCCGTCTACCCCAACGCCGGCAACGCATCAAAACTCGACTACGGCGCATCCAAATTACCCTAATTCAGATATGCCACCGCCGCCTTCTCCAAATCCACCCCCGTCCATCAACAAATCGGCTTCCCGATTTCTCCTACGAAATTCATAATGCCGCGCCTCCAGCCAGTATCTCCATTTTGGCGAAATGCAAACAACCTCTAACTCCGATAAGCCGCCGTAGTGGCCAATTCCAGCTCCCCTTCTACTGCTCTGTTTTGCGAGTCAACAAGGCGGCCCCGATTAGTCATATGCCTTCTATTAAGGTATCAAATGGTTTAATTTCGATTGTTATTAATCCTTTCGTTTTGTACGAATGGTCGACTATGGTTGACTTTCGTATAATTGTGAAGTTCCGCATAAATGGACACCATAAGCTTGGTCGCTTGATGCTATTTTTCAATTGACAACAGTTCGTGATAATCATAAGCTTGGTCATTTGGATCTTTTGGTTCAATTGACAACATTTACAGGTCTGCCTAAATTTCTTGATGGGTACTGTGTTTTTTACCCCCTGGCTTAAGTGGTCACGCGGAGATGTTGGTTTCTGGGCACGACCGCTCCTTGTCGTCATGCTCACCTATGGTTTCTGCAAAACCCATTCTTGGGTTGTTTCAGTTGGTGTTTTAGGGATTAAAACCCCCCCTCCTATTGTATTGGGGCGGTCCAAATGGACTTGCACCCCTCCCCTTAGTTTTCTTAATTTTATTGTTGGCTTTAAGCCCCACATTTTAATATTTATTTTCCGGTCCGGTGGTTTAGGTTTATGTCCCCCACCATGATTTGTAATTTTTGCTTTATTAATAAAATTTGGGAGCTACGTCTCCTTTCGATTAAAAAAAAAAAAAAAAAAAAAAATAAAAAAAAATAAAAATAAAAAAATAAAAAAATACTGAGCTTACAAAGAAGGGAGAATTTGTGTGGACTTCGAGTGCTCAAAAGGCATTTGATGAAATCAAAAGTAAGTTATGCTCATCTCCTGTTTCGGCGCTGCCTGATTTCGAAAAGTTGTTTGAAGTGGAATGCGATGCAAGTGGAGTTGGCATTGGAGCTGATGGTCCATTTCGAGTGTTGGAAAAGTATGGTGATAGTGCGTATAAACTTGAGCTACCAGATGAGTTTGGTAATGTGAGTGCTACTTTCAATGTTGGCGATCGGTCTCCTTACTTGGATAACGAAAATTTGAGGGCAAATTTTTTCAAAGGAGAGGAGAATGATGCGGAAGCAAGCATAGAGGCTAATGGTAAGGAACTAAAGTGGAGCTCCAAGAGTGTGGACCAGACTTTAGGGGTCAACTTGAGTCCAATTTTTGTTAACATGATTAGTTGGGCTTAAATAAGTGGGCTGAATGTTTGATCAGCTTCTGGAATAATTTTGTTCAGGTTATATCTACATTTTGACAGCCCAGAAGGTGGTTATTTCCATGTGGGGATGCAAATAAAGGCGTGATCTTTCATATGACTACTTATGGCGGTTATGAGGACAAGTCCTTGAAGAGTTGTGGCTGTTCAAATTCAGACTTTTCATATTACCGAATTTACTTTGTTTTCATCACCTAGTTATTATCTTATTTATTAATAATTAATGTTTAGTTTATCCTAACTTGGAAGGATGTTCCAAGATTACTATAAATACCCTACAACATGCATTTGTAAGGCATTGAGTGATTGAATAAAATTTCCTTTGTGAGTTTGCGAACTTACTCCAATTCTTGCGAGAATTGTTCTTAAGTAAGGAACTAATGTGGAGCTCCAAGAGTGTGGACCAGACTTTAGGGGTCAACTTGAGTCCAATTTTTGTTAACATGATTAGTTGGGCTTAAATAAGTGGGCTGAATGTTTGATCAGCTTCTGGAATAATTTTGTTCAGGTTATATCTACATTTTGACAGCCCAGAAGGTGGTTATTTCCACGTGGGGATGCAAATAAAGGCGTGATCTTTCATATGACTACTTATGGCGGTTATGAGGACAAGTCCTTGAAGAGTTGTGGCTGTTCAAATTCAGACTGTTCATATTACCGAATTTACTTTGTTTTCATCACCTAGTTATTATCTTATTTATTAATAATTAATGTTTAGTTTATCCTAACTTGGAAGGATTTTCCAAGATTACTATAAATACCCTACAACATGCATTTGTAAGGCATTGAGTGATTGAATAAAATTTCCTTTGTGAGTTTGCGAACTTACTCCAATTCTTGCGAGAATTGTTCTTAAGCCTTGCGAGGTTTAACCCCCTTTCTGCCCTTGCGAAGACAGCCCTAGTCTTGCGAGATTAGGATTATCTAGTTTTAGCTCTTGTTCCTTGCGAGGTTCTTGAGTTAATCCATATCCATTCTAGTTTTAGCTCTTGTTCCTTGCGAGGTTCTTGAGTTAATCCATATCCATATTTATTATACTCTGAGCTTACATTAGTAAAAAAGCTGGCCGCTCTCTCTCTCTAGGTAATTCTCTCTCTAGGAAATTCTCTCTTTCCCGTCACTAGGGTTTGCCCTAGGGGCTGGATGCTGGCAGCCATGGCTGTTCCGGTGTCATTTTTTCCATCCTTGAACTCTAGCTCTCATAACCCTTACTATTCTCCTTCAATCTCCAAAGATGCCGTCAATAATGTGGTATCTAGCAATAACCCTAATTCTGAATCAGCGCCGCTTCATGCTATCCCTAACTCTGCTACCAAGATCGTTACCCCTAACCCAAACCCTAATCCACCGACCTCAAAATCCTTTGCAGATTTGTTTAACCCAGCCGCTAACTCCCCCCTGTTTTTTTCTGGTGGTTGAGGTTGTCATGTCCCCCACCATTTTTGTAATCTTATTTTTCGTTATTAATAAAATCTAGGGAGTACCGTCTCCTTTCGCCAAAAAAAAAAATAAACAAAAAAATAACGATACTCCTGTTGTGATTCCTACGGGTACTCATAAAGGAACTCCTTCAGTCAAACTATCCAAAGACATTATTGAGGCTTTCTCTAAGCCATTCAAATACACGCTGGTGGGTAAGTTTATGCATGGTAAGCCGTGTATGGAGGATGCCCGTATTGCCTTTGCCAAGTTCCAGCTTAAAGGATGCTACAAGCTTGGCCTTCTTGATTCTCGTCATATTCTTATTCAGCTGTCTATTGAAGAAGATTATCAACGCTTGTTTATGAAAGATGTCTGGTATGTTACAAGATTCCCCATGAGGACATTGGCTTGGTCACCTGTGTGGCGTCCAGATCAGGAATCACCCTTTGTACCGATTTGGGTTGGCTTTCCAAGTCTCCCAATTCATCTAATGAATAAATCCTTCTTATTTGCTGCTGCCTCAAATATAGGTACACCTCTCTCGCTTGACAAAGCTACTGCAGAATTAACTCGCCCTAGTATTGCAAAGATTTTAGTTAAAGTTGATGCTTTGAAAAAACTGCCTCATGAGATATTTATTGATTGTGGTGATGCGTGTTCGAGTTTTTATCAGAAAGTGGAGTATGATGTTATTCCTAAATATTGTAAACATTGTTTCATGTTTGGTCATGACTTTGCTTCTTGTAGAAAGGCAAACCCAAATTTGGTTGGTACAAAACAATTGCCTAAGTCTGTTTTTGTGGCCAAAGAGTCTGATGGCAAACTGGATAAGGGGACGGATGGGTCTTTGGTTGCCCCCAAGCTTTCTTCATGCAATGGATTTGGTCTTGGGGATAAACATATTGAATCAAAAAGTGGGGCTAAATCTGATGCTCAAGTTGCGGAGTCACCTGCTCTAGATACGGGGATTATTAAAGAAACGAGTCGGGCTCCTACTATGGCTCGGAGGGGGCAACCTTTACCTGCTGCTGTTAATTTGGCACTCCAAAATTCTAGTGCGGTGGTTAATAAATGTAAGGTTGATGACCCAACTAATAATGCTTCTGATGTAAATATTCCTCGAAATGTCGGTGCATCTCTTGTAAGGAATGTGGCTTTTGTTGATGATTCCACCCTTTCAGAGGATAACGCCATTCCTGTTGCTGTTCAAAATATTAATTTGGTGAGTAGTGAGGTGAGTTTGGTTGGGAATTCAGGCGCTAACGATGATGTAACTTTTGCTCGTGGTTTGAAAGTTTGTTCAGAAGTTGTTCAAGGGTCTGTTGGTTCTATTCCTATGGTAGCTGAAGGTAATGTGCAAAATGATACTTTGGAGGCGGTGGCCTCATCTATTGATGCTCCTATGGAAAATCCTGTCCCCGTAAGTGTTGAAACATTGGCTAGAGATGGTGAGGAGGTCCGCATGGTGGATAGCTTTGTGGATGGTGGGGAGGTTCCCAAGTGCAATGCTATGGATTCTCCAAGGGCTGCGCATTTCTTGGCGAATTTTGTTACTGAAATGGCTGGATCTACCCCTTTTGCTGACCCAGATAAAAAGAATGCTGTTGACAAAGGCTTCATTCAAGTCATTTAAAGGAAAAACAGGAGTAAATCCCTCAATGAGGGTACTTCTAACTCAATCAGGAGAAATGCTTTCATTTTATAGGCCAGGTCTTCTTTCGTCCCTTCGTAGGCTAGGGTTTTGTTCCCCCCCTCCTCTTATTTTGGGGCGGTCCAGATGGACTTGCACCCCTCCCCTTAGCTTCCTTGATTTTATTGTTGGCTTTAAGCCCCACATTTTAGATTATTTTCCTTTTCCGGTGGTTTGGTTTTGTCCCCCACCGTGCTTTGTATTTTTATTTTATTAATAAAATCTAGGGAGGTCCCATCCTCCTTTCGCCTCAAAAAAAAAAAAGAGTTAATCCATATCCATTCTAAAATACACTAGTTTACGCATCACCCTTCCAAAAACTTTGCGTGATCGCCCCCCTCCCCCGCGCGATCGCCCCCATACCCAACAGCTCCGTCCCCCCTCCTACCCGCACCATCACCACCCGGCTGTCCCATGGTATCACCAAACCCAACCCCAAATATGCTAACCTATCCCTACTCCCCTCACCCATAAGCCTTCCCACCCCCACCAAACAAGCTCTCTCTATCCCACACTGGCCTAACGCCATGATTGAGGAATTTCAGGCTCTCACTCGAAATAATACCTGGAATTTAGTTCCCCCTAGGTGGCCCACAACATTGTCGGGTGCAAATGGGTCTTTCGCATCAAGTACAACCCTGACAACACAATTCAGAAATACAAGGCTCGGCTTGTAGCCAAGGGCTTTCACCAACAACCCGGTGTTGACTACGCCGAAACCTTCAGTCCTGTTGTCAAACCCGCTACAGTCAGGCTCCTTCTCTCACTTGCCACAACCAACCACTAGCCTCTTCACCAGCTTGATGTCAACAACGCCTTTCTACAAGGTTCACTCTCTGAATCTGTGTTTATGACACAACCCCCCGGCTTTGAGGACTCCACTAACCCCTCTCATGTATGCCATCTCTCCAAAGCCATCTATGGTCTCAAGCAAGCTCCTCGTGCTTGGTTCCAAGAACTCAAAACCTACCTCACCACATATGGCTTTCACCCCTCCTTAGCCGATCCCTACCTATTTATACTCAACAAAACACCAACCCCTATCTTTCTTTTGGTTTATGTTGATGACATCATTGTAACCGGGCCGTCACCCTCGCTCCTTCAGTCATTCATCACTAGCTTGTCCAATCGTTTCTCTCTCAAGGATCTCGGTCCTCTATCATATTTTCTAGGCGTTGAGGTTGTCCCCAACAAAAATGGTATCCTCCTCTCCCAAACAAAATACATCCATGATCTTCTCACCCGTCACAACATGATTGACTGTAAACCGCTCCCCACCCCTATGGTCACATCACCACCCCTTGTGAGATCCACTACCACTCCCGCTGTTGAACCCACTTCCTATCGTACTATTGTTGGTGGTCTTCAATACTTGTCCTTCACTCGCCCTGACATTGCCTTCTCCGTGAACAAGCTTGCACAGCTTCATGCAGAATCCCCAATCATCTCACTGGGTTGCTCTCAAGCGGCTCCTCCGCTACCTTCATGGCACTATGCACTTGGGTCTCCAGATTTACTCTACGTCTCCCCCTCTCTTCATGCCTTTTGTGATGCAGATTGGGCTGGTGACAAAGATGACTTTGTATCTACCTCTGGTTTCTTTGTTTACCTCGGTCGTAACCCGGTTACTTGGTCCTCCCGCAAGCAACGTGCTCTTGCCCGCTCCACCATTGAGGCCGAGTTTCGTGCCATTGCTGACACCGCTGCTGAGATTACTTGGGTTCGGAACCTGCTTATTGAGCTCAGTATTTCTCTTACTTCTCCGCCGATTATATACTGTGACAACCTTGGTGCCACAACTTATTCCGCAAACCCGGTTTTTCACTCTCGGATGAAACATGTGGCTCTCTCGTTTCATTTTGTCCGTGAACAGGTTCAGTCTGGCTCTCTCCGTGTGCAGCACATTTCTGGTAATTTTTTTTTTTTTGGCGAAAGGAGACGGTACTCCCTAGATTTTATTGATAACGAAAATAAAGATTACAAACTTGGTGGGGGACATGACAACCTCAACCACCAAAAGAAAACAAGGGGGAGTTCTTACACAACCTGTAAGATCCTCTACAAAATAGGGGAGGGATAAAAGTAAAAGATACATCAAAAGATAAAAGAAAACCTGCATCTAATCAAACAAATTAAATGCGGAGAGATGGGGTTCCAGCTTTGTCCAGCAACAAAGCGCCTTGGACATCCTTGGGGAGATCAGCAAAAGCAAAAAAATTGATATTAGTTTTGGAATCAGCTGCTGCATTAGCAATACCATCTGCAACTCTATTACCTTCTCTGAGAATATGAGTAATGCGGACTTCCAGAAAATCCATCAAATATAGAATCTTTTTGATAATGTAATGAATTCTCCAAGGAATATGATAAATTTTCAGAATGATCTTCATAAGGACTTTTGAATCAACCTCAATCCATAATTTTGAAATGGCAAATTCGATAGCAAGTTCCAGTCCATTCAAAACAGCCATAGCTTCAGACCACATGTTAGAATTATCCCCGTAAAATCTGCCGTACGCAAAGATAAACTCCCCATTGCAATTTCTAAAAATCCCACCTCAAGAGGCCACCCCCGGATTACCTCTAGAAACGCCATCCGTATTGAGTTTATAAGAATCAGAAGAGGGGTTGTTCCACACAACCAGGCGGCCCAGTTTGTTCCTAGGAACATAATGCTTGATTTTAAAAAGGTCACGAATATAATGATCTGAAGAGGAACTCCCAAATTGAACATTGAATGCTTCAGCAATGGAAGATAATTCGGAAATAACAGAGCCAATTAGACCATTAAAAGAGGGGACTTTACCTTCAAAAATACATTTGTTTCTATGAAGCCAAATCTTCCACAATATAATACATGGAAGCACACGGCACACCCATTTGATCAAGCGGCTGGAATTTTTTGGAGTTTCAAACCACCAAGAGATGAGAATTTGGTTGATGCTACCGTTATAGAAATGAATACCCAGAATTCGAGCAAAAAATTCCCAAGTTTGAGACGCAAACAGACCTGTACCGAAGAGGTGGTTATTAGACTCAGGTTGATGGTTCTTACAGCACATACACCGAGAAACAAGCTGAATGCCCCTACTTTGAACAGTCAAGTCAGTCGGGATACCATTATGAAGAAGACGCCAAACGAAGATGGAGATTTTAGTGGGGAGATGCTTGTGCCAAATAGCCGAGAACAGCAAGCTAATAGACTTGGGATGCCGACACTCTTTCCAAGCAGAGGATATGCTAAAATTGCCAGAAGGAGAAGGCTTCCAAATAATAGAATCCAACTGATCATTGAGT
Source organism: Adenophora triphylla var. japonica (assembly GCA_022495995.1). NCBI lineage: Eukaryota > Viridiplantae > Streptophyta > Magnoliopsida > Asterales > Campanulaceae > Adenophora > Adenophora triphylla. The sequence goes on from JAFEMH010000677.1 coordinate 21,747, forward strand.
TGGATATGTTGAGAGCTGATTAAAGAAGCTAAATGATTACCATACCTCTCACGGATGTAATCCAGACGAGGGAAAGAGTCTTCAAAAAGAGTGAAGACTTGTTGATGATCAAAAGGGAGGGATATATGACCCTCCATCCAAGATTCATGAATAGAGATTAAACCTTGGCCCACACGCCAACCTATCCGAGCTTCCATCATATCTTTTACTCTAAGCATCCGCCTCCAAATGTGGGAAGCAAAAGAAGTAATCACAGCATCCATAGGATGAGTTTGAAAGCAATATTTCCTCAACAGAAAAGAAGACCAAAGAGAATCAGAACCTCGGAGCCTCCACCATAATTTCATAGCAAAGGAAATAGCAATGTCTTCAAATTTTCGGAACCCTAGACCCCCTTCATTTTTTGGACAGCTCATAGCTTTCCACCCTATCCAATGGCATTTATTCTGACCCTCCAAGCCACTCCAAAAGAAATTCATGATAATACGTTGCATTGCTGTAATTATTCCCTTAGGAGGGTCTAAGATAGAAATAAAATAAAGAGGAATGGATTGGAGACAAGAATTAATGAGTGTTACCTTAGCCCCGTAAGACAAAATTTTTCCTTGCCAAGTCTCGAGCTTATCTTCCATCTTCCTTAAAACCGTGGAAAAAAAGACTATTTGTTTTTCTACCCACATACAAAGGACAGCCCAAATAATTCATCGGCAACTCTTTCTTAGTGAAACCCGTCGAGGAAGCAATCACATCATCTCTAGGCGCAGCATGTTTACCCGTGACAAAGCAAGATTTATTAATGCTCACTAGTTGGCCCGTAAACTTTTGATAACCTTCCAAGCATCTCATATGCATAGCAAGCGAATCTTTGGACCCATTGCAGAAAATTATAATATCATCCGCGTAAGAGAGGTGGGATACAATAGGAACATGAGGATGAGATTTATACCATCGCTGAATGTGGAGTGCAGATAATTTAGGCCTCTACTAAGAAGCTCAGCCGCAATAATGAATAAACTGGGAGAAAGAGGATCACCCTGACGAAGCCCTCTAGTAGAATGTTTTTTTTTTTTTTTTGGCGAAAGGAGACGGTACTCCCTAGATTTTATTAATAACGAAAAATAAAATTACAAACATGGTGGGGGACATGACAACCTCAACCACCAGAAAAGAACAGGGGGGAGTTCTTACACAACCTGTAAGATCCTCTACAATAAAGGGGAGGGAGCTAAAAATAAAAGATACACCAATCAAAAAAGGAAAACTCAAAAAAATTAAACCAACCAAAGACAAATAATGCAAATAAACCAAGGTAGTTGACCCATCAGGCAAAAACTCCGGCCAGACCATCCATGCCTCACACGGCCAAGAAACATGGGCGGCCGCACAAGACAAGCCGCAGCTCTTGTGCGACCGCACAAGCCATAACGCAGCAGCAGCACTAATTAACAGCAACAACAGTAACATTGCAACAACACCAGCAACAAACTTCATCTTCAACCACTTCTTCAACTTTATTCTGATCATCACTTCGTCCTAATATAAGGGGTAGAATTGGAGTCAAGGACATAAGGACCTTTACACTCTTGGGGGAGATCCTCGAAAGAGTAAAAACCTGAATTACACCTATGCCGAACAGCCGCATTTGCCAAACCATCTGCCACCTTATTTCCCTCGCGAAGAACATGAGTCACTCTAACCAACATGTGGGCCATGATTCTTTTTATTTCCTGGACTTCGTACCAAATACACCAAGGAATATGGTACTCCTCAATAAGGATTTTAAGGAGAACTTCAGAGTCAATCTCCAACCAAATAGATGAACCCTCTAGTAGAATGGAAAAAACCACTAACTTCCCCATTCACAAGAACTGAAAACCAGCAATTAGAAATGCAGCGATAAATAATGTCAGCCCACTCAATTGAGAAGCCAAACTTCTTCAATATTTTAATGATAGCAATCCAAGAAAGCCTATCATACGCCTTTGCCATGTCAAGCTTGATAGCAATATTAGAACCTCTAACCTTCTTTCTAATAGAGTGCATCATCTCTTGGGCAAGAAGAATATTTTCGTGAATCAATCTACCCTTCACAAAACCACTCTGATTGGATGAGATAATACGGGGGAGAATTTTACCCAATCTACAAGTTAATATCTTGGTAATAATCTTATTTGAAAAGTTGCACAAGCTAATAGGCCGAAAATCAGTGAATGAAGATGGAGCATCAGCTTTGGGAATAGTAACAATCAAAGGTACTAGTCCAGCCTTCTAGGCATTTCAAACCCCGCAAAGAGCTCTTTTATGGCTCGGAGAAGATCATCCTTAATAATATCCCAGCATTCAGAGTAAAAGAAACCATTGAAACCATCAGGACCTGCAGCACTTTGACCATTCATACTATGAACTATTTCATAGACTTCCTCAAGAGTGGGGACAGATGTTAACATCTCATTTTCCTCAGCTGTGATAATAGAAGGAATAACATTGAGGAGCTCATCATCCCCATCAAGAATAAGATCAGCCGTGAGATGATGTTCATAAAAACTGGTGGCTTCTCTTTGAATATCTTCTTTTTTGGTTAACATCGTTCCATCTTTGTCCCGAATTCGATGAATGTATAGCTTTTGCCTCTTTCTTTTGACATAGGAATGAAAAAACTTGGTATTGCGATCTCCCTCTTTTATCCACCTGACGTTAGCTTTTTGTCTCCAAAAAGAATCTTCAATAGAGAGCTTATGTTGAAGATTAGCCTGAGCAAGGCCAAGAGCAGCCCTATTTTCCTCCGAAGGATCAAGCTCGAACTTAGCTTCCCGTAAAAGCACTTCATCTTCAAAGATTGGCAACTTGCCGATCAATTCTCCCAAAAACTCATTTATTCCATTCCGAGATAACTTTACGCAGCCTAGCTAACTTTTTCCAAAGCAAACCATAGGCCGACCATCCATCCAAACCTTCCACGAAGATTCAACCAAACATTTAAACTCCTGGATGAGTAACCCAAGCATTTAAAAATCAAGTCGCCCGAGAAAAGTCACCGTAACCTTAATTGAAATAAGAAGAGGAGCATGATCGAGCACGTGCGATTTAAGTGAGTGACCGTCGTATCATGGAACATGTGAAGCCATTGATTGTTATAAAGCGCCCTATCAATACGCCGCATAATAGAGTTCCTCCCTACGCGCTTATTCCACCAAGTAAATCTAGAGCCTTCGTATCCAAAGCATTCCATAAGGTTAGCGACTCCGAATAGTCGCTGCGAAGTCCGCAACAGATCTCTCTTTTATTGGACGGCCTCCTTTTTTTCATTTTGATCTAGCACCACATTGAAATCTCCCACAACCATCCAAGCCATAGTAGTAGAGCTGGTTGTGAGGAGTCTATTGAGCATATCTTTCTTCGTGGCGAATGTGCTAGGAGGGTTTGGGATCACTTTAATTCTATGTGTGGCATTCGGTTCTTAGTTGGGAATTTAAATCAAGCTCTTCTTTGTTGGTGGCAAGGGCCTTCTCATCCTTCTTCTTCAAGCATTAAATGGTTGACTAGCATTATTCCTGCTATCATTTTATGGGAAATTTGGATGGCTCGCAATAAATGTCGTTTTGATAACTCTCCGATGTGTTCCAACAGCATTATCTATAAGGTTTGCTCCTACACTTCTAATATTGCTGATGCTTTCTCTGTGACGTTTCCAAAAATGAATGGTGATATTCATTTAATGGATGTATTTCGGCTGAGTTCTATCCCCCAGTCCTCTCGGATCTTTAGATTGGTTGTGTGGAATGCTCCTGATGACGGTTGGATTAAAGTTAATACTGATGGGGTTTCTCGTGGTAACCGTATTCTTCTTGGTGGGGTATAATTCGGAATCCCCTTGGAGATTTCATTTATGGTTTTGCTAATTTCTATGGTGTTCAGTCTAATATGATGGCTGAGGCTCTTGCTACGAGGGATGGTCTCATTAATGCTCATAATCTTGGTTTTCTTCGTATTTGGTTAGAGCTTGACTCTAAGGTTTTGGTGCATATTCTGAACAAGGAATATCATATTCCGTGGGCTATTTGGTATGTTGTTTCGCACATTTTTCATTTGATGGATCAGATGGAGGTTCGGGTTACGCATATTTTGAGAGAGGGTAATGATGTTGCTGATGGTTTAGCCAACATGGCTGCTGATGTTGGGACGGATACCTCTCTGTTACAGTTTCATGATCTTCCTCATCATTGCAAAGGTTTCTTTGCTCTTGATAAGGCAAAGACTCCTTATTTTAGGCTTGGTTAGTTGGTTATGGCTAGATTCCTTTTTGTTTTATTTTCTAGAGGACCTTACGTCTTGTGTAAGGACTCCCCCCTTAGGTTTCTTTATTGGTGGTTGAGGTTGTCATGTCCCCCACCACGTTTGTACTTTCTTTTCTTTATTAATAAAATCTAGGGAGGTACCGTCCTCTTTTCGCCAACAAAAAAAAAAAACCAAAGAGGCCTTCTATCATAAACCTTGCAGCGAGCATGGACACATGACAATAAAATGGGCTCAGGCCAAAGATTATGAGATATTTGAACCGTAAGAACTTGCTCATTATCATGAAAAATTCTACAATTGATACCATGTTTCCATATAATCCATATCCTACCTTCATCATTTGACACACCTCCATCACAATTAAGCTTCCGAACAAAAGAATTCAACATATCAGAATGCTGCTTAGGCTCATAAAGGGCAATAATAGAAGCATTATGAAGACGAATTAACCTTTTGAGATGACGAATAGTAGCCTTATTAGCAAGGCCACGAAGATTCCAACTTATTAACGCAACCATTATAACATAATAGTGATAAGTAAATGAGCTCTTTTGGAATAAAGATTAGGAATGAGGGGAAGCCGAGCGACTTTTATTTTTCCCAGTAATCGACTTTAATGAAACCATCTTGATCAACAAGAGAATTACCTTGAGTATTAAAGGGGGTGGACCCAGCATTGTCTGTAATAAAGCCTCTCGGGACAAATTGAGGCCCTCAATTGTAGCATTTTGCTCATCACTATAATTATCTTCACTGGAGTTTGGAGCAAATTTGTCCCATTAAATAAACCATTCTTTTCTTTAAATGCTTCTATCTTCTGAATTAAATTATCATTAGAGGAATTGCTTGTTTTAACATCCACCTTATTTAAATTCACATGTTCTTGATTAGCAGCAGTAAAAGGTGCGTTTTGTGTGTGTTTTCTAGGGTTTCGGCCTTTGGCCGGAATTGCTTCAGTCCGGTGTTTGATTGAAGCCATGGCTTCCATCTTCTCTTCTCTCAACTCTAGTTCCCGTAATCCTTACTATAATCCCTCTGTAATGCTGAATTCAAATGATCTTGTTGCAAATACTAGCATGGCGCCGCCAATAAACCCTACTTCCCTTGCACTGCCGTCTTCTTCTCATGGAATCTCTAATAGTATTGCGGCTCAGCCACAGCCCTCCCAATCGCAATTAATCACTTCATCCGCTCCAAATCAAATCCATCCTCCGACCGTTTCTAAATCCTTTGCTGATTTATTTTCTCAACCTGCTACCCATTCCTCTCAAGGAGATCCACATGCTATCAAGAACAATGTCTTAATCTCAGCCATTCAAACTGGCTCTCATAAAGGGTTGCCAGCTATAAAGCTCACTAAGGAAATACTTGTTGCTTTTGCCAAGCCGTTTCAGTTCACTTTGGTTGGTAAATTCATGAATGGCAGACCATCCATGGAAGATGCTAGAATTGCATTTGCTAAATTCCATTTGAAAGGTAATTACAAACTTGGGCATTTGGATAATCGTCATATGCTCATTCAATTGTCTACTGAAGAAGATTATCAACGCTTATTCATGAAAGATGTGTGGTATGTTAGTAGGTTTCCTATGCGTACCCTTGCTTGGTCTCCTTCATGGCGGCCGGAGCAGGAGTCACCTATTGTCCCGGTTTGGGTTGGTTTTCCGGGACTTCCAATTCATTTGATGAACAAACAGTTTCTATTTGCTGCAGCATCTATGATTGGTACACCTTTATCTCTAGACAAAGCCACTGCTTAACTATCAAGACCTAGTATTGCTAAAATTCTTATCCAAATTGATGCTACCAAGAAGCTCCCACATGAGATTTTCATTGATTGTGGTGATGCTTGGCCAAGTTTTTTTCAGAAGGTTGAATATGATAATGTTCCGAAGTATTGCAAGCATTGTTTTATCTTAGGTCATGATATTTCTGGTTGTCGAAAGGCGAATCCATCTCTTAATATTCAAAAGTCTAGCGATTAAAAGTCGAAACCTAAGGTTACAAAGGCTGCAGGTGAATTGGCTTTTGTCCCAAAACAGGCTGATGCTAGTTCTCCAAAAAATAGTGGAGCGAAGAGTGATGGTGTTGTTCAAGATTCTGAGGTTAATGTTCTTGATGGGGGAAATGTTAGTCACATTGAGCAGTCAACAGATAATGGATGTCGTGACAATTTAAATGGTTTGGATATTGAGAGAGGTGGTGTTAGTAAAATTCCTTTTATGGTAAAGAGAGGGCTACATCTTCCTCAGGCAGTTAATAGAGCTCTTTTGAAGGATGGTGCGATGGCTGTTAATGCTAATAAGGTGGTCTCTTCAAATGGAAGCATTTCCATAGCACATGACGGGGATTTTGACTCGGCTAAGGCTGCTCATTTGGGTGATAAAGTTGTCCATTTAGGTGATGGATCGGCTAGGGATGGCAACATTGAGGCTGATCAAGATGACATGGTTGATGGCATAATAAAAAAATGAGGATAATAACGTGGCTGCTCATGTTGGTGTTGTTGGTGACAATGCTCAAACGAATGATATGGAGGCTATTATGCGCAACATTGCTCGTTATAGGGAGTCCCATCCTCCCCAACCTTTCGTTGCAGAGGAATCAAACTCTCCAGAGCGTTTTTCGGCTTCAAGGGCCCCATATTCTTTTGTTACTGATATGGCTGGCTATATTCCTTTTACTCCGTCTCACAAAAAGAATACAAATGCTGATGGTTTCACAATGGTCTCTTCTAGAAAATGACGTGGAAGGTCGGCTTCTCCTCCTGATAATTTTGTTTGATGGGATTTGGTTCTTTCCTTTCCCCTTTGATAGCTTAGGGTTTTGTTCCCCCCTCCTCTTGTTTTGGGCCTGTCCAGATGGACTTGCACCCCTCCCCTTAGTTTCCTTGATTTTATTGTTGGCTTTAAGCACCACGTTGTAGACTTCTTTCCGTTTCCGGTGGTTAGGTTTTATGTCCCCCACCGTGCTTTGTTCTTTTATTTTATTTATAAAATCTAGGGAGCTACGTCTCCTTTCGTTTAAAAAAGATTAGCAGCAGCACAAGCTTTTTGGAGGGCCAGCAACTTGGATTGAGCATCACCCGAGTCAAGATCAATTACTTCAGCTTCTTTAGTAATACCATCTATCTTAGCCCCACTTCCTGAGCCAATATCTTTATCTCCATCAGTTTTTCCATTACTCGAAGAAGAATTATGGCCATTCACCTCCGTTCTCTCCTCATGTTTTTCAACTGTCTTTTTAGCCAACACATAGACCATTTCAGCTTTTCCTTTATCAACCATGGGTTTATTAACACCCAAATTAGGGTTAACTTTTCTACAGGAAACAACCTAATGCCCAAAAATACCACAGTGTTTACAATATTTTGGTATATTATCATATTCCACCTTTTGAAAGAAGCTAGGGCAAGCGTCCCCACAATCAATAAAAATCTCATATGGAAGCTTCTTTGTAACATCAATTTGAATCAAAACTTTAGCAATACTAGGCCTTGAAAACTCAGTGGTAGCTTTATCAAGAGAGAGAGGGGTACCAATATTTGACGCTGCTGCAAAAAGGAATTGTTTATTCATCAAATGAACTGGAAGACTTGGAAAGCCAACCCACACCGGACAATGGGAGACTCCAAATCAGGCCGCCAAGCAGGGGACCACGCTAAAGTCCGCATAGGAAAGCGAGTAACATACCAAACCTCTTTCATAAAGAGACGTTGATAATCTTCTTACGTAGAAAATTTGAATTAAAAGGTGACGATTGTCCAAATGTCCAAGCTTGTAGTTACCCTTCAGTTGAAATTTAGAAAAAGCAAGCCTAGTATCCTCCATAGAAGGTCTTCCATGCGTAAATTTACCAACAAGGGTGAATTTAAAAGGCTTAGCAAATATATTGATCAATTCTTTAGAAAGTTTAACCGAAGGCGTACCTTTATGAACACCGGTAGGGATAGGCTGAAGTATTACCGGTAGATGATGAATACATAGTTTCGTTTTTGGAAGGATCTACCGGTTGAGAGAAAAGGTCGGCAAAGGATTTAGAAGAAGGCTTCAACGATCGATCATTTGCGGAGATAGAAGAATCCAATTGCGGTAAGACCTTATTCGGCAAGGAGATGGATTGCGGCGTAATGTGGGTATTAGGGTTTGCATGGAGGCTTTGACCCACGCCATCGGAATTAGGGTTTGGAGGCGGGCACTGCTGTTGGATTGACGGAGAAAAGTAAGGGTTTCTATTGCTTGAATTCAGGGAATGGAAGAAGGAGGCCGGAGCAGCCATGGCTGCCTGCCAGGAAACCCTAGGGAAACCCTAGCAAGAGTTCGCCTAGAGAGAGAAATCTAGAGAGTTTTTTTTAGTCCTAGCTTTGTCCAAGGCAAAACACATTTCTGGTAATGACCAACTTGCTGATGTTCTGACAAAACCACTATCTCGTCTACGTTTCGATCAACTCATTTCCAAGATTGGTCTTCTCCAAGGATCGTCCATCTTGCGGGGGCGTATTAAGGATATTAAGGAATCTCCTCCTAAAGTTTCCTAAAGTTATTTGTTTGACTTTCTCTATATTATTCCTAGTCAATATCCTCATGTATTTAGATTAGACAACTAAATATTTGTATTGTGATTAGAATAAGGAAACTCCTTCTCCTTATTAGAATAGGATGATTAGAATAAGGAAATTCCTTCTCCTTATTAGAATATGATGATTAGAATAAGGAAGCTCCTTCTCCTTATTTGAATAGGACTATCTCTTGTATATATATTAAGAGTTTGTGAATAAACAACCTAAGGGTTTTCTAAATCTCACAGGTGGTTGATGTCCAAACGAAAATTGCCATGAGCATCAGACTCAATCCTAACTGCTAAGGTGAGGTGAGTGGGACTGGGGAATTACAATCCGGTTAAGAGGGAAGGAGAATTAAAAAAAAATGTAATTACCTAAAACAAATTTCAAAAAACTGGATATTTTATCCTTGCAAGCCATTTATCTGCACAAAAAGCAAACAAACAAACAACCACACAAATAGAAAAAATACATATTGCCCTGTGATTCCTAGATACTTTCTTCTATTCAAGGAGGAAATCGAGAAAAAAAAACTAACCTATGGTAATGGAAACTAATTTTGGATAGAATTGTAGATAGCAGTTTTTCGTAGGAAGTTAGGGTTAAATTTATTTATTTGTATAGGTTGTAGGATTGCTTTTCGAGAATCAATGGTGATGCTGCAGGAAACGTGTTGATCAGCATACGACCAGGAATTAGGTTGATCATCGGCTTTAGTTGACTGAAACAAGGAACCACGACTAGCCGGGAATGGTCTCCGGCGAAGACCCTCGGGCGTGAGTAAGTATGGTGTTTAGAGCTAATAAATTATAATGAACCGAAGTATTCAAAATAAAAAAATAGCAATTACCTCAAAACCGTTGATGTTGTGAAGTATATATAGGCTTTGATATGAGTTATAATTGTAGTAGGATTGTATGAAATCCCAAGAATCGTGGATCAGATTGTGTATGAGATCAAGTACGAAAATAACTCCTGATTTGTAGGACTTCTGTTACGGAAAGAGTTGTAAATACGGTAAGACTCCGTAGGTTGAAGTACGCTTTGTAGGTCGAGGTCACCTGCATGGGTCTAGGTCGACCTGACTGATTGGCACGGCCGGATAATACTTACATGAGATACGGATCGTATGTCGGACAAAGCTAGGTCGGGGGACCATGGAGGTCGGACAAGGAGCTAGGTCGACCAGTAATGACGTGGCTTAATCTCGCCCGTTAGCTATTGACGGTCAGATCTGTAGAAACGCCGTATTTCCATAATCATTACCCTTTTTGACGCTTGGACAACTGCTTCGAAAACTACGCCGACATTAATTGTGGGCAGTAATCGTTTGAAACCTTTCCAATTCAAGGAAAGATTAACACTGAGTATAAAAGGAAAATCCTTTTCCTTCTTGGATTTTTTACAAACCCCCAAATCTGAGATATACCCCAGCAAGAACTGAGCACGGCAATTTTCCGATTTCTGGTGCACTTCGTCGTTCGTTACCTTTGTCGTACCCTTCGTCTTCGATTTAATTAAGGTATCCCTCGATTTCTTTGCTTTTAGGTTTATTTCTGAGATTTCCCTTATTTCTGCCATGGCTAGGACCTTTAGCTGTGAACTTGGGGTTTGGTATGGGTATTGCACCATTAATCATATAATATATAAACACATAGGTGGGGTATGGAAGGAGATGTCCATGGAGGAGTGTGCTTCCATCTTGACCAGGTGGGGCTTGAACTTTAGCAAGCTAGACCTCCCTGTAGTTTTTTTTTTTAAAACGAAAGGAGACGTAGCTCCCTAGATTTTATTAATAAAATAAAAAAGAACAAAACACGGTGGGGGACATAAAAAACCTAAACCACCGGGGAAGGAAAGAAATCTACAATGTGGGGCTTAAAGCCAACAATAAAATCAAGAAAGCTAAGGGGAGGGGTGCAAGTCCATTTGGACCGCCCCAAAACAAGAGGAAGGGGGGAGCTAAGCCCTAAGCTATCAAAGGGGAAAGGATAGAACCAAATCCCATCAAACAAAATTATCAGGAGGAGAAGCCGACCTTCCACGCCATTTTCTAGAAGAGACCATTGTGAAACCATCAGCATTTGTATTCTTTTTGTGAGACGGAGTAAATGGAGTGTATCCAGCCATATCAGTAACAAAAGAATATGGGTCTAGACCTCCCTGTAGGAGAAAATTTGGGAGACTTAGATGTAGACGACCAAAGGGTTATTTCTTTCCATCTTTTTCATGAGTTGCTCGACCATTTGGTCCTGTTTTATGTTAGGGGACCCAAAAAACCCTCCTTCCTTAGAAATAGAAAAGGATTTCTAGGGGAATCTAGGTCGCCCCCAAGTAGGTCACTTGAATCTGTAAGTAGGACTGATTCCCCTGTTTCTTCCTCTGTAGATATGGCGGATCAAAGGCAAGCTAACGCATCTACCTCGTCAAGCCCAAGGATTGTGGATGCTTTTGACTCCTCCGTTGCGTAAGGGAGGAATGAAAGGGGTTATGTGGCCCCCATGCCTCTTACTGGGAAGAAGGGCTCTGAATCCCGACTAACCATTCTCTATGGCTTCTGTGAGGTCAATAAAGATAAGTTCCGGCTTACCCATTACCCCAAGAAGGAATTCATGAGCAAATTTGGGTCGACTTATACCACATATCCCACTAAGGTAGCTTTCTTTTATGGCGAATTCGAGGCCGGACTTGGACTTCCCTTGGACCCGTTTATCAATGAATTTCTCGAATGCATGGATGCCCTTCCTCTTCAGTTGGGATCCAATACTTGTAGAGTTTTGATGTGTTTTGCCATGATATGTAGGTTTCTAGGTTTTGAGCCCTGTTTGCACGTTTTTAGGATGTTCTTCAAGATCACAATAGATAAGTCGACCATGAGGATTAGCACCCCCTCCAGACCTCATGCCCAAAAGCTTTTCATAAACCTTCCTAGTAAAACCCTAGGGTGGAACTCCCATGTTATCGTAGTGGAGAGCAGAAGAGGTTGGGAGTTCCCTTTACCTGATGATACTTCTGATATTATCAAGGATCAAGATTACTGGGTGCCAGACTTGAGTGACACCTTGTATAAGAAGCTGGTAGAGGTAGCTCAGAGGGGTCCGATTAGATGGGAGATTTTGGGGACCACCAAGAACAATTATATCCAGTCTGGAATGATGTTAAGAAGTGGTGAGGTAGCCCCCTAGTTCTAATAGTTTGGATTCTGAGGTACCCCGATTGTGTCATCCATGAGGGAGATAGGTTCAGGTTTGAGAGTCAATGCCACGAATATAAGAAGACCCCAAATTTCTGTTCACTGAACAAAGATCACTTTGGGGGTAAGTGCTTGCTTCCCCTTTTTTCTTAGCTCGTCAATTTATACTCGCATGTTTCTTGTTTTGCTCGCATATGTTTTACTCGTCAACCTTTTTATTGAACATCTCGAGCTAACACTTCCTCTTATCTCGTGCAGCTTCTTACCCCAGGAGCGAGGAAGCCAACGTGGTGAGAGTTGTAAGTGTGAACGTGAAGAAGAGCAAGAAGGCCTACTGTGCTGCTAACGCACGGGCTAGCCGGCAAAAAGAACCCGAGGAGCGACATAAGTTGCTGCAGTTGATTGATGAAGATAATGAGAAGATGATCCCTACTGTGGAAGGGGGCCGAGCAGGATGATCTGGAGAGATCAGTTGGTGATGCCCCAAAGGCCAATACTACGGAGTTTGAGAAAGGGGCCGAGCAAACACTTGAGCCCATACTGGAGGCTCCCAAAGATAAAGCAGATCCTGCTATCGTCGACCTGGAAGACGAAGAGGAAGATGAAGACGATCGCCCCCTAGATAGTAAAAGAAAGAGATCCCAACCCAACCCTGGATCTGAAAGGGAGGATGCTATTCTTATAGGCCCTTTGCCCCAAACTCCCAAAGCTTCTTATACTGAGCTCGTCCAAGCTCGGGTAGACAAATTAGCTACGACTATGTACGATTGGAAGTCGGCCGAGCTAGCGGAGCTGAGGGAGAAGCATGCTGACCTGGACTCAGCTTACGAGGCTCACCAGTTGGTCAAAGACAATGCTCTGAAAGCCAAAAAGATGAAGCATGGGGCAAATTAGGGGAGACCAAGAAGGAGCTTGGTGCAGCCCAGCTGGGCAAGGAGATGGCTGAGCAGGAACTTGAGGTGGCGACCCAGATGCTTAAAGAAAGAACCGATATGCTGGTTAAACAAACTGAAGATCACAGGGTAGCTCGGCTATTATGGGAAGAGGAGGCACGAGCTAAAATGGAGGTCGCTGTCAAGGCTACAGTAGAGGCCTATAAATATGGCGATGAATGCTTCAATTTTATTACTGATCAAGCTAGGAGTTTCTTTGATGTAGGGCATCGCCATATGGCTCGATGTATTATAGTTGATCCCTCTGTCGACCTACCAGTTGAACAATTGGCTAGGTGGCTTCAGAGGATCAATATGATATGGGAGCTCGTCAAGGCCACCCTATTGTTCCTTATAATTCCAACAATCTAGCAGCCATTGCTCAGGAGGATATAGATGAAGGAGCTGAGCCTTGGGTCCCTCCTCCAGCCAATCAAGTTAACTTCAACACTATTATCGAGGAGTTGATGGAGGGAGACGAAATGGATGAAGATGAGGAGGTCGCCAAGGGCCAACAAGATCCGGCTGCCGATGACCTTAGTTTTTTATGTAACGATCAAGTCCCAAACAATTTGATATATTTATTTGTGTAACCTATGCCTGGGCCCAGCTTTTGGGAGTAACTTGACATATATTGTTTGATCAAGTTCTAGCCCGTTTTGGGGGACTTGTTTTACTTAATCGTAGTTGACATTATACTTGAATCACCTTGTTTGGATCCTAGCTTGTATTCATTTGTCGAACTAGATTTATAAGATAAACTGAAATAGACACAAGTTTTTGGTCGGACTAGTTCAGGAACAAAGACGACTTAATACTTGCTTGTTTGAGAACGAGATTGACCAAGAGTCAAATCTTGTTAGAATGAGGTCGACTTAATAGTCGGACCTGTTAGAGAATCGAGACTGACTAAGAGTCGAGTCTGTTAGAACAAGGTCGACTTAAGAGTTGGACCTGTTAGAGGAACAAGACTGACTAAGAGTCAAGTCTGTTAAAACGAGGTCGACTTAAGAGTCGGACCTGTTAGAGGGACAAGACTGACAAAGAGTCGAGTCTGTTAGAACGAGGTTGACTTAAGAGTTTGACCTGTTAGAGGAACGAGACTGACTAAGAGTCGAGTCTGTTAGAACGAGGTCGACTTAAGAGTCGAACCTGCTAGAGAAATGAGACTGACTAAGAGTCGAGTCTGTTAGAACGAGGTCGACTTAAGAGTTGGACCTGTTAGAGGAACGAGACTGACTAAGAGTCGAGTCTGTTAGAACAAGGTCGACTTAAGAGTTGAACCTATTAGAGGAACGAGACTGACTAAGAGTCAAGTCTGTTAGAACGAGGTTGACTTAAGAGTCGGACCTGTTAGAGGAAGGAGACTGACTAAGAGTCGAGTCTGTTAGAACGAGATCGACTAAGAGTCGGATTTGTTAAAGATAATTTGGTAGTCGACCCAAGAATCGGACCTGATTTGAATAAGTAACACAACTTGTTTGCATTGAACTGCAACTTTATTGAAGTAGTAGAACAGTTACATAGAAAATAGAAAACTGAAACTTAAAAGTGGTATTTAATAAGGTGGCTGGCATGCCACGGATGTTTCAACTCCTCACCCTCTGGATGACCAATCATATAAGTTCCCTCTTTGATAACTTGAGTAACGACATAGGGACCTTCCCAGTTGAGAGATAATTTGTTATGTTCTGCTTTCCTTCCTGTTACCTCGATCTTCCTCAGTACGTAGTCCCCTACTTGGAACGACCTTCTCTTAACGTTTTTGTCGTGGTAGGTTTTCTGCTTGTAGTTGACCATTCGTAGTTGAGCTGTAGCCCGCTTCTCTTCAAGCAAATCCAAGTCAATCTGTTGACGTCGTTCTGCTTGTGATCAAAGAAAACTACCCTTGCTGTAGGAACCTGTAGCTCGGCTGGTGCCATTGCTTCTGATCCAAATGTAAGGGAGAATGGGGTTTCACCCGTGGGCCCCTGGGTAGTTATGCGAACTGCCCAGAGAGCAATGGGTAGTTCATCCAACAAGCTACCCCGTTGACTAACCAGGCCCATCTTAAGTGCTGATAGGACCAGTTTGTTCGTCGCTTCTGCTTGCCCGTTACCTTGAGGATAGGCGACCGACGACTTCCAATGTTTGATGCCCACTCTTTTCATCTCCATTTCAAAGGCTGTGGAGAATTGTAGCCCGTTATCCGTTACAATAGCTCGTGGAATCCCAAATCGGCACCAAATATAATCATGAATAAATTTGATGACGTTTTCCTCTATAATCCTTGCTAGAGGCTTGGCCTCAACCCATTTGGTGAAGTAGTCAATGGCTACGATCACGTACTTGCAGTTTCTCTGGGCTGGTGGGAAGGGACCAATCAAATCAACTCCCCACATGCTGAAAGGCCAAGCTGCGACCACCGGAGTTTTCTCGGTTGTAGGCAGTCTAGGTAGGTCGGCAAATCTTTGGCACTTGTTGCACTGCTGAACAAAATCATGAGCGTCAGCTCTCATGTGAGGCCAATAATAACCCAAAGTAATTAACTTTTCGCCAAAGTTCTGGCCCCCGGGTGTCCACCATAAACCCCAATGTACCTCGTGCATCAGTTGAGTGACCTCCATGGGGTAAACGCATCTAAGCAATGGTTTAGTGAATGACCTTCTGAATAACGCTTCCCCGTGAATGACATACCTTGAGGCTTTCTTCTTGATAGCTCAAGCTGCTTTCTCGTCAGTAGATAGCTCGCCTGTTTCTATGTAAGCCTGTATTTTGTCGATCCAGCACTTTGTGTAAACCCATTCTCTAGTGGTGTCCTCCAGGCATTGAATTTGAGCCCTCTCGTATGCAGGATGCTCAAGGTAGGAGATAGGCTCCCCATGCTGCTCGTCTGATGTGGACAACTATGAGAGGAGGTCGGGCAGCTTGTTATCATCTCGACCAACCCTTTGTATCTCCCAAAATTCTAAGTCCAAAAAAAAAACTTGAACCTCAATGCTTCTTCAAAAATCTTGCCTGTCTCTGGCTCGACTAGAACAATCCCGCTCCACTAACATTCTTGGTTGTCGACCCATCAGAATAGACTTTCCAGCAATTGTCGGGCAAACTTAGAATGGGCTGAATTGCAGGCTCCTATCCCCTTCACACTTTTCCTTCCGAGCTCTTACTTCGCTATCTTCCTTGGTGAACGTAAGCTCGACCAAGAAGTCTGCCAAAGGTTGAGCCCTCAATGCCTTTCGAGGTGTGAGCACCCCAACCCGGGACCTAACGCGTGTCCCGAGCTTGAGGAGCTCAAACTAAGAAAACCTATCTTAGATTTTTAAAAACTTTTATTTCACTTTAAAAGAAAATCACTTCTCAAACTTCCAAAATAAAATCAACTGATAATATCTCCACTCGGAGGAATTTAAACAAATATTCTAATAAACTATAACTTGATCAATTACATTGAAAACCCAAATTAACATTTTTTAACAAAAGAGTTTTCCATACAACTTATAAAAGAGTAATACTTAAATAGGACTCCCGACAACCTACTCATATACCTATCCTGACAAGTCCCCAAAAGCAAGAGTCCAAACTCTTTCCCCGGCCTCACTGGCTCAGTCACCTGTCTCAGCACAATCTAAAACAGTAAAAGGGAAGGGGTGAGAATAAATCTCAATAAGCTATTATGAATACAGCAAGATGCCAAACAAGATGCAACACATAGCATGGTTACAGAGACGAAGCGTTTTAAAAAAACCTCTCTCTAGCTTTCTCTCTCTAGGCGAGCTCTTTCTAGGGTTTCCCTAGGGTTTTTCCTGGTCGGCAGCCATGGCTGATCCGGCACTGTTTCCACCGCTTCAAGCTTCCATGGTTAACTCCCCTTCTCTCCTTGATTCGTTGAAAGATCATAACCCTAGCACTACCAAGCCGCCTTTGCATGAACCAAACCCTAACCCTAATTCCCATGCAGCGCCGCCCCCTAACCCTAGTAAATCCTTTGCGTCTTTGGTAGCACAACCACGTATTCTGCCAATTCAAGATATCCCTCTTCTTCCAGCTGCTACTCATAAGGGTGTTCCTTCTCTAAAATTATCAAAGGAAGCAATTGATGCCTTTTCTCGCCCTTTCTCTTGGACTCTTGTTGGAAAATTTACAAATGGAAGGCCTACTATGGAGGCTGCTCGGATTGCCTTCTCACAATTCAAATTAAAAGGAGAGTATAAGCTTGGTCATCTGGACTCTAGGCACATGTTGATTCAATTGAATAATGAGGAAGATTTCCAAAGAATATGGACTAGAGAAGTGTGGTATGTCCATCGCTTTCCTATGAGAACATCTGTATGGACTCCTTCTTGGAAGCCTCAAACCGATTCATCCATTGTCCCGGTCTGGGTAAGTTTACCAGGACTTCCTGTGCATCTATTCAATAAGATATTCTTGTTTTCTTTGGCTCGGATTTTTGGAAAGCATAGCAATCGACAAGGCCACTGCTGATTTATCCCGGCCAAGTGTAGCTAAAGTTCTTGTGCAAGTTGATCTTCTTAAAAGGTTGCCTGACAAAATTCATATTGACTGTGGAGATTGCATGCCGAGTTTCTTCCAAGCAATTGAATATGATAATATACCTTTGTATTGTAGTCATTGTTCCTTACTGGGTCATGATACGTTTAACTGTCGGGTTCTAAATTCAGAATACAAGAAAAGCAATGTAAATGCTGCACCAAATAAGGATAATGATAAGGCGGTGTTGGCTAACAAAGAGAATAAAGGAGATAATAAGAAGGTTGAGCCTATTTGTGAAACATGGAAAAAGAAGGATGTTGTTCTGAATAATATGGGTCATGGTAGCAGTAATGAGGTTCTAGCTAATTCAAATGTTGATCCTCCGTTAGTTCCAAATAACAATGGTACTAAAACTAGTTTGGTTGCTAGAAGAGGTTTGGAGTTGCCTAAATCAGTCAATGAAGCTCTCTAAAAAAGCCTAAAGGCGATAAAGACAAAGGATGTTGTCACTCAAAATGCTGAGGCTAGCATATTTCTTCCGCATTTTCAAGATCCCCTTAAATTATGTACCCCTTTGAGGGATGATTCTGCTATGCGTGCTAAACCTTCTTCCCATGTAAAGATGAATGCTCTTAGTTCCCTTAACCTTTCTCCGAGAGACCCTCAAGTTACCTCGCTTAATCAAGTGATGAATGAACAGTTGGATTATAAAGAGAGAACAACCATGACTGATGCTCTTGATGATGAAGGCTTTATTACAGTCACGCATAAAAAGAAGAAAGGTAGGGAGAAATCCCCATCATTGTGAGCTCCCCTTCTCCTTATTCCTTTTTACTGCTCTCTTTTACTCTTTCTTCATAGTTTTTTAATGGTGTCGTTTATAAGTTGGAATGCTCGTGGTGTTGCTAATAATGCCACAATTAGAAGAATTCAGCGGTTATTTCGCTCTCATGGGCTGTCTTTGATGGCTATTTATGAGCCTAAATCTAATATCAACTCTATGGAGTCTCTTATTCGTAAAGTGGGCTGTGAGGATGGTATGGCTAATGTTAATAATAGGGTTTGGGTCATCCGGAAGCATGGGTTAAAAGCTACGGTTGCAGGATTCTAGTGTGCCTTAACTTTACAAATTTCTCATCCAATGTGGAATGAAGTTGTTTGGGTCTCTTTTGTCCATGCAAGCTGCAAGAGGCATACTCGTATTGATCTTTGGGAGGACTTGATGGGCATAAGTGAGGTGGATCATCCTTGGCTGGTGGTTGGAGATTTTAATTGTGTCATTGATCAATCTGAAAAAGTGGGGGGTAAACCTATTAATAATCTTGCAAAGGATCGAATTCTCGGACATGATTCAATTTTCAAACCTTATAGACGCGGGCTATGATGGAAATATTATGACCTGGACTAATAAAAGGATGGGGAGAAGAGCTATCTATCAAAGGCTTGACCGAGCTCTTTATAATGAGAAGTGGCTCCAGTTTTTTCATTATACTCGGGTGACTCATTTATCTCGGCTATGTTCGATCATACTCCTCTTCTTATAAGCATGCAACTTGAAGTCAAGTAAAAAAGGGTTCATTCAGGTTTCTAAATATTTGGTTGAGGCATCCTACTTTCTCGGACCTTGTCAAAGACTCTTGGGCTGTTCCTACTGATGGTAGACCTATGGTTTGTTTCGCTAAGAAATTAGGGAGGCTTCGAAATTGTATTTCCGATTGGAACAAAAGAATTTATGGGAGAGTTGATCAACAAATTAAGAATGCTGAAGATGAAATCTTAGTCCGAGAATCTCAATATCAACAGTTTGGGGATGAGGAGTCGAGAGCTGCCCTTAATCTTGCACAGGCTCAACTTCTTTCAAAGCTGAAGATTGAGGAGGATTTGTGGGCTCAGCGAGCTAATTTATCTTGGTTAAAAGAGGGGGATAGAAATACAAAATATTTCCAGGCTGTTGTTAAAAAGAAGCGACAGAGAATGTTCATTCATAGAATTCAGAATCGCCAAGGGATGTGGATTACTGATAAGAAGGAGATTCAAGAAGAGGCTATTGGTTTCTACTCTGAGCAACTTCAAGGGCAGTGTGATATTCCATCTGATGATTATCTTTTTCTCATTCCTCGGCTCATTACCAATGATGATAATTCTCTTCTCACGGCTGTCCCAACTGAAGAAGAAATTAAGGGGGTTGTTTATTCGATGAATAGTCAAAGTGCTGCGGGGCCGGATGGTTTTATGGGAGAATTTTATAAAGGCTGCTGGGAGCTTATCAAGGCTGATTTCATCAAAGCTATTGGGGATTTCTTTTCGGGATTTGCTATGCCTCGTAGTTGGACAAGTACGTTGATTGTGACTATTCCTAAAGTGGAATCTCCGTCTTCCTTCTCAGATCTTAGACCGATTAGTCTTTGTAATTTCTGCAATAAGGTTGTTACAAAACTCTTAACTTCTCGGCTTGCCACTATTCTCCCTCGCATTATCTCTCCTCAACAAAGCGGATTTGTTCAAGGGAGAGTTATCCATGAAAATGTTCTTCTCGCTCAAGAAATTGTGCAATCTCTCAATAAGAAGGTTTGGGGTTCAAATGTGGCTCTCAAGCTAGATATGGCAAAAGCATATGACCGTCTTTCATGGTTTGGGCTTATAAAGGTTATGCGCCAATTTGGTTTTAATGAGATCTGTATTGATTTAATTTATTGCTGCATATCAAATAGTTGGTTTTTGGTTCTAATTAATGGAGAAGCTTGTGGTTTCTTTCCTTCAACTAGAGGTCTTAGACAAGGAGACCCCCT
Source organism: Adenophora triphylla var. japonica (assembly GCA_022495995.1). Taxonomy (NCBI): domain Eukaryota; kingdom Viridiplantae; phylum Streptophyta; class Magnoliopsida; order Asterales; family Campanulaceae; genus Adenophora; species Adenophora triphylla. The sequence continues at coordinate 41,991 of JAFEMH010000677.1, forward strand.
ATCCCCTTACCTCTTTATAAGCAGCTGAGATGATGAGTAGAGGCCTCAATCACCTTCATTCTACTTATCCGCAATTCAGGTTTCGTATTCACGTTAATTCCCCAATGATCTCTCATCTTGCTTATGCAGATGACATCATTATTTTTTGCAATGGCTCCAAGAATTCGCTAGAAACTCACATGAAATATTTGGAGTGGTATCAAAGATTTTCGGGGCAATTGGTGAACATTCGCAAATCTGGTTTTATCACATTAAAGGTTAGCTTAAGGGATGACCTCATTGCTGAAACAACGGGTTTTGTTAAACATGAGCTCCCTTTACTCTATTTGGGATGTCCATTGTATACAGGCAGAAAGAAAATCAGCCTTTTTGCTCCTCTCATTCACAAAATGGAATCTAAACTTGCTTCTTGGAAAGGTAAATTACTATCTTTTGGAGCCAAACTCACCTTAATTCAGTCATGCTTATCTGCTATGCCCATCTATTATCTCTCCTTAATCGATCCTCCCAAAGGTGTCATTCATGCGCTAGAAAAAATTATTGTAAGATTCTTTTGGAGTAATAATGATGGTGATCAAAGATGTCATTGGTTATCTTGGAATCATATGAGCTGGCCTATTGAGGAAGGTGGTCTGGGAATTCGTAAGTTTGAGGACATTTCATTGGCTTTTTCTATGAAAATTTGGTGGCGGTTCAGAAGCTCTCCATCTCTTTAGAGTGAGCTTATGCTTGCAAAATATTGCTGGGATATTCACCCTATGGATGCCATTCTTACTCCCTACTCTTCTCACATTTGGAAGCGTATGATTGAGGCCAAACCTTTGGTGGAAAATAGGATGGCTTGGAGGGTTGGTAGAGGAGATATCACTATACATGAGAAATGGCTGGATGGAGACATGGGCAGCCTCCCTTTCGCACATGTGGAGGTGTCTTCTTTATTTCTTAATGGTTTGCCTCGTGTAGATCACATCCGAGATGTTTATGGTAATCATCTTGAGCATTTAATTCAGTCCTACTCTATTACTCTTTCGGATAATCATGATGTCCCTGTTTGGAAGCCTTCTCCTAGTGGTAAATTTTCTGTTAAGTCTGCTTGGAATGAATGTCGGGTTAAAAAGCCTATGGTGGCTATTTTCTCTTATTGTTGGAATAAATATATTCCAAGGAAGGTCTCGGTTTTTCTTTGGCGTGTTTTACATAAAGGTCTCCCTAGTGATGATAGAATTAGTTCTAGAGGCATTCAATGTGCTTCTAAATGTGAATGTTGTTTGGTGCCTAGCGAGGAAAATCTTAATCATGTGCTGATTTGTGGCTCTGTTGCAACTAGTGTATGGAACTATTTTAGCATGATCTGTGGCATTCGCATGGTTTTTGGCCAAACTAACCAATCTCTTCTTTGTTGGTGGCAAGGTCCGTCCCATCTTAATGATCACGGTGCTACTAAATGGCCGTCCATTATTCTTCCAGCAATTATTTCTTGGGAATTAAGGCTGGGCCGAAATAAAAGTAGATTTGAAGGCGTTGCTATGTGTTCGACAACCATTATTACCAAAGTTTGTGATCAGGTATCTAATTTAGCTATGGCTTTTTCTTTAACATTCTCATGTCTCCCTAATGAAGATCATTTGTTCAACATCTTTCGGCTGAAGAAATCTACTTCTATGATAAAAAAGCCTAGATTGGTAGTTTGGGATTTCCCTCCGAGTAATATGGTTAAGATTAACATGGATGGTGTGTCAAGGGGTAATCCAGGGAGAGCCTCGGGTGGGGGTATTCTCAGAGATTTTAATGGGGATTTCATTCATGCTTTTGCGAACTTTTATGGTATTGCTACAAACATGGAATCCGAAGCTTTAGCTGCAAGGGATGGTCTTCTTTTAGCTCAGTCTCTTGGGTATCAAAACGTTTGGTTAGAGGTTGATTCTCAAGTTTTATTGAAGATTATTTTGCGGGAGTATCACATTCCTTGGTCTATATGGTACATTATCGATCATATACACGCCTTATGGCTCTTATGGAGATCCGGGTTACTCATATCCTTAGAGAAGGAAATAGTGTGGCTGATTTTTTGGCTAATATGGCTGCTGATAAAATGATTTTAAAAAACACACACACGCACTAAAAAAATTTCTCTCTACGTCTTTTTGAAGAAACCCTAATTAGGGCGACGTATTCTTCCTTTGCTGCCGCTTTGCAGCCTTCTCATTGGCGGAACCCTAATTTGGGCCGCCCATATGGCTGCTTCCGGCGGCCTCATGGCTGGTTTTAACGCTGGTCCATCCTCCAATTCACTTCACCATGCTGTTGGCTCTATTGCGGCTGTTCTCAATGACAATGGTAATGTAACTTCTAACCCTATGCAGCAGCCGCATCCTAATGTTTTTATGATTCCTACTCCTAATTCTAATGGTATTGTGCTTCCTAGTCCTAATGGTAATGGGTTTTGTGGCAATAATAATGTTGAAAATCAGTTTCCTAAACCTAATGTGCAGCAGCCGCAACCTAATTCCCCTTCAAAAGTTAAATCCTTTTCCTCTTTGTTTAAGGATTCTCCTCATGTTAACCCGGTTCCAGCCATGAATCTTGTGCCCATGTCCATTCATAAAGGTGAACCAGCCCTTAAATTTTCAAAAGAGATGATTAATACATTGGCTCAACCATTTAAATTCACTCTTGTTGGTAAATTTTCTCATGGTAGACCAAACATGGAAATCACTAGACAATATTTTTTAAAGTTTGGATTGAAAGCAGATTTTTCTTTGGGTCATGTTGACTCTAAGCATATTCTTATTCGTGTTATGCATGAGGGAGATTTTAATAGGCTGTGGGCTAAAGAACAATGGTATTTAGGCAGATTTCCAATGCGTGTTTTTCGTTGGTCTCCTTCGTGGCATCCGGAAAAGGAATCGTCATTGGTTCCTGTATGGGTTGGTCTTCCGGGATTGCCAATCCACATGTTTAATAAAGTTTGTTTGTACTCCATTGCTAAAATTTTTGGGGAGCCACTTTCTATTGACAAGGCCACGGCTGAGTTATCTCGGCCTAGTGTGGCTAAGATACTTGTTCAAGTTGATTTACTTAAGAAACTTCCGTCTAGGGTTTTCATAGATTGTGGTGATGAGTTTTCAAGTTTTTTTCAAAATTTAGAATTTGATAATCTTCCCCAATATTGTAAGCATTGTTATAAACTTGGCCATGATGTCTCAAAGTGTTTTTATCTCCATCCTAAAGATAAAGTTCAGAATAATATGGCTGATGATAATAATAATAATTTTTTTTTTGTTTTTTGAAAACGAAAGGAGACGTAGCTCCCTAGATTTTATAAATAAATAAAAGAAACAAAGCACGGTGGGGGACAAAGAACCAAACCACCGGAAACGAAAAGAAAACTACAATGTGGGGCTTAAAGCCAACAACAAAAACAAGAAAGCTAAGGGGAGGGGTGCAAGTCCATCTGGACCGACCCAAGATAAGAGGAAGGGGGGAACTAAGCCCTAAGCTATCAAGAGGGAAAAGACAAATCCCATCAAACATGATTATCAGGAGGAGAAGCCGATCTTCCACGCCATTTCCGAGAAGAAACCATTGTAAAACCATCAGCATTATTATTCTTTTTGTGAGACGGAGTAAAAGGAGTATAGCCAGCCATATCAGTAACAAAGGAATATGGGGCCCTTGAAGCCGAAAAACGCTCTGGAGATTTTGGTTCTACTTCCACAAAAGGTTGGGAAGGATGAGATTCCCTATAACGAGCAATGTTGCGCATAATAGCCTCCATATCATTTGTTGGAGCATTGATATTACCAACACCACCAACAAGAGCAGCCATGTCCGAACCAACACCCATATTAGCAGCCACAACCGCATTGTTTTCCACAGCAACAAAACCAATTTTTCCTTCAGTAATGTCATCTTGATCATTCACTACATTGCGAACACTAGCCGAGTTATCATTCGATGTAGCATTGTTACCAACAACACCAACAATCGCAGCCACGTTATTTACAGCAGAAGCAAACAACTCTTCTTGAACAGCCATGCTAGCCGAACTATCATCCATAGGAGCAGCAACTTGCTCCGAATGAGCAGCAACCTCTGTCAAAACACTTTCAATAGCATCATTAGTGGCTGCCTTCTCAGCCATATGAATCACCTCATTGCAAACCTTATTAAAAGCCTTTTGAACAGCATCAGAAATGGGCTGTCCTCTTCTTGCCTTGATGGGAATAAAAACCTTTTCGCTCACCTTACCGGTAGGAGGCGCCTTTGAAAGCCCCTCAACAACAGTAGCAGCAGGAACCTTACTACCAGAACTAATATCAGCAACATCACTGGCCGAACCTAAGCCATCCTTAGCACCACTTGAAGAAGCGTCCACATTAGGACCAATATCCAAAATCTTAGTGTCTTCCTTAGACTTCCCCACATTAGTTGGAACTTCAGGAATAATCTCATTACCTTGAGCCTTCAAATTCTGGTTAGCGGCAACCCCATTAGATTTTTCTTTCTGCAAATGAGGGTGAGCACGCTTGCAAAGAGAAGAATCATGGCCCAAGACAAAACAATGTTTACAATATTTAGGCAAGTTATCATATTCTATCTTTTGATAGAAGCTAGGCAAAAAATCATCACAATCGATAAAAATCTCAGAAGGTAATTTTTTGGTGACATCAACTTGAACAAGGACCTTAGCAACGCTAGGACGAGAGAGATCAGAAGTGGCTTTATCCAGTGACAAAGGTGTACCAATAGCCCGGGCAAGAGAAAATAGAATCGATTTATTAAAAAGATGAATTGGGATACCTGGGAGGCCAACCCAAACCGGCACAATAGGGGATTCTTGCGTAGGACGCCAAGAAGGAGACCACGCCAAGGTTCGCATAGGATATTTCATGACGTACCACACATTCTTCATCCATAGGCGTTGGTAATCCGCCTCATTAGAGAGCTGAATCAATAGGTGTTTGGAATCAAGGTGTCCTAACTTGCAAGTACCTTTCAACTGAAAACGAGCAAAAGCAATCCGCGTATCTTCCATAGAAGGGCGCCCATGAGAGAATTTGCCAATCAATGTCCATGAGAATGGCTTTGTAAGCCTTTCAATCGCATCTTTTGAGAGTTTAAGCGAAGGGATCCCTTTATGTGAAGCCAACGGCACAACAGGGAAAGCGTTATCTTGATGGGAGGAGAATAAATCTGCAAATGATTTAGATTGTCGAGCAACATCAGGTTTTGGGCTTATATTAATGGCCGACGCAAGGGAAGAAGCAGGTATCGGAGAATGAGTTTGTGTTTGCGGCGCAATCAAAGGATTAGACGCACTAGGGTTTGCATGGCAAAGCGATGGGGTAGGGATAGCAGCGGCAAAGGGTTGTTGGATTAACGGAGAGTAGTAAGGATTATGGGGACTGGCGTTCAAGGACGGGAAGAAAGACACCGGCATAGCCATGGCTGCCGGCGGACGGCCCCTAGGGCAAAGCCCTAGCGACGAAACCCTAGCTCCGCCTTAGAGAGAGAATAAAAATAGTATAATAATAATAATTCGAACCATATTATTTTGGAAAAAAAACAAAGATGTTTTTGTGGAAACTACTACTAACGTTGGCAATGAAGGTAATAGCAAACTTGATAAGAACACGGGGCTGGCCAAAAAAGATCAAATATATGTCGTAAAGCACAAGGTTCTCGAAGGTGTTAATGGAAAATCTGCTCAACAACAAGCCAATGGTGATACTCAAAAAGAGAATGCCTCGCTTGATAAACGTCAACCTACAACTATGGCTGGAAATGGAAATGCGCATGGTAAGAATGCAACTATTGCTGGAAAGGAAAATGCGCATGGTACTAATAAAATTCAGAATAATGGTAAGCAAAAAGAGATCGTTTTGGGCAATTCTGCTCACGTGATTGCTGGTCGCCAAGGTACGTCTTCTAATTTTTCTATGAATGTTGTTGGTTCTTCTTCTATGGCTCAAAAACCCCCATCTCCCCTTGGATCAAAATTTTTTGGTTCCAACCTTGCTACTCATGGATTTAGCTTTCTTCCTAAGCGGGGAGCCCCTTTTGTTTCCCCTAATTCGTTAAAATCTGCTATTAATATGGAAAAATCTGCTCCTAACATTAATCTTGGTGGTAATCATATAATTATTGAAGATGGGTCTATCGAGCTTGAAGAAGAGCTTGAACATAATAATAATGATTTCATTGAGGTTAATAATGTTATTCCCAAACGTAGAATCTTCGGTAGGCCGTTGGTCAAGTTTAGTAAGAAGCTTACTCGCCTCAAACATGATATTCAGCTTTGGAATCGTACTACGTTTGGGAGAGTTGATCAGCTTGTGAAGCATGCTGAAGATGAAGTTTATGCTAAAGAGCTTCTTTTTGAAAATGATCCTAGTGATGATAATAGGGCTGCCCTTCATCTTGCCCAAGCTAACCTCTCCTATCGACTTAAGATTGAAGAGGAGTTCTGGATGCAAAAAGCTAACTTAGCTTGGGTCAAAGATGGAGATAATAATACTCGTTTCTTCCATGCTTACGTGAAAAAAAGGAGACAGAAATTATACATTCACAAAATTCGGGATAGTGATGGAAATTGGATTGTTGATCAGAATCTGATTCAGGAGGAGGCTGTTAGATTCTATTCCGATCAGCTTAATGAAAATCCTAATGTTAATGTTGATCCCCCTGATGAGTTGCTGATACCTCGTTTGATCTCCAATGAGGAAAATAGGATGCTTATTATTCCCCCTACGCTTAAAGAGATTCATGATATCGTCTTCAGTATGAGTGGGACTAGTGCTGCTGGTCCGGACGGTTTTACGGGAGATTTCTATCATAAATGCTTTGGGATATTATATGCATGGATCTTTATAATGTCGTCCTTGAATTCTTCTCGTGGTTTCTTCTCCCTCGTAGTTGGACCAAGACGCTTATTGTTACTATTCCTAAGGTGGCGGCCCTACCTCTTTCTCGCACTGCGCCTATTAGCTTGTGTAATTTTTCTAATAAAATCATTACCAAGCTATTGTGCTCTCGCCTTCAAGTTGTGCTCCCTCGTATCATATCTCCTCAGCAAAGTGGCTTTGTGAAAGGTCGAATTATTCATGAAAATGTTTTGCTTGCTCAGGAGCTATTTCAGTCGCTTAAGAAGAAGGTGTATGGGTCTAACGTAGCACTTAAGCTTGATATGGCTAAGGCGTATGATAGGCTTTCTTGGTTTGCCTTGATAAAGGTGATGAGGAGATTTGGCTTCGCTGAAGAATGGTTGGACATGATCTTTAGATGCATTAATTTCTGTTGGTTCTCGGTCCTGATTAATGGTTCTGCTAATGGTTACTTTGTTTCTACTCGTGGTCTTCGGCAAGGGGATCCTATATCTCCTAGTCTCTTTATTATTGCCGCCGAGGTTTTAAGCGGGGTCTTAATAACCTCCATCTTCTTCACCCTCATGTCGCCTTTCATACGGGTAACCTTAATGTTCCTGTTATCTCTCATTTGTCCTATGCTGATGACATTATTATCTTCTGTAATGGAAGCATTCCTTCTCTTGAACGTCATATGGAGTTTTTGGAGTCTTATCAACGCTTCTCTGGCCAGCTTGTTAGCATTTCTAAATCTTGTTTTCTAACGGGGGCGGAATGTGGCTGAGCATGATAATGCTATTTCTCTTATTACTGGGTTTCAAAAGAAGAACTTGCCTATTGTTTATTTGGGATGTCCTCTCTTTATCGGTAGGAAAGTGCAATCTTTGTTTCATCCTGTCATGCAGAAGCTTCGGGATAAGCTCGATTCGTGGCAAGGTAAATTACTCTCGGCTGGTGCTAAGCTTGTTCTGATAAAGTCCTGCCTCCAAGCTATCCCCATTTACTATATTTCTTTACTTGATCCTCCGAAGTGTGTTGTTAATGCCATGAATCGCCTTATTGCCAATTTCTTTTGGAGTAGTTCTGATGGGGGAAATAAGTGTCATTGGGTCTCTCGGAATGAATTTTTCTGGCCTGTTGAGGAAGGGGGCCTTGGCCTCCGAAAATTTGAGGAGATGGCTATTGCGTTTTCTATGAAGCTTTGGTGGCGTTTTCGCACGTCCGACTCTCTTTGGGCCCAGTTTCTTGCAGCCAAATATTGTCGTGATACTCATCCTATGGATGCTGTAGCTAGGTTAGGTTGCTCTCACATTTGGAAGCGTATGGTTGCTGCTAAGGATTTGGTGGAGAGTCGTATTGCTTGGGGTGTGGGTTGTGGTGATATTTCTATTCAAGAAAGATGGCTTCCCCATGATCTTCCTCTTCTTGATAATCGGCATGATCAGATTTTTTCTCTATTTGAGGATGGTGTTTTAAGGGAAGATTATATTCATAATACTTTTGGGCAGCAATGTTTGATGGAGATTCAATCCTATGGTATTCGGCTTGGTGGGGATCGAGATCAGCCATTTTGGTCCCCTTCCTCTTCGGGCAGATTTTCTATTTCTTCGGCTTGGAGGGAATGTAGAATGTCCCGTACTCGGAGTAGGGTCTTTGCTTGGTGCTGGCATAAGTATATTCCTCTTAAGGTGTCCATTTTCATGTGGAAATGCCTTAAGGCTGCTCTCCCTACTGATGACAACATTTCTCGTAAAGGTATTTCTATTGTCTCTCGTTGTCATTGTTGTTCTAGCCCTTCTCTTGAATCCATTCATCACATTCTTCTTCATGGTGATATTGCCTTTCGTGTGTGGAATTTCTTTGGAAATTTGATTGGTTTTCAAATCTCGGGTTCTACTATCATGCAAAGGATGATTGCTTGGCATGCCTGTAAAAATTCCAAGCTTAGTAGGGTTGTGTTATGGTTGGGAGATATCCTTCCGAGTTTCATTTGTTGGGAGCTTTGGAAGCACATGAATAAATGCAGGTTAGATGATGGGAGTCCTAGTTGGGAAAAGGTCCGTAATAATATTCAATTCCATATTAGTGATATCCTTCGTGCTCATAGTCTTTCTTTTAATATTATTCTGGCCACCCCGTCTATTGCTCGTGTCAAGCTAGTTTATTGGTCCCCTCCTTCTGAGGGACAAGTGAAAGTTAATACAGATGGAGCTTCTCGTGGTAACCCGGGCATTGCCTCGGGTGGAGGTATTTTACGTCATCATGATGGGTCTTTTATTTTTGCTTTTTCACATTTTTATGGTAATGCTTCTAACATGGTTGCTGAAGCTAGGGCTGCTCTTGATGGAATTACTCAAGCTAGGCTTATGGGTTTTGATTCTCTTTGGCTCGAGGTCGATTCTGAAGTTTTGTCTCTCATATTACTTCGCAAATGCAATATTCCTTGGGAGATTTGGTATTACATTCAAGCCATTTTCAGATTCATGGAGGAAGTATCTATTCAGGTAACTCATGTCTACAGGGAAGGTAATAAAGTGGCAGATTTTCTTGCTAATATTTCACCGCCGCGCAAACGGACTTTCAGTTTACTTCATTGGAGTTTTGCCCCAAGCCGTGCCAGAGCCTTCTCTATTTTGATCGGATTGCATATCCTAATATTAGGCAGTAGTTTTCTCTTTATTTTATTGATGTATTTTCCTTTTGTTTTTAGATTTCCCCCTATATTGTAGAGGATCTTACAGGTTGTGTAAGAACTCCCCCTAGGTGTTCTTTCTGGTGGTTAAGGTTTTATGTCCCCCACCATGTTTGTATTTTTATTTTTCGTTATTAATAAAATCTAGGGAGTACCGTCTCCTTTTGCCAAAAAAAAAAAAATATGGCTGCTGATAGAGGGTTCAGTTCTCAAGTTTCTCTGCCTTCCAATCTTCCCCATTATTGCAAAGGCTTGCTTGCTTCAGACAAGACTAAGATTCCTCACATTCGGTTACATTAGTTTATGGCTAGATTTCTATTTTATTTGTTTTCTGTGTACTCTAGATTTCCCTCCCTTTCTTGTAGAAGACCTTACGTCATGTGTAAGGACTCCCCCCTAGGCTTTCTTTTTTTGGTGGTTGAGGTTGTCATGTCCCCCACCATGTTTGTACTGTTTTTCCTTTATTAATAAAATCTAGGGAGGTACCGCCCTCCTTTCGCTAAAAAAATAAAAATAAAAAATAGCATGGTTACACATAGCACATTATTAAAGCGGTAAACACCTTACGTTACCTCATTTTACCTTTCCCGTCTGAACAATAAGTCGTACAACGTGGGAGTAAAACTCCTCTCTTTGGTGAACCGCTCCATACGCACATTCACCGCTTATAGGACTCATACCCCGCAGATCCATATAAGAAAATCGATACTTATATGACCCTTTAATAAGAGTACCATATAATATCGCCGCTATCTCGTAAGGCTTTTGGCTTAATACGTAAGCATTCCACCTAGTCACCAAAGTCGCAATGATCGTAAGGCTTTTGGCTCAATACAGCTGCTAGCACACCCACTCTGTGGCCACAGAGGAGCCGGCCACAGGTATGATGGACCTTCAATCACTTATAGAACAAATCAATAATTGATTGAATTCCATTATACCCCCGAATATAAACACGTTCAAGCACAATAGATACTTGAAATAAAATCCACAAAAGGGATAAGAATATAAAACATGGTAATGTATACTCATGTTAAATCAATACTATAGTGCAACATTCATTTAATACACTATGCATAATACCATCAATGAATATGAATTCAAGTAAGGTATCAATATAGCCAAATAATCCACACTTGGGATGCAGCATAACAATATACCAATTAGTCCCCACTCGGGATACAATATAACCAACATGCCAGATAATCCACAATTGGGATACAATATAACAATATGCCAATTAATCCACACTGGGGATACAGTACAACGATGTAATACATATACGTTCCTTACTAACGCAATAATGTAACTCATAGCCTTTACACTATTCAAACTAATCACCAAAGGTATGGGAGCAAGTAAGGCCACTATGTATCATAAACCATTCCTACATAATCATTACACAACCTCGGATAACATTAATAAAAGTTCAAGATCTACTTCCCAAGTTTGAACCACTTTGGTGAAGTCACGGATCAAGCTTATCCACCATTTTCTGAACAATATTTAAATATTTCCACATTCTCATTTTGACCAAATAAGTCATCATGGCCTAGCCAAGGTGTTCTACGTTAACCTAAGTTAAAAAGGATTAATTCATATCCGGGGTAGATTAGTCTCCACTACTTTGAAATGGTTAGAATTCAGGCTAAGTGGTTGTTGGTGAAAATCAGCAAGGAAACTGGGGAGAATTCTGATGACATGGGCGACCGCCCAAGACAGCATGTGCCACCGCCCAAGTAGGATTAAAAAGGGGTTGAAGTCACTGCCGAGGTGGGCGGCCACACAGGTAAGGATCCAGTGGTAGGAAAACTGAAAGCTAATTGCTGGACAGATGGGCGGCCGCTCAGCCCCACATGGGCGACCGCCCTAGCCTAATTTTCACAAATCTGCAGGTGAACCAAATTAGTTTCCAACAACAATCACTTTCATTCCTAACTATTTTATACCTCTTCAAAATAATTAAGAGAACCCAAACCACTTTCACTTACTTAGACAATCCTCACATTTCCTTATCACAATTAAATCTTAACATTCTTTATTAAATTTAAATCTTACTCCCTTACTCTTTACCATTTCCCATGGACAACAACACTATACTTATTTCATTAGCCCATTCATCAACATCCAAGAAGTATCCCAAATTATCAAACAACAAGAATCCCAAACAAGAATAACATCAAATCTCTCATAAGCAAGTAATTGAAGGAAAATCATAATACTCACATTATTAAAAGTATAATAATTTCTTTTTCTACTTCTTTCTACTCCTTATACCCTCATTCTTCCAACTTAGACCCCCATTTCATACTAAAATCAATTCAACCTTAAGTAACCCATTTTGCTCAATTAACCTTATTCAAAAATACAAAATCCTTTTTCTTTCCACAAAACATTTATTAACACATAAAATGAGCCATTATTAGAAGGAAGTCATAATAACTTACTTTAGCAATATTAGATGGAACAAGGATTTTCTTAGCTTGATGTGTTCCCCTCGACTCCACGAACACGAAAGTACACCCGGATCATCAAATGGAGAAGGATTGGGTTTACTAGAGTTTTTGGAAGGAAAAGATTGGAAAGGAGGTTTCCATGGATATTTTGAGAAGGAAGAAGATGATGAATAAGAAATGGGGAGGATGATTAAATGGGATGGAAAAAGGATGAGGAGGTTAAAAGGATGATGGAGGAAGTATGGAGGTGTTTGACTAATGAAAAGGGAGGTGAGGAAAATAAGGGGAAGACATGGCCCCCCATCCCTTCATTAAACCAAATCTTTCAAAATATGCCCTTAAGCCCTCTAAGATTTGAAAGAATGCAACTATACTACAACTTCCAATATCTACACTACCCACCTCCATTAAATATAATAATTTATTTATTTTCAATTATCATATTCCCATTTTATCCTAAGGCTTTAGAATTATTTCACAACCATCTCCACTTAACATAAAAAATCAAGGGCATATAATGACTAGGGGTCTTCGCCAGGGAGATCCTCTCTCTCCTAGTCTTTTTATCATTGCAGCTGAAATTCTAAGCAGAGGGCTGAATTATCTTCATCAAAACAATCCTAAAATCAGATTCCGAGCCCATATTCATACCCCGGTGGTCTCCCATTTATCGTATGCTGATGATATCATTATTTTTTGTAGTGGGGCAAAAGATTCTCTTAGAATGCATATGAAGTGTTAGGAAAAATATCAAGACTTCTAGGGGCAGCTTGTTAGCATTGGGAAATCTTGTTTCGCAACTGGGAGGAATGATGCTACTCGGGATGATCATATTTCTGAAGTCACGGGCTTTTTAAAAAAAGACCTCCCAATTATCTATTTGGGATGCCCTTTATATGTGGGTCGAAAGACGCAAGCGTTTTTTTTTTTTTTTGGCGAAAGGAGACGGTACTCCCTAGATTTTATAAATAGAATAAGAAAAGGTACATAACAAGGTGGGGGACATGACGGCCTTAACCACCGGGAAAAAACCTACGGGGGAGGTCTTATACAAGTCATAAGATCCTCTACAAAAAGGAGGGGAAAACTAACGCCTAATATATGGAGAAGAAGCCTTATCATTTAAATAAGGTCTCAAACAGATAAGAGGAAGCTCACTGCTAGAAAAAAACTCAAAATCAGCCCTATGATCTGCAACATGATTAGCTAAACCATCCGCTACCTGATTACCTTCCCTCAAGATATGAGTAACTCGAATTTGAAGGAGCAGCATCATACGTTGGATTTCCTGAATGTAATGCCAAATTTCCCAAGGAACTAGACATGAATTATGTAAAATATGCACCAGCACTTCTGAGTCCATCTCAACCCACAAAGAATGATATCCACGATCAAGAGCAAAACGAATCCCATCCAAAGCCGCTCTTACTTCAGCCATTATATTCGAAGCAACACCATAGAATTTGCAAAAACCGAACACCATATTACCCTTGCTATCTCTAAAAATACCTCCACCTGCTGCAATACCCGGATTGTTTCTAGACGCACCATCGGTATTTAATTTAATTTGACCATTGGTAGGAACAACCCAAAAAACAAGCCGAATAGGTTTAATAACATTATCAGCCATCTGAATTTTGAAAAACTCCATCACATACGAATCAAACGGACCCCAAGGGAGAGAAATATTGAACGCCTTAACAATATCCCGGACCTGAATTTGAACCTGCATAATTATGACGTTGACATTCATCTTAATACCCTCAAATCTGGATTTATTATGCGCCTTCCAAAGATTCCAGCAAATGAGACTAGGAAGGATTGCACAAAGCCATTTGATACCACCCGAAGCTTTTAAAGGAAGATTGTAACTCCACGACATTAACCATTGAGAAAGGGTATTACCATAGACCCGAATCCCAATCATATCCCCAAAGAATTTCCAAATTTTCGAAGCAACATTACCACGCAAAAGAATATGGGATAAAGTCTCAATAGAACGCAAAGAGCAGCAATCACATTGAGAAGCAATATGAATACCTCGCTTTTGAATAGAATCATCCGTTGGGAGAGCATTTTTCAAAGCTTTCCACATAAAAACCGAAACTTTGAGAGGAATATGATTATGCCAACAAACAGCAAAAACCATACTAGACGATCTGGCAAGGCGGCAAACTTTCCAAGCAGAAGAAATAGAAAACTTACCCGTAGTAGAAGGAGTCCAAAAAGGAATATCCGGCCCATCTTCAATAGATATAAACCTCGCTTGCATTAGGTCGATCACTTGCTGCCCATAAGATTGCCTAACATGGTCAACTTGAATAGCTCTATCAATAAACAAGGACGAGATCGGGACATGAGCTTCATTTTGGAGAACAAGATCCTTAGCCAACCAATGTTCTTGGACCGAAATACTTCCAGCCTTAATACCCCAAAACAGATTATTCTCAACCAATTCCTTTGCAGCGATCATCCTTTTCCAAATGTGTGAGCAGCCCACTCGAAAAATAGCATCCATAGGATGAGTATTATGACAATACTTTTCTAATAAGAACCGAGCCCATAAAGAATTCCCACATCGAAAGCGCCACCATAATTTCATAGCAAAAGCAAGGGACATGTCTTCAAATTTTCTAAAACCCAATCCACCTTCATGAGTAGGCCTATAGAATTCCTTTTTTGAAACCCAATGACACCGTTTCTCACCATCCGCATTACTCCAGAAAAAATTAGAGATAAGACGAGTAATAGCATTGATAGTACCTTTTGGAGGTTCAAGAAGAGATAAATAGTAAATAGGAATTGCTTGAAGACAAGATTTAATAAGAATAACCTTGGCCCCCAAAGACAAAATCTTTCCTTGCCACGTTTCAAGTCTCTCCTCCATCTTCCTAAGAATCGGAATAAAAAGAGCTTGAGTTTTCCTCCCGGAATACAAAGGACACCCAAGATAAATAATGGGAAGATGTTTGTGTTGAAATCCCGTCCACTCAGCCACTAAATCTGCTTTGCCCATGTCTCTTCTTCCCAAAATAAAGCAAGATTTGGCCACACTAACCAATTGCCCCGAAAATTCTTGATAAGAATTTAGAAAGAGCATATGCATATCAATTGATGTCTTGTTACCATTGCAAAAAATTATAACATCATCAGCATATGAAAGGTGAGATATAAAAGGAGCATGTATAGCTCCAGAATGGTAGATGATGTGATGATGATTCTCATGAAGAGCATTAAGGCCACGACTCAAAATCTTAGCAGCAATAATGAATAAGGAAGGAGATATAGGATCACCTTGGCGAAGCCCTCTTGCTGAAGGAAAATACCCCACCGCCTCCCCATTAATAAGAATAGAGAACCAACAATCCGAGATGCATCTAAATATCATATCAATCCAAATTTCGGAAAAGCCAAACTGACGCAATACCTTTATCAAAGCAAACCATGAAAGACGATCATACGCCTTTGCCATATCAAGCTTTAAAGCAATGTTCCCCCCAAAGACTCTCCGGTTGATAGAATGCATATGTTCTTGTGCAAGTAACACGTTCTCATGAATGAGGCGACCTTTAATAAATCCACTTTGTTGAGGAGAAATGATTTGAGGCAGAATTGAAGAAAGACGACCATTCAAAATCTTCGTTATGATCTTATTAGAGAAATTACATAGGCTTATAGGCCTCCAATCAGAAAAAGAATGAGGAGCAGCAACCTTAGGAAGAAGGACAATAGTTGTACTAGTCCATCCCCTAGGCATTCGAAAACCCGCAAAGAACCCAAAAACAGCTCTGAAAAGATCATTTTTAATAAATTCCCAGCAAGTATGATAGAATTCACCACTAAAGCCATCAGGACCAGCCGCACTAGCTCTAAAAATTGAGAAAACCACTTCACGAATCTCTTCAAGAGTAGGAGCTGCAGTAAGCATTTGATTATCAACGTCATTCAGAATTCTAGGAATATGATCAAGAAGATGTTGAGAAGAACAAACATGATCACCCGATAATTGATCCGAGAAGAAGCGAATAGCTTCATTTTGAATCTCGGACACCTCCTCCAACCAAACACCATTTCTATCTTGAATACGGTGGATATGAAGCTTTAATCTCTTTTTCTTCACATAAGACTGAAAAAATTTAGTATTACGATCGCCATCTTTTAACCAAGCTAAATTAGCTTTTTGCATCCAGAATTCTTCCTCAATCTTTAAACGATGAAGTAAATGAGCTTGAGCCAAGTGTAAAGCAGCCCTATTCTCCTCCGAAGGATCATGATCAAATGCTAATTCTTTTGCTGTAACATCATCCTCCGCTTGTCTAACTTGTTGATCAATTCGCCCAAACACCTCTTTATTCCATATTTGAATGTGATGCTTCAACCTATTCAACTTTTTAGCAAACTTGACCATGGATCTTCCATCCATATATTCAGCCCAAGAAGATTCTACAAGGGGAATAAAAGATTTATGCTTCAACCAAATATTGAGAAATCTGAAAGCACCTTTCTTGAGAGAGTGATATTTAAAAGAAGAGGAGAGTGATCCGAATAGGTTCTATTGAGATGAATGATAGAAGTGCTATGAAACCCATTTAACCATTCAGAATTGTAAAATGCTGATCAAGCCGCTGCAAAATAGAAGCATTTCCTTCTCTTTTGTTCAACAAGTAAAACCATTCCCACTACCTTTCTCTCTCTAAAATTTTCTCTCTCTAAAATTTTCTCTAGGGCTGCTCGTCTCTAGGGTTTCCGCCCTAGGGAAGGGCTGTTTGTTGGCCGGTTTCCATGGTTTTTCCGGCTGGTTATGATGTTATGATGATGGTAAAAGATTTGTGCCTCAATCCAATACCACAATCTCTCCCTTTCTCTAACCCTAATCTGTCTCTCCCTAATGGTTCTATGGCGGCGGAACCTTCAGCTGCAAATCCTAATGTGATTTTCAATCCAATACCACAATCTCTTCCTTTCTCTAACCCTAATCCGTCTATCCCTAATGGTTCTAACCGCTTTCTACTGCTGCTAATTCAAACCTTACACCGCACAAACAAACCCTAATTCTCGCAGCAGCCCAAATCTTTTGCCTCTTTATTCTCCCAACCCGCAAACAATGTTGTTGCCGCCGAGGTATTACATCGATTCCTATTGGGAATCACAAAGGTACCCACTAATAAACTTTCAAATGAGTTGATTGTCTTTGCCTTTTGCAAAACCCTTTAAATTTACTCTTGTGGGTAAATTTATGCACGGTAGGCCTACAATGGATGAGGCTCGGATGGCTTTCGCAAAATTCCAACTAAAAGGTCACTTTAAACTCGGTCATCTTGATTCTAAACACATGCTCATTCAATTATCGACGGAAGTTGATTATCAAAGGCCGTTTATGAAGGATGTTTGGTATGTCTCTAAGTTTCCTATGAGAACTCTTGCTTGGACCCCCGCTTGGAAACCGAACAAGAATCTTCTATTGTTCTTTGTGTGGGTAGGTTTCCCTAGTCTCCCTATTCATCTCATTAACAAGTCTTTCCTATTTTCCATGGCTAAAACCATTGGTACCCCTCTTTCCCTGGATAAAGCCACGACTGAGTTATCTAGGCCGAGTATTGCAAAAGTTTTAATCCAAATTGATGTCCTCAAGAAGCTGCCCTGTGAAGTTTTTATTGAGTGTGGTGATGCATGGCCTAGTTTTTATCAAAAGTTGAATATGACAATGTTCCTAGATATTGTAAGCATTGCTTGATGCTTGGCCACGAGATTAATCAATGCAAAAGAGCTAATCCTAACTTGGCTAAGACAAAGGATTCAAAGGCGGTGCAGAATGCTGATGGTGAAAAGGCTGCGGTTGTGAAGGATGCTAATGTAAAGGCGGATATCCCACCAACGCAAAAGGAAGAAAAGCTGGAAAATGACAATGGCCCTAATGTTAATGCGCATGTTGCTGGTGGAATTCTAAAAAATAATGACAAAGGTAAGAATACTCAAGAGAATGTTATTGATGTTGATGGTCCTAGTAAAAATGGTCCTCCTAAGGTTTATGTTCCGAAGATGGCAAGAAGGGGTCAGGTTCTTCAAGGGCCTGCTTGTTCTTCGGCTCCTTTGGTAGCTGAAGATGATGTGTTGAAGGGGAATGAATGTTCTCAGGAGGAAGTGCAAAAGTAATGGAACGAATAAAGCTCCAACGAATAATGTTGTTGTTGTTAACTCTCAATCTAACCTTTTGGGTGTTGGCTGGCTAAGGCTGCTAATTTGGAGTCTTTGTCTCGACGTTGGTTGATGCCAACTTTGAGGCTACTCAAGATGATACTATGGGTGTGGGCTCGGACAAGGCTGCCCATTTGGGTTTTGGCTCGGCTATGGCTGTTTTAGGTAATGCTAATGCTCCACCGAATGATGAGGAGGCTATAATGCGCAACATTGCTCGATATAGGGAGTCCCATCCTCCCCAACCTTTCGTGCCTGTGGAACCAATCTCTCCAGAGCGTTTTTCGGCTTCAAGGGCCCCATATTCTTTTGTTACTGATATGGCTGGATATACTCCTTTTACTCCGTCTCACAAAAAGAATACAAATGATGATGGTTACACTATGTTCTCTTCTAGGAAATGGCGTGGAAGGTCGGCTTCTCCTCCTGATAATTTTGTTTGATGGAATTTGGATCTATTCTTTCCCCTTTGATAGCTTAGGGTTTATTTCCTCCCTTCCTCTTGTTTTGGGGCGGTCCAAATGGACTTGCACCCCTCCCCTTAGCTTTCTTGATTTTATTGTTGGCTTTAAGCCTCACATTGTAGATTTCTTTCCTTTCCCGGTGGTTAGGTTTATATGTCCCCCACCGTGCTTTGTTCTTTTTTATTTTATTAATAAAATCTAGGGAGCTACGTCTCCTTTCGTTTTAAAAAAAAATAGATTAGAAATCTGCACCATATCTGAAAATTCAGCCACTTTTGCTTCTGTTACGGGACGGCCACCAATCTTATCACATTGATCCAAAATAGAATTAAAATCACCCACGACAAGCCACGGTTCATTAATAGAACTACGATCAATAAGATAATCCCATAGAACCCTTCACTGATATTTGCAACAGCTAGCATACACAAACATTACATTTACCCGATTAGGCCAAAGAACATGCGAAACTCTAACAGTTATTGCTTGATCATCATTATCCAAGATTTCACAATCAATCCCATGCTTCCAGAAAATCCATATGCTGCTCTTAACATTAGAAATACCACCAATACACCGGAGTTCAACGAAAGGAGACGTAGCTCCCTAGAATTTATTAATAAAAATAAAAATTACAAAGCATGGTGGGGGACATAAAAACCTAACCACCGGAAAAGGAAAATAAACTAAAATGTGGGGCTTAAAGCCAACAATAAAATCAAGGAAGCTAAGGGGAGGGGTGCAAGTCCATCTGGACCGCCCCAAAACAAGAGGAGGGGGGAGATAAAGCCCTAAACTACCAAAGGGAAAAGGACAAAACCAGGGCTTGCATATGCACGGCCGTGCAATAAGGATGACACGGCGGTGCAGCAAGGCGAGAAACCAAAGAAAAAACCAAATACCCATCAAAGATATTTATCGGGAGGTGAGGCCGACCTGCCTCTCCATTTTCTAGATGAAACCATTGTGAAACCATCTGCATTTGTATTCTTTTTGTGTGACGGAGTAAAAGGAGTATAACTTGCCATATCAGTAACAAAAGAGTATGGAGCCCTTGAAGACGAAATCATCTCTGGAGTGTTAGATTCACCTGCCACAAAAATTGGGGGAGGATGGGTCTCCCTATAGCGAGCAATGTTGCGCATTATAGCCTCCATATCGTTCGTTGGAGCATTGACATCACCAACATCAGCCTTGCGGACCTCCTCACCATCCCTAGCCAAGGTTTCTACACTCACAGGGACATGAACAGCCACATTTTTTTCCATAGGAGCAGCAAAAACATCATTTTTATTTATTAAGCCATCAACCTTGTCTTCTTGTTCAGCCACAATGTTACCATCCCTAGCCGAGCCTTCACCCATACGGGCATCATTATTTGCGTTGTTGACAGCCTCATTATCATTGACCACCGTTGAATAAGTCTTTTTTAAAGCATTATTCACAATCTCAGGAAGGGGTCGACCCCTTTTTGCAACTTTTGGGAAAACAACACGATCACCATTTTGCTCATCAACCAAAGGTGGATCCTCCACCCTCTTGCCATTATTGTTTTTCTGAGGAACCTCCTTCTGACCTTCGGCCACATCATCCCTGGGTGGGACCTCCACCGGCTGCTCTACAACCACTTTTTCATCATTTTTGGGCTGCTGATCTAGCCCCTTATTCTTTGTTTTTGAGTCACCCAAAAAATGTGATTACAACCATGCAACGGTTAATAATGAATTTCTTTTGGAGTGGTTCGGATGGCTCTCGAAAATGTCATTGGATTGGGTGGAAAAAAATCAGCCGACCTCTTGATGAAGGGCTGCGTGGTTCTTCTTCTCTTTGGACTGAATTCATGATCGCTAAATACTGTTATGAGACACACCCTATGGATGCCATTATCACAAGCTTTGCTTCTCACATATGGAAACGCATGATTGGGGTGAAAGATTTTATGGAGCAGCGAATTACGTGGAGGCTTGGTAACGGGCATATTTCCATCCATGAAAAATGGTTTGAAGGGGTTAAACCTATTCTTCCGCAGCAGCATATTGAGGTTTCTACTTTATTTGAAAACCGTCTTCCTCGGGCTGAATACATTCAAAATATCGATGGTGCTCCTCTCTTGGAGTTGATTAAGGATCAAAATATCACGCTTAATGCGAAGGAGGGTATTCTCATGTGGAAGCCTTCCACAACAGGCAAATTTACTATCTCTTCTGCTTGGCGGGAATGCCGTCAGTCTCAGATCTCTAGTTCTGTATTTTCGACTCTTTGGCATAAGCATATTCCCCCCAAATACTCTATTCTGCTATGGAGAATTCTTCACAAAGGTTTACCCAGGGATGAGGCTTTACAGAAGCGAGGCATTCATACAGCCTCAAGATGTGGCTGTTGCCGTTATCCTTCAACGGAATCCATGGATCACGTTTTTGCGAATGGAGACATTGCTACTTCAACTTGGAGATATTTCGGCCAAGTTTGTGGTGTTAATAATAATTTGGGGTCTTTCAGGCTATTCTTTCTTCATGGTGGTTTAATCGTCCCAAGAATACTTCCCCGCTTAATAAATGGATTACTCTCATTCTTCCTGGAGTCATTGCTTGGACTATTTGGTGTCATAGAAATAAGTGGACTTTTGAAGGTATTCGGATGCATAGAGTTGATATCATCTCCTCTATTACCCAACATGTAATGAATATTGCTGCTGCGTTCAAACCTCCTGTTCAGTCCTCGGTTTTTGATACCTCAATTCTGCATGTGTTTAAGTTTCCTGTAGCTGTCCCGAAGCCTCGTGTGGTTAAAATGGTTAAGTTGTTCAAACCAAAGCATGGGTGTTATAAGATCAATACTGATGGTGCTTCTAGGGGAAATCCGGGTGAAGCTTCTGGAGGAGGCGTCATTCGTAATGCTAAGGGTGAGTTGATTTTTGCGTTCAGAAACTATTATGGTCATCGATCTAATATGTGGACGGAGGCCAAAGCTGCTCTAGATGGGTTAACTTTTGCACATACTCTCGGTATTACGCATGTTTGGTTGGAGATCGATTCAGAAGTCCTTATGAAAGTAATCACTAAAGTCTATCAAATTCCTTGGAAGATATTCTATATAGTCCAACAGATTTTCTTTATCATGGAGCATATACATATTCATGTCAGTCATATATCTCGTGAAGGTAACAAGGTAGCTGATTCTTTGGCGAATATGGCTGTGGACTCAAAGACATACCAGGTTTGGAGCTCATCTTCCCAACTCCCTCATCATTGCCGAGGTGTTCTTCTTCTGGATAGGGCAGGCTTTCCCTCCTTTCATTATAAATAGTGTTATGGCTGGGTTCAGAATTCCTTTTTGTACCCTAGTTGCTGTTATTTTAGTTGCTGATGTTTTCTGCAAAAGGCTGGTTCTGGCGTGCGACAACATTATGGACACGAGTCGTGACAGAGGGGACGACTCATCCCTTTCGGATTGGGAGTTTCTGCCTGTTGGGAGCGTCCGCTCCAAATGGGTGGGAGCGTCTACTCCCAATGGCTGTTGGGCCGTTTGGTTTGGGCTGGGGCTTGGTGTTTTGGGTGTGTCCCCTTTTTGTATTGGGCAGCTCGTTAGTTGCTGGTCCCCTCCCCGTAGTTGTTTTTTCTTCTACTTCGGCTTTAAGCCCAATGTAATTTCCTTTTCGGTGGTTGAGGTTGTCATGTCCCCCACCTTCGTTTGTAATTTTTACTTAATTAATAAAATCTAGGGAGTACCGTCTCCTTTCACCAAAAGAAAAAAACTTAGTGAACCCATAAACAAGCTTACCTTATTGAACATGATCTCCCATATTTCATTCATCATTCAGGCCGAGTTGGAAAATTGTGGGTTAGATGCATTTAATGTGATTGTAATTGCATATTATCATTGGCACTTGTTAAGCATATACTATGTGAGAATCTAAGACTGTTTGGCCTACAACTTGGAATATAGTGAGAACATACCAAACATATTTTCTTTTTGCTTATTTTTATTTATTGTAGTTAGTGGTTTTTGTTTATGTTTGAGTCTTCTTGTTTAACACGGGGACGAGCAAAGGATTAGTTTGGGGGTATTTGATTGATGTGTTTTTACACGTCCAAATGATGTGCTTTTTCATCATAGTTTAATGTTTAAGCTTGGGTTTTCTTAGTAGTTTAATGTGTTTTGAGTCTTCTATGAGTACAAGGTAAAAGAAGGAAAAGAGGTTGAATTATGGACTTTGGAGGTATTATTATTAAGGTTGGGACCAGTGGTACAAGGCAAGTCAAATGCAAAAAGGACCTTGGAGGAATTAAGGTAAGGAAAAATTCAGCACTTACCTGGAAACAGGGGGGAGCATCCGCTCCCAAACTAGGAGAGCGTCCGCTCCTAAAACGGGAAAATCAAGAATAGTTACTGGAATTTGGGAGCGTTCGCTCCCAGCTCGGCACCCAGCTTTACAGTTCCCTTGTTAGACAAGGATTGTAAAGTGTTGTTGATGTTTTTAGGTCTTATCTTCCCTATGTGTAAATAGAAGAACTCTAAGCAGTAATTAGGAGTTATGTTTTAGTTCTATTCCTCATGTTTGTAGACAATTTCCAGATTCAAGCTTTTATTTCTTTCAAATCAAAATCTTGTGATTCTATGATGGAGATGAGTGGCTAGTTTCCTTCAATCTACAGAGTGGAGGTAATGGGTATCAAACTTTTATGCATCCATTAATTCTATAATCAATCAGAAAGTTGGGTTCTTTAAAAGTGGTTTAATTCAAGGTTTTCTAGCTACAATCACATACATGTGTAGATCTAATTGGCTTTTTAACTAAAATTGTGTATGTGATTGACAAGTGATTGTTTGATCCATATAAAGTCATACTTTTAAAGAATATAATATTGGGTTGTCAAGTGATTGCCAAACAAATTATAGGTTCTTGATTCGTAGGGTTTTAAAATGGTTTTTAAACATTGTGTGGACTTTGCAGAAAATATAATATTTTGAAAGCACTAAATTGTGGACGTGGGAATGCCCAATTTTATTTAAGTGAATGTTTCCACGGGGTAGAACCTCCTTAGGGAATATAAGGTTTTCATGAGGCTGATCTTGCGCTGCCATCCAAGCACGAATACCTTCGTTTAAGAGAATATTTTTCGTGTATAAAGTCTCAAATTCAGGATCTTCCGCCGCGCGAATTTCCTGAGAAATGAAGTCAACCCCCAACGAGGATTGATTGTATTATTAATAGGCATATTAGTGAGATCTCATAAATCCATTTCGTAGATTCTTCTCTTCTTGAATTCGGTAAATTCTTATTTTGTTATTTCTTGTTTTAGTAGTGATTATTTTTAAGAGGTTAAGTAGTTAATAAATAAAAACCAAAACTAGTTTCTTACTTCTGTTGTTGAGGACTGGATTGTTGATCACACAAGTCTCTATGGGATCGACCCTCGCTTTCGCGCGTTATTACCACGGTAACTAGTGCACTTGCTAGGATTTTTATTACGCGTGGAGTTTTTCTCTATCAATGATGGTTCAAAGTTTGGATCAAAGTTGGGCAGAGAGGAAATCGGTTGAGAGTTTAAAGTCGGCTAAGGTTTTCTTGAATTGAATCGGTCGCGGTTCAAACACAGGTTGAGATTTATAAGCTATCGGTTGTGTTTGAGTTTGGTAAGTCGAGTGTTTGGGTTGAATCAAAGTTTTAAGAGTTGGGGGGTCTTACTCTAACCAAAAAGGGATCCACCTACACTCTGAATTTTGAAGTTGTAAGAATTATAAGCTCTTGGAATAGGTTCATCATAATATGACAGAGGGGATCTCAAAGGGGTAGTAGTGTTATTGTATGTGCTTGACTGGTCAGTAGGATTTCTATTGATGGGTGATTGCAAAGAGTTGGGTCCAGAATCAGTTCCATCAAGAACAACGATGCTAACATCATCTTCTTCATCAGAGTCAACATTTTCATCCTCTGAGTTGTTGAACATATGAATTAGCAACCCCGGAAGACCAACCCACACAGGAACCAAGGAAGATTCCTTCTCCAGATGCCAAGAAGGAGACCAACGAAAGACACACACATGGGAAATCTGCCTAAGTACCATTGTTCTTTAGCCCACAACCGATTAAAGTCCCCCTCATGCATCAAACGAATAAGAATGTGCTTGGAATCAACATGACCCAAAGAAAAATATGCTTTCAATCCAAACTTTAAAAAATATTGCCTAGTAATTTCCATATTCGGCCTACCATGAGAGAATTTACCAACAAGAGTGAATTTAAATGGTTGAGCCAACGTATGAATCATCTCCTTGGAAAACTTTGGAGCCGGTTCTCCTTTATGAAGCGACATTGGCACAAGGTTCATGGAAGGCGCCGGATTAGCAAGTGGAGAATCCTTAAACAAGGAGGAAAAGGATTTGGCTTTGGAAGGGGATAGAGGCGGCTGATGAATCATATTAGGGTTAGGAAAAGGAGGTGTTGCATTACCATGGCTGCAAGAACCATTACTATTAGGATTAGGAAAAGGAAAAGCATTACCATGTCCGGGAGATGTCCCTTGTTCATTGATAACAGCCGTAAAGGAGCCAGCCACAGGTGAAGATGGATTGGAGGGAGGAACGACATTTAAACCAGCAGTGAGGCCGCCGGAAGCAGCCATAAAGGCTAACCCCTAATTAGGGTTCCGACAAGAGAATAGAGAGAAACCAGTTTTAGTGCGTGTGTGTTTTTTTCAATTTCACGATTAAAGTCAAGAGATTTTTTGATTATATCTCTTGATCATGGTCATTAATGTAGGTGCCCTTTATGGGTCCACTTTGACATACTCGGGGTCCCTAGAACATGGTTGCATGCCTGTAAATAGCACAACACGAGGTTACTTGGTATATATATGGCTAATTTTTCTTGAACTCTATTGTGATCCTTAAACTTTCTTGTCACTAAATACTTTTCGCTAGAACCCCGTTTGAGCCTTTTTGTAAAAAAAAAAAATAGATAATTAAACCGCCATTCTTCTTCATTTGACACCCTCTCCCTTACCTTTACACTAAGATAGAATTTTCCTACCTCTGCAAGAAAGTGAACTAGGGAATGAAAGGGAAATTATGGTGGCCATACTTGGGAAAGATTGTGAATGAATGGAAAAGGGTCGACAAAAAGGAGCGAGTATACAAGTAATCATTGAGAAAAAAGAAAGGGGACAGTTCAAAAAAATAAAAAAATAAAAATAAAAAACTGCCCTATGTTGAATAAAAGCTTTAGTAAAAGGCGAAAGAATAGTTCGCTTTAGTAAAAGCTTTAGTAAAAAGAGAAAAACCGTAGGAGAAAATTTGTATGTTGATCTTCTTGATGTTGTTCGAGTCGTGTGTGACACACTCTCCTTAAGACAAATTCGCCCCCTCACCGAGTTGTGCTTGAGGTTGTTTTGGACATTCGCCTCCCAGGATAAAACGGACGGATCGGACTATTCTTGCACACTAGAATCTCCGGCGAATCTCATTATGCTTGGACAAAATCACCATCATTTTCATGGAAGAAAGACATCAAATAACGAAGAAGAAAACATGCATTTTTCTTATTCTCATTTATCTTGTCTCTCCTTTTTTCTCTCTTTACTAAATTGTGGATGATAGTTTATATTCTCACAATTGTAACTTATATCCATTACTCACCTTTCGGTTAAAAAAAAAAAAGCTGGAAATAAGTGACCCGGGCATGTATCAACCCATGGTTTGTCAATGTATGAAAATCTCAAGTTTAGGGGTTGTAACATTGGGGATATGGTGAGCGAAGAGTACTAGTAAGTGAGGATATGATTATAAGACTTCCTAGTGCACTTTCTTGATTTCGTATGTCCCTACCTTTGATTGTATCCATGAACCTAGCCACCACGAATTGTCGTGAATTATACTGAAGCCATATTTTTGTTTCTATACCGAGTAACCGGGATGACAGTTGTGTAACCATGCATATGAGCGTCCTTGTAATTTAAACTGTTTGTTATCATCGATTTAGGTCATGACTTAGTGAGTTTATTCAGTTATCTACTGAAGTGGATTATCAATCGAAGGAGGATTCTCTTTCTAGCTTTCTCTCTCTAGAATTTTCTCTCTAGGGTTCCTAGATTTCGGCTGCCGTCTCTAGGGTTGCCCTAGGGGCACCGCCGATGGCTTTTCTGGCGTCTTTCTTCGATGTTCCTGTTGCTCCGATTCCCCAGCATCAATCTAGTTGCCAAAATAACCATCAAAAACCTAGCATTCCCGTTACAGACTCCATCGTGGCGGCGACAAACCCTAACCCTAATATTCAACCCCCACCATCTCACACTAACCCTAATCCTCAACCTGGTATAGCGCAACAATCCAAATCCTTTGCAGCTCTCTTCTCAGACATTCATCAATCTCTTGCTTTCCCCATTGCCCCGCTATCGACACATAAAGGAACTCCAGCCATCAAGCTTTCGAAGGAAGCTATTGACCAATTTTCCAAGCCATTTCTAAGGAAGCTATTGACCAATTTTCCAAGCCATTTAGATGGACACTCGTTGGCAAGTTCTCCCTCGGTGTTTGACACTTCAATTCTGCAAATATTTAAAGTTTTCATTGCTGCCCCGAAGCCTCGTGTGGCTAAAATGGTTAAGTGGTTCAAACCAGGGCAAGGGTGTTATAAGATCAATACTGATGGTGCTTCTAGGGGAAATCCGGGCGAAGCTTCTGCTGGAGGTGTCATTAGAAAGGCTAAGGGAGAGTTGATTTTTGCGTTTGGAAACTATTATGGTCATCGATCTAATATGTGGACGGAGGCTAAAGCCGCTCTCGATGGGTTAACTTTTACACATACTCTTGGTATTACGCATGTTTGGTTGGAGATCGATTCAGAAGTCCTTATGAAAATAATCACTAAAGTCTATCACATTCCTTTGGAGATATTCTATATAATCCAACAGATTTTCATTATCATGGAGCATATGCATATTCATGTCAGTCATATATTTCGTGAAGGTAACAAGGTAGCTGATTCTTTGGCAAATATAGCTGTGGACACTAAGGTAGATCAATTTTGGGTCTCATCTTCTCAACTCCCTCATCATTGCCGAGGTGCTCTTCTTCTGGATAGAGCGGGCTTTCCCTCCTTTCGTTATAAATAATTATGGCTGGGGATTTTGTGAGTTTAAGGTTTTTTCTTTGTTTTATTTGGTGTTTTCTGCTTGATGGGCTATTCTTCTTTGTTCTGTTTTATTGCTGAAGTTTTTGCTGCTTGCTGGTTTTGGCGTGCGACTGATGTGGCCTCTCCAATTTTCTGGTGGGCCAATTCGTTTGGTTGAGGTTGTAATGTCCCCCACCTTCGTTTGTAATATTTATTTAATAAATAAAATCTAGGGAGTGTTGTCTCCTTTCGCCAAAAAATCCAATTGACAACGGAGGCGGATTATCAAATCACCGGCGTGGAGGCCGGAACAGGAATCCTCTATCGTACCAGTTTGGGTTGGATTACCCGGACTTCCAGTTCACTTGTTCAACAAATCATTCTTGTTTTCTTTGGCAGAAGCTATTGGCACGCCTTTATCGCTTGACAAAGCGACCTTGGAGCTTTCTCGCCCAGTATCGCTAAGATATTGATCCAAGTTGATGTTCTTATGAAGTTGCCTACAGAAGTGTTCATTGATTGTGGTGATGCCCTTCCAAGTTTCTATCAAAAAGTTGAGTATGATAACATTCCGCGATATTGTAAACATTGCTTCACACTGGGTCATGATATTTCTCAGTGTAAGAGAGCTAATCCATCGGTTAGAAGTAGTAAGGACAAAGAAATGGTAGGTGAAATGGTAGGAAAAAAAGTGGACAAGATTGCTGCTACTGATGTTGGTAATAAGGAGGGTATTGAGAATCTAAACCACCAGGTTGATGTCCCTTCCAGTTCTAATGAAAGGATTCAAGAATCAATTACGAATATTGATTCTTTGAATCATCAAAACCCTACACAGAAGAAGGTATTTGTGGCAAAACGAGGTCAACCCTTACCTGAGGCCGTGGAAAAAACTTTGAAAAAGGTTTCTGAAAAGGTTATTCGAACCAACTCCAATGAACATGAGGCCAATGCTAAGATCAATGCTGAGCAAGAGGATTGTTCCAAGGTTGAAGAGCAAATTCTACATAATGTTGCTAATCTATATCCTGAAAAAATTGTAACAGGTGCTAGGGTGACTCAGGAATTGGAGATGTCCCCAATTGATGATCTAGTTGGCAACCTAAATCTTTCTCCTAGGGCAACACCATCTCTGTCATCTTTTCTTACAGCTATGGCTGGCTCTACGCCTTTTGCATCTCAACAACAACATCAAGTAGATTCGGAGGGCTTCATCAAAGTCACATATCGGAAAAACAGGAGCAAATCTGCTTCACCCCAATTTTAATTCTGGTGAGTTTTTCATTTATTTCTTTTTATAGTTTCTCAATGGTGGCTATTATTAGTTGGAATCTCTGTGGCATTGGAAACAAGGCCACTGTGAGAAGAATTAAAAAGTTATTTATTCTGCATGGTGTCTCGGCTTTAGCTATCTATGAGCCAAAAATTTACAAGTCTAAATTGGATTCCTTGGTTCGCAAGTTAAACTGTTGTGGGGGAGTTTATAATGAATGTGGAAGGATTTGGTTTATTTGGAAGCATGGCTTTTCTTGTGAAGTTGTCCAGGATAGTGTTCAAGCTCTTTCGGTTTAAGTTAAACATGGTTTATGGCCTAACCCCATTCTTATGACATGTGTTCATGCTAGTTGTAATAAGTTTGAAAGGAGAATCCTTTGGGATGATTTAATTACTCTGAGTGATCCTTCTCTTGCTTGGCCGGTATGTGGGGATTTCAATGTAGTTCTTGATCAAGAGGAGAAGCTTGCGGGTCGGCCTATTCCTATTCGAAAAGTGGCTGAATTTTCTGATACTATACAAGTTTCTTCTCTTATTGATGCTGGGTATGAGGGGTCCAAATGTACTTGGTGGAACAAACAGCTTGGTAGGAAGTCTATTCAACAACGTCTTGACATGGTGTTGTATAATGAACAGTGGCTTAATTCCTTCGATAATACTTCTGTAAAGCATCTCAATAAGACATGTTCGGATCATTCCCCGTTGGTGATTAAGATTCGGGTGGAGGCTGAAGTGCGCAAAGGTTCCTTTCGGTTTATCAATGCATGGACGAAACATCCCTCTTTTTTTGATACAGTTCGAAATTCTTAGGCAGCTTGGATTGATGGGCGTCCAATGGTTTGCTTTGGCAAGAAGCTAGCTCGGCTTAGACGGGAGTTGTCAGCTTGGAATAAAAGTACTTTTGGGCGTATTGATCAGCAAGTGGCTAATGCTGAAGATGATGTTTTGCTCAAAGAGAAGGAGCTTGAAAGAAACCCTTCCGAGGAATATAGGGCTGCTTTAAGTTTGGCCCAAGCTCAGTTACAGTATACTTTAGCTATGGAAGAAGATTTTTGGCGGCAAAAAGCTAATATAAAGTGGATCAAAGAGGGAGATAGAAATACTAAATTTTTTCAGTCCTATGTTAAAAAGAAGAGACAACGGTTGTTCTTACGTAGAATTCGAAATCGAGAGGGGGTTCTTCTTACAAATAAGAATGATATTCAGAATGAGGTTGTCTCCTTTTATCAGAACCAATTGACGGCAGATAGGGCAGTGTCTAATGTGCATGACGACCTATTAAATCTTATTCCTCCGTTGAATTCTGAAGCGGAAAATGACATCCTCATTGTTGTGCCAAATATGGAAGAAGTGTTTGAGACTATTAAATGCATGAATGGGCAAGGTGCTGCTGGCCCTGATGGTTTTACTAGTGCTTTCTATGTCACCTGCTGGGAAATTATAAAAGAAGATCTTCATCGTGCTATAAGGGAGTTCTTTGCTAGTTTTGAGATGCCAAGGTCTTGGACCAGCACCCTTATCGTTACTCTTCCAAAAATTGACAATCCGATATCTTTCTTTGATCTGGTCTTATAAGTCTTTGTAATTTTTCAATTAAGATTATTACAAAAATCTTTACTGAAAGATTAGGGCAGATTCTCCCTCGTATCATCTCTCCTAATCAAAGTGGATTTGTTCGAGGGCGTGTGATTCATGATAACATCCTATTAGCACAAGAAATGATGTCTTCGGTCAAAAAGAAAGTTTGGGGGTCTAATATTGCTATCAAGCTAGACATGGCCAAGGCTTATGACCGGTTATCCTGGGTTGCTCTTATCAAGGTGCTAAAACAATTCGGTTTTGCTATTGAATGGGTAGACATGACTTTTAGGTGTATTTCTAACTATTGGTTTTTAGTTCTCGTGAATGGAGAAAGTTGTGGTTTCTTTCACTCGATTAGGGGTCTTCGCCAGGGAGATCCTCTCTCTCCTAGTCTTTTTATCATTGCATCTGAAATTCTAAGCAGAGGGCTGAATTATCTTCATCAATACAATCCTAAAATCAGATTTCGAGCCCATATTCATACCCCCGTGGTCTCCCATTTATCGTATGCTGATGATATCATTATTTTTTGTAATGGGGCAAAAGATTCTCTTAGAATGCATATGAAGTGTTTGGAAAAATATCAAGACTTCTCGGGGCAGCTTGTTAGCATTGGGAAATCTTGTTTCGCAACTGGGAGGAATGATGCTACTCGGGATGATCATATTTTTGAAGTCACGGGCTTTTTAAAAAAAGACCTCCCAATTATCTATTTGGGATACCCTTTATATGTGGGTCGAAAGACGCAAGCGTTATTTAGTCCTCTAATCCAGAAAATGGAGAAGAGACTAGAAACTTGGCAAGGAAAGCTTCTCTCGCACGGTGCAAAGGTAACCCTTATCAAATCTTGTCTCCAGGCAATACCCCTCTATTATATTTTTTTTTTTTGGCAAAAGGAGACGGTACTCCCTAGATTTTATTAAAACCGAAATACCCCTCTATTATATTTCTGTTCTAGATTCCCCAAAAAATGTGATTATAACCATGCAACGGTTAATAATGAATTTCTTTTGGAGTGGTTCGGATGGCTCTCGAAAATGTCATTGGATTGGGTGGAAAAAAATCAGTCGGCCTCTTGATGAAGGGGGGCTTGGTATTCGGAAATTTGAGGATTTAGCTACTGCCTTTGCCATGAAGTTATGGTGGCGGCTGATGAAAAACCTCCCCCCCCCTTACACCATCAACACACACACACTATTTTCAAATTCTCTCTAGGGCGGAATTAGGGTTTCGTCAAGTTTGGTCGTTGGGCCATTGCTCGCCTATTGCTGCTGCCTCCGGCAGCCTGCTCCCTTCGCCATGGGGGACTCCATGGCTCAATCTGCGTTCTTTTTTGATGTTGTTCCTCCTGCCCAAACTGATGCGGTGGCGGCTTCACTCCAAAACCCTAGCGCCGTGCATCAGAATCCTTCCAAGCCCGTTGGTGGCGCTGAATCATTGATGGCGGCGGCCACTGCTCCTAACCCTAATATTAATTCATCTTCTTGTCCGCCTCCACTAACAAAGTCTTTTGCAGGTCTCTTCTCGCAGGCACCATCTCCGGCGACAAACATGGGTTCCGCTACATTATCAACACTTCCTCCTATTCTCTCCTCGCTTCATAAGGGCACTCCGTCAATTAAACTGTCTAAAGAACATATTGATGCTTTTTCTAAGCCGTTTACGTGGACTCTTGTAGGAAAATTCCATCATGGGTGTCCTTCTATGGAGGAATCACGGCTGGCTTTTGCAAAATTTCAACTTAAGGGACATTTTAAACTTGTTTTTTTTTTTTTGGGCGAAAGGAGACGGCAAAATTTCAACTTAAGGGACATTTTAAACTTGTTTTTTTTTTTTTTTTTTGGCGAAAGGAGACGGTACTCGCTAGATTTTATTAAACTTGGTAATCTTGATGCTCGTCATATGCTCATCCAATTATCTTCGGCTGAGGACTATCAAAGGTTGTGGATGAAAGAAGTTTGGTATGTCTCCCGTTATCCCATGAGAACTCTTGCTTGGACGTCGGCATGGAAGGCGGAACATGAATCACCTATTGCGGCTGTTTGGGTCGGCCTTCCTGGGCTTCCCATTCACTTGTTCAACAAAGCATGCTTATTTGCTGTTGCAAAACTTATTGGAACTCCGTTATCGATTGACAACGCCACAATGGAACTGTCTCGGCCTAGCATAGCGAAGGTTCTTATTCAGCTTGATGTATCACGGAAATTACCACATGAAGTGTTTGTGGATTGTGGTGATTATCTACCTGGTTTCTATCAAAAGGTGGAGTACGATAACTTACCCAAGTATTGCAAGCATTGTTCTTTGCTTGGCCATGACGTTGTTTCTTGCAAAAGGGCCAATGGTTTTAATTCTGGAAAGCTGGCCATGGATAATCGTAAATTGGGTGAAGATGGTATGCAAAAGGAGGTAAAAGTAACTAAGAATGGTATTGGTGTTAATGTCAAGCCTCATGCTGTCGGTGCTAAGGAAGATATTCCTCCAAAAAATATTGACAAAGGCAAGAATGTTATTGATGTTGGAGGACCTAGCAAAAATGGACCTTTTAAGGTGTATGTTCCGAAGGAGGCAAAAATGGATCAGGTACAAGGGTCTGCTGGCAATTCGGAAGTTCCTCTGGCCAGCAAAGGTGATATGCAAAACGTCAATCTGAAGGTGGTGACTTCAACTAATGATAATAACAAGGTGCATTCAAATGGAAAAGCTGCTCAAGGAAATGCGCAAGGAAAAATAGTTCAAGGAAATGCTCACGGAAAAACAGTTCAAGTTCAAGGTACGAATATTATAGCCTCGAAATCTAACCCGGCAGGTACGCATCCTTCTCCTACTTTTTCTATGAATGCTGGTGGTATATCTTCTATGGTTCATAAACCCCCATCAACCCTTGGCTCAAGATTTTTTGGTTCTAACATTGTTACTAATGGTTTTAGCTTTCTTCCCAAGCGGGGAGCCCCTTTTGTTTCCCCTAATTCTTTAAAAAATGCTAATAATTCGGGCACAACTGCTTCTAAGGTTAATACTAGTGGTAATCATTTTATTGTTGAAGATGGGGCTATTGACCTTGAAGAAGAGCTTGAACAAATTGAAACTGATCTTAATGAGGTTGCCAAAATAAATTCTAATGATTATATTAATTTGGAAGATGGAAAGTGTGAATCTGATTCTGAATTGAAGTGGTTGATACTAATATACGTAAATGGCCTGGTGAGGAGGTAATTGATAATCTTCAGCTATCTCCTCGTGGCCCTCGAGTCACATCTGAGTTTGATATTCAAGAGGTTTTTAATGAAGGTAGAGATTTATTTATTTGATGGGAATGTCCCGGATTATGGGAAATCTAATGATTCTTAGGCTTATAAGCCCTCTCTTAGTTTCTATTAAAATCGTTTTAATGGTTGGTATCTTAAGTTGGAATATCCGGGGTATTGGTAATGCCGCCTCGGTTCGTCGGGTTAAGAGGCTTTTAAGAATTCATGATGTTTTTATCTGTGGTATTTATGAGCCTAAGGTGGATTCCCAGTTGCTTTCGTCTTACGTTCGTAAAATTCGTTGTATTGGAGGTGTTGCTAATGATAAGGGGAATATTTGGGTTGCTTGGAAGTTTGGCATTACTTGTGATGTTATCTTTCATGATGACCAAGTTATCACTGTTCGGGCCTCTCATTCTCTTTGGCCTAATCCCGTTTTATTGTCCTTTGTTCATGCTAGCTGTAGCAGGTTTACTAGGAGGGTTTTATGGGATTATTTAATTGAGTTGAGTAGTACGGATGATCCCTGGTTAATTGTAGGAGATTTTAACTCTGTTGTTGATCAATCTGAGAAGATTGGGGGTAGGCCTGTGGTCGATTCTAGAGTTTCTGAGTTTGTCGATATGATCTAGATTTCTAATCTAATCGATGGTGGCTATAGAGGCCATGTTTTCACATGGTGGAATAAGAGATCGAAGCGTGCCACTATTCTTCAAAGGCTGGATCGTACTCTATATAATGATAAATGGCTGAGTTGCTTTGCTCAAACCTCTATTGATCATCTTAATAGGACCTGTTCTGATCATGCTCCTTTGGTCATCAATATTCGCTTAGTTGATGATGTCCGTAAGGGCGTCTTCAGATTTCTCAATGTTTGGACTCGCCATGATTCTTTCATTTCTTTGGTTCGCTCCTCTTGGGAGGGTAGAATTTTTGGTAGGCCTTTGGTCAAGTTTAGTAAGAAGCTTACTCGCCTCAAACATGATATTCAACTTTGGAATCGTTCTACGTTTGGGAGAGTTGATCAACTTGTAAAGCATGCTGAAGATGAAGTTTATGCTAAAGAGCTGCTTTTTTAGCAAGATTCTAGTGACGAAAATAGGGCTGCCCTTCATCTTGCCCAAGCTAACCTTTCCTATCATCTTAAGATTGAAGAGGAGTTCTGGATGCAAAAAGCTAATTTAGCTTGGGTTAAGGATGGAGATAATAATACTCGGTTCTTTCATGCTTATGTGAAAAAAAGAAGGCAAAAGTTATACATTCATAAAATCCGGGATAGTGACGGGAATTGGATTATGGATCAGGGTCTGATTCAGGAGGAGGCTATCTGGTTCTATTCAGACCAGCTTAATGTGAATCCAGATGAATATGTGGATCCCCCGGATGAGCTGTTGGATGTGATCCCTCGGTTGATTTCCAATGAGGAATGAGATGCTTATTACCCCCCCCCCCCACGCTTAAAGAGCTTCATGCTATCGTCCTAAGTATGAGTGGGACTAGTGATCTTTGGTCCGGACGGATTTACGGGTGAATTCTATCACAAATCTTTGGGATATTATTTGCATGGATCTTTATAATGCTGTCCTTGAGTTCTTCTCAGGGTTTCTTCTTCCTCGGAGCTGGACTAGTACGCTTATTGTGACCATCCCTAAGGTGGCAGCCCCCACTTCCTTCTCGCAGCTTCGGCCATTAGTTTGTGTAATTTTTCCAATAAAATCATTACCAAACTCTTATGCTCTCAACTGCAATCTGTTCTCCCTCGTATTATCTCTCCCCAGCAAAGTGGCTTTGTGAAGGGTCGGCTGATTCATGAAAATGTTTTGCTTGCTCAAGAGCTATTTCAGTCGCTTAAAAAGAAGGTGCATGGTTCTAATATTGCTTTAAAGCTTGATATGGCTAAGGCGTATGATAGACTTTCTTGGTTTGCTTTGATTAAGGTGATGAGGAGATTTGGCTTTGCAGAAGAATGGCTTGATATGATATTTAGATGCATCAATTATTGTTGGTTCTCGGTTCTTATTAATGGTACTGCTAATGGTTATTTTGTCTCTACTCGGGGCCTTCGCCAAGGGGATCCTATATCTCCTAGCCTTTTTATTATTGCTGCTGAAGTTTTAAGCCGGGGTCTTAATAATCTTCATCTTCATCACCCTCATGTGGCCTTTCATACGGGTAACCTTAATGTTCCTATCATATCTCATTTGTCTTATGCTGATGATATCATTATCTTCTGTAACGGAAGTATCCCCTCTCTTGAGCGTCACATGGAATTCCTGGTTTCCTATCAACATTTCTCTGGGCAACTCATTAGCATATCTAAATCTTGCTTTCTGACGGGTCGGGATGTGGCTGATCATGATAATTCTATCTCTCTTACTACGGGGTTTCAAAAGAAAAATCTGCCTATTGTTTATTTGGGTTGCCCTATTTATATCGGTAGGAAGGTACAATCTTTGTTCGATCCTGTCATGCAGAAGCTTCGTGATAAGCTGGATACGTGGCAAGGTAAATTACTCTCGGCTGGGGCTAAGCTTGTTTTGATTAAGTCCTGCCTCCAAGCTATTCCTATCTATTACATCTCTTTCCTTGACCCCCCGAAGGGTGTTGTTAATGCCATGAATCGCCTTATTGCTAACTTCTTCTGGAGTAGCTCTGACGGGGGAAAAAGTGTCATTGGGTTTCTCGAAATGAATTTTTCTGGCCTATAGAAGAAGGGGGTTTAGGCCTCCGTACGTTTGAAGAGATGGCGACTGCTTTTTCTATGAAGCTTTGGTGGAGATTTCGTACTTCTAAATCCCTTTGGGCCCAGTTTCTTGAGGCCAAATATTGTCGTAATACTCATCCTATGGATGCCACTTCTAGATTGGGCTGCTCTCATATTTGGAAGCGGATGGTTGCTGCTAAGGATTTAGTGGAGAGTCGTATTGCTTGGGGTGTGGGTCGTGGTGAGATTTCTATTCAAGAAAAGTGGCTTCCTCATGATATTCCTCTCCTTGATGATCGCCATGATCAGATTTTTTCGTTATTTGAGGATGGTGTCTTAAGGGAGGATTATGTTCGGGATACTTTTGGTCAGCAATGTTTGTTGGAGCTTCAAGCCTTTGGTATTCGAATTGATGGTGATTGTGATATACCTTTTTGGTCTCCCTCTTCTACGGGAAAATTTTCTGTCTCTTCGGCTTGGAGGGAATGTCGGGTGTCCAGGACTCGGATTTCGCTTGGTGTTGGCATAAGTTTATTCCTCTTAAGGTGTCCATTTTCATGTGGAAATGTTTAAAGGCTGCCCTCCCTACTGATGACAACATATCTCGTAAAGGTATATCTATTGTTTCTCGTTGTCATTGTTGTGCTAACCCCTCTCTTGAATCTATGCAGCACATTCTTTTACATGGTGATATTGCTTTTCATGTGTGGAATTTCTTTGGGAATTTAATTGGTTTCCAAGTCTCGGGTTCTACTATCACGCAAACGATGATTGCTTGGCATGCTTGTAAAAATCCCAAGCTTAGTAGGGTCGTGATTTGGTTGGGAGATATTCTTCCGAGTATCATCTGC
The DNA here is from genome assembly GCA_022495995.1 of Adenophora triphylla var. japonica. Classification (NCBI taxonomy): domain Eukaryota; kingdom Viridiplantae; phylum Streptophyta; class Magnoliopsida; order Asterales; family Campanulaceae; genus Adenophora; species Adenophora triphylla. The sequence continues at coordinate 79,434 of JAFEMH010000677.1, forward strand.
TGGGAGCTTTGGAAGCACAGAAATAAATGCAGGTTTGATGATGTTACTCCCAATTGGACAAAGGTTCGTAATAATATTCAGTTCCAGGTTAGTGAAATCCTTCGGGCTCACAGATTATCCTTTCATGTTCTACATTTGGAGGTAAATATTGCTTTATTCTTTAATATTAGTATGGCTGCTCAATCTATTGATCGCATTAAACTTGTTTCATGGACTCCTCCTTCTGTGGGCCAAGTCAAAGTTAATACTGATGGTGCCTCTCGTGGTAATCCGGGCATTGCCTCGGGTGGTGGTATTTTGCGCCGTCATGATGGGTCTTTTATATCTGCCTTTTGTCATTTTTATGGTAATGCTACTAACATGGTTGCTGAAGCTAGGGCTGCTCTTGATGGAATTATTCAAGCAAGGTCTATGGGTTTCAATTCTATTTGGCTTGAGGTGGATACTGAAGTTTTGTCTCTCATTTTACTTCGCAAATGCAATATCCCTTGGGCAATTTGGTATTTCATTCAAGACATCTTCAGAGTTATGACGGATGCGCATATTCAGGTAACTCATGTCTACAGGGAAGGTAATAAAGTGGCTGACTTTCTTGCAAATATCTCGGCTGCAGAGCAAGCGGATTTTCAATTTTCATCGTTGGAGTCTTGCCCTAAGCCGTGTCAGAGCCTTCTCTTCTTTGATCGGATTTCGTATCCTAATATTAGGCAGTAGGTTCTTTTATTTTTTTGATGTATTTTCCTTTTTTTTTTTTTTAGTTCCCCCCCCCCCTTTTGTTGAGGATCTTGCAGGTTGTGTAAGAACTCCCCCCTAGGTTTCTTTTCTGGTGGTTAAGGTTGTCATGTCCCCCACCTTGTTTGTAATTTTATTTTTCGTTATTAATAAAATCTAGGGAGTACCGTCTCCTTTTGCCAAAAAAAAAAGTTATGGTGGCGGCTGCGTGGTTCTTCTTCTCTTTGGACTGAATTCATGATCGCTAAATACTGTTATGAGACACACCCTATGGACGCCGTTGTCACAAGCTTTGCTTCTCACATATGGAAACGCATGATTGGGGTGAAAGATTTTATGGAGCAGCGAATTACGTGGAGGCTTGGTAACGGGCAGATTTCCATCCATGAAAATTGGTTTGAAGGGGTTAAACCTATTCTTCCGCAGCAGCATATTGAGGTTTCTACTTTATTTGAAAACCGTCTTCCTCGGGATGAATACATTCGAAATATCTATGGTGCTCCTCTCTTGGAGTTGATTAAGGATCAAAATATCACGCTTAATGCGAAGGAGGGTATTCTCATGTGGAAGCCTTCCACAACAGGCAAATTTACTATCTCTTTTGCTTGGCGGGAATGCCGTCAGTCTCAGATCTCTAGTTCTGTTTTTTTGACTCTTTGGCATAAGCATATTCCCCCCAAATACTCTATTCTGCTATGGAGAATTCTTCACAAAGGTTTACCCAGGGATGAGGCTTTACAGAAGCGAGCATTCATACAGCCTCAAGATGTGGCTGCTGCCATTATCCTTCAACAGAATCCATGGATCACGTTTTTGTGAATGGAGACATTGCTACTTCAACTTGGAGATATTTCGGCCAAGTTTGTGGTGTTAATAATAATTTGGGGTCTTTCCAGGCTATTCTCTCTTCATGGTGGTTTAATCGTCCCAAGAATACTTCCCCGCTTAATAAATGAATTACTCTCATTCTTCCTGGAGTCATTTTTTTTTTGGCGAAAGGAGACGGTACTCCCTAGATTTTATTAATTAAAAAGAAAATTACAAAACAAGGTGGGGGACATGACAACCTCAACCACCTGGAAAAGCAACGGGGGGAGTCCTTACACAAGTCAGGTACTCTACAAAAGGGGAGGGGAACAACCTATTAAAATTAAAAGAGACATAAATAAATAAAGAAAATCTACGGACAAAAATTAGGACGAAGCCCAGAAAATGATAAGGCCACTGACGGCGGCGGAGCCATCCACGCGACAAGGGAGATCGCCCAAGAAGAACTTGAGCGACCGCCCAAGACAACAGCGGATGCCAAAGAAGGCCTTGGCACATCAGGAACGGAGCAGCCACCAGCAGCAAGGAAATGAAAAATTCAAACATCAGCACCTCGAAAACCAACGACACCAAGCAGTAATGCCCCAGCAAAACAACCAAAATACTCCAGAAACTCATAATAACCCCATCCATAAAATCACTTATAACGAAAAGAAGGGAAGCCCGCTCTATCCAGAAGGAGAGAACCACGGCAAATAAGAGGGAGTTGAGAAGACGAGACCCAAGTCTGATCTACCATAGATTCCACAGCGATGTTCGCTAAAGAGTCAGCAACCTTGTTACCTTCACGAAATATATGACTCACATGAATATGTATATGCTCCATGATAATGAAAATCTGTTGGATAATATATAGAATACCTCCCAAGGAATGTGATAGACTTTGGTGATTATTTTCATGAGGACTTCAGAATCGATCTCCAACCAAACATGAGTAATACCAAGAGTATGAGCAAAAGTTAACCCATCGAGATCGGCTTTAGCCTCCGACCACATATTAGAACGATGACCATAATAATTCCCGAACGCAAAAATCAACTCTCCCTTAGCATTTCTAATGACTCCTCCACCAGAAGCTTCGCCCGGATTACCCCTAGAAGCACCATCAGTGTTGATCTTATAGAACCCTTGCTTTGGTTTGAGCCACTTAACAATTTTAGCCACACGAGGTTTCGGAGAAGCCACAGAAATTTTAAAAACTTGCAGCACGGAACTGTCAAACATTGAGGGCTTAACAGGAGGGTTGAACGCAGCAGCAATATTTGTTATCTGTTGAATAAAAGAGGCTATGATATCCACTCCTTGCATCCGAATATCTTCAAAAATCCATTTATTTCTATGATACCAAATAGTCCAAGCAATGACCCCCGAAAGAATGAGAGAGATCCATTTGTTAAGCTGGGAAATGTTCTTGGGACGATTAAACCACCATGAGGAGAGAACCGCCTGGAAGGATCCAAAATTAATATCAACACCACAAACTTGGCTGAAATACTTCCAAGTATACTTAGCAATGTCACCAGTCACAAATAGATGCTCCATAGATTCCGTTGAAGGATAATGGCAACAGCCACACCACGAAACAGACTGAATACCACGCCTCTGTAAAGCCTCATCCGTCTATGAAGAATTCGCCATAACAGAATAGAGTATTTGGGGGGAATATGCTTATGCCAAAGCATCGAAAAAATAGGTCTCGAGAACTGAGATTGACGACATTCCTGGAGTCATTGCTTAGACTATTTGGTGTCATAGAAATAAGTGGACTTTTGAAGGTATTCAGATGCATAGCGTTGATATCATCTCCTCTATTACCCAACATGTAATGAATATTGCTGCTGCGTTCAAACCTCTTGTTCAGTTATCGGTTTTTGATGCCTCAATTCTGCATGTGTTTAAGTTTCCTGAAAGGCCGAAGCCTCGTGTGGTTAAAATGGTTAAGTGGTTCAAACCAAAGCATGGGTGTTTTATAAGATCAATACGATGGTGCTTCTAGGGAAATCCGCGAAGCTTCTGGAGGAGGCGTCATTTGTAATGCTGGAGGAGGCGTCATTCGTAATGCTAAGGGTGAGTTGATTTTTGCGTTCGAAAACTATTATGGTCATCGATCTAATATGTGGACGGAGACCAAAGCTGCTCTAGATGGGTTAACTTTTGCGAATACTCTCGGTATTACGCATGTTTGGTTGGAGATCGATTCAGAAGTCCTTATGAAAGTAATCACTTAAGTCTATCAAATTCCTTGGGAGATATTCTATATAGTCCAACAGATTTTCTTTATCATGGAGTATATGCATATTCATGTCAGTCATATATTTCATGAAGGTAACAAGTTAGCTGAATCTTTGGCGAATATGGATGTGGACTCAAAGGCATACCAGGTTTGGAGCTCATCTTCCCAACTCCCTCATCATTGCCGAGGTGTTCTTCTTCTGGATAGGCGGGCTTTCCCTCCTTTCGTTATAAATAGTGTTATGGCTGGGTTCAGAATTCCTTTTTATACTCTAGTTGCTGTTATTTTGGTTGCTGATGTTTTCTGCAAAAGGCTGGTTCTGGCGTGCGACAACATTATGGGCACGAGTCGTGACAGAGGGGACGACTCGTCCCCTTTGGGCACTTTGTTGGGAAGCGTCCGCTCCAAACGAAATGTGGCGAGCGTCCGCTCCCAATGGCTGTTGGGCCATTTGGTTTGGGCTGGGGCTTGGTGTTTTGGGTGTGTCCCCTTTTTGTATTGGGCAGCTCGTTAGTTGCTGGTCCCCTCCACGTAGTTGTTTTTTCTTCTACTTCGGCTTTAAGCCCAATATAATTTCCTTTTCGGTGGTTGAGGTTGTCATGTCCCCCACCTTCGTTTGTAATTTTTACTTAATTAATAAAATCTAGGGAGTACCATCTCCTTTCGCCAAAAAAAAAAAACTTAGTGAACCCATAAACAAGCTTACCTTATTGAACATTATCTCCCATATTTCATTCATCATTCAGGCCGAGTTGGAAAATTGTGGGTTAGATGCATTTAATGTGATTGTAATTGCATATTATCATTGGCACTTGTTAAGCATATACTATGTGAGAATCTAAGACTGTTTGGCCTACAACTTGGAATATAGTGAGAACATACCAAAAATATTTTCTTTTTGCTTGTTTTTATTTGTTGTAGTTAGTGGTTTTTGTTTATGTTTGAGTCTTCTTGTTTAACTCGGGGACGAACAAAGGATTAGTTTGGGGGTATTTGATTGATGTGTATTTACACGTCCAAATGATGTGCTTTTTCATCATAGTTTAATGTTTAAACTTGGGTTTTCTTAGTAGTTTAATGTGTTTTGAGTCTTCTATGAGTACAAGGTAAAAGAAGGAAAAGAGGTTGAATTATGGACTTTGGAGGTATTATTATTAAGGTTGGGACCAGTGGTACAAGGCAAGTCAAATGCAAAAAGGACCTTGGAGGAATTAAGGTAAGAAAAAATTCAACACTTACCTGGAAATAGGGGGGAGAGTCCGCTCCCAAACTAGGAGAGCGTCCGCTCCTAAAACGGGAAAATCAAGAATAGTTACTGGAATTTGGGAGCGTCCGCTCCCAGCCCGGCACCCAGCTTTATAGTTCCCTTGTTAGACAAGGATTGTAGAGTGTTGTTGATGTTTTTAGGTTTATCTTCCCTATGTGTAAATAGAAGAACTCTAAGCAGTAATTAGGAGTTATGTTTTAGTTCTATTCCTCAAGTTTGTAGACAATTTTCGGATTCAAGCTTTTATTTCATTCAAATCAAGATCTTGTGATTCTATGATGGAGATGAGTGGCTAGTTTCCTTCAATCTACAGAGTGGAGGTAATGGGTATCAAACTTTTATGCATCCATTAATTCTATAATCAATCAGAAAGTTGGGTTCTTTAAAAGTGGTTTAATTCAAGGTTTTCTAGCTACAATCACATACATGTGTAGATCTGATTGGCTTTTTAACTAAAATTGTGTATGTGATTGTCAAGTGATTGTTTGATCCATATAAAGTCATACTTTTAAAGAATATAATATTGGGTTGTCAAGTGATTGCCAAACAAATTATAGGTTCTTGATTCATAGGGTTTTAAAATGGTTTTTAAACATTGTGTGGACTTTGCAGAAAATATAATATTTTGAAAGCACTAAATTGTGGATGTGGGAACGCCCAATTTTATTTAAGTGAATGTTTCCACGGGGTAGAACCTCCTCAGGGAATATAAGGTTTTCATGAGGCTGATCTTGCGCTGCCATCCAAGCACGAATACCTTCGTTTAAGAGAATATTTTTCGTGTATAAAGTCTCAAATTCAGGATCTTCCGCCGCGCGAATTTCCTGAGAAACGAAGTCAACCCCCAACGAGGATTGATTGTATTATTAATAGGCATATTAGTGAGATCTCATACATCCATTTCGTAGATTCTTCTCTTCTTGAATTCGGTAAATTCTTATTTTGTTATTTCTTGCTTTAGTAGTGATTATTTTTAAGAGGTTAAGTAGTTAATAAATAAAAACCAAAACTAGTTTCTTACTTCTGTTGTTGAGGACTGAATTGTTGATCACACAAGTCTCTATGGGATTGACCCTCGCTTTCGCGCGTTACTACCACGGTAACTAGTGCACTTGCTAGGATTTTTATTACGCGTGGAGTTTTTCTCTATCAATGATGGTTCAAAGTTTGGATCAAAGTTGGGCAGAGTGGAAATCGGTTGAGAGTTTAAGTCGGCTAAGGTTTTCTTGAATTGAATCGGTCATGGTTCAAACACAGGTTGAGATTTATAAGCTATCGTTTGTGTTTGAGTTTGGTAAGTCAAGTGTTTGGGTTGAATCAAAGTTTTAAGAGTTGGGGGGTCTTACTCTAACCAAAAAGGGATCCACCTATACTCTGAATTTTGAAGTTGTAAGAATTATAAGCTCTTGGAATAGGTTTATCATAATATGACAGAGGGGATCTCAAAGGGGTAGTAGTGTTATTGTATGTGCTTGTCTGGTCAGTAGGATTTCTATTGATGGGTGATTGCAAAGAGTTGGGTCCAGAATCAGTTCCATCAAGAACAACGATGCTAACATCAGCTTCTTCATCAGAGTCAACATTTTCATCCTCTGAGTTAGTCTCAAACCAAATTGGCATAGCCTTTTCTATACCTTCTTTAGCTTCTAGTCTCAAACCATGTTGTTGGGATTTCTTAAAGTCTTTAAAACGTTTATAGTTTCTAGCAAAGGCAGCAAATTCATCTTTCTCACTAGTCTTGTCATGAGTGACATTGGTTTGGGATGGTTGAGATTGAGAGGTAGAAGGAGAGTTGTTGTCAAACAAGTTATTGAATAAAAAGGAGCCATGAAAGATCTCAGTTTGAGCTGGCAGAGAGTGATTTTTAAATTGTTTTTGAACTCCGCCAAGTCTGTGAAGGTCTTCCTCATACTTAAATAAAGTGAACACAATATTCTGAATGTGAGTCTCATTCAAGTCTTTGCATTCTTTTAGAATAGCTACCTTAATATTCCATAAGTCTCTAAGGGAATCAAGGAAACGCATGTTAATGTCTTTCATTGTATAAATTATACCTAAGATGCACAAGAATTACTTACCTCACAAAATCGGTCATAGGTTTCTCTGAGGGACTCATTTGGGTTCTTTTTGAAAGATTCAAATTCAGCTACACTTTTTATAGCCGGTTGTCCTTAGCCAATTGATCTCCTTCGAAGTATCTCAGGATACTTTGCCACACTTGGGGATGCTTCATAATTTTGCACTTGCTTGTACAACCTATCGTCCAGTCCGGAAGTTAGAATATGCATAGCCTTTTTATCGAGGGCTACACATATCTTGTCTTCGTCAGTCCATTCTTCTCGAGTTTTGGGAACAATAGTTTTATAAGTTTCAAACTCTTGTTCCGACGATCTATCAGCATGGTCCATCAATGGAGTTCGAGGACCTTTGGGCATAGTATTGACTTTGATGGGAATAATCGGACCATCTCTAACTACAGTTATCAATCTGTCATCGATTGAATCCATATATCGCATAATCCTATTTTTCCATACTGGAAATTCATTTTCGTTTAACATGTGTATCGTTGCCATGTTCTACAACTGCACGGGTTTTCCCGCCATTGAAATCGGCAATTCAAGTTGTGAAGCTTGGAAAAGTATTTTTCAAAAATTGTAAACTCTGATACCAATTGTTAGCCCCAATTGGTAAGAAAACAGGATAGAGGGAGTTAATAGTCTGATAACTTTTCTTTTAAAACTTATTGAAAATTACTAAGTAATTTATCAAAAGCAAAACCGTTGTGAACCGGTTACGCAGCGGATAAAATATTACCGGTTTAAAGACACACAAATCGTTTGAGTATAAATCTCAAGGGAGTTTTAAGTATAACTCAATATGATGCAGTTTATATTCCAAGTAGGTAAAACAATAAGTAAGCGGTAAACATTCAAGGGTGTAACTGGTGATAGATTTCAACTGGTTACAAGACAAGAAAGATAAGCGTTTCAAAAAGGACAGTTGTTTGGAGAGGTTCACAGCGTTAACGAATTGCTATGTCCTTTACCAAGTTTGGTCTAAACTTGGATTTGTAAAAGGTGCCTATTAATGATTATTCACTAGTATATTACAAGTTGCAAGCCTTAACCTATGATAAGTGTTGAAGGCTGCCTAACGGAAAGTGATCACTAATGGATCATGAAACAAGTATGACCAAGTGTTTCAGGTGATGTGTTCACAAGTTGAACTGATTTCTCTTGGGTGTGTAGTGCTTTCAATCAATATGTTCCAGACATAGTATTGTTGGGGAACACTCACAAGAATGATTGAGTGTGCATAGTGTATGTCCTAATAAATACTCTAGTGATTGTAAGGACATAATGTCTTGAACTTAAATGCTTGAAGAATTTAGCACTTGTAGTTTTTGACAATTCTACTCTCAATATCTTCAATGCACCAAACCTCTTCAATGCTCTAAGGAATATATTTATAGTTGTCTTTAAATGGAGTTGTTGTCTTTGAAGTGGTTGAGAAGATGATCTGAATTGGAAAGTATTAAATGAAAAATCTTCTCCATTAAATGCTTGAGATTTGAAGTAAAAGCATGCTTGAAATATCTAATGGGCAAAATAGCTTGATGTGTATACTAACTTCAGCAAAGTAGGTGAGAACAATAAATGCAGAGTCAAACTTGATTAAGAAGCTTGTTGAAGAAGAGTCTGACTAATGATAACGTGAATAAATGGATTGTTGCATACATGGAGCCATATGGTCGGAGAAGGAGTGGAATGAGCAAAAAACGATATGGAGGAATAAGCTTGCACAATTTATGAGGTTGGTGGTGTAAGTACTCCAATCCGGACCCCTCTCCATTCAAGCAGCCGGAAAGGACACCGAGGGTCACTTATCCATAATCACGAAGTCCCATGACATTTCAAGGGTCAAATTGACCAAACAAAGCAAGGAATGACCTTTTGTACATTGAAAAAACCAAAACGACCTCGCAGGAATGACAAAAAAGTTAAAAAGTTCTGACACTGCACATTGGTCCGCACGGACCTCCTTGCAAGAAGGAGAGTCTTCCATGCGGACCTCTTTGCCATTTTTCAGAGGCTATAAATACAGGCCTCTTGCTGCTTCATTTGGGACAGACAACAACATTAGAAAGACAGAAAACCACAACCAAAGCAGCACAAAAACTAAACAATACAAGAATCTTGAGAAAAGTGAGCATTAGTGGATAGTCTGCCTAAGTGATAGCAGAATTCTCTGCTTCTTAATCACTTTAATTATTTTTTATTTTTTATTGGAGAAAGGAGACTGACTCCCTAGATTTTATTAATTATGAAAAGAATTACAAACAAAGGTGGGGGACATAACAACCTCAACCACCGAAAAGGAAATTACATAGGGCTTAAAGCCAAAATAGAAGAAAAAAATACCTACGAGGCTGAAAGTTAACCCAAAAAGGACAAAAAAATCATTCAGCAAATAAACGATTGGGAGCGACGCTCCCACCCAATTGGAGCGGACGCTCCCAACATCCAGCAACTCCCAAGCGAAATGGAACGACTCGTCCCCAGAGTAACGACTCGTGCCCATCCTGGCAACATCAGTCGCACGGCATACAGCAGCAGCAGACACCAGCAACAATGGGAGCGGACGCTCCCAGCCAATTGGAGCAGACGCTCCCACACACCAGAAACTCCCAAGGCAACCAGGCAGGCCAATAAAGCCGCACAGCAGACCCCTCCATTGCAAAAAATTCCAAACATCAGCAAGAACTTAAACCCGGATATGAGGATACGAACTTCTATCATAATAAATAAGACTTTGACACAGACTAGAGCAATCATGAATGGAATCAAACTCGAAATCTGCTTGAGCATCAGCTGCATAATTCGCAAGACAATCCGCCACTTTGTTCCCCTCTCTATAAATATGCGATATCCGAACTTCCATAACATCTATAAGTCTAAAAATGGCCATAAACCCTTTGAAACCCAACCACATGCGCATAGGATAAACCATCTAATGCAGCCCTAACTTCAGCCATCATATTAGTCCCGTGGCCATAAAACCGAGCATAGCCTTCAAAAAAGCTCCCTCCTGATTCCGAAAGATACCACCCCCTGCAGCAATCCCCGGATTCCCACGAGACGCATCATCAGAATTTAACTTCATTTGTCCAGCTTTAGGAGGATCCCAAGCAACTAGCTTAACCAAATGTAGAGGCGTGGAAGATTGTGGAATATTAAAAAACTCAAAAACATGCCTATCATTCGGACTAGGCACAAAGGAGAGCTTAAATGCAAGGATAATATCAATAACTTGCTGCCTTATATTATGAACAACCCTATTTTGATTAGGAGAAAGCCCATCAAAACGACATTTATTCCGATGCTTCCAAAGCTCCCAACAAATCAAACCCGGAAGCACATCTCCTAACCAAGCTTCACATTTACTCAAATGACCAGATTTGCACGAATGCCAAGCAACCATACGTTGGGAAATAGAGCTCCCCAAAACACTAAACCCAATCATTGAAGCAAAGAACCTCCAAACTTTTTTTTTTTAAACGAAAGGAGACGTAGCTCCCTAGATATTATAAATAAAAAATAAAAAATTACAAAGCACGGTGGGGGACATAAAACCTAACCACCGGAAACGGAAAGAAATCTAAAATGTGGGGCTTAAAACCAACAATAAAAACAAGGAAGCTAAGGGGAGGGGTGCAAGTCCATCTGGACCGCCCCAAAATAAGAGAAGGGGGAGGACAAAACCCTAAACTAACAAAGGGAAAAGGGCAGAACCAAGGCTTGCAAGAACACGGCCGAGCATAAAAGACACGGCCGTGTAGCAAGGCGAGAAAAACCAAAAACCCATCAAACAAATTTTTCAGGAGGAGAAGCCGACCTTCCACGCCATTTTCTAGAAGAGACCATTGTGAATCCATCAGCATTTGTATTCTTTTTGTGAGACGGAGTAAAAGGAGTATAACCAGCCATATCAGTAACAAAAGAATATGGGGCCCTTGAAGACGAAAACAACTCTGGAGAGTTTGGTTCCTCTGCCATGAAAGATTGGGGAGGATGGGTCTCCCTATAGCGAGCGATGTTGCGCATAATAGCCTCCATATCATTCGTTGGAGCAATGTCACCAACAGCACCAACATGAACCACGTTATTTACCGTAGGAGCAGCAGAAGCAACATTTTTATTTATTATACCAACAACCATGTCTTCTTGATCAGCAACAGCAATGGCCGAGGCATCACCCAAATGGTCAGCCATAGCCGCACCATTACCCAAATCTGACTTCTCAACCAAATGACTCGCCACATTGCACTCCTTATTAAGAATTTGAGCAGCAACAGGAAGTGGCTGCCCTCTTTTTGCCATAGTGGGAATAGTAGTCTTTTCACACACCTTGTTGGAAGTAGCCACCTTAGGCAACACAGGCTGCGCAATATTCTGAATATTCTTTTCACACACCTTGTTGGTAGTAACCTCCTTAGACAACACAGGCTACTCAATATTCTGAACAGCCCCCCCACCATTATCAACAATCTCAATTCCTTGAGCTACTCCATCAATCTTTGCACCACTACTAGAAAATGGCATTTCAGCCTTTCCACCATTATTATCCTTGTTTTCTTTGGGTTCTTTTTGTATGACCAGATTCGGATTAGCCTTCTTGCAAAGACCAACTTCATGCCCAAACATTAGACAATGCTTACAATACTTGGGAATGTTATCATATTCAACTTTTTGGTAAAAGCTAGGCCATGCATCTCCACACTCCACAAATATTTCATTGGGCAGTTTTTTTAGAACATCAACTTGGATTAGAACTTTCGCCATACTAGGTCTAGTTAATTCAGCCGTTGCTTTGTCTAGGGTTAAAGGGACACCAATTGTTTTAGCCAAAGCAAACAAGAAAGACTTATTGAAAAGGTGAATAGGGAGGCCCGAGAAACCTACCCAAACAGCAACAATGGAGGATTCTTGTTCCGGCTTCCAAGCGGGAGTCCAAGCAAGGGTACGCATAGGATATTTAGTAACATACCAAACATCCTTCATGAACAACCTTTGATAATCCGCTTCCGTTGATAACTGAATAAGCATGTGCTTGGAGTCTAAATGCCCAAGCTTGAATTGGCCTTTCAATTGAAATTTCGCAAATGCCATTCGAGCTTCCTCCATTGAAGGTCTCCCATGCATGAACTTCCCAACAAGAGTGAATTTAAATGGCTTAGCAAAGGCTGCAACCATTTCATTTGAAAGCTTAATTGATGGGATTCCTTTGTAGTTGCCAATGGGAATATGAGGAAATACCTCGGCTGTACCATTTGCAGCTGGGAAGTTTGAAATCACGGGATTAGCAAGAATGGAAGCAAAGGATTTTGCTGCATTATTATGGTTAATTTGAGCGGCAGAATCATTTGGCAAGGAATGTGTGGCTGCATGAAAGGAAGGTGCGGCTGAAAAAATGGTAGGTGCCGCATTAGGGTTCTTCAAGGATGCGGGGGTATTAGGGTTTGAAGAAGAGGCGCTAAGATGATTTGCGGCTGCAGGAAAAGAATCAGCCGCAAAAGCATTAGGGTTCGTGTTATGTCCAGTAGCAAAAACATCCTCATGTGTCGGTTTAGGGTTAGGATTAGAGAGGGATTGAGGTGTAGGATTGAAACGCAATGCATTTTCCATCATCATAACATCAAAATCAGCCGTAAAAGCCATTGAATCCGGCAAGAAAATCAGGTCGCCCCAAGGGGGGAACCCTAAAAAAACGTGAGCCCTCAACAGTAGGAAAACCCTAGAGAGAATTCTACTCGTCCTCCAAACAACTATTGCAATATCTCCTTGAAGTAAAATGTGAGGAATTATTTCTACGGAGGCATTAATACAACAATGACATTTAGAAACAATAGGAATACCTTTTTTCATCACATTATCATCCGTTGGAAGGGCATCTTTGAGCGTTTTCCAAAGGAAGATCGACACCTTGAGAGGAATATATTTATGCCAACACCAAGCGAAAACACTACTTCGGACTCTAGAAACTCGACATTCTTTCCAAGCAGAAGAAATAGAGAATTTCCCAGAGGAGGACGGACACCAAAAAGGCAAATCTTGAGTATCCGAAAGCCTAATATTTTGATCTTCGATCAGAGAAAATAAATGCTGCCCAAATCGTAATTCTTTTGGGCAGCAATGTTTGATGGAAATTCAATCTTATGGTATTCGGCTTGATGGAGATTGTGATCAGCCTTTTTGGTCCCCTTCCTCTTCGGGCAGATTGATATGCACAAGGAACAACATGGTAGTTGTGAATTTGAAGATGGGTTTGATGGACCAAATTTTCCTAGTGCTACTACTAATGTTCAAACTTTTGTTACGGAAAAATCGCAGCAAATCGGTCTCTCCTCCTTCTCTTCATTAAACCCCCCTGTGAGCTCTTTCTTTATTATGTTTTAATGGTTGCTTTTATTAGTTGGAATCTTCGTGGCATTGCTAATAAAGCCACGGTGCGTAGAGTTAAATTTTTATTTCGGTCCCATGGTGCTTCGATCATGGCCATATATGAGCCGAAGCAACATCCTAATAATCTTGATATTTTTGTCAAAAAGTTAAATTGCAGCGGAGGTATTTCTAATGCTAGTGGGAGAATTTGGGTGGTATGGAAGCATGGCCTTACTTGCTCAATTATTCATGATAGCATCCAAGCTCTCACTATTCAGATTTCTCATTCGCTTTGGCCCAGCCCTATTTTGATCATCTGTATTCATGCCAAGTGCTCTAAATATGAGAGAAGGCTGCTTTGGGAGGACTTGATTAATATTAGTGATACCCAAATGGCTTGGATGGTTGTGGGAGACTTTAATGTTGTTCTTGATCAATCAGAGAAGGTTGGGGGCAGCCCGATTAACTTTGGTTCAGTTACTGAATTTTCGGATACAATGCAAGTTTCTTCTCTTATTGATGCTGGTTTTGAGGGGTCGAAATTCACATGGTGGAATAAAAGGATGGGTCGTCGCTCCATTCAACAATGGATTGATAGAGCCTTTTATAATGAAAAGTGGCTGCAAATGTTTCACTCTACAAGAGTTAAACACCTTAATAAAGCTTGTTCAGACCATGCGCCTCTTATTATTTCCGTTAAAGTGGAGGCGGAGCAAGTAAAGAGCAGCTTTCATTTTATTAATGCATGGACGCGGCATAGCAGTTTTTTGGAAGTTGTGGAGCAGTCGTGGAAGGTGTGGATTGATGGAAGGCCGATGGTGGCTTTTGGGAAAAAATTGGCTAGACTCTGCAAAGTTCTTGCTTCATGGAATAGAGATGTTTTTGGGAAGGTAGATCAAAGGGTGGCTCTTGCTGAAGATGAGGTTCTTTTCAGAGAACGGGAATTTGATCAAAATCCCTCGGAAGATAATAGGGCTGACCTAAGTCTTGTTCAAGCTCACCTAAATCAAGCCCTTGCTATTGAAGATGATTTTTGGAGACAAAAGGCAAATATGGGTGAGGGCTCGGATAAGGCTGCCCATATGGGTGTTGGATCGGCTATGGCTGTTTTAGGTAATGTTAATGCTCCACCAAACGATGAGGAGGCTAATGCGCAACATTGCTCGATATAGGGAGTCCCATCCTCCCCAACCTTTCGTGGCAGTGGAACCAATCTCTCCAGAGCGTTTTTCGGCTTCAAGGGACCCATATTCTTTTGTTACTGATATGGCTGGATATACTCCTTTTACTCCGTCTCACAAAAAGAATACAAATGCTGATGGTTTCACAATGGTCTCTTCTAGAAAATGGCGTGGAAGGTCGGCTTCTCCTCCTGATAATTTTGTTTGATGGGATTTGGTTCTATCCTTTCCCCTTTGATAGCTTAGGGTTTAGTTCCCCCCCCCCTCCTCTTGTTTTGGGGCGGTCCATATGGACTTGCACCCCTCCCCTTAGCTTTCTTGATTTTATTATTGGCTTTAAGCCCCACATTGTAGATTTCTTTCCTTTCCCGGTGGTTAGGTTTTTATGTCCCCCACCGTGCTTTGTTCTTTTTTATTTTATTTATAAAATCTAGGGAGCTACGTCTCCTTTCGTTTAAATGGATTAAGGAGGGGGACCGTAACACAAAGTTCTTTCATGCATATGTCAAAAAGAAGAGGCAGAAACTTTATCTTCATCAGATTCGAACGAAAGATGGTATTCTTCTTAAAACCAAAGAAGACATCCAAAGGGGGGCAGTTTCTTTTTATGAAGACCAGCTCCAAGCTCAAGTAGATATGGCTCATCCAAATGCCAATGACCACCTCCTTCACTTAATCCCCTCCATTGTCACGGATGAAGATAATTCTTCCCTTATTGCAACGCCTTCATTGAATGAAATATTGGATACTATTAAGGGTATGAATGGTCAAAGCGCAGCGGGTCCGGATGGATTCACTGGGGCCTTCTATATTGCGTGTTGGGACATCATAAAGGCTGATCTTCATCGTGCTATTAAGGAGTTTTTTGCAGGCTTTGAGATGCCTAGAAGTTGGACAAGTACCTTGATTGTTACAATTCCTAAAGTTGAGGTTCCTTCTACTTTCTCTGATCTCCGTCCTATAAGTCTTTGCAATTTTTCCAACAAAATCATTACAAAGATTTTCACAAGTCGATTGGGTCTAGTTTTGCCTCGTCTTATCTCTCAAAATCAGAGTGGCTTCGTGAAGGGAAGGCTTATCCATGAAAATATTTTGTTGGCTCAAGAAATGATGCAGTCTATTAAAAAGAAGGCCCGGGGCTCAAATATTGCTATAAAGCTTGATATGGCAAAGGCTTATGACCGTCTTTCATGGGTATCCTTGATAAAGATATTAAAAAAGTTTGGCTTTGCTATTGAATGGGTGGACATGATATATAGATGCATATCTTGCTGCTGGTTTTCGGTTCTAGTTAATGGCGAAAGTTGCGGCTTCTTTCACTCGACGAGGGGTCTTAGACAAGGGGACCCACTTTCCCCAAGTCTCTTTATTATTGCTGCAGAAATTTTAAGTAGGGGGCTGAATTATCTCCATACAACTGAGAGATTTCGTTTTCATGCACATATTCATACTCCTATTATTTCGCATCTCTCCTATGCTGATGACATCATTATTTTTTGTAACGGTTCCAAGGAATCTCTTGAAAGGCATATGAAGGCACTGGAATAATATCAATCTTTCTCAGGGCAGCTTGTTAGTGTTGAAAGTCTTGTTTTGTGACGGGAAAAAATGATGAGCAGCAAGATCATATGATTATGGAGACAACGGGCTTTCAAAAAAAGGATTTGCCTCTCACTTATCTAGGCTGCCCTATTTATGTTGGCCGGAAGACTCAAAATCTTTTTCTGCCAATGATTCACAAGATGGAAGCTAGGCTGAATTCTTGGCAAGGAAAAATGCTTTCATACGGTGCAAAGGTAACTTTGATTAATTCCTGTTTACAAGCTATTCCGCTCTACTATATGTCTGTTTTGGACCCCCCAAGGGAATTATTACAGCCATGCAAAGATTGATTATGAATTTCTTTTGGAGTGGTTCGGATGGGCATAGTAAATGCCATTGGATAGGTTGGAAAAAAATGAGCTGCCCAAAAAATGAAGGGGGTCTTGGTTTCCGAAAATTTGAAGACATCTCAACTTCTTTCGCTATGAAATTGTGGTGGCAGCTTAGGAGCTCATCCTCTCTTTGGGCAACTTTCATGCTTGCTAAATATTGTTTTGAGACGCACCCTATGAAAGCGGTCATCCCCAGTTTTGCCTCTCATATTTGGAAAAGGATGGTTGGGGTGAAGGATTTTATGGAAGCTCGAATGGGTTGGCGTGTAGGGCAAGGCTTTATCTCCATTCATGAAAATTGGCTGGATGGACCGAAACCAAATCTTCCGTATGACCACTCGGAGGTGTACACTTTATTTGGATTCCCTTCCGCGAATAAATTATATTCAAAATAATTTTGGGAACCATTTGGCGTCTCTTATGATTTCTCAATGATCATTCTTAATGGGCAGCAAGATATTCCTATTTGGAGGCCTTCGGCTTCGGGTCTTTTTTCTACTAAATCTGCATGGCAAGAATGTAGACAATCTCAACCTAAAAGTTTGGTGTTCTCAAATGTTTGGCACAAGCATCTCCCCCTCAAAATCTCCATTTTCCTTTGGCGAGCCTTACATGGAGGATTGCCAACTGAAGAGGCAATTCAAAGGCGTGGTATTCATTTGGCCCCTAGATGTTCTTGCTGCTCCTCTCCTTCTATTGAGACTGTAGATCATTTATTTGCACAAGGTGATGTTGCTAGGCGAGGCTTGGAATTTTTTGGACAGATTATGGGCCTTCGTCTCAACTTGGGAGGTCTGCGACAAGTTTTATGCTCTTGGTGGTTTGGTTTGGATAAATCAGCTGGCATGATCCAAAAATGGCTCTCCGTCATCCTTCCAGGTCTCATTTGCTGGAATATTTGGCGTCAAAGAAATAAATGGCTGATTGAAGGTACGCAATATAATATGCATTCGCTGATTCATTCGATCATTGGTGAGACTTCCAACATATATTCAAACTTTAAACCCTTCTTTAGCTGTTCGTTTTTGATTTAAATATTGTTAGCATGTTTAATTTCAAAATAACGGCACCATCCCCCCTATTTTGCGCATGGTTATTTGGACTAAGCCCTATCATGGTGAGATTAAGTTGAACACGAATGGTGCTTCTCGTGGTAACCCGGGAGAGTCCTCGGTGGTGGCATTTTTCGAGATGATCAAGGTAACATTTTATATGGTTTTGGAAATTATTATGGGGTTCGTACGAACATGTGGGCGGAAGCTTATGCGGCTCTAGATGGGCTGATTCTTGCTCAAAAGTTTGGTATCACTCGATTGTGGCTTGAAGTGGATTCAGAGGTTTTAATGAAAATCTTAATAAAAGATTATCATATCCCATGGGAAATTCATTATCTCGTCCAAAGAATGAAGCAAATTATGAATTCCTTCCAGGTGCGTGTCTCTCATACTTTTCGAGAAGGTAATAAGATTGCAGATTTTTTGGCTAATGTGGCTGCCAATCGAAAGAGGAATGTTTGGTTTTACACAGCTTCTGATCTTCCAAAAGGATGTTATGGTGTTTTTAAATTGGATAGAGCTGGTGTTCCTTATGTACGTTTGTAGTAGCTTTTGTCTCCCCCTTCCCCTTGTAATGGGCAGCTCGTTAGATGCTGGCTCACTCCCCGTAGATGTCGATCTCATTTATTTTCAGATTAGTTGCTTTCCCCCTCCTCTTGTATTGGGGCTGTCCATTTGGATTTGCACCCCTCCCCTTAGTTTTCTTTATTTCTCTATTGGCTTTAAGCCCTGTATTTCCTTTCCGGTGGTTGAGGTTGTCATGTCCCCCACCATGTTTTGTAATTTTTGCTTATATCAATAAAATCTAGGGAGTACCGTTTCCTTTCGCCAAAAAAAAAAGTTCTTGGGCAAGAAGTGCATTTTCATGGATAAATCTACCCTTCACAAAACCACTTTGTTGAGGAGAAATAATTCGAGGCAACACATTTTGAAGCCTGACCGTTAAAAGCTTAGTAATAATTTTATTGGAAAAATTACAAAGACTTATAGGTCTAAGCTCAGAGAACATAGAAGGGGGCTGCCACTTTAGGAATAGTAATAATAAGGGTACTAGTCCAACTTCGAGGAAGATGAAATCTCGAAAAGAATTCCACAACAGCCCTAAGAAGATCAATACAGATAATATCTTTTTTTTTTAGGCGAAAGGAGACGGTACTCCCTAGATTTTATTAAATAAAGAAAATAATTACAAACATGGTGGGGGACATGACAACCTCAACCACCAGGAAAAGGAAAACTAGGGGGGAGGCCATACACACGTCGAATGGACCGCAGCTCTTCCATCGTTGGAGGAGTGGTAAGACTAGCATTATCTTCGTCATTAATAATTCTCGGAATTAACTCCAAAATATCATTGTTAGAATCACCATTCACCCCATTCAATTGATCCGAGTAAAACCGAACAGCTTCATCCCTAATCTGACCTTGATCCGTAAGCCATCTCCCATTGCCATCCCTAATGCGGTGGATGTAGAGTTGCTGCCTCCTTTTCTTAACATAAGCATGAAAAAAACTTTGTGTTATGATTGCCATCCCGAACCCACGATAAATTAGCCTTTTGCCTCCAAAAATCCTCCTCTATTTTCAGACGAAAGGATAGATTTGCATGAGCAAGATGAAGGGCAGCCCTATTTTCTTCACTAGGATTTTGCTCAAAAATCAATTCCTTTCCATAACAAGAAAATAACACAACAAGGACAAAACAATACAAGAAATATGAGAAGAGTGAGCATTAGGGGACATTCTGCCCAAGTTGAGACGAAGGCCCATAATCTGTCTAAAAAATTCCAAGCCTGCCTAGCAACATCACCTTTTGCAAATAAATGATCTACAGTCTCAATAGAAGGAGAGGAGCAGCAAGAACATCTAGGGGCCAAATGAATACCACGCCTTTGAATTGCCTCTTCAGTTGGCAATCCTCCATGTAAGGCTCGCCAAAGGAAAATGGAGATTTTGAGGGGGAGATGCTTGTGCCAAACATTTGAGAACACCAAGCTTTTAGGTTGAGATTGTCTACATTCTTGCCATGCAGATTTAGTAGAAAAAAGACCCGAAGCCGAAGGCCTCCAAATAGGAATATCTTGCTGCCCATTAAGAATGATCTGTTGAGAAATCATAAGAGACGCCAAATGGTTCCCAAAATTATTTTGAATATAATTTATTCGCGGAAGGGAATCAGCAAATAAAGTGTACACCTTCGAGTGGTCATACGGAAGATTTGGTTTCGGTCCATCCAGCCAATTTTCATGAATGGAGATAAAGCCTTGCCCTACACGCCAACCCATTCGAGCTTCCATAAAATCCTTCACCCCAACCATCCTTTTCCAAATATGAGAGGCAAAGCGGGGATGACCGCATCCATAGGGTGCGTCTCAAAACAATATTTAGCAAGCATGAAAGTTGCCCAAAGAGAGGATGAGCTCCTAAGCTGCCACCACAATTTCATAGCGAAAGAAGTTGAGATGTCTTCAAATTTTCGGAAACCAAGACCCCCTTCATTTTTTGGGCAGCTCATTTTTTTCCAACCTATCCAATGGCATTTACTATGCCCATCCGAACCACTCCAAAAGAAATTCATAATCAATCTTTGCATGGCTGTAATAATTCCCTTGGGGGGTCCAAAACAGACATATAGTAGAGCGGAATAGCTTGTAAACAGGAATTAATCAAAGTTACCTTTGCACCGTATGAAAGCATTTTTCCTTGCCAAGAATTCAGCCTAGCTTCCATCTTGTGAATCATTGGCGTAAAAGATTGTGAGTCTTCCGGCCAACATAAATAGGGCAGCCTAGATAAGTGAGAGGCAAATCCTTTTTTTGAAAGCCCGTTGTCTCCATAATCATATGATCTTGCTGCTCATCATTTTTTCCCGTTAGGAAACAAGACTTTCCAACACTAACAAGCTGCCCTGAGAAAGATTGATATTGTTCCAGCGCCTTCATATGCCTTTCAAGAGATTCCTTGGAACCGTTACAAAAAATAATGATGTCATCGGCATAGGAGAGATGCGAAATAATAGGAGTATGAATATGTGCACGAAAACGAAATCTCTCAGTTGTATGGAGATAATTCAGCCCCCTACTTAAAATTTCTGCAGCAATAATAAAAAGACTTGGGGAAAGTGGGTCCCCTTGTCTAAGACCCCTCGTCGAGTGAAAGAAGCCGCAACTTTCGCCATTAACTAGAACCGAAAACCAGCAACAAGATATGCATCTATATATCATGTCCACCCATTCAATAGCAAAGCCAAACTTTTTAAATATCTTTATCAAGGATACCCATGAAAGACGGTCATAAGCCTTTGCCATATCAAGCTTTATGGCAATATTTGAGCCCCGGGCCTTCTTTTTAATAGACTGCATCATTTCTTGAGCCAACAAAATATTTTCATGGATAAGCCTTCCCTTCACGAAGCCACTCTGATTTTGAGAGATAAGATGAGGCAAAACTAGACCCAATCGACTTGTGAAAATCTTTGTAATGATTTTGTTGGAAAAATTGCAAAGACTTATAGGACGGAGATCAGAGAAAGTAGAAGGAACCTCAACTTTAGGAATTGTAACAATCAAGGTACTTGTCCAACTTCAAGGCATCTCAAAGCCTGCAAAAAACTCCTTAATAGCACGATGAAGATCAGCCTTTATGATGTCCCAACACGCAATATAGAAGGCCCCAGTGAATCCATCCGGACCCGCTGCGCTTTGACCATTCATACCCTTAATAGTATCCAATATTTCATTCAATGAAGGCGTTGCAATAAGGGAAGCATTATCTTCATCCGTGACAATGGAGGGGATTAAGTGAAGGAGGTGGTCATTGGCATTTGGATGAGCCATATCTACTTGAGCTTGGAGCTGGTCTTCATAAAAAGAAACTGCCTCCCTTTGGATGTCTTCTTTGGTTTTAAGAAGAATACCATCTTTTGTTCGAATCTGATGAAGATAAAGTTTCTGCCTCTTCTTTTTGACATATGCATGAAAGAACTTTGTGTTACGGTCCCCCTCCTTAATCCATTTGATATTTGCCTTTTGTCTCCAAAAATCATCTTCAATTGCAAGGGCTTGATTTAGGTGAGCTTGAGCAAGACTTAGGTCAGCCCTATTATCTTCCGAGGGATTTTGATCAAATTCCCGTTCTCTGAAAAGAACCTCATCTTCAGCAAGAGCCACCCTTTGATCTACCTTCCCAAAAACATCTCTATTCCATGAAGTAAGAACTTTGCGGAGTCTAGCCATTTTTTTCCCAAAAGCCACCATCGGCCTTCCATCAATCCACACCTTCCACGACTGCTCCACAACTTCCAAAAAACTGCTATGCCGCGTCCATGCATTAATAAAATGAAAGCTGCTCTTTACTTGCTCCGTCTCCACTTTAACGGAAATAATAAGAGGCGCATGGTTTGAACAAGCTTTATTAAGGTGTTTAACTCTTGTAGAGTGAAACATTTGCAGCCACTTTTCATTATAAAAGGCTCTATCAATCCGTTGTTGAATGGAGCGACGACCCATCCTTTTATTCCACCATGTGAATTTCGACCCCTCAAAACCAGCATCAATAAGAGAAGAAACTTGGATTGTATCCGAAAATTCAGTAACTGAACCAAAGTTAATCGGGCTGCCCCCAACCTTCTCTGATTGATCAAGAACAACATTAAAGTCTCCCACAACCATCCAAGCCATTTGGGTATCACTAATATTAATCAAGTCCTCCCAAAGCAGCCTTCTCTCATATTTAGAGCACTTGGCATGAACACAGGTGATCAAAATAGGGCTGGGCCAAAGCGAATGAGAAATCTGAATAGTGAGAGCTTGGATGCTATCATGAATAATTGAGCAAGGCCATGCTTCCATACCACCCAAATTCTCCCACTAGCATTAGAAATACCTCCGCTGCAATTTAACTTTTTGAAAAAAATATCAAGATTATTAGGATGTTGCTTCGGCTCATATATGGCCATGATCGAAGCACCATGGGACCGAAATAAAAATTTAACTCTACACACCGTGGCTTTATTAGCAATGCCACGAAGATTCCAACTAATAAAAGCAACCATTAAAACATAATAAAGAAAGAGCTCACAGGGGGGTTTAATGAAGAGAAGGAGGAGAGACCGATTTGCTGCGATTTTTCCGGGACATAACTTTAGTGAAGCCATCCGCATCAACATTCTTAGAGTTGTTAGAAGCAAAAGGAGTTGATCCAGCCATTTCCGTAACAAAAGTTTGAACATTAGTAGTAGCACTAGGAAAATTTGGTCCATCAAACCCATCTTCAAATTCACAACTACCATGTTGTTCCTTGTGCATATCAATCTTACGTAAAATGGCATCCATATCATTTTGAGCAGCAGCCATATCATTTTGGGCAGCCTTATCATTTTGAGGAGCCTTAGCACCATCAAATGAGCTAGAAGAGGCCATGCCCTTGTGCGTATCCCCCTACCTCCGTTGGTTATTCAAGAGGAGTAGAAGAACCATGAATAACTTCCGAACAAACTTTTTGAAGAGCCTTGTTAACTGCCTACCAAGTTGATGTACTAAAAAAACTGCCCAATGAAATATTTGTGGAGTGTGGAGATGCATGGCCTAGCTTTTACCAAAAAGTTGAATATGATAACATTCCCAAGTATTGTAAGCATTGTCTAATGTTTGGGCATGAAGTTGGTCTTTGCAAGAAGGCTAATCCGAATCTGGTCATACAAAAAGAACCAAAAGAAAACAAGGATAATAATGGTGGAAAGGCTGAAATGCCATCAAAAAATAATGACAAGGGCAAGGATACGTAAGGAAAGGCTATGGATGTTGATGGGCTGAACAAAGTTAGTGCTGAAAAAATCTACGTCCCTAAGGTGGCAAAGAGGGGGCAAGTGCTTCCGGAGGCAGTTAACAAGGCTCTTCAAAAAGTTTGTTCGGAAGTTATTCATGGTTCTTCTGCGACAAGTTTTATGCTCTTGGTGGTTTGGTTTGGATAAATCAGCTGGCATGATCCAAAAATGGCTCTCCCTCATCCTTCCAGGTCTCATTTTGATGTATATCTCCTAAGTATGGCTGCGGATAATGGATAACTTTTATGGCTTGTGTTTTTGGTAAAAGGAAAATGATGAACAAGACGAAAAGATAGATAAGATCACCAACCAATTCTATAAAGACAAAGTCACCAAGAATGGCATAAAGATCCTTTTGGCAGTCACCCTCCCAAGATGGGATTAAAGACAAACCGAGTTTTCAGAGAACAACAAATGTTTCTCAATTATTGAATTCAAACATAACATGCCCCCCACTATTACATACTTAGCCCTTATATAGGCTGGACAAAAGACTCAAAATAAATGAGAACATGTTTATCTAAACTTAATCTGAACCAACATGAACTTGGCCAAAATTCACATTCCATGGATGTGACTGTTCAGATTTCTAACACATGGCTGACTTCAAATGGGCATAACTCCTTGAATACTCCGAATTAGGATGACTTTCAGCACTTGTTGGAAAGATAAGAAATAGATCTCTCAGCTCCTTTTTGAATCACTTAAAAATATTAAGTATGGCAGCAGTTATGGCCCAACGAATCTGCAACATCAATTCTGTCCGAAAATTGGCTGCTCCAAATGGCCCAAAAATATAATTTCCCCATCTTGAAAGGTTTCTAAGGCCTTGTCAACCATAATGTTTATCTCTCCCGTATCATCCTCCCCTTCTTCAGAAAGAATTGGCCTCAATTCTGCAAGTGTATCATCATCAACATATGGTGACAAATCTCCCACATTAAAAGTTGCACTAACAGAATAGTCACCGGGAAGATCAATCTTATAGGCACTCTCACCAACTCGTTCAATAACTCGAAATGGACCATCAGCCCGAGGCATCAACTTGTTCTTCCTTTTGTTGGGAAAACGCTCCTTTCGTAAGTGAAGCCAAACCAAATCTCCAACCTGAAATTCTGGTTGCTTGCGGTGCTTGTTAGCTCTCCTTTTGTATTGCTCATTTACCTTCATGATTCTTGCCCTTACTTGTTCATGTAGCTTCTTCATAGCTGCAACTCTTTCCTTGGCATCTTGTTGCACCATTTCAGCCTTCTTGATGGGAATCAAGTCAAGAGGAAGACAAGGATTCACACCATATACTACCTCAAATGGTGAATGCTTTGTCGCATAAGTGGGTGATCTATTGTAAGCAAATTCTGCATGAGCTAGCTTCACATCCCAATCCTTTTGAGTCTTGCTCACCAAACCTCGTAACAAAGTACCAAGAGTTCTATTAGTAACTTCCGTTTGCCCATCAGTTTGTGGGTGATGAGAGGTACTAAAAAGCAGCTTTGTTCCAATCAAACGCCAAAGGGTTCTCCAAAAATGACTAAGAAACTTGCTGTCACGATCGCTGACAATGGACTTTGGAACACCATGTAGACGAACAATCTCCTTAAAGTATAGGTCAGCAATATGACTAGCATCATCCGTTTTATGGCATGGAACAAAATGAGCCATTTTTGAGAAACGATCAACAACCACCATGATTGCATCTTTCCCCCTTTGAGTTCTAGGTAATGCCACAATAAAATCCATAGAGACATCTTCCCAAGGCTGCTCCGGAACTGGGAGAGGTGTATACAAGCCTCTATGAAAAATACTCTTGGCCTTTTGACAAATAGAACATCTGCCCAAAATTGATTGCACTTCCCCCAACATCTTTGGCCAATAAAAGTGTTCTTGGAGTATTTCTAGCGTCTTATTGATCCCAAAATGTCCAGCAATGCCTCCTCCATGTGCTTCCCTCACAAGTAGTTCCCGAATTGAGCATTTAGGAACACATAACTTGTTACCCTTGAATAAAAATCCGTCTTGTAGCAAGTAATTCCCATGTATACCCTTTTCACATTCTAGAACAATAGGACCAAAATCTGCATCCTCCTTGTAATATTCCCGTAACATCTCAAAACCAAGAAGTTTTGCTCCCAATATTGTAAGCATAGAGTGCCTCCTTGAAAGTGCATCAGCCACTACATTGCTCTTTCCATCCTTATATTTCGAAGAGAAATTAAAGGATTGTAAGAACTCCACCCATTTAGCATGTCTAGGATTCAACTTATGCTGCCCATGAATATACTTTAACGCCTCATGATTTGAATGCAAAATAAAGTGATTAGGCCTCAAGTAATGAGTCCAATGATCCAAGGCACGTACCATAGCATAGAACTCCTTGTCATAAGTGGAGTAATTGAGTCTAGAACCACCCAACTTTTCACTAAAATAAGCAATAGGACGCTTTCCTTGAAGGAGAACAGCCCCTATACCTACTCCACTTGCAAACAGATTTTGTTTTTGTGGTGTGGGTTTAGTTGGAGAAGCTTTTGATGGGAGCAAAGGTAATAAGGTATACTTCTTTCGATTTACCTCAACCACATACTCATTCTTTCTCCCATGATGTACCACGCTCCTATCAAATTGCCATGGTCGTCCCAATAGAATATGGCAAACATCCATAGGTACCACATCACAAAGTACCTCATCTTTATAATTTCCCATGGAAAAAGAAACTAGGGCCTGTTTGGTTACCTTTACTTCACTTCCATTGCTGAGCCAATGCAACTTGTAGGTTGGGGATGAATCTGCAATGGTAGTTGCAATTTCTCCACAAGCGTAGTAGAAGCAACATTAGTGCAACTCCCTCCATCTATGACCAGATTGCAAACCTTCCCTTGAACAAGGCACCTTGCATGAAAAATCTGCTCTCTTTGTTCTTCCTCAAGCGGTGAAGGTTGGGAGTGCAAAGTTCTCCGTAGCACCAAGGTCTCACCTTTTAGGTTTTCTGTATTAATCGACTCATGCTCCTCTTTGTTCTCTTCTTCCCCCTCGCCTTGTAACGTAGCCTCAATCTCCTCGATCTCATGTAATGCCAAAATCCGACTATTTGGACAATCTGATTGGTAATGACCATACCCCTTACACTTGAAACATTTCACCTTGTCCATGTTCTTTATAGTGTTCTTCACTTCAGCCTTTGAAGAAGTTGTTGGCTTTGTCTCCGTTGTAACCTTTTGAGCGGCAGACGGACTACTCGAACCACCTGTTGAGGCAGAATAATCCTTTGACCACAGAGGTTTCTTGGCTGCCTTCTTCCCCCTTAATTGCTTCTCACACTTAATAGCCACCTTACATAACTCATCAAGTGTAAAACAAGGCCGCAATTCCACCATAGTTGCTATTTCTTCATTTAGGCCACCAAGAAAACGTGCCATGCTTTGTTCAGGCTCTTGCACATCACACAAAATACACAATTTATCATACTCCATGATGTAATCTTGCACCGATAAATCACCCCGTTTCGATTATTAAGTTTGGAAAAATTGTCTTGCAAATAAGAGCTCGGAAGGAATCTTCTATTAAGGTACTTCTTAAACTTCTCCCAAGAGGAAATTCTGATCTTACCTTCACGCCTTCGCTGATTCTTCAAATTCTCATACCACAATGAAGCATATTTAGTAAGCTTCAAGGTAGCAATCTTGAATTTCTTGCGATCATCGTACTCCTTGTACTCAAATACACGTTCGGACTTCTAATCCATTCCAAGTACTTTTCCGGATCCGTACCACCTTCAAATTCTGGAATATCAAGCTTAAGCCCACGATCATCATTGTTGTTGCGCCTATATTGCCTCCTAGGATGTGCCTCACGCTCCTCTTCGTAAGATGAACCATCATTCCCAAGGTTCTGATTTTGAATTGGGGGATTTTGTTCAAAGAGATTAAGGACACGCTGCAATTGTTCTTGCAAATCTTGAATTTGCCTATCACGACGCATGTTTTGTGCTTGCTCAAAAGCCATGCCGAATGGAATTTCTCCTGTAGTTGTATCGTCTCCACCCATGATCGTTCACAAGATTAGAACTCGTGAAACCCCGCTTCCGATACCACCCGATGTATATCTCCTAAGTATGGTCTGCGGATAATGGATAACTTTTATGGATTGTGTTTTTGGTAAAAGGAAAATGATGAACAAGACGAAAAGATAGATAAGATCACCAACCAATTCTATAAAGACAAAGTCACCAAGAATGGCATAAAGATCCTTTTGGCAGTCACCCTCCCAAGATGAGATTAAAGACAAACCAAGTTTTCAGAGAACAACAAATGTTTCTCAATTATTGAATTCAAACATAACATGCCCCCAACTATTACATACTTAGCCCTTATATAGGCTGGACAAAAGACTCAAAATAAATGAGTACATGTTTATTTAAACTTAATCTGAACCAACATGAACTTGGCCAAAATTCACATTCCATGGATGTGACTGTTCAGATTTCTAACACATGGCTGACTTCAAATGGGCATAACTCCTTGAATACTCCGAATTAGGATGACTTTCAGCACTTGTTGGAAAGATAAGAAATAGATCTCTCAGCTCCTTTTTGGAATCACTTAAAAATATTAAGTATGGCAGCAGTTATGGCCCAACGAATCTGCAACATCAATTCTGTCCGAAAATTGGCTGCTCCAAATGGCCCAAAAATATAATTTCCCCATCTTGAAAGGTTTCTAAGGCCTTGTCAACCATAATGTTTATCTCTCCCGTATCACATTTGCCGGAATATTTGGCGTCAAAGAAATAAATGGCTGATTGAAGGTACGCAATATAATATGCATTCGCTGATTCATTCGGTCATTGGTGAGACTTCCAACATATATTCAGCCTTTAAACCCTCCTTTAGCTGTTCGTTTTTTGATTTAAATATTGTTAGCATGTTTAATTTCAAAATAACGGCACCATCCCCCCCTATTTTGCGCATGGTTATTTGGACTAAGCCCTATCATGGTGAGATTAAGCTGAACACAGATGGTGCTTCTCGTGGTAACCCGGGAGAGTCCTCAGGTGGTGGCATTTTTCGAGATGATCAAGGTAACATTTTATATGGTTTTGGAAATTATTATGGGGTTCGTACGAACATGTGGGCGGAAGCTTATGCGGCTCTAGATGGGCTGATTCTTGCTCAAAAGTTTGGTATCACTCGATTGTGGCTTGAAGTGGATTCAGAGGTTTTAATGAAAATCTTAATAAAAGATTATCATATCCCATGGGAAATTCATTATCTCGTCCAAAGAATGAAGCAAATTATGAATTCCATCCAGGTGTGTGTCTCTCATACTTTTCGAGAAGGTAATAAGATTGCAGATTTTTTGGCTAATGTGGCTGCCAATCGAAAGAGGAATGTTTGGTTTTACACAGCTTCTGATCTTCCAAAAGGATGTTATGGTGC
This sequence comes from Adenophora triphylla var. japonica, assembly GCA_022495995.1. NCBI lineage: Eukaryota > Viridiplantae > Streptophyta > Magnoliopsida > Asterales > Campanulaceae > Adenophora > Adenophora triphylla. The sequence continues at coordinate 108,357 of JAFEMH010000677.1, forward strand.
TTTTAAATTGGATAGAGCTGGTGTTCCTTATGTACGTTTGTAGTAGCTTTTGTCTCCCCCTTCCCCTTGTAATGGGCAGCTCGTTAGATGCTGGCTCGCTCCCCGTAGATGTCGATCTCATTTATTTTCAGATTAGTTGCTTTCCCCCTCCTCTTGTATTGTCCATTTGGATTTGCACCCCTCCCCTTAGTGTTCTTTATTTCTCTGTTAGCTTTAAGCCCTGTATTTCCTTTCCGGTGGTTGAGGTTGTCATGTCCCCCACCATGTTTTGTAATTTTTGCTTATATCAATAAAATCTAGGGAGTACCGTCTCCTTTCGCCAAAAAAAAAAGTTCTTGGGCAAGAAGTGCATTTTCATGGATAAATCTACCCTTCACAAAACCACTTTGTTGAGGAGAAATAATTCGAGGCAACACATTTTGAAGCCTGACCGTTAAAAGCTTAGTAATAATTTTATTGGAAAAATTACAAAGACTTATAGGTCTAAGCTCAGAGAACATAGAAGGGGGCTGCCACTTTAGGAATAGTAATAATAAGGGTACTAGTCCAACTTCGAGGAAGATGAAATCTCGAAAAGAATTCCACAACAGCCCTAAGAAGATCAATACAGATAATATCCTTTTTTTTTAGGCGAAAGGAGACGGTACTCCCTAGATTTTATTAAATAAAGAAAATAATTACAAACATGGTGGGGGACATGACAACCTCAACCACCAGGAAAAGGAAAACTAGGGGGGAGGCCATACACACGTCGAATGGACCGCAGCTCTTCCATCGTTGGAGGAGTGGTAAGACTAGCATTATCTTCGTCATTAATAATTCTCGGAATTAACTCCAAAATATCATTTTTAGAATCACCATTCACCCCATTCAATTGATCAGAGTAAAACCGAACAGCTTCATCCCTAATCTGACCTTGATCCGTAAGCCATCTCCCATTGCCATCCCTAATGCGGTGGATGTAGAGTTGCTGCCTCCTTTTAACATAAGCATGAAAAACTTTGTGTTATGATCGCCATCCCGAACCCACGATAAATTAGCCTTTTGCCTCCAAAAATCCTCCTCTATTTTCAGACGAAAGGATAGATTTGCATGAGCAAGATGAAGGGCAGCCCTGTTCTTTCTGGTGGTTAAGGTTTTATGTCCCCCACCATGTTTGTATTTTTATTTTTCGTTATTAATAAAATCTAGGGAGTACCGTCTCCTTTTGCCAAAAAAAAAAAAAAAGATGAAGTGCAGCCCTATTTTCTTCACTAGGATTTTGCTCAAAAATCAATTCCTTTCCATAAAAAGAAAATAACACAACAAGGACAAAACAATACAAGAAATATGAGAAGAGTGAGCATTAGGGGACATTCTGCCTAAGTGAGAGCAGAATTCTCTCCTTCTTAAACACCCAAAACAAATCCCATACTTTTCCCACAAAATCAAACCCTAGGAAGATAGAAAATAACCAATATTGGTAAGATCTACTTCCGAAACTTAAAAAATGCTTTAACTTTCCATTTATAAGTATTTTAATATATTATAAATCATTGTTGTTAAATATGTCATTTGTAATATAATCTTTACTTACCTTGTACATTGTAGACCCAACCCATCTAAACGATTCTACAAGATTTTCCATGCACAATGTGCTAAAAATGGAGGTCTAATGGTGATAGTGGTTTGTTCATATTAAATGCATTGTCTTTCCTTTGTTTAGTTTCAAAGTATGTTTCTTTTTTTTTTCAATTTTTTTTTCACTACTCATACACAGAAGCGCTTAGAAATTCCTAGGGAGAGAAAGCCTTCCCTCTAACTTCTGGGGGAGGGATCGAACCCATGACCTCCAGGTTGGAAGCCATGAGCTCTGGCCACCAGGCCAAAGCCTGATGGTTAAGTATGTTTCTTTTTACTTTCTAATATCATCTTTTCATCCATTTTTTTTTTAAGTGACCATGATACAAGTAAACCTAATCACCAATGATAAACTCATCACTAATGTCAAAGATGTGATTTTAGGGATTATGGATACAAATGTTAGTGTAACTCCGTTTCTTTCATTTTCTTTTTAAAAGGTGACAAATTTCAAGTGTAAACCCTCAAAAGATTTTCTCATTTCTTTACTTGGGGCAAACAATGTCCATTGTTGTTTCTCAAGTAAAACTTGAAACCAGCATTGTTGTACCACCCTACGATTGGACATTTCCCTACTTTTGGTTTTATGGCCACTTTTCTAGGCAACCCAGAAGCTGTCACATTTCCACTCAAGTCTAATCGATGTAATATTTTTTTTTTTTTGGCGAAAGGAGACGGTACTCCCTAGATTTTATTAAATAAAGAAAATAAGTACAAACATGGTGGGGGACATTACAACCTCAACCACCAGGAAAATGAAATCTAGGGGGGAGGCCATACACACATCGTATGGTCCTCTACAATATAAGGAGGGGTGACTACAAAAAATAGAAAACAACCTATATAAAAATCTGGCCATAGAGCTAATGAAAACGGATTAATAACCATAGGTCTAAACCAAGTGGTGTAACAACCTGAGTGTTTCTTTCGAAACTAGCTTCTCTCTAGTTTGCGGCGGAACCCTACCTAGGGTTTGCAGGGCTTCTCGTCTCTAGGGTTTTGCCCTAGGGAGGGGTTGTTCTTGGCCGACATGGCTTTTCCGGCGGCCTTCTTCGATGTTCCAGTTGCACCTATTCCGCATCGTCAATCTGATTGCGTTACCTTTCAAAAACCTAGCGTTCCCGTTACTGATCCCTGTGCGGCGGCTGCAAACCCTAATCCTAACCATAATATTCAATCTCCAACATCTTTATCTATATCTAATACTCAGCCTGTTATAACGCAACCTGGTGTAACACAACCCAAATCCTTTGCGGCTCTTTTTCTCATCAATCGCAACCTAATGTTCTCTCCCATCGTCTCCGCTATCAACCCATAAAGGAACACCACTATTAAACTCTCGCGAGAGGTTATTGATCAATTCTCTAAACCATTTAAATGGACACTCGTTGGCAAGTTCTCGCACGGTAGACCCTCTATGGAAGACACAAGGATTGCTTTTGCAAAGTTTAGCCTTAAAGGGGTATACAAACTGGGTCATTTAGATTCAAAGCATATTCTGATACAATTAACAACGGAGGCGGATTATCAGCGTCTTTGGATGAAGGAGGTTTGGTATGTTTTTAAATTCCCCATGCGTACATTGGCTTGGTCTCCGGATGGAGGCCTAACAGGAATCATCTCACGTTCCCTGTTTGGGTTGGATTGCCCGGACTTCCGGTTCACTTATTCAATAAATCATTCTTGTTCTCTCTTGCACAAGCTATTGGCACCCCTTTAGCGCTTGACAAAGCTACTTTGGAGCTTTCTCGCCTAGTATTGCTAAGATCTTGATCAAAGTTGATGTTCTTAAAAAGTTGCCTCGCGTAAGTGTTCATTGATTGTGGCGATGTCCTTCCAAGTTTCTATCAAAAAGTTGAGTATGACAACTTGCCTAAATATTGTAAACATTGTTTTGTCTTGGGCCATGATTTTTCTAGTTGCAAGCGTGCTCACCCTCATTTGCGAAACCTATTTCTAATGGGGTTGCCCCTATTAATTTGGTCGTCAACCGAATTTGAAGGTCCAAGGTAATGAGGTTGTTGCCAAAAATCTGATGTTAAACAGATGTGGGGACGGATGGTGCTTTGTTGGCCCCCAAGCTTTCCTTGAAAGTTGATCTCGCTATTGGGGATAAACTTGAGCCTCAATCGATGCTACAATTAATGGGGCTAAATCTGATGGTAATGCTCAAGTTGCGGAGTTGCTTGATGTTGATACTGGTACTATGAATAAGTTTCGTGCTCCTACTATGGCTCGGAGGGGTCTTCATCTCCCCGCCGCCGTTAACTTGGCTCTCCAAAAGGCTATTGCGGTTGTGAAAGACGCTCCTAAAGGTTACGATGTAACAACATCTTCGAATGTTGAGGCCTCTAAAGCTAATTCCCTTCCCGTGATGTTCAAGAAGACAAGGCCGATGTATCAATTAATAAAAATGTCTTTGTAGCTGCTCCTTCTACCGATCATTCCTTGGCTAGGGATGGTGGGGAGGGCCGCACCTGCTTTTGGTTTGGTTAATGCTCCAACAAATGTGGAGGTTATTGGTGTTTCCGAGGAGTCTATGGGTGCCGGCTCGAATACTATTAATATGGGTATTGGATCGGGTAGCCGTTCTTGGTAATGTCAATGCTCCTCCGAATGATGAGGCGGCTATAATGCGTAACATTGCTCGATATAGGAGTCCCATCCTCCCCAACCTTACGTGGCTGTGGAACCAATCTCTCCAGAGCGTTTTCGGCTTCAAGGGCCCCATATTCTTTTTTACCGATATGGCCGGCTATACTCCATTTACTCCGTCTCACAAAAATAAAAATGCTGATGGTTTCACAATGGTCTCTTCTAGAAAATGGCGTGGAAGGTCGGTTTCTCCTCCTAATAATTTTGGTTGATGGGTTTTGGTTTTCCCCTCTACCCTTTGTTAGCTTAGGGTTTAGTTCCCCCCTTCCTTTTGTTTTGGGGCGGTCCATATGGACTTGCACCCCTCCCCTTAGCTTTCTTGATTTTATTGTTGGCTTTAAGCCCCACATTGTAGATTTCTTTCCTTTTTCGGTGGTTAGGTTTTATGTCCCCCACCGTGCTTTGTTCTTTTATTTTATTTATAAAATCTAGGGAGCTACGTCTCCTTTCGTCCAAAAAAAAAAAAAAGAGCTAATGAAAACGAGCATGAGGGATCCTAGCCTTGTCCAGAACAACACAGCCTTTGCAAGGCCTAGGAATATCTTTTTTTTTTTAAACGAAAGGAGACGAAAGCTCCCTAGATTTTATTAATAAAACGAAAATACAAGACATGGTGGGGGACATAACAGCCTAAACCACCGGAATGAAAATAACAAAAATGTGAGGCTTAAAGCCAACAATAAAGTAAATAAAACTAAGGGGACGGGTGCAAGTCCATTTGGACCGCCCCATTACAATAGGAGGGGGGATGCTAAAATCTAATACAAAGAAATCAGCTCCAAACCGAATTTTGCGTATACCACAAGCAAAGAAAAACACGGCAAGTATGAAAATGAGGAGTGGCCATGTCCAAACAAGACCCAATGAAAAGGAATTCCAATAACCATCCAGAACAATCATCAAGAGATTGAAATACAGTCTTTGTTACTTTTGTCAATTGAATCAAAATATTCAAATGACAAAGAAAATAATTGGGGTTGAGGCAGATCATCCTCACCATTGTACAATACAGAGTAAGAAAATCCAAAGAACACATTATCTCGAAAATCAAAATATTGTCAATTGAAACGAAACTTCCAAATGACCAAGCTTTTGAAGCATTGAAGACACGGTTTTGCAGCAAGAATCACAAAACCCATCAGCAAAATGAAACATCAGTTTCTGGTAATGACCCTTTAGAAGGGACATTGCCATATTCACGTCCTCCATGGCGGCCGTCCGAGCAGAAAATTCCCAAACAATGGTGGGATTAGCAAAAATCGAAATTAAATTCATTGATACCTTAGACGAAAACATAGTTTCATTAGGAGTAGAAGAGGGGGCCGCCTTGTTGACAGGCTGTAGAAACAGTCCTAGTCGGATGCTAATTTCTCTCTAGACTTTTTCATATTTCCCGTCCTAGGGCTTCCCCTAGGGGCGGCCGGCCCTTCTGGGCGGCCGATTTCTTGCCTGGTTTCCATAGATTTATATCATATTTCCGTTATTATGGTGTTTGATTTGGAAAACAACTCCAATCAACACCCTATTTCGAGGTTTACAGCAGGGCCGCCGTCGCCAGATCCAGCCCCGTTCAAATATTCTGCAGATCTGTTTGTGTATTAAGGCCTAGGAATATCACTAAAAGAGGTGAATGTGAAATTTTGGACCTCGTCAGCAGCAAAATTAGCTAAACCATCTGCTACTCCATTCCCTTCGCAAAGAATATGAGTAATTCGAACTTCCATTTGAGTCAATAATCTATGAATATGAGAAATAACATACCAAACAGCCCATGGGATATGGTACTCTCGAATAAGAATCCGCAACAAAACTTGAGAATCAACCTCTAACCAAACACGATGGAATCCATGCGCTTGAGCCAAAATAAGCCCATCCCTTGCAGCCATAGCCTCCGCCATCATATTGGAATGGCAGCCATAAAAATGGGAGAAACCAAGAACAAAATCCCCTTTATGATTCCTAAAAACACCTCCCCCAGAAGCAATACCCGGATTACCCCTAGAAACTCCATCAGTGTTAAGCTTAATCTCATCAACATTAGGGGGAACCCATAAAACCATTCGGATTTTAGGAATCAAAAAGGGTTTAGAGGCCAAATGAAAAATATCCATCAAATAATGATTATCTTGACTTCTCGTGAAAGAAAGGGAAAAAGAGATAGCAATATTAGAAGCTTGAGAACGAACCTTATGGATAATAGCATTGGAACTCATCTGAACATCTTCAAATCTGCTCTTATTTCGAGCGTACCAAATTTCCCATAAAATAAGAGCTGGAAGGAGACGAGAAAGCCATGAACAAACATTGGAATCAGAATTGGAATGACTTTGCCACCAACTAATGAGGACCTGATTCAAATGACCCATGAAACAATGAATGCCACACAAACCACTGAAGAAATCCCAAACTTTCTTAGCAATATCTCCATAAACCAAAATATGCGCCATAGATTCTTCACTTGCTGCATTACAACAATTACATTTAGAAGCAAGGGAGATACCTTTAGAGCGAATTCTCTCATCCGTAGGCAATCCATTATGCAAAGCACGCCAAAGGAACACCGAAATCTTTTTGGGAATATATTTGCTCCAGCAATAAGAGTAAATAATAGAGTGAGGACGGCTAGAACGACATTCTCTCCAAGCTGAATTAACAGAGAACTTACCAGAAGAAGAAGGCATCCAAATAGGGACGTCCTCCTTGTCCGATAAAGAAATAGAATGAGAATTTATGAGAGATGCAAGCTGCTGGCCAAAAGACTCTCGGATGTGATCAATATTAGGAGCGGCATTATGGAAAAGAGAAGAGACCTCAATGTGATCAAAAGGAAATTGACCCATATCCCCTTCTAACCATTTTTCATGAATGGAAATGTCTCCTCTCCCAACCCTCCAAGCTAATCTATCCTCCACTAAAGGCTTTGCTTCAATTAATCTTTTCCAAATATGAGAAGAGTATGATGTGATACATGCATCCATAGGGTGAATTTCCCAGCAATATTTAGCCAACATAAGCTCACTCCATAAAGAATTAGAGGTACGTAAATGCCACCAAAGTTTCATGGAAAAAGCCATAGCCATATCTTCGAATTTTCGAATCCCCAAACCTCCCTCTTCAATCGGCCAGCTCATTTTGTCCCAAGAAAGCCAATGACATTTCTTCTCCCCATCATTAGAACTCCAAAAAAATCTCATAATAATCCTCTCCAAAGCACGAAATACCCCTTTTGGAGGATCAATAAGGGATAAATAATAGAGAGGCATAGCAGATAAGCAAGATTGAATAAGAGTGAGTTTGGCTCCAAAAGAGAGTAATTTACCCTTCCAAGAAGCAAGTCTCGATTCCATTTTTCTAATGAGAGGAGTAAAGAGGCTGATCTTCTTTTTACCCGTGTATAACGGGCATCCCAAATATAGCAATGGGAGATCTTGTTTTACAAAACCCGTAGTGGCTGCTACAATCTCATCTCTATTACCATTATTACCCGTAATGAAGCAAGACTTGTTGATATTCACTAACTGGCCCGAAAAATTCTGGTACCAATCCAAGTATTTCATATGCGCTTCTAAAGAAGATTTCGACCCATTACAAAAGATAATCACATCATCCGCATAGGCAAGGTGAGAAATTAACGGAGAATTGATATGAATACGGTACCGGTACTGAGGGAACATAGTATGCAGCAAATTTAAACCCCTACTCATCATTTCCGCCGCAATAATAAAAAGATAAGGAGATAAGGGGTCGCCTTGCCTAAGGCCCCTAGTAGAGTGAAAAAAGTCACAACTTTCACCATTAACAAGGACTGAAAACCAGCTATTGGAAATACACCGGAAGATGAGATCAATCCAAACCTCATTAAAACCAAATTGCCGCATCACCTTTATAAGAGCAAACCAAGATAGCCGATCATAAGCTTTCGCCATATCAAGCTTGAGAGCCACATTAGAACCCCGAACTTTCTTGTTTATAGATTGCATAATTTCCTGAGCCAATAAGACATTCTCATGAATAACCCTATCTTGAACAAACCCACTCTTCTCCGGGGAAATAATGCGAGGAAGAATGGGAGCCAAACGACACGTTAATAATTTTGTAACCACCTTATTACAGAAATTGCAGAGGCTAATCGGTCTCGGCCCGAAAAGAAGAGGGAGAATCCACCTTAGGAATTGTGACAATTAAAGTACTAGTCCGGCTTCTTGGCATTTGAAACCCGTAAAAGAAATCACCAATAGCACGCACCAAATCAGCCTTAATTATATCCCAACAGCTCCTTATAAAATTCACCCGTGAAACCATCCGGCCAGCTGCACTTTGGCCATTCATAGAAAAAATGACCTCTCGAACTTCATCCTCATTAGGAACAGCCGTAAGCGAGGTGTTATCCTCTTCGCAATCAGCCGAGGAATAAGAAACATAAAATCATCGGAAGGAATCTCACAATGACCTTGAAGTGCTCCGAATAAAACCTTATAGCCTCCTCTTTAATTTCACTTTTCTCTTTCAGCCACACGCCATCTCTATTCTTTATTTTGTGAATACATAATTTCTGCCTCTTTTTCTTTACAACAGAATGAAAGAACTTTGTGTTTCTATCTCCCTCCTTTAACCACTTTAAATTAGCTTTTTGGGCCCATAATTCTTCATCTAATTTCAACTTTGAAAGTAATTGCGCCTGGGCTAAATTTAGAGCAGCCCTAGAATCATCATCACCAAGAGTTTGATATTGAGCTTCCCTAACCAAAACTTCATCTTCTGCGTTTTTTATTTGCTGATCAATTCTCCCATATATATGCTTATTCCATTCAGAAATAGTCTTCCGGAGACGCCCAAGTTTCTTAGCAAAGCACACCATCGGTCTTCCATCCATAGGGGCAGCCCAAGAAGTTTTTACAAGCTCCTGAAATGAATGATGCTTCAGCCACACATTAAGAAAGCGAAATGAGCCATGACGCACTTCAGCTTCAAGTTGCAAAGTGATAAGAATAGGAGCATGATCTGAGCAAGTTCTAGCTAAATGAGTAACACGGGTAGAGTGAAACAAATGCAACCATTGCCCATTATACAAAGCTCTGTCTAATCTTTGATAAATAGCCCTTCTTCCCATACGATTATTAGACCATGTGATAGCATTACCTTCATATCCAGCATCCATAAGGTTAGAGTATTGAATCATATCCGAGAATTCCGTGACAGCCATACCATTAAGAGGTTTTCCTCCAATCTTCTCACTCTGATCAATAACACAGTTAAAATCACCCACAACCAACCAAGGGAATTCCACCTCACTAATAGTCATTAGCTCTTCCCATAGAGAAATACGAGAAAATGCATTACAGCTAGCATGAACAAAAGAAACCCAAACAGCTGTCTCCCAAAGCGGATGAGAAATTTGCAAAGTTAATGCTTGATCCGAATCTTGAATAACCATGCACTGCAGCCCATGCTTCCATAAAACCCAAACTCTATTATTTCTATTATTCACCCCATCTTCACAACCCAACTTCCGAATAAGAGGACCCATAGCAGCAAAATCAGATTTTGGCTCATAAATAGCCATAAGCGAAACACCATGAGAACGGAATAAACGTTTGATTCTACGGATTGTGGCCCCATTAGCTATGCCACGAGCATTCCAACTTATAAAACACACCATTAAAAACAGCTATAAAGAAAGTAAATGAGGGAATAGAACGAAAAGGAAAAACTCACAGTGAAGGGGATTTCTCCCTACTCTTTTTCCTTTTATGAGTAACAGTAATGAAACCGTCATCAACTTGGGCCTGCAATGCGGTTAGAGATTCTTTGAAATCCATTTGCATGTTCATGACTTGATTCAGTGAAGGGGATTTCTCCCTAATCGATGTAATAACAAGAATAAAAATGAGATACAAAAAAAACAGTTTACTGCATCTTTCCCCTTTGATAGCTTAGGGCTTTGTCCCCCCCCCCTCCTCTTGTTTTGGGGCGATCCAGATGGGCTTGCACCCCTCCCCTTAGCTTCCTTGATTTTATTGTTGGCTTTAAGCCCCACATTGTAGACTTCTTTCCGTTTCCGGTGGTTAGGTTTTATGTCCCCCACCGTGCTTTGTACTTTTATTTTATTTATAAAATCTAGGGAGCTACGTCTCCTTTCATTTGAAAAAAATAAAAACAATCCGTACGGACCTCCTTGTAATAAGGCATTGATCCGTACAGATCAACTTGCAATCTGTGACAATTGTTCAGTTTCCAGTTTTCTTCAGTTTCAGATTTACTTTCAACCCCCCCCCCCATTTTATCAAAACAGACAGTTTCCTATAAACTGCTCAGTTTTCATCTTCTTTTAAACTACGAGACTACTTGATTTTGAAAACACACACACACATACACACACACACACAACTTTCAAAAAAGGGTTCAGAAAGACTCATGGAATATGAGGTATTTCGGGTGAGCACAAAAATCTCTTCCCGAGGCGTAACGTGACCTCTGAACTCAAAATCTCACACCAAAAGTCTTTTGTCAATGTTTTGGGCTCACAACAAACTGGCATGGCGACTCTCTTTTTCAAAGAAATTCATCCGTCCAAACTTTAAAACACATTTTCGCCTCTCAGAAGAGGAAACCAAGCCGCGACGCGCGTCGGCGCTTGCCGGATCGGGTAATTTTAGTTGGCGACTCTGCTGGGGAGTTTGTTTGTTTTAAAACTTTTTTTTCAAAAGTTTTTAAAACACTGCGTGGGTCAAACTTTCGTTTACCTCTTTTTCGACTGTTGTGTTTGTGTGTTACTTTTCTTTGCTTCCTTGCTTATTAAAAAAAGTGCTTTGTATATATCTTGCTCTTTGAAATATCCCTTTTGTTTCGCATGTTTTGTCCATAAACTTCTCTCATTTTTACCCTATTCATAAAATGGTTTGAGCATCTTCTCTCCTTTTAATCATAAAATGTTTGTGCAAATATTCATGTCTTTAAGACACATTTTGCAAAATTCTATTTTGACTCAAAAGGTAATTTTAGTTACCACACACTACGCGCACTCTTACCATAAACCCTTGTACCCTACGACCCTGAACCCGAGTGATCTCAGTTGCAGCTCGAAAGGTGTTCCTATTCCTCTTTTACGCGCACGAGATCACTCCAAACAACCCATCCTCGCCGGTGTCAACCATGCACTATTTATGTTACACTTTGTTCAAGACTTGGTTGGTTTTTGGCCTAATCTGTGTCATAAAGCCTAAATGTACATTCCATATTGGTCATCCTCTAAGTCAAAACCTAAAAAGTTAAGGTCTCTTACGAAAGCAAGCTCGGCAGGGTCATCTGTTGAACCGATCATGATTTCTAGTGTTAACTTAGATACTGACCTATATTTGATATACGTCAACGCCCAATGTAACACTATGTCATCGAGCCTTTAATGCGCCACCCATGACAAATACGACCAGTCAAATATGAAAGTCAAAGATCCCTTGCGAAAGCAAGACAAAGAAAGGTCATGCCAACTTTGACCCGATCTTGACTTAAAGATTGGCTTTGATCGCAATTCGCATGGCAGGAGCATTGAAACTCATATAACAGGCTTGGTCCTTAAGTTCGTTTCTTTTTTTGGTTAATGGAATCAGCTTGCCCTATAGGACCTATGCTCAGCGTTGTCCGCCCTAGGAGGACGAAGTACAGGTGGAAAATGAGGGGTCTATAAACGTAGTGATTGATTCCATTAACACATGATCTAGAGTAGTTGCGAAAAAGAAGAGCAGACTTTTCCAACCATTTAGGATTCTAAGAAGACATGTTTTAAGTAAACTTGAGCAGTTAATAAAATAACAATTGCATGTCCCATTTTCTGGAATATTTAAATCTCGACCTTTCATAGTCCAATCTTTAATCTCGACCTTTCACGGTCCAATCTTTAACCCCGACCTACCACGATCCAATTTCCAATATCGACCCTTCACGATCCCATTTCCGTTCTCGACCTTTCATGGTCCGATCTCCAATCCCGAACTTTCACGATTCAATTTTCAATCTCGACCTTTCACGGTCCGATCTCCAATCTCGACCTTTCACGATCCCATTTCCGTTCTCGACCTTTCATGGTCCGATCTCCAATCCCGACCTTTCACGGTTCAATTTCTGATATCAACCTATCACGGTCCGATCTCCAATCTCGACCTTACACGGTCCCATTTCCATTCTCGACCTTTCACGGTCCGATCTCCAATCCCGACCTTTCACAGTCCAATTTCCAATCTCGACCTTTCACGGTATGAACTCCAATCTCGACCTTTCACGATCCCATTTCAATTCTCGACCTTTCACGGTCTGATCTCCAATCTCGACCTTTCACAGTCCCATTTCTGTTCTCGAGCTTTCACGGTCCGATCTCCAATCTAGACCTTTCATAGTCCCATTTCCGTTCTCGACCTTTCACGGTCTGTATTCCAATCTCGACCTTTCACGGTCCAATCTCCAATCTCAACTTTTCACGGTCCAATTTCCAATCTCGACCTTTCTCGGTCCAATCTTTAACCTCGACCTTTCACGGTCTGAACTCAAATCTTAACCTTTCACGGTCTGAACTCCAATCCCGGCCTTTCACAATCCGATCTTCAATCCCGATCTTTCACGGTCCAATATCCGTTCTTGACCTTTCACGGTCTAAACTCCAATCTCGACCTTTCACTGTCCAATATCCAATCTCGACCTTTCACGGTCTAATTTTCAATCTCGACCTTTCACGGTCCAATCTTTAACCTCGACCTTTCACAGTCTGAACTCAAATCTTGACCTTTCACAGTCTGAACTCCAATCCTGTCCTTTACGGTCCGATCTCCAATCTCGATCTTTCACGGTCACATTTTCGTTCTCGACCTTTCACAGTCCGATCTCCGTTCCCGACCTTTCACGGTCTGATCTCTAATCCCGACCTTTCACGGTCTGAACTCAAATCTCGACTTTCACGATCCAATTTTCGATCCCAACCTTTTACGGTCTGAACTCAAATCTCGAACTTTCACGGTCCGATTTCCAATCCCGACCTTTCACGATCTGAACTCAAATCTTGACCTTTCACGGTCCAACTCCCTCTCTTGACCTTTCACGGTCTGAACTCAAATCTCGACCTTTCATGGTCCAATTTTCGATCCCAACCTTTTACGGTCTGAACTCAAATCTCGACCTTTCACGATCCAATTTTCGATCCCGACCTTTCATTATATGAACTCAAATCTCGACCTTTCACGGTTCAATTTTCGATCCCGACCTTTCACGGTACATTTCCCGATCCCGACTTTTCACAGTCCAATTTCCCTCGACTTAAAGAGGCCATCTCCTACTTTGTGCCAAAATTGGCCACGTCTTATCCTTGACCTCAAAGAGGTCATACCTCTTCGACCAACAGAACACCCTCATTCGAATCCTTATTCGTTGTGTTCCATCTCCATCCTCCTCAACCTTTATTTTGATTTCGGTCAAATAAAGAAATGAGCTTTGTAAATTGATCGCGCTTTAAACTTCATGAAATGGCTTTGAATTTCTTTTACAATTTGTCAATCGTCAATCACACGCCATGTCTCTGGTGACCTTCGATTACATGATGAAGAAGCTCGTAGCCCAAGAGGAGCGTTATTGCCGGAAAATGCAAGCCATGCTCGAATGACAAGATGAGTGTCATTTTGATAATGAGTGACAACTTTCTGATCAGCTGCGACAAATGGCTTTAACTATTCGGGATGGGTTTGATTCAACAAGTAACATTTGATTGAGCATTATCTAAAATTTCACACTGGATCCTCCTTTAGATGCTCCCTCTCTGATATATTGGGGATCTTTCACGATTGGACAAATTGATATGTTTGAATACTTTGATGATGCTCCAAGATTCATCACTTGGTACGACATGGAGAACCCTCACATACTAGTTCTCCTCCAACAGAGACGGATTTTTCATGACGGTTCGCTAGGCTAGGGGCTACAAAAAAAAAAGAAGAAGAAAAAAAAGAGTCATAAGTCAAACCTCGTAGGTTCTAGTACTTTCCTCATTCAATCAAGTCCTCCTCGAACATTGTAGTTAATCTTTAATATTCTAACAAGAGTCTTCTTTCTTTTCTTGCTAGACTTGAGACATTATTTTTCACCCCCACATTACATTTAATGAAATGGTTTTGTTCTATATGATCACTTGCATTGCTCAATAAACAATTCTTCAAATGATTAATATTTTGATTAATTGGTGTGAGAAAGTCAACCGATAGCTCCCCATACACTTTACCATACCCCACACAAAGGCCTCCATCAAGCCATACACTTTCCAAATCACATCCCTACCATTAACTTGACCAAGTCAACGACGGCGACAAAATTATGAAATAACAAAAGGTTACTCAGCATTAAATGATTGTCCTCATGTCAACAGAAGTTGTCAAAAAGCAGGGTCAAAAATGAAGTTGTAAAAAAACAGGGTCAAAAATGAAGCCAAGGACCTAGCACCGCTAGTCAGAAGTTTAACAAATGGACGAATTTAAAGCTCGAACAATAGAAGTTGTCAAAACCAATAGAGCGGTTTAGGCAAAGGCAAGAGCATATCATAAGTCCTTGAGCTATATTCAAATTCTTTCTCTTCTTGTGAGAGAAACGATCAAGAAGCAAGGGAATCAATGAAGTAATCGTCAAACGCGACTTGTCAAGGAATCATCTCAAGGCATGTGCCTCATCATCTAACCTTCTGTCCAAGCCTTTTCATCAACAAATATTCATATTCTTGCCCCAAACCCAAGCATAGTTCGGCCTCAAACTACGGCAACCTGAGCTCCTTACCTTAAGGAACGTAGGCAACCAGAAATAGTTCGGTCATAAACACAGATAAATCCATAAACCCGGTCTCATCAATTACCTCTCCTATACACAAACCTTCTTTCACACCTAACCAAATTCGATCCTTCATACCAGTTGACTTCTCCTCACGATTAATCAAAACATTTCATCATATCGAGTTTAATTGTTGAATAACCCGAACATCAATAAAGGGTTTTAAGCAATATTGTGATCGTTGTGAATAGAACAAAATTTTCAGATGTCTCGACAAGTCTTCTTCTACGAAATAGGAAAAATAGAGCTAAACACTGATTTTCTGTCAGCAAGGGCTTCCATACACTTTTACAAACCTTTCTGTGCTCATACTCTCTCAAAAGAGTCAAACCCAAAAGCATGTTTTTTTTGTGCCTACATCAAATAAGGCATTCACACAAATATGGACTCGTTCCCACCTTTAAAAAAAAATGTGCCCTTGCAAGTGTACATTACAAATCTTTTCTTTTACATTTTGGTTGACTGATTGTTTAAAAAAAATCAAGGATGGTTGCCTCGTCTGGCCACATAGGTTCAACTTGGATTGGGGCCGCGCTGGATACACTTCAAGATTTCCTCGAATAACTAAACAGACTAGGAGATGTACCAATCATTTTGGACTCAAAGACAAAACACTTCTTTGAATAGGGACTTCCAACTCATTTTCTTCAAGCTAGGGCTTCGCCAAGACACTTCTTAACACCGAGGCTTTATTTATTCGAACCGGGGCTTCGTCAAATCACAATCATCTTGAGCCAGTGCTTATCCATCTCAGCTCTTTCCAAAGACATGGTGAACTAGTGCGATCGGACAAAATTCTAACAAACTCAAAGCCTAATTAGGGTTGCCCTAGGGTTTTCCCTAGGGGCTGATTGCCCTAGGGTTTGCCCTAGGGGCTGATTGCCGGCAGCCATGGCTGTCCCGGTGCCTTTTTTCCGTCTATGAATTCGAGTGCTCATAATCCAATACTCCTTCAATCTACAATGTTGCCGTCAATCCTAGTGTGGTGACTAGCCCTAACCCTAATTCTGCTGTTGCGCCGCAGCATGCAAAACCTAATGCTGTCACCAAAATCGTTCCCCCTAACCCAAACCCTCATACCCCGATCTCAAAATCCTTTGCAGATTTGTTCAACCCAGCTGCTTCAAATAATATTACTCCTGTTGTGATTCCTACGGGTATTCATAAAGGAACTCCTTCAGTTAAACTATCCAAAGATATTATTGAGGCTTTTTCTAAGCCGTTCAAGTTTACATTGGTGGGCAAGTTTATGCATGGTAAACCGAGTATGGAGGATGCCCGTATTGCCTTTGCCAAGTTCCAGCTTAAAGGAAGCTACAAGCTTGGTCACCTTGATTCTCGTCATACTCTTATTCAATTGACTATTGAAGAAGATTATCAACGTTTGTTTAAGAAAGATGTATGGTATGTTACAAGATACCCCATGAGGACTTTGGCTCGGTCTCCAGAATGGCGGCCAGATCAGGAATCCCCTTTTGTTCCGATTTGGGTTGGATTTCCAGGTCTCCCGATTCATCTAATGAACAAGTCTTTCTTATTTGCTGGTGCTTCGAATATTGGTTCACCTCTCTCGCTTGACAAAGCTACTGCTGAATTATCTCGTCCTAGTATTGCAAAGATTTTAGTTAAAGTTGACGCATTGAAAAAGCTGCCTCATGAGATATTTATTGATTGTGGAGATGCGTGCTCAAGTTTTTACCAGAAAGTGGAGTATGATGTTATTCCTAAATATTGTAAACATTGTTTCATGTTTGGCCATGATATTTCTTTGTGTCAAAAAGCTAATCCTAGTTTGAATGAGAAATTGCCAAAACAGGTGAAAGAGAAGGTCTATGTTCCCAAGAAAACGAAGGATCATATGGACTTTAATGCATTGGAAGATGGGGCTGCGCCTGTTTTGGGTGTTATCTTGGGTGATAATGCTGGAAATACCAATAATGAGATACATGCTCAAGTAACACCAGCAAATGATGTAGCTACAGCTCAAACCACTGTCGGCCAGGCTGGAGAAAAAATGAAGGAGGGGGCTGTCCCATATCATGCTCGAAGAGGTGTGCCTCTTTCCAATGCTGTTATCAAATCCTGCAGAAAGTGTCAAAAGATGTTGCCAAGGGGAACGATGGTTCTCAAAATATAATGGAAGAAGTGCGAATGCATAAGGTTGTTAGCCCTCAAGTTTTGGTTGCTGCTACCAAGGATGATGGTTCGACTAGCATTGTGGCTGTTCAAGAAAACTTGGTAGATGGAAATATAAATAAAAAGGATGGTTCGGTTACTCCTATGGAAAATAACACGGCTGTTCATGTTGGTGTTGTTGGTGACAATGCTCCAACAAATGATATGGAGGCTATTATGTGCAACATTGCTCTTTATAGGGAGTCTCATCCTCCCCAACCTTTCGTGGCTGTGGAAGATAAATCTCCGTAGCGTTTTCTCTTCAAGGGCCCCTTATTATTTTGTTACTGATATGGCTGGCTATACTCCTTTTACTCCGTCTCACAAAAAGAATACAAATGCTGATGGCTTCACAATGGTCTCTAGAAAATGGCGTGGAAGGTCGGCTTCTCCTCCTGATAATTTTGTTTGATGGGATTTGGTTCTTTCCTTTCCCCTTTTATAGCTTAAGGTTTTGTTCCCCCCCCCCTCCTCTTGTTTTGGGGCGGTCCAGATGGACTTGCACCCCTCCCCTTAGTTTCCTTGATTTTATTGTTGGCTTTAAGCCCCACATTGTAGATTTCTTTCCGTTTCCGGTGGTTACCCCCACCGTGCTTTGTTTCTTTTATTTTATTTATAAAATCTAGGGAGCTACGTCTCCTTTCGTTTAAAAAAAAAAAGACTTTTAAATTAATTTTAGATTGCAATCAATTACCAAACTTTATTCTTTGGTTTGACCTTTCAAAAGAGATCGTATTTAACAAAAATCGCTCTTCATGCTTCAAAATGTCTCTTCTTGGCATCCTTTCCTTTTACCTCCTCGTGAGATTCCTTCCCAAGATTTCGCATCTCGTTATCTCTTCGTGAGATTCCCTACGGAGATTAAGCACCTCATTTTCTCCTAGTGAGATCATTCTCGTTATCTCTTCATGGGATCCTTTTCTGTTATCTCATATTGAGATCTTTCTCGTTATCTTTTCATGAGATTCCCTTCTGAATCAAAACTTTCTCTCTCTAACTTCTCTCTAAGCGATTTTTCTCTCTTCCGTGTCTCTAGGGTTTTGCCCTAGGGGCATTTGTCGGCAGCCATGGCCTCACCGGCTGCCTATTTCCCATCAATGAATTCTAGTAATTCTAATCCATACTATTCCCCATCCATGCAACAGCAATCACTCTTGAATTCAAACCCTAACCCTATTGTGTCGACGCAAACACCTCATGCAAACCCTAATGCTCATGTGCCGCCTTCCAGTTCTTTGCCCCTGCAGCAATCTGAATCAAAACCTTCTTCCAAATCTTTTGCTGATCTTTTTTCTAAACCATCTAAACCTTCCCAAGATGGATTGATGCACTCATCAAATAATATGGCTGACCTGGTAATCCCAACTGGTAATTATAAAGGTACACCATCTGTTAAGCTTTCGAAAGCTTTAATTGATTTGTTTGCTTTGCCATTCCAATTTACTCTTGTTGGTAAGTTTGCGCATAGAAGGCCTTCTATGGAGGATGCTAGGATTGCTTTTGCAAAGTTCCAACTTAAGGGTAATTTTAAGCTTGGACATTTGGATAATCATCATTTATTAATTCAGTTGTCGAATGAGGAGGATTTTCAGCGTCTCTTTATGAAAGAAGTTTGGTATGTAACTCATTTTCCAATGCGTACTCTTGCATGGTCACCTGCATGGAGGCTCCGAACTAGAATCTCCCATTGTACGGTGTGGGTGGGCTTCCCCAAATCTGCCAATTCACTTGATGAATAAGCGTTTCCTCTTTCTGCAGCGTCAAATATAGGTACTCCTTTATCTCTAGATAAGGCTACAAATGTGAGTTATCTCGGCCTAGTATTGCTAAAGTTCCGATACAAATGGATGTAACAAAGAAGTTTCCTAATGAAATCTACATAGACTCATGGGGATGTGTGCCCTAGCTTCTTTCGTAAAGTGGAATATGATAACTTGCCAAAGTATTGTAAGCATTCTTTGTATGTTCGGAAATGATATTTCCGTTTGTAAAAAGGCAAATCCTAATTTGATTGCCCCTAAACCATCGGTTGATAAAGGAAAATCTGAGTTGGTATATGTTGCTAAAATGATTGATGCTAGTCAGGATGTGGGGAAGGTAAAACAAATGGCCAAGAATCTAAGGAAGACCCTAAGAATTTGGCTAATGATCCTAATGTGAATGGTGCTTCAAGTGGCGCTAAGGTGAAGGGGATAGCGTCTGACATTGATGTAATTGATATTAGCTCAGGTAATTTTAAGATTCCAGTACCAGCATCGATGTTGGTGGTTGTTTGGAAGGCTCTCGTAAAGCTGGGGTTTTTCCTTCTTTAGCCAAGTGAGGCATTCCTCTCCCTGATGCTGTTAATAAAGCTCTTCAAAGAGCATGTTCTGAAGTTGTTGATAAAAATGAGGGTAAGAAGGATGATGAGTTGACTATTATCCAAAAAAATATTGACGATCATAGGCTCCAACAGGAGCAGCTTTGTGTCAATTTGATGCCTGAGGTAGAGGCTGCTGTTATTCATAATGAAGATTTAGTGTCGGAATTAAATTTGTCTCCTAGGGCTGTTACCACAACTTTTGTCACTGAATTGGCGGGTTCTACTCCGTTTAACATTCCTATATCTCATAATGCTGATGCGGATAGATTTACTATGGTTAAGTCTAGAAAGAATCGAAGTAAATCAGTTTCTCCTCCTTATTAGTATCAACTTTGGTGGTTCTTCCTGTACTTTATTTATCTGTTTTACAATGGTTTCGTTAATTTATTGGAATGTTAGAGGTATTGGTAATAAGGCTTCTCTTCGTCGTGCAAAGAGGTTATTCCGTTTGCATGGGTCTTCTTTTCTTGCCATTTCGGAACCTATGCTTCCTAATAATCGATTTTCAAATACAAAAGGTTGTTTGGGTGTGGGGGTTGTACAAATAATACTAATGGTAAAATTTGGGTGTTTTGGAAACAAGATTTTGATTGTAGGGTTATTCGGGATTCGGCCCAAGAGATTACTCTTCAAATTATTCATTCTTTTTGGGAGGACAGTATTAATGTTACGGTGGTGTATGCTAGTTGTGATAGATACATTCGCAGAGAGCTTTGGGATGAAATTATGGATTTGAGTTCTTGCAAGGATCCTTGGTTTGTTACTGGTGATTTTAATTGTGTCCTTGATCAATCTGAGAAGATGGGTGGTAGACCTATTAAGAGAAATGTTGTTGCTGAATTCTCAGATATGGTTCAATTTTCTGGGCTTATTGATGCTGGTTATACTGGTAGTATGTTTACCTGGGTTGATAAACCTAAAGGGAAGCCTTCTATTTTTCAAAGACTTGATAGAGCTTTCTATAATTCAGCTTGGTTAGATAAATTCCATGCTACTACTGTTTCTCATATTAATCGTACTTGCTCAGATCATGCTCCCCTTGTTGTTCAAGTGAAAGTTCATGGTGATAATATTCATGGTAGTTTCGCATTCCTTAATATCTCGGGCTATGCATGATTCATTCCGTTCGCTTGTTGAAAATTCTTGGAACTTGAATATGGATGGGAGGCCGCTTGTTTGTTTTGCTAAGAAGCTTGCTAGGCTTAGAAAGGATATTTCAAATTGGAATAAAAATATTTTCGCCGGGTTGATCAACAAGTTAAAGATGTCAAGATGAGGTCTGCCGTGAGCTTGACCTTCAAAATGATACTAATGATAACACTAGGGTCTGCTCTTTGTATGGCTCGTGCTCCTGGGCTCCTTGCTAAGCTTTCTAAGATGGATGAAGATTTTTGGCGTCAAAAGGCTAATATTTCATGGATAAAGGATGGAGATAAGAATTCGAATTTTTTCATTCATATGTTCGAAAGAAGAGGCAAAAATTATTTATTCATCGAATTCGTAATAGAGATGGAATTTGGCTCTCAAAAAAGATGATATCCAAAGTGCCGCCGTTGATTTTTCTCGGACCAACTTCAAAGCCCCGTTGATAATCCCCAGGATGATATTCTGGATGTCATTCCTCGCCTTGTCAATGATGAAGAAAATGAGAGTCTCACCGCTGTTCCGTCAATGAAGGAGATTAAAGATACGGTTTGGCTGATGAATAGCCAAAGTGCAATGGTCCGAACGGGTTTAATGGTTTTTTCTATAAGGAGTATTGGGACATCATCAAAGCTGATTTTTGTAAGGTCAAGCTTTCGGAATTTTTCTCTGGTTTTTCTCTTCCTGAGTTTGACTCGCCACTCTTATTGTTATGCTTCCTAAAGTTAGTGCTCCTACAAAATTTAATGAGTTTCGTCCGATAAGTCTTTGTAATTTCTCTAATAAAGTTATTACAAAGATTCTTACTTGTCGGCTCGCTTCTCTTTTGCCTCGTATTATAGCTCCTCGGAGTGGTTTTGTCCAAGGTCGATTAATTCATGAGAATGTGCTTCTTGGGCAGGAGCTTGTGCAATCTGTAAAGAAAAAGGCCAGAGGTTCTAATGTGTGTTTAAAGCTTGATATGGCAAAATCTTATGATCGAATATCTTGGTTTGCTCTGATTAAAGTCATGCGCAAGTTTGGTTTCTCTGAAGTTTGGAATGATTTAATTTTTCGTTGCATTTCTTCGTGTTGGTTTTCTGTGCTAGTCAATGGAGAATCGTGTGGTTTCTTTCATTCTTCTCGTGGGCTTCGACAAGGTGACCCAATTTCCCCTACCTTGTTTATTATTGCTGCTGAGGTTCTCAGTAGAGGCCTGAATATGCTCCATTCGAATATTCCTCGTTTTAGATACCGGGCGCATATTAACACTCCTATGATTTCTCACTTAGCTTACGCCGATGATGTCATTATTTTCTGTAATGGGTCGAAGGAGTCTATGGAAGCTCATATGAGATGTTTACAGTGGTATCAATCCTTTTCTGGGCAATTGGTGAGTATATCGAAATCTTGTTATATCTTGGGTGTAGAAGATGAAAATAGAGATGCTATCATTACGGAAGCAACGGGTTTTGTCAAAAAAAAACTTCCCTATTTCTTATCTTGGGTGTCCTTTGTATGTGGGACGGAAGAAAATTTCCCTCTTTGATTCGGTCATTGCTAAAATGGAAGATAGATTAGCTACTTGGAAAGGCAAAATCTTATCCTTTGGTGCCAAGCTTACGCTTATTCAATCGTGTCTTCAAGCCATTCCTTTATATTATATTTCTCTCTTGGAGCCTCCTAAAGGTGTCATTGCAGCAATGTATCGAATTATTGCCAATTTCTTTTGGTCTGATGAAGATGGGAATAGGAAATGCCATTGGGTTCGTCGTTCTCGTCTGTTTCAGCCTACTTGTGAAGGAGGTTTAGGTTTGAGGAAGTTTGAAGATATTGCTAAAGCTTTTGCTATGAAGCTTTGGTGGCGGTTTCGGGGTCATAATTCCTTATGGGCTGACTTTATGATGGCCAAGTACTGCTTTGGTACTCATCCTATGGATGCTGCTCCATCTTCTTTCTCTTCTCATATTTGGCGTCGTATGTTACATGTTAAAGATATTGTTGAAGCTAACATTGGTTGGAGAATTGGGAATGGGGAAATTTCAATTCATGAAAATTGGCTTGATGGGTTTCGGGACCTTCTTCCTGGGAATCACATTGAAGTTAAGTCATTGTTCCAAAATGGTATGCCTCGGAATGATCATATTATTGATGTATATGGTCCGCAGTTCTTGCAATCTATGCAAACTCAAAATATCTCCATCTCCAATGTTCCGGATCAATTATATTGGCTTCCATCTTGTAAAGGTCAGTTCTCTATATCTTCAGCTTGGCGTATTTGTAGGGATTCTGGGTCGCATGATGTTGTTTTTGATTTTTGCTGGCATAAACATGTCCCTCTCAAAATCTCTATCGTTATGTGGAGACTTCTGCATAATGGTATTCCTACTGATGTTGCTATTCAACGCAAAGGTGTTTTTTTGGCTTCGGGTTGTGTCTGTTGTGTGGCTAGATCTCTTGAGGATGTGAATCATCTTTTCGCTCATAGCGAGATTGCTAGTAAAGTTTGGTCTGCTTTTGCTAATATGCTGGGGGTTCCTTTATTTTATTATAGCATTCGGTCTATTCTTTCTAGCTGGTGGTTTGGTAAATCGATGGGTTTTAGCCCGGGTATTAAGTGGCTCTGTCGGGTGATGCCTTGTTTCATTGTTTGGGAGATTTGGAAAAGTCGTAATAATGCTAGATTTGAGAATATTGATATGAAGGTTGACTCAATCATTGGGGCTGTTATTGATCAAGTTTCTCTTGTTGTAAAGGCATTCCACGTTAATTTCAAGTTCTATCATGGTGATTTTGATATCCTTAGGCATTTCTCTATATGTTCTAGCTCATCCTCTTCAAAGCTGTTGAGATTTGTGGTGTGGAAATCTCCTTCCCTTGAATTCTTTAAGCTGAATACTGATGGGGTAGCGAAGGGTAATCCTGGGTTGATTTCGGGTGGTGGTGTTTTTCGAAATTCTCATGGAAATCTGAAGTTTGCTTTTTCTAACTTCTATGGAGTGGGCACTAATATGGTTGCGAAAGCAAAAGCTGTTTTGGATGGCCTAAACTATGCTGTTAATTTTGGTATGTCGTCGCTTTGGCTTGAAGTTGACTCAGAGATTCTCATGAAGATCTTGATTTTGGATTACCATATCCCATGGTCTATTTGGTATGAAGTTCAACAAATTAAAAAGATCATGTTGCGGATTCGTGTTTGAGTCTCTCATATTCTTCGTGAAGGAAACCGTGTGGCTGATGGTCTTGCTAACTTTGCTTCTTCTTCAAGATCAAATACTTGTTTCTACTCTCCCAAGGATCTCCCGCATGATTGCCGGGGTGCATATAAATTGGATAGAGCTTCCATACCTTATGTTAGGATTTAATTGCTGATTTTATGGCTGGTATTTTATGTCTTTCTGAATTTTCTTGGTTGTTTTGCCGACGCATTCTGCTGGGGGTCGTCGTGGTGTCCCTTCTCTCCGCTCTTGGCTGTTGTGATGTTGGTTGCTGCAAGGTCTCCTGGTGGCGTGAGTGTTTCTGCATGGGCACGGATCTTTTTTTGTTGCTGGTGTTTGTTCCTGCTTCTGCGTTTGTTGCTGCTGCTGGTATTTGGCTTGTGCGGTCGCACAAGTGCCACGGTTTGCCTTGTGAGGCCGCCCTAGTCTCTTGGCCGTGTGTGGCCTGCCTGATCTGGCCGAGGTTCTTGCCTGGTGGCCCTCCTTTTGCATTGGCCTGTTTCCTTTATTTTAGGTCTTTGGTTGGTTTGATTTTGCTTTTTATTTTTGGTGTATCTTTTATTTTTAGCTCCCTCCCCTTTCATGTAGAGGATCTTACAGGTTGTGTAAGAACTCCCCCCTGTTTTTTTCTGGTGGTTGAGGTTGTCATGTCCCCCACCATTTTTGTAATCTTATTTTTCGGTTTTAATAAAATCTAGGGAGTACCGTCTCCTTTCGCCAAAAAAAAAAAAAAAAAAGATTCCCTTCTGAGATTACGCATCTCATTATCTCTTCATGAGATCTTTCCCGTGACCTATTCGTATGACCTCTTCCCATTAACTCCTCGAGAGACAGTCCTCATTACGTCCTCATGAGACCATTCTCGTTACCTCCTCATGAGACCATTCTCCTTATCTCCTAGTGAGATCTTTCTCATTTTCTTTTTGTGAGATTCCCTCTGGAGATTAAGCATCTCATTTTTCTCATAGTGAGATCTTTTCGAATCCTTTTCTCGGCCGTCATCGTAATCCCGAATACCTATCTGCGGCCGTTATCGTAAGCATGAATCCCTTCTTCGGCCGTCATCGTGAGCCCGAATACCTTTCTTCGGCCGTCATCGTAAGCCCGAATCCCTTCTTCAGCCAACATCGTAAGCTCGAATACCTTTCTTCAGCCGTCATTGTAAGCCCATATACCTTTCTTCGACCGTCATCGTAAGCCTGAATCCCTTCTTCGGCCGTCATCATAAAAGCCTGAATACCTTTTTTCGGCCATTATCGTAAGCCCGAATCCCTTCTTCGGCCGTCATCGTAAGCCCGAATACCTTTCTTCAGCCATCATCGTAAGCCCGAATACCCCGAATCCCTTCATCGACCGTCATTGTAAGCCCGAATACCTTTCTTCGGCCATCATCGTAAGCCCAAATCCCTTCTTCGGCCGTCATCGTAAGCCCGAATCCCTACTTCGGCCGTTATCGTAAGCCCGAATACCTTTCTTCGACCGTCATCGCAAGCCCGAACCTTTCTTCGACTGTCATCGTAAGCCCGAACCTTTCTTCGGCCGTCATCGTAAGCCACCTATCTTCGACCGTCATCCTAAGCCCGAACCTTTCTTCAGCCGTCATCGTAAGCCCGAATCCTTTTCTTCGGCCGTCATCGTAAGCCCGAATACCTTTTCTCGGCCGTCATCGTAAGCCCGAATACCTTTTCTCGGCCGTCATCGTAAGCCCGAATACCTTTTCTCGGCCGTCATCGTAAGCCCGAATACCTTTTCTCGGCCGTCATCATAAGCCCGAATACCTTTTCTCAGCCGTCATCGTAAGCCCAAATACCTTTTCTCGGTCGTCATCGTAAGCCCGAATACCTTTTCTCGGCCATCATCGTAAGCCCGAATACCTTTTCTCGGCCGTCATCGTAAGCCCGAATACCTTTTCTCGACAGTCTTCGTAAGCCCGAATATTTTTCTCGGCCGTCATCGTAAGCCCGAATCCTTTTTCTCGGCCATCATCATAAGCCCAAATCCTTTTCTCGGCCGTTATCGTAAGCCCGAATCCTTTTTCTCGGCAGTAATTGTAAGCCCGAACCTCTTTTCGGCCGTAATCTTAATCTCGAAATTCTTATACCATGCAGTAACTGTAAGCCCGAATCTCTCGCCAACTGAGTGGCAACGTATTTCCGACCAAGACACGAAATAAATCTTTCTCAATTCAGGTCGAGACCTCTCTAAACAGTCTCACTCATGACGAATACCTCCAAATCATTCCCCACAGGTCGGGGCCCCTCCAATTACCATCATACTTGAACTACGATTAGGTTTGATTTCCTCTCGAGATACGTAGGAATCCTATTAAAGGGATTCTTATTTTTATCGATGACCCCACTTCCTTCGTAAGTGATGTCGCCGAGGGGCTTCTGTACGTACCCCAATCCGGACCACTCTCCATCCGAGCGGCCGGGAATGACACCGAGGGTCACTAATCCAGAATAACGAAGTCTCGTGACTTTCCAAGGGTCAAATTGACCAAACAAAGCAAGGAAGGTGTTAGGCCCAATTGGTAGGAATCAGGCTATAGGGGGTGAATAGCCTGATTAAAAACTTTTTCTTGAAACTCTTCGAAACCTTTTGAAAATGTTGAGTATCTATTCTCAAGGGTTAAACGATGGGACTAGTTTGCACAGCGGAAATGATATCGGTTAGAGAACTCACACAAATTGGTTAGGCAAGGGGTTTTCAAAGAGTAAGTTAAAATCTCATGCAACAGTTGTATTTTCCAAGTGAAGACAAACAAGCAGGCAATAATTAGAATCAACAGGTTGTGGCCAGTTGAGAGATTATCAACCGGTTACAACAACACAAATAATAAACAAATACACAAGGAAATAACACAGTTGTTTGAAGAGGTTCACAGTATTAAATAATTGCTACGTCCTCTACCAAGTTTGGTCAAAACTTGGATTTGTGAAAGTGCACTATTAATGATACCTAACTATTACAAATTGCAAGCCCAATGATTGAAGGCTGCTAAAAGTAAAGTGACCACTAATGGATCGTGCAACAAGAATGACCAAGTGTTTTCTAGAGTATGTTCACAAGTTGAACTGATTTCTCTAGGGTGTGTGTGTGATTCAATCAAAGTGTTCCCAATCATAGTCTTGTTGGGGAACACTACATGAATTGATTGAAGGTGCTCAGTGTTTGTCCTAACAGAGATATGGTCCAGTGTTTATGAGGGACTTTGAATGCCTTGAACTTGAATTCTTGGAGGTTGGTAGTTCTTGGCAACTCACTCTCGAAGATCTTAAATGCACCAACCCTCTTCAATGCTCTGGAGAAACTATTTATAGTGAACTTCAAAATAGAGATGTTGTCTCTGAAGAGATTGAGGGGATGACTTCGACTGGCAGGCATTTAATGAGGATATCTTTTTCATTTAATGCCTGAGATTTGATGAAGATATTTTTTGATGAGTAGTTGAGGTGATGTGAGTACTGGTAACTTTGACATTCCTCTTTGAGATTCTGACAGGATGCAGGAATGTCTTCTCAGTATGCTGTTTTACCAACTTCAGCTAAATTGGGGGCTGAGTAGTTGGGAGCAATAAATGCTTCGGCTAGCTGAAAGAAACTTGCAGAATAAGCCTGGTCAGTTAGCAACTGATAAGCTGATAGATGCTTGACCGGTTGACAGTCTCAACCGGTTAGAGAGTTGATCGGTTAGACATATGATATCGGTTAAGAAGTCCACCGGTTAGGGAAAGCTTCTCTATCAAGTAACCAGTAAGTCACAAGGAAAATCTTCAAGTCTTCAAGTCTTTAAACTCTGAGAAAAATACATTAATAAAAACACTGGCACTAGCACTAAGGAAACCTAACATACATAGAAAAATTCTATTTGGTCTAGTTAAAATTAGGGGTCCTCAATAATGCTTATTATGATTGGGATTAAGCAATTATAGAACTATACATATATTTGACTAATGTAGGACCTTTTGTACATTGAAAAAACCAAAAGGACCTCGCATTGAATGACAAAAAAGTAAAAAAGTTCTGAAACTGCACTTTGGTCCGCACGGACCTCCTTGGGATTAAGCAATTCTAGAGCTATACATATATTTGACTAACAGAAGGACCTTTTGTACATTGAAAAAACCAAAAGGACCTCGCATGAATGACAAAAAAGTAAAAAAGTTCTGACACTGCACTTTGGTCCGCACGGACCTCCTTGCAAAAAGGAGAGTCTGCCGTGCGGACCTCTTTGCCATTTTCCGGAGGCTATAAATACAGGCCTCTTGCTGCTTCATTTGGGACAGACAACAACATTAGAAAGACAGAAAAGCACAACAAAAGCAGCACAAAAACTAAACAATACAAGAAATCTTGAGAAGACTGAGCATTAGGGGACATTCTGCCTAAGTTAGAGCATAATTCTCTCCTTCTTAATCATTTTAATTAAATTACATGCCAGCTTCACCATAACAAGAAAATAACACAACAAGACAAAACAATACAAGAAATCTGAGAAGAGTGAGCATTAGGGGACATTCTGCCTAATTGAGAGCAGAATTCTCTCCTTTTTAAATACCTTAAACAAATCCCATACTTTTCCCACAAAATCAAACCCTAGGAATATAGAAAATAATCAATATTAGTAAGATCTCCTTCCAAAACTTAAATAATGCTTTAACTTTCCATTTACAAGTCTTTTAATATATTATAAATCATTGTTGTTAAATATGTCATTTGTAATGTAATCTTTACTTACCTTGTACATTGTAGACCCAACCCATCTAAATGATTCTACAAGATTTTCCATGCACAATGTGCTAAAAATGGATGTCTAATGGTGATAGTGGTTTGTTCATATTAAATGCATTGTCTTTCCTTTGTTTAGTTTCAAAGTATGTTTCTTTTTACTTTCTAATATCATCTTTTCATCCATTTTTCTTTTTTTTTTTAAGTTACCATGATACAAGTAAACCTAATCACCGATGATAAACTCATCACTAATGTCAAAGATGTGGTTTTAGGGATTATGGATACAAATGTTGGTGTAACTCCATTTCTTTCATTTTCTTTTTAAAAGGTGACAAATTTCAAGTGTAAACCCTCAAAAGATTTTCTCATTTCTTTACTTGGGGCAAACAATGTCCATTGTTGTTTCTCAAGTAAAGCTTGAAACCACCATTGTTGTACCACCCTACGATTGGACATTTCTCTACTTTTGGTTTTATGGCCACTTTTCTAGGCAACCCAGAAGCTGCCACATTTCCTACTCAAGTCTAATCGATGTAATATCAAGAATAAAAATGAGATACAAAAAAAAAACAGTTTACTGCATACACCAATCCGTACGGACCTCCTTGTAATGAGGCATTGATCCGTACGAAACTCCTTGTAATGAGGCATTGATCCGTACGGATCAACTTGCAATCTGTGACAATTGTGCGGTTCCAGTTTTCTTCGCCAGATTTACCTTTAAACCCCCCATTTTATCAAAACAGACAGTTTCCTATAAACTGCCCAGTTTTCCTCTTCTTTTAAACTACGAGGCTACTTGATTTTGAACACACATACACACACACACAACTTTCAAAATAGGGTTCAGAAAGACTCATGGAATATGAGGCGTTTTGGGTAAGTACAAAAATCTCTTCCCTAGGCGTAACGTGACCTTTGAACTCAAAATCTCACACCAAAAGCATTTTGTCAATGTTTTGGGCTCACAAAAAAAGGGCATGGCGACTCTCTTTTTCAAAGAAACTCATCCGTCCAAACTTTAAAACACCTTTTCGCCTCTCAGAGAAAAAAGAGGAAACCAAGCCTCGGTGCGCATCGGGCGCCCGCCGAATCGGGTAATTTCAGGTGGTAGCAAGTTTACTAATTTGAATAAGTTATGAGTATAACATCCCATTTGAAGTTAAATCTGAATCGCAATGTCACATGTGCCCATTCTGGATATGAAGAATGTCTGTAGCACCTCAAAAAGATCAAGGAAGGATGAAGATTCTTAAAATTCAGAAACAACAATTAGTAATATTTCAACAATTCCCCATCCTTAAGTTAGAGATGCGGCTAAAAGAAAAAGAAAAGGTAAAGCATCACAATCATTCAATATTTCTGATGATTTTACATCAGAAATTCGTGCATTAAAGGTTCATAAGAAACAAGGAAGAACGAACAATTATGAAATTGAATGATATTATGTTGAATACATTATTGGAAAAAAACCACATATCTCCACAAGATGAAGAAATGAAAAGTTATCTAACGTAGATAGTATTTGGGAACTGACTAGTTTATTTTTATGTAATTTAAATTTATGTATTTTATGAGATTTTCATGTAATCTAAATTTATGTATTGTGTTTTATTTTCATGTAATTTAAGTTTGTTTTATTTTTATTATTGTAATTTAAGTTTATGAAAGCATTTTTCTATTCTACTTTGAAGATTGCACATGTTACTTTTATTTATTCCCTCTCATTTCAACTGATATTTCACATAGAATATGGCTAGGATGGTTTTGGAATTTAGTTTGGGAATTGTTCCGTCAATGCTTATAATCAACATGGGCATCTGTAATACATACACACAACAGATTATTGGTTTCATTATTGTCGTTTATACAGATAGAATTCATTTAGCACGCGGGGTCTTAGCCTGATGGTTAGAGTTCATGGCTTCCAACCTGGAGGTCATGGGTTCGATTCCCCCACCAGTGGTTAGAGGGAATGACATTGCCCTCCCTAGCATAGCTAGGCGCCTCTGTGAAGTGCATCAAGGGGGAGCGGTGAAATGTGTTGATCCCCTTCTTAATAAAAAAATAAAAAATAAAAATAAAAAATAATAAAATAAAAAAATAAAAAAAAATAATAAAATAAAAATAGAATTCATTTATAAAAATTAAATGACTTAATGTTTTCTGGATGATAGCCATTGATTTGTTAAATCAATGCTTTAATAATGGAAGAATACTTCATTATCACCCCGTCAAATTTTCCAATTCACATCTTTCGCTTTAATAATTAAAATTGATGAATGATTTTTAATTTCTTCTTTAATATTAATGTTGGGTGATAATTTTAATTACATGATAATTTGATGTGTGCAATAATTATAAATTTTGTATTATATATATTTTTAAGAGTTGGTCTTACAAAAAACGCATTTTTTCTAAGCTTAAGAAAAATCATTTTTACACTGGCACTTAATAACACTAACACTGACACTTTTTTACACTCGCACTTTGTTACACTAACACTGGCACTTTTTTACACTGGCACTTAATATACATGCACTGGCATTTTTTTACACTGGCACTTTGTTACACTAACACTGGCACTTTTTACACTGGCATTTAATATACATGCACTGACACCTTTTTACACTGGCACTTTGTTACACTAACACTGACACTTTTTTACACTGACACTTTTTTACACTAGCACTGGCACTTTGTTACACTGACACTGGCACTAGTAGGGGAAAACAACACGTTTTTTTCTAAGCTTAAGAAAAAATGCATTTTTTTTGTAAGATTTTGGCTATTTTTAAAATTTATTATAAGAAAAGAAAAATAATAAAAAGTGAGTATCAATAACATGTGGCAAATTAAATAAATAATAATTTAAAGAAATATTGTGAGTTAGGTTGGATTGGGTTAAGTTTGATTGAGTTGATAATGGATAGCTAAGAGAAAGAAATTAGGTTGTAAGGCCCCGTTTGTTTCGGGTAAAATGAGGGGAAACTTTTTTCAAAAAATATTTTCCCCATTTTTCGGTGTTTGGTAGTTTTTCGGAAAACGTTTTTTCCATTTTGCGGTGTTTGGTTGTTTTCTGAAAAATGGAGAAAATGTTTTTTCGGAAAACATTTTTCACCCTTTCTAAGGACTGTTTTTCGAATTTTTCCTAAGGAAGTTGTTTTCCGAAAAATGGTGTAAAAAATGGATGGATAATAATAATAATAATAATAATGATAATAATAATAATAATAATAAAATAATAAAATAATAAAATAATAATAATAAAATAATAAAATAATAATAATAAAATAATAAAATAATAATAATAAAATAATAAAAATAAAATAATACTCCCTCCGTCCCACTTCAAGGTTCATACTTTCCTTTTTGGTCCGTCCCACTTCAAGGTTCCCTTTCATAAATGACAAGTTTTGAATATATTTATACCCTTATGATTTAATATATTTACAAAAAAATCATTCATTATACCCTTATAAAGTTAACATATTTACAAAAAAATCAATCATTAACTTACTATTCCTTCCACTCATTCTCTCTCCTGTTAAATATTTTTAACTTTTACATTCTATCTCCTCTAATTAATCTTCAACCAACTTTCAAAAAAACCAATTATTAACTACTATTCCCTACCCCACATTTAACTTTTACATTCTCTCTCTTCTAATTTTCTACCCACTTTCAAAAAAAAAAATCTTAAAAAGCGTAAAATTCACACCAAGGAACCTTGGTGTGGGACGGAGGGAGTAAAAATACTAATAATAATAAAAAATAATAATAATAATAAAATAATAAAAATAAAATATAATAATAATAATAATAATAAAATAATAATAATAATAATAAAATAATAAAAATAATAATAATAATAAAATAATAAAAATAATAATAAAATAATAATAATAAAATAATAATAATAATAATAAAATAATAATAATAAAATAATAATAATAAAATAATAATGATAATAATAAAATAATAATAATAATAATAATAATGATAATAATAAAATAATAATAATAATAATAATAATAATAATAATAATAATAATAATAAAATAATAATAATAATGATAATAATAAAATAATAATAATAAAATAATAATAATAAAATAATAATAATAATAATAATAAAATAATAATAATAAAATAATAATAATAATAAAATAATAATAATAATAATAATAATAATAATAATAATAATAATAATAATAATAATAATAATAATAATAATAATAATAATAATAATAATAATAAATAATAAATAATAATAATAATAAAATAATAATATAATAATAATAATAAAATAATAATAATAGCCAAAAACTTGTAAAAAACACGTTTTTTTAAGCTTAACAAAAAACGTGTTTTTAGAACCCGTCGACTCTTCCGCCTCGCTCGCGGCGCCCAACTCCCGTTCATCCCCAAATTCAAACCCCAAATCAAACAATCAAATTCGAAATAGTAAAATCAAGAGTTGCCTTCATGGATGACTACTGCTACATCATCATCAAGAGTTGAATTTGACGGTGGTGGAGATGATGGGTCTTCAGTTCAACCAAAAACTGTTGCCGATTTCAAATTGGGGTTTCCGGAAAGGGCATTTTCCGCCGCCGGTGCTGCTTTCATTTCCGCGATCATTGTTAACCCTCTCGATGTTGCTAAGGTTAGTGCTTTGATTTGTCTTTATGATGTTTTTTAGTTATTTGTTAGAATTGGGTCTCATCCCCTTATGGTGCGTCGTGGAAGAAGAAGGACGAAGGGGTTGGTGGGAGATTTGATGTGCCAGTTCCAGTGTAAACTAATGCCAGTATATGTTTTTTTGAGTGCCAATTCATGCATTTTGGAGTGCCAGTGCTTGTGTTTTTGAGAGCCAATGCCAGTGTATATTTTTTTGAGTGACAGTTCATGTATTTTGGAGTGCCAGTGCTTGTGTTTTTGAGAGCCATAAAAATGATTATCAGTGTTTTTGGGTGCCAGTGTATGTGTTTTTGAGTGCCAGTGCATGTGTTTTTGAATGCCAGTGCATGTGTGTTTGAATGCCAGTGCTTGTGTTTTTGAGAGCCAACAAAAATGTTAGTGTAACAAAGTGCCATTGTTAGTGTAACAGAGTGCCAGTGTGAATAGTGCTGGCACTTTGTTAAAATGGTACTGGCACTTTTTTACACACTCACTGGCACTTTTTTACACACTCACTGGCACTTTTTTACACACTAACTGACACTTTGTCACACTAGCACTTTGTTAAACTGGCACTGGCACAAACGGGAAAACACAAAACACGTTTTTCCTAAGTGTCAGAAAAAACGCATTTTTCATAAGACCAACTCATAATAATAATAATATAATAATAGTAATAATATAATAATAATAATAATAATAATTTTCCAGAAAACATTTTCATTTTTCCCGAAAACGTTTTCCTTTTTCGGAAAACATTTTCCAGGAAATCATTTTTCGGAAGTCATTTTCCGGAAAACATCTTCATTTTTCCGAAAAATGTTTTCCTTTTCCGGAAAACATTTTTCAGTAAATCCTTTTCCGGATGTCATTTTCCCCGAAAGAAACGGAGCCCAAGTGTAAATGGATAGGTGAAGGAGAGAAAAATAATACTACCTCCGTCCCGTCCTGTGTAAGATTTCACTTTTCCCATTTTGGGCGTGACATATAAGATTTCACTTTTCTAAAATGATAAAAATTTACTATTTTTCTCACTCATTTTCTCTTAATATTTTATTTTTATACTTATAACAACAATCAACTTACTATTTCATACCTCACCTTTTTTCAACCTCACTTTTTATACTTATAACATTTACATTATTTACACATTTATTTAATTTTTGTGTGAAACTTACATTTCAAATCTTATACTCCCTCCGTCCCATATTAAGTTCCTCGTTTACTGTTGAGAACGGAAAATAAAGAGTGAATATATATAATGTTATTAAAGTAGGAGTTGTGGATAATAGTAAGTGGATAGTTGTTATGAGTATGACAAGTGGGTCCCATGAATAAAGAAGTATTAAAAAATTTCTTTTTTAGAAAAGTGGGACGATCAAAATAGCAAAATGGATAAGATACTACGGAATAGGAGGGAATATACGAGAAGAAGGGAGTATTTAATTGTTGGTTGGAATGGGGTGGATTGCTGATGATTAATAGGGTGAGATGTGATGGGGGGAAAGAAACGTGGCCATTGAAAGAAGAGGGTGGTAAAAATGGAGGGATAGAGCTGAGTAACTAACCATTTGAAATTAATGGCCCATATTTCACCACTACAATTCAACAAGATACCTTTCTCCTCCTCCCCCTCTCTAGCTTCGCTTCCATCAACATCAACTGCAACGATTTCTCCGACAAACAGAAATAGAAAGACTACCCATTCCCAATACGTACTCTCACGATCCAAATCCAAGAATGAATATACCAGAATTTGGTCGAGGCGAGCCGAAGATTCCAACGACAAAGAAGAAGGCAGCTTCGAAGAGGCAGTAGAGCTGTTCAATGGAAGGGAATATTACAAATGTCATGACTTCCTTGAGCCCATATGGAACCATTCCCAAGAACCCATTCGTACCGTCGTTCATGCTATTCTACAGTGCGCCGTTGCTTTTCATCATCTCTTCAATCAGGTTGTCCCTCATTATGCAACCATTACTCTTATACAAATTTTGTATTTTCAATTTCATAAATTTAGATCAATCTAGCAACCAAACAAAGAAGGAAGGGATTCAAATTTCATAAATTTATGTAGAGCTCGTTGGTATTTAGATTATCAATCTAATGTTTTCCAAGGTAGATTTGAGGTCTTCCTATTTGTAAATTAGAGTCCATGAGCCAGACATACATCTTAATTATGCCATTTGGACTAGCCGAAGCCCCAACAACTTGTTGTATATGACTTGATTGTGGGTAAGGAATCAGTAGGTTAGGCACACCAAAAGATGTCATCTTTAAGGTATTTAATTCGTTCCACTATGGTGTAATGGTTTCAACGAATTTCACCTCCAGGATACAAAACCTACGCACTCTTATTCAAAGTTACACTCCTTTGAATAACTCGGGAACAATAATCGAAGCTTTAACTGTTTGACTCGAAGAATGGATTTGTTAAGAAGAAAGACTCAAGGAAGTAATAAACTCAGTATATTTCTGTTTCTCTATATCAGTTCCAAGGAGTCCAGCCCTATTTATAGAGTTGGTGTTGTGGTCTTGAAAAGACACAACCTATCCGAACTGGTGCCTCAGCTGCACGGGCGTGTCACCAAAGTTGCACGACCGCTCCATGCTTTGCACGAGCGTGTCACCAAAATTGGCACGGCCGCTCCATACTTGCACGGGCGTGCTCTACGCCTTGCACGGCCGATCCGGGCATGCCTCTCCGAACAGTCATACTCTTTAGCGAATGTCCATTCAAAGAGTCACAACGCCAAACATTTAAACTGACTTCCTTACTCCCGCCTAATACCAGATAGAGGGAAGCTCAAGCAAGCTTATAGGAACTCTTCAAACTTAGCTATTATATAACAAATTTAGCTCCACAAGTTTTATTAGTAATCCTATGTGGGATAAAGAAGACACAAGAAAACAAGAAATGAAGAATAAAACTTTATACCATGAATGAAGGTTGCTTAACAAACTCAATATGGGAGATGACCAATTATTATATGTGAATACTACTACATATAACACAACTCATATGAATCAGTATCAACTCAAAACGTATGTTTTCTTAACTTTTGATGATATAAGTACATCCACGGCAAGTCCTTTAGAGATCATCTTAGGACTATAGTTCTTCTATTGAGACAACTTGAGCTGTTTCCCCAAAGTACATGGGGCATATTGTGACAAAGTATGGTGTTTAGTCTTCTGGAAAATTAAGTTCAAGCTATGGTGGACCAAGACGTTCAACTCTGAAAGGATTAAGAGGATTTCTTTACTATATAATTTGTGTGTACGTTATAATTCCAACCTATACTGTTATATAAATGGAGAGACACCTAGGTCTCTTGCTAGGATTCAATGGCAACATATTGTTATTGGCTTCTAGAATAGTATAAAAGGAAAATGAAATGGAATGTTAATACTGAGCAAGGCTATATCTTGAAACCAATTGTGGCAATTTATATATCTACAAACCCGTTAGTTATTATATAAAGAACATTAATGGTAAATCAAGTTAGTCGTCCATTACTAAAATTCTTATTTTCTTTGGTTTACTTTTCTCATTTTCAGTTTGGTTATACTTTATGAATGAAATGAAATGCATTATAAATATATATGCTCCCACTTGCGAGTTTTAACCCTTTGTTTCATTGATTATTAGAACCATAAAGGGGCAATGATGGAGCTGGGCGAAGGGTTGTGTAAGCTGCGGAAAATGAATTTGGATAGTGGGCCTTTTTATGAGTTTGAGAAAGAGATTTCGGCTGTTTTGAATTTCATTTATCAAACTCAATTAGAGCTAGCTGCCTGTGAGTTTATCCTATTTAAACTTTCCATGCTCTTTATATGGTTAACACTAACCCTACTCGACTTGTCTTAGTTGATCCTACAAGTGATCAATTACGTATCTATCCATTCTACTCCGTATAAATTTTTTATCCTCACTACCACTTGCATGGCCATCAACATTGATATTACCCCTCAGCTCTTCCTGATTAAAGCACTTAATTGACTTTTTTTTCCGTAAATGATCTCAAGTGTTTGCCTTTTATATAATACTCCATCTGTGATAGAAATGAATGTGTTGTTCTAAACTTATCTTTTCTATTTATATTGCCGCCGCTTGTTTCCTGAACTAATTTTTGTTTTCAAACTAAATAACAAACTTCTCATGTTCATTAGATTTATAATGGTTTTTGTGCTAATTTCTTCCTTTACGTAAATCACATACTACCCCGTCCCTCTTGTTGAAGAGGTGGCCTGGTATTTCTTTTGGATCGTTCCACTTGAAGATTAACTTTCTTCTTTGGGCCCCTTTTTTTCAACAAATTGATTTAATCTTCCTTTCTTCACCTAGTTTAATTTGTGTGTTTGGCCAAACCCCAGTATGTTTCTTCCTGTTTTAATTTCTTTAGCCTGTGGATCTGTTTAGGTACTGATGATTTTTGCCTTACCCTGGATCAATCTGAGAGGTCGTACAAACTTCTTGGTGGTTATGCTGCTGGGCAGCTTGTATATTCGCTGGAAAGTGATGCCAATGACTGCTTGTACATTGTCTTCTGCCCGAGGACATCTACTGCTACTAGTGACCGACCAAGGGTAAGACTTCCTCTCCTAAATGCATCGGAACAACATTTATTAGAGTTCGAGTATGATTAATCATTTGCAAATCATCAGGCTGGAAGTTAGTTTTGTTACAAACTTGTATAGCTAACGGTGTATCGATTGAAATTGTATGTGTTAACACTTATATATGTACTAGCATAAGCCCGTGTCCAAGGCCACGTTTTTTGTTTTGTTTTTTTTTTTTTAATTTTTTTTTAAATAAATTTTTTTTTGAGCAAAATGGGAAAGAAATAAAATAGTAAGGGCAAAATGGGGAATTCCCCCCTTGAAACTGTTCATAGAACTGTTCACAAGGGGGGTCTCATTTATACTATAGATTTAATTAGTAAGGTTACTTTAGTCTTTTCCTTTTATGGTTTTAGGGCATATAAGCTCTCTTGTTGTACTGGAACCCATTCATTGTTTTTTCTATGAATTAAGCTGCTTCTCTTCTTCTCTTCTTCTCTCCTGTGCTCTCCGCAGCTTCTCTTCTTCTCTGCCTTATATGTGTTCTTGCTTGGTTTGTATGTGTTCTATCATGGTATCAGAGCGTCATAGATTCTTGTCATAGATTCTTCTGTGGCAAACTCTCGCTTGTTCTTGCTGTTCCGCCTCGAGTTTGAGGGGGGATGTTAACACTTATATATGTATTTAATTAGTAAGGTTACTTTAGTCTTTTCCTTTTATGGTTTTAGGGCATATAAGCTCTCTTGTTGTACTGGAACCCATTCATTGTTTTTCTATGAATTAAGCTGCTTCTCTTCTTCTCTCCTGTGCTCTCCGCAGCTTCTCTTCTTCTCTGCCTTATATGTGTTCTTGCTTGGTTTGTATGTGTTCTATCAGTATGATCATGTGTGGTTAAAAAAATATTGAATTTATTATTCAGATTTTATTCCTTTAAAAGAAAACATTTTTGTAAATCTCAAATAAATAGTTATTCCCATATTATAATTCCCCAGACACCCTAGAATTAAACAATGAAATAGTAAACATAATTGCGAACTCACTACAGCTCTTAAAGAAGAAGAGTGAGAGGAAAAGGAAGAACAATTGAACCAAATGAAAAGTTGGGATTACAAATGCCCCACATGCTCAGTCCCATTAAGAATGTCAACCACAAATAGCAACAACGCGCAGGGAGGAGTAGAACACTAGAATGGACAAGAAGAAAAGAACCTGCAAAACCTTTAACAATTATGTGCAACATCGTGTTTCGCCGGCGTTGACAATAGCATCAGAGTCGGAGGTTGTGGCCTTGTGGGAAATGCTCACAGATCTGGGGGAGAAAGGGGAAGTACTTTAGAGAAAGAAAGTAGAGAGAGGAAGAAGGGAGACGATCGCCGGAGTTTGAGAGGAGTGAGGTCGTCGGAGTTGCGGAGGATAGAGATCGTCGGAGTAAAAAGTGACCGGAGAGAGGGTAGAGAGAGAAAGTAGAGAGGGGGTGTGTGGTTTTTTTTTTTATGTGTGTGTATGTGATTTGAGAGGGGTGGGTGTTTATTTTGGATTAGAGGGATTATATGGTTAATTATTTTGTGGATTAAGATTAGGAGGTAAATATGATAACTTCTTTTCTTAATACGTAAATTAGGTTATACAGAGGGACTAGTACGTAATTTTCTCAAATATTAATGTCAATCTAATTATGTTGAGTTTTGCATCTTAAAAAATCATTGGACTTATTGATTTAGTACTTCCTCCGAAAAGATAGTCCGAAGTTTGGGGGGTCATTCACAAAAAAAGGTCCGATCTTTTAAAACTTGCAGATCATGGCCTAAAGGTAGAAAAAATAAGCAATTATGGGCATATTGACGAAACCGTTAGAATCTCCGTTAAATCAAACCCTTATTTGTTAAGAATTAGTAACTTTAGATCCTTATTTGCTAAGAATTGATAATTTCAGAACCTTATTTACCATAATTTTTTAAAGGTTTCATCAATAAGCCGTAATTGCTATTTTTTTCTATCTTTAGGCCTTGATCTACTAGCTGTAAATCATCGGACCCCTTTTATACGAACGACCCCCAAACTTCATACCGTTTATGTCATTCACCCTATATAATCACTTTTCTTCGTGGGGATTCGA
Source organism: Adenophora triphylla var. japonica (assembly GCA_022495995.1). Classification (NCBI taxonomy): domain Eukaryota; kingdom Viridiplantae; phylum Streptophyta; class Magnoliopsida; order Asterales; family Campanulaceae; genus Adenophora; species Adenophora triphylla. The sequence goes on from JAFEMH010000677.1 coordinate 148,454, forward strand.
ACAATGGGCTATTAGCTCAGAGGGTTGCCTAGTTGTTCTTGGAGATATCCAACCTGGCCTGAAGCTAGCGAACAACCTTTAAAGCACGACCCAGTACTGAAGCCTTGCCGGCCCGGCTCACATGCCAAACATGTTAGCTTGGCCCGGTAGGTCCGTGTGCCTCGACTTGGGCCGTAGCTACTATTTTCCTATTCAGGCTAAAACAGCTTGTCGTTCGTCATGCCCATGTGACCTGGCTGTTATTTTGATGGGAAAATGATAAATTAGTGTCCAATGTTTAGGGGGTATTTATGAGGGGTTTTTTTTTCATTTTTTGTCAATAGAGAGTTCAAAGTTAACAATCTTAGGTTTTTGGACTGAATTGTTCAGTTTGGGGTCTAATGTTTAGCCCCGATCGCTAATTTAGGGTCCAAAGTATTGGAGGTATGTGCTAATCGGGCTCTAGCTAAACGGTTCTTTCTAATAATTTCATGGGGGAAAACAATATCTAGCTGATTGATATTGTTATATTTGGACCCCAAATTGACAAAATTGGAACATTAAACCCCGATTGACACACCCATTCCCCTATACTTTGGACTCTAAATTGTCATTTGCGCTAATAATTACTAACAATTTGAAAAAACTAAATGCCCCTGAAATATAACTACTCTGTGAACATTGTTAGGTGATTTTGGTGAATGTATAACCAACAGCTATTATCGGTCTTCTTGATCAAAAAAATATTTGTTTCATGAAAATGTGAAAATCTAGGGTAAAACGTAATTTTTTTCTATAAAAAGTAGTGTTCAAAATGTGAGGTGAAATTATTGTAAATAACGAAAATTTGTTTTAAAATATGTGATGGTATTTTTGTAACCTAAATTATTTCGAAAATAATCGAAACTTATTTTTACACATTGGGACTCACTAACACTATTGTTGGAATTTTGGTTTTGAAAAAGTGAGGTTTGATCGACTTTTGACCAAGAATTTCATAAGGTTTCATTTTAGGAAAATGAAAATTGATTGCATATTAATAATCTACATTTTGAGTAGATTAATTTGATATATTTACTTTCTCAAAACTAATTGTGGTGAATGGAAAATTAATGCTCAAAGTATGCAAAATGAAATGGGTTTATGAAGAGTTTATGGAATATGAAAGAGTTATCCCACATTGCTTTAAGAAAGAAAGTAATGCTTGTTTTTAAGTGGAACCATCCAAGGAAGGAGTCATCAAGTTGTTATCTCCTTGAGCCAACTAAGTGGACCATTAGGCCATCCTACAACTAGTGCCCCAATAGTGCTAATTTTGGACTAGCTTCAAATTGGCACATGAACCCGCGAAGCGCGGAATGGACGGTTTAGGGCGCACTTTGCACTTCACTAAGAGCTATTGGAGCCTTAAACTTTTGACAAAGTTCGGCTCGATGGAGGTTCGGTCGGTTCAAGCTTGATAAATCTGGTTCTATCCAGATTCGGTTGATGGTTCGGTTCTGGCTAGGCATCTTGGGATGGTCCAAGGTTGTGGGCTGGCACTTGGGCTAGGTCTGGTTGGAATGGGTCGTGGGTCGTGATGGTTCGAACATGCTACTGATGGGTAAGGGCGCGACCCGCGTCTGTTTGAACAGACGGGTCGGGCTGCTGGGTCGAACCAGCAGATCTCCACCCTTCATCCTTAATCTAATCCAAGGGCTGAGACTCACCAGGTGCAAATTGTGCCCATTCCCAAAAGGCACCCAATCTCTTCATAAACTATTTAAACCCCCCACCAGATTGTCAATCTCTCTCAATTCATTCACAATCACTTATCTCTTCACACAAGAAGTACATATTCACATATTTAACTGAGTTAACGAACTCGGTTAGATATCTAACTGACTTTGAAATTCAGTCACAGAATTCAACGGAATTCTAACAACATCTGTTTGAAGATAGATCATCTTATTGCATAAGTCTTCTTCAAAGTCTGGAAGTTTCAAACACAGTTGCGTTCGCCGAGTTATTGATTTGAAGTGCTTTTATCAATAATAATAAGTCGTTTTATCTTGAGAGAAGATTGCCACCTGATGGTTATTTTTCAATACCCTCTCGTAATAAACCTCACAAGCGCACAAGGGTTGGGTGTTGCGTGTGTGCAAGTAAGGGTCGATCCACGAGGACTATGTGTATGATCAAGTTAATTCCAATTGTATACAAAGGTAACCTAAGGGGGGGGTTTGGTTTTTGAAAATAACAAACAACTACAATGATCAAGAATTAAAATTAAATCTAGGAATAACAAGTAAACAAAGAGAGCAAATTCAAATAGAGATTAAAACAATAATAAGAGAGGATTTCATGGATTGGATTTCATTTAATCACAAAATACTATGCCATTGATTTAGAAAAATATATTAATTTCAATCTTGGGTTCAATCACTATTGCAAAGATTGGGATGGTAAGGCGGCCGGATTTCAATCTATTTAATCCTACTCAATCACTTTTCGCAAATCAAGTCCAAGTGATTAAAAGGAAAGCTTTAAGCTTTAAAGATTTTATGAACCAAAACCCATGTGGTTTCAATCAAGAGAACCCATGGATTTCATCATCTAGCAAAAGTCTAAGTCAAAATCCCCAAATCAATATAAGAAATTGACACCCATAAAGTTAAAAGGAAGAAATTAGGAATCAACCACACTTTAATCCAAGAAACTTTCATGAAAAGAGCAAAGATGAACAAGACATCAATCAATGAGATAAAATAATCAATGGCATAACATAAATGACTAAATTACTATCAAATCCATGAAATTAAGAGTTTAGCTACACATATTAAGCATTAAATAAACAAAACTAATTAAGAAAAGTATAAAAAAAAACTTATCTTGCTGGAAGAAATAAAAGCCCTAATTTTTCTCTCTAAGCCTTGCCTCCTTTTGTTCAATGGATGATAAGATGAACCCTAGAAAATGATAACATCTTTTCTTGTCCTCTTTTTAAAGAAGGGGATCAACACATTTCACCGCTCCCCCCTTGATGCACTTCACAGAGAAGCCATGAACTCTTGTATTTATACTAAGGTGGAAAAAAAACTGATGAAGGGTGTTAAATGGGTTAAGGCCCAAGCAAATAAACAAGGAGGCCCAACAATGACCAAGGCCCTAAAAAAACAATGAAACAAGGTTGGCTGGAATTTGGCTTGGAGGGTGGGAACTGGCCGGCCAAAAATGCTTGGATGGGCACTGCTGGCTTGGGCGGGCGCTGAAGGGGGCTGGGCGATCGCCGTAATGGCCTTGGGCGGCCACACAAGAGCCACGGCCCAAGAAGGGCGACCGTTCTTGCTGCTTGGGCGGCCGCTGTTGGTGCTTGGTTGGCCAGCCACTTCTTCTTTTCTTCATTTATTCCTTAAAAGCCCTCCATGGAAATTCCCCACAAGTCCTTGCAGCTCCATAATAACTCTAAAGTCCCTAAAATTTACTCCGCTCCAGATTTTCATCTTTTTCTTCACTTTAAAACACCCATTTTCCACCCTTTTCAACCTGAAAATAAAACAACACTACCAACACAATTAAACTACCTTTTTACTCAGAAATTTTGCAATAAATAGAGTTTAGAGCATATAAAATGGATATGAAAATATATCCATCAAATACCCCCAAACCTATCTTTTGCTCGTCCTCGAGTAACATAAAACACAAATATAATTAAAAACTACTTCTAACACAAGCTACCCCAACTCAGATACTAAACATAAATCAATCATAAATAACAAGCATAAAAAGAAAAACTTTGGTCATCCAACTCACATAAAGGTTTGCCACCCGCAAGTCTCAGAATTCTACACCACGCATAAACATTGTGCATGAACATAAACATAGACTTGCCATTGCATTTACTTATTTCAAAACATGATTATTTCCACCATGCAAGAGTGTATACACTACAAGAAAGAGGCTTATAGACGGCGGTTAAAATCCGCCGTATATAAAACGCGCCCCGCCGTATATACTATTTACGGCGGACTAGCCGCCGTATATAGTCCACCGTATATAACATCGCCGTATATAGTATTTACGGCGGCCAAGTACTGTGAGTAAGCACCGACAAGAAGAAATATGGCTGTTTCATGCATAACCAAGGTGAAAGATTGTATGGCATAACCACAACCGGCCAAGTACTGTGAGATATAGTCATTGTTCTGAAAGGATTAAATCCGTCAGATGCTAATCCCAATCTAACATTCCGGATTTCACTTGAAAATAATGGATAACGTTCATCGAATTCCTTCCACGCGCGAGAGTCTGCAGGATGCCTCAGCAACCATCGTCTATTCTTTTCTCGGCATGCCATCTCATGAGTGTCGCGGTCTTAGATGACCAATACAAGCTTTGCAACCTTGGCTTTAAGGGAAAATACCATACTTTTTTTATCGCTACCTGCTTGGGAAGTTTATTCTTGCCACTTGTTTCCGCACCTTCACCGCTACCCCCTTCTTCTTGTTGCTTATATCTAGAGGCTCCACAAATTTCACATTTAGTAAGTTTTTCAGTTTCATTTCGAAACAACATACAATGATTAATGCACGCGTCCCACGTTTTATAACTGAAACCCAAATCTGCAGTCATCTTGTACGCCTCACGATAGGAACTTGGCACTTTCGCTGACTGAGGCAATGCCCTAATGAAAATTTTTAATAAAGAAGTAAATCCCTTATCGGCCACTCGATAATTAGCCTTCCAGTGCATAAGTTCTACAATAAATGAGAGTACTGTAAACTTATCACACCCTTCCCACAAGGCTTGATCAGCATCTCTCAAAAGTCTAAGAAACTTTGCGGTGGATGCATCTGATTGTACTATTTCTTCAGTTCCTGGCTGGTTACTATCCGGCTACCCATCCCTTCATGTACCATTCGCCTCATACAATCTTGCACGCCCAATTCAATTCCAATGCCATCTTCAGTTGTCCTATCATTCTTATACGCCGAAATGTACTCTTCCCCGTGCCTAATCCAATTCTTGTAATCTTTTTGAAATCCCACTTCAATACAATGTGATTTCACGGTTGCACGGTCTTTTTGGTAACGATTTGCGCATTTTTTACAAGGACAATATATTTCTTTAACACCAACAGACTTTTTTGAGAATGCAAAATCGAGAAAGTTGTTAACCCCAGACATATACTCATTTGAAATTCGATTATCCAAATCAATCCAACTTTTGTCCATATATGACTTGACTTGATATTTTTAACGTTAAAATACAACCTATATATAAGACCGAGAGACACAAATTTTAGAATAAAAATAAACTCATAAACAAACATAGTCTAAATATGTACAACTTTTGTCCAAATATAGATAATATACATTGTTGGAGCCTAGCCTATTAGTCGAACTTGGGCCCATAATATAGTATAACCCCATGACAACATTCATTCGTTCTCTCTCACAAGCCCCCCCCCCCCTAATTGAGAAGCTAATTTAAGGAACTATGTTGATGTGCAAAAGAATTGATGCACATGCGACAAAAGATTTGGAACTATTTTTAGGAACTAGGGGGATCTAACAAGACTATCCTGTGATTTCAGGCATGAATTATACATTGATAACGTGAAAAATTTGATTGTGGGTTCCCAGCCTCGAAAAGTCAAGATATAGATCATCTAAAACGGGAAGAGAATGTGGCCTACATTCTTAACTTGCAAAGGGACAGTGACATTGAGTATTGGGAATAGACATAGAATCCATCGTCAATAGATGCAAACAACTTGGAATACGCCACATGAGAAGGCCTGTAAGCACATTTCTCTTAATTCTCAATTGATGATATCAGCATGTAAAAATGGTGATTATGAACTATATTTGGGCTCCATTACTGTGTGCTATGTTATGAATTGACAGCAAAAGATTTTGATCCAGATTCGTTGAGAATCTTCCGAGCATGCTTTTGTGGGTATGGCAGATTGGGAGAGGAAACTGGTTCAGATCGTGTTCGGTCCCTTCGAGGAACCCGATAATCCCAAGAAGGTTTCTTAAGGTCAAATTATCGAGTAATTCTTTTTGTGAAAGTATTTAAGACTCTTTTCCTGTCCTTCAAGAAAGGGAACTTATTCATGAACTCCCTTTTTCTATCTTCGCATTGGGAGTAGTTATTATTTATAGAACATAAGCTACCACTTTCATTCCCTTCGATGAGGAGAGAAGCCGGGGGTGTGGGGCATGAGTTTTGCAACTACCACCGCTCGATGGAGATCTTCCGGAGCCGCATAGAATAAAACTTTGTTTTCATGGCGATTAATGTATAATAATGCGCTTGCAAAAGCAACTGTTGAGTTATAAATGAAGATGAATCTTTACTAGCAGCTGTTATATTTGTTCTCAAATCTGAAAAGATGTGCAGTTACAGCAATACCAACAACAACAACAACAAGAACAACAATAACGAATAAAGAATACCAACAACAACAACGAATGCAACAACTCACAACACCAAGAACAAAAAAACCCGTAAATTAAAAGTAAATTAGAAAAGGGGAAAGAAATGTATACTACGATTGTTGTTGATCGAAGAAATCAACGCTCAATTTCACTGGCTGGAGGAGAGAGAGAGAGAAATAGAAGGTCGATTTCAATAATCCACCACACCAAGAACAACAAAAACCAAAAATTAAAAGTAAACACAAATTCTTACCTGCTGATTTGGTCACCGGCGTCGAAAATTCATGCCCTAGCTGAGGAAAGAAAGAGAGACTGCTAAGATGGAGATAGCGCGAAACTGAATAGGGAAATTTGGGTTTCCCGGTATTTAATAACATTTACGACGGATATTGTACACCGCCGTAAATATTGTGTAACATTTACGGCAGACGCGTGTCCACCGCCTATAATAAGTACCTATATACGGTGGATTCTGATAAACCGCCGTATATAACTTCGATCTCATATACGTATATGCCAAATATACGTACATAACTTATTTACGGCGGCCTATACCGCCGTATATATTAAATATATACGGCGGTATGCACAACCGCCGTATATATTATCTATATACGGCGGACGCGTGTCCACCGCCGTAAATGAGCGCCATAAATAGCCTCCTTTCTTGTAGTGATATGGGGCCATTGTCACGAACTAAGATTGTTTAAAGAAGCACTAAGTCATGCCCTAGATCCAGTATAATAGATGGTGCGTTAAAATGGCACAAAGGGGACTACATGCACAATTACACGATTGTCAACCCGGTTACTTGGTAGTCAAAACGAAATGATATGGCTTAAGAGTTCAAATGCGACCAATTCGCGGGGCTAGGCTCACGGTTACAATGAAAGATATAAATATGCAAATAAACCAAGGTGAGAAAGTGAACTAAAGAATCTTCTCTCTCATATATGAACCAGTCCTCACTCAATATCCGCTCACCCAAAGAACCCAATGTCACAACCCCCAAACCTCAACTTTGACAATACTAAACTTGGGGTTGTTGACATTACCTCAAGTACTACTAGCACCAAACAATTGACTTTACACAACATAAGGGGCAAGTAATTTTTTTATAACATATATACATACATGAATCAACATATACTATGCATATCTAAACATCACAGATACATGAACATAAACAACTTCTTCTTTTTTTTTTTTTTTTTTTTTATACCTTGCCCCTATTTTCCATATAATCCTAACTTGTCCCTTGTTTCCCTTTGGTCTCAAGAATACCATTTTCACTCTTTGCTTTGGCCTTTTGTGACCCTTTTTCACTCTTTGCCTCACTTCCTAAATATGTCCCACAAATCCCATCATTCCCTAGTCCACCTTCTCACAAGGAAAGGAAATCCTAGTCTAAGTGTAAAAAGGGTAAGAAAATGCGGGTTGAAATGAAAGCGAATGGCGGTCTAATATAATCTCCCCACAAGGAAGAGATTCCATTCATTATCAAGGCTCAAAAAGGACACTAAGGGATGATTTTATTAGGTGACTAGAAAGCCGAAAGGTCCAGAAATGGGGTCCCTAAATAACCATATATACCATACATAACCTCTTGACGTGATATTGACAACCGTGCAACCATGTTCTAAGGTCCCCCGAGAATGTTAAGTGCTAATTAAATGACACTTAGTTCAATAACAAGGACCCGTGCAAAAGAAGTGTGTGGTGAAAATAATCATGCCTTGAATAATCTAATACAATCCCACTTTTATGTTTATATTGAACACAAGATGCACAAATTACACTCGAATCATCATGGACGTAGGGTGGCAACCCGAAATATAAACTACACAACCAATTTTTTTTTAACAACTACAAAAGCAATAAATCCTAACTAACATGATGATCAAGCAAACATATCAAGTACCCCACACCCCTAAACCTAAAACATGCATTGTCTCTAATGCATAAAAAATAGTGAAAATATAAGGGTGGGATACCTCAACCATCTACTGGGGCAGGTGAAAAGGAGGGTGGTCCCAATGACCACTAGAACTCTGGCTCTGATCTAGGGCCGGCAACCGGCTGAAGTACTGCTGAAGCATGGCCTCCTGACGAGCCCAATGTGCTTGGGCATCTCTTGAATGTTGAGCAAAATAATTCTGGTTCGCCTCGGCCTCCTCTCTCCACTGCAACACCAACTGGCCCAGAGTCTCGGTAAGTGAACTCAACTGGATGCCAAACCCCCTATTCCTCTCATCAATCTCGTCAAAATGCCCCTGAATAGACGTTATACTCTCATCAAATCTCCTCATGAATCCCTCTCTAACATGCGCTTTTCTTTGCCCCTCTTCATCCTCACTTTCTTCTTCTTCTTCTTCTTCCTCCTCATCATTCCCCCGAGAACTGCCTTCACCCATACTAGATGATGCTACACTCCTCATTGGGTGGCTCTTCTCCTTATATGATTTCCAGTTGACTCCACTCTTGGACTTCAAATCTTTGGTCCTTTCTTCCTTCAAAGCCACTTTGGCTTTTCCACACAAGGCAATGATCAAAAGAGGGAAATTATGATTGGTCTTGTTCAAGTCCATTGACGTACGCCAAATTTCATCGGAAATAATTCTTCCCGTGTCGACGTACTTGCCTTGCCAAATAAAATGCATTAGGATCGCCCTCTTCCAAGTCACTTTGTTAAAATGACTGCTTGGCAAAATCTTTTCACAGATGAAGCGATGTAAATACCATAATGGTTCCGGCAAATTTTTCGTTAAAACTACAGTTCCATCCTTCATTTGGCTTACATCAAGGCCAACAAATGTGTCAAGAACCAAGTGCATGTGTGACTTCCAATTACCCCGGTTGATTATCGTCATGGCCTCGGTGAACTCACATTCCAAACCGGGTGTGTCGCTAGTCATGGAGAAAAAATCATTTATCATTGCCGCGGAATAATTCACATGTTTTCCCCGGACATAAGATATTCCAGTGTGTCCTATTTCCGCCATGTTCGCATAAAACTCCCTAACTATCACACTTGATCCCACATTCAACAATTTGCTACCCAATTTTTTCCATTTATATTTTGTCACAATGTGATCAAGACCCATATTAGTAAAATCAAACTCCCCTTCCACATTGAATCCAACTTTTTCCCAAATTATAAAAAATTGCTCGGCCATTTTCCCAATCCATTTGTGTTTATCCGATGGAGGGTGACCCGGGCCAATTACGTTGGTAGTCTTTTGCTTTTTCGACATATTTCTATCAAAACCCAGCTAGACATAATGCAAAATAAGTGAAGAATGATCTTACTTTGAACAATTGGGGTCGCCGGAAGTTGACCAGAGGTCCGCCGGAAAGTTCACCGGAGTTCGAGAAGATGACCGGAGTGAGCGGTGGATGGACTAGAGTTGCTTCTCTTCAAGAATCTTTCTTCAATTCGAGCTAGGATTCACGAAATCAACAAACCCATTTTCTTCTTCCACTTTGGAAAATTTCTTCAATAATGGCTTCAAAGTGTTGATTTAAGGAGGAGACTTCAGTTTAGAGGGAGTATATGGTGAGGGGAAGAAAATTTGGTGAAGAGTGATGGAAGATTTTTAACTTTGTTGGGTAGATTCTTAGAGAGAAATGAAGAAATTTAGAGAGAGAGAAAGAGGAATTCGAAAATAGAGCGAGAGAGAGGGAGGGCGGCTGTAACTGAGAGAAAGGAGAGAGAGAGAGAGAGAGAGAGAGAGAGCGAGAGAAAGGCTGAAGGGTTTTTGGAAAATATTGACCAGCTTGACCATCTTGGGCGGTCGCCCTAGTGACTTGGGCGGCCGCCGTAGACCTTCAGGCCTTCTTTGGGTGATCGCCCTAAACCTTCAGCGGATGCCCTTATGTCTCGGCCTGACTTGGGCGGTCGCCCAGTGACTTGGGTGGCCGCCCAAACTTCTATTTCAGCCAGAATTTTTTCTATTTTAGCCTCATCTATTCAGCTTCAGTTCCATTGCCCAAATATTCAATGGTTGAGTTTAAAATTCTGCAAATCACCACAAAACAAAATACCAAAGCATAATACCTATTGATGCAAAATAAAAATGACATAAAATTAAAATGTTTTTCGAGGGTGACACTATAAACACTCTCCTATGTTACAAGATACCCCATGAGGACTTTGGCTCGGTCTCCAGAATGGCGGCCAGATCAGGAATCCCCTTTTGTTCCGATTTGGGTTGGATTTCCAGGTCTCCCAATTCATCTAATGAACAAGTCTTTCTTATTTCTTTCCTTCGAATATTGGTTCACCTCTCTCGCTTGACAAAGCTACTGCTGAATTATCTCGTCCTAGTATTGCAAAGATTTTAGTTAAAGTTGACGTATTGAAAAAGCTGCCTCATGAGATATTTATTGATTGTGGAGATGCGTGCTCAAGTTTTTACCAGAAAGTGGAGTATGATGTTATTCCTAAATATTGTAAACATTGTTTCATGTTTGGCCATGATATTTCTTTGTGTCGAAAAGCTAATCCTAGTTTGAATGAGAAATTGCCAAAACAGGTGAAAGAGAAGGTTTATGTTCCCAAGAAAACGAAGGATCATATGGACTTTAATGCATTGGAAGATGGAAATTTGCTTTGTTTTGGGTGTTATCTTGGGTGATAATGCTTTGGAAATACCAATAATGAGATACATGCTCAAGTAACACCAACAAATGATGTAGCTACGGCTCAAACCACCGTCGGCCAAGCCGGAGAAAAATGAAGGAGAGGCCGTCCCATATCATGCTCGAAGAGGTGTGCCTCTTTCCAATGCTGTTATCAAATCCTGCAGAAAGTGTCAAAATATGTTGTCAAGGGGAACGATGGTTCTCAAAATATAATGGAAGAAGTGCGAATGCATAAGGTTGTTAGCCCTCAAGTTTTGGTTGCTGCTACCAAGGATGATGGTTCGACTAGCATTGTGGCTGTTCAAGAAAACTTGGTAGATGGAAATATAAATAAAAAGGATGGTTCGGTTACTCCTATGGAAAATAACACGGCTGTTCATGTTGGTGTTGTTGGTGACAATGCTCCAACAAATGATATGGAGGCTATTATGTGCAACATTGCTCTTTATAGGAGTCTCATCCTCCCCAACCTTTCGTGGTTTGTGGAAGATAAATCTCCGGAGCGTTTTCGGCTTCAAGGGCCCCTTATTCTTTTGTTCTTGATATGGTGGCTATACTCTTTTTACTCCGTCTCACAAAAAGAATACAAATGCTGATGGCTTCACAATGGTCTCTAGAAAATGGCGTGGAAGGTCGGCTTCTCCTCCTGATAATTTTGTTTGATGGGATTTGGTTCTTTCCTTTCCCCTTTAATAGCTTAAGGTTTTGTTCCCCCCCTCCTCTTGTTTTGGGGCGGTCCAGATGGACTTGCACCCCTCCCCTTAGTTTCCTTGATTTTATTGTTGGCTTTAAGCCCCACATTGTAGATTTCTTTCCGTTTCCGGTGGTTACCCCCACCGTGCTTTGTTTCTTTTATTTTATTTATAAAATCTAGGGAGCTACGTCTCCTTTCGTTTAAAAAAAAAAAAGACTTTTAAATTAATTTTAGATTGCAATCAATTACCAAACTTTATTCTTTGGTTTGACCTTTCAAAAGAGATCGTATTTCACAAAAATCGCTCTTTCATGCTTCAAAATGTCTCTTCTTGGGATCCTTTCCTTTTACCTCCTCGTGAGATTCCTTCCCAAGATTTCGCATCTCGTTATCTCTTCGTGAGATTCCCTACGGAGATTAAGCACCTCATTTTCTCCTAGTGAGATCATTCTCGTTATCTCTTCATGGGATCCTTTTCTGTTATCTCATATTGAGATCTTTCTCGTTATCTTTTCATGAGATTCCCTTCTGAATCAAAACTTTCTCTCTCTAACTTCTCTCTAAGCGATTTTTCTCTCTTCCGTGTCTCTAGGGTTTTGCCCTAGGGGCATTTGTCGGCAGCCATGGCCTCACCGGCCGCCTATTTCCCATCAATGAATTCTAGTAATTCTAATCCATACTATTCCCCATCCATGCAACAGCAATCACTCTTGAATTCAAACCCTAACCCTATTGTGTCGGCGCAAACACCTCATGCAAACCCTAATGCTCATGTGCCGCCTTCCAGTTCTTTTTGCCCTCGCAATCGAATCAAAACCTTCTTCCAAATCTTTTCTTGATCTTTTTCTAAACCATCTAAACCTTCCCAAGATGGATTGATGCACTCATCAAATAATATGGCTGACCTGGTAATCCCAACTGGTAATTATAAAGGTACACCATCTGTTAAGCTTTCGAAAGCTTTAATTGATTTGTTTGCTTTGCCATTCCAATTTACTCTTGTTGGTAAGTTTGCGCATGGAAGGCCTTCTATGGAGGATGCTAGGATTGCTTTTGCAAAGTTCCAACTTAAGGGTAATTTTAAGCTTGGACATTTGGATAATCGTCATTTATTAATTCAGTTGTCGAATGAGGAGGATTTTCAGCGTCTCTTTATGAAAGAAGTTTGGTATGTAACTCGTTTTCCAATGCGTACTCTTGCGCTGGTCACCTGCGTGGAGGCTGAACTAGAATCTCCCATTGTACCGGTGTGGGTAGGCTTCCCAAATCTGCCGGTTCACTTGATGAATAAGCGTTTCCTCTTTCTTTGCGGCGTCAAATATAGGTACTCCTTTATCTCTAGATAAGGCTACAGCGGAGTTATCTCGGCCTAGTATTGCTAAAGTTCTGATACAAATGGATGTAACAAAGAAGTTTCCTAATGAAATCTACATAGACTGTGGGGATGTGTGCCCTAGCTTCTTTCAGAAAGTGGAATATGATAACTTGCCAAAGTATTGTAAGCATTGCTGTATGTTCGGGCATGATATTTCCGTTTGTAAAAAGGCAAATCCTAATTTGATTGCCCCTAAACCATCGGTTGATAAAGGAAAATCTGAGTTGGTATATGTTGCTAAAAAGATTGATGCTAGTCAGGATGTGGGGAAGGTAAAACAGTGTCAGCAATCTAAGGAAGACCCTAAGAATTTGGCTAATGATCCTAATGTGAATGGTGCTTCAAGTGCCGCTAAGGTGAATGGTATAGCGTCTGACATTGATGTAATTGATATTAGCTCAGGTAATTTTAAGATTCCAGCTGCTACTGATGTTGGTGGTTGTTTGGAAGGCTCTCGTAAAGCTGGGGTTTTTCCTTCTTTAGCCAAGTGAGGCATTCCTCTCCCTGATGCTGTTAATAAAGCTCTTCAAAGAGCATGTTCTGAAGTTGTTGATAAAAATGAGGGTAAGAAGGATGATGAGTTGACTATTATCCAAAAAAATATTGACGATCATAGGCTCCAACAGGAGCAGCTTTGTGTCAATTTGATGCCTGAGGTAGAGGCTGCTGTTATTCATAATGAAGATTTAGTGTCGGAATTAAATTTGTCTCCTAGGGTACATTACCACAACTTTTGTCACTGAATTGGCGGGTTCTACTCCGTTTAACATTCCTATATCTCATAATGCTGATGCGGATAGATTTACTATGGTTAAGTCTAGAAAGAATCGAAGTAAATCAGTTTCTCCTCCTTATTAGTATCAACTTTGGTGGTTCTTCCTGTACTTTATTTATCTGTTTTACAATGGTTTCGTTAATTTATTGGAATGTTAGAGGTATTGGTAATAAGGCTTCTCTTCGTCGTGCAAAGAGGTTATTCCGTTTGCATGGGTCTTCTTTTCTTGCCATTTCGGAACCTATGCTTCCTAATAATCAGATTTTCAAATACAAAAGGTTGTTTGGGTGTGGGGGTTGTACAGCGAATACTAATGGTAAAATTTGGGTGTTTTGGAAACAAGATTTTGATTGTAGGGTTATTCGGGATTCGGCCCAAGAGATTACTCTTCAAATTATTCATTCTTTTTGGGAGGACAGTATTAATGTTACGGTGGTGTATGCTAGTTGTGATAGATACATTCGCAGAGAGCTTTGGGATGAAATTATGGATTTGAGTTCTTGCAAGGATCCTTGGTTTGTTACTGGTGATTTTAATTGTGTCCTTGATCAATCTGAGAAGATGGGTGGTAGACCTATTAAGAGAAATGTTGTTCTGAATTCTCGATATGGTTCAATTTTCTCGGGCTTATTGATGCGGTTATACTGGTAGTATGTTTACCTGGGTTGATAAACCTAAAGGGAAGCCTTCTATTTTTCAAAGACTTGATAGAGCTTTCTATAATTCAGCTTGGTTAGATAAATTCCATGCTACTACTGTTTCTCATATTAATCGTACTTGCTCAGATCATGCTCCCCTTGTTGTTCAAGTGAAAGTTCATGGTGATAATATTCATGGTAGTTTCAGATTCCTTAATATCTGGGCTATGCATGATTCATTCCGTTCAGTTGTTGAAAATTCTTGGAACTTGAATATGGATGGGAGGCCGCTTGTTTGTTTTGCTAAGAAGCTTGCTAGGCTTAGAAAGGATATTTCAAATTGGAATAAAAATATTTTCAGTCGGGTTGATCAACAAGTTAAAGATGCTGAAGATGAGGTCTGTCGCTGTGAGCTTGACCTTCAAAATGATACTAATGATAACACTAGGGCTGCTCTTTGTATGGCTCAGGCTCGGCTCCTTGCTAAGCTTAAGATGGATGAAGATTTTTGGCGTCAAAAGGCTAATATTTCATGGATAAAGGATGGAGATAAGAATTCGAATTTTTTTCATTCATATGTTCGAAAGAAGAGGCAAAAATTATTTATTCATCGAATTCAGAATAGAGATGGAATTTGGCTCTCAAAAAAAGATGATATCCAAAGTCGCCGTTGATTTTTTCTCGGACCAACTTCAAAGCCCCGTTGATAATCCCCAGGATGATATTACGATGTCATTCCTCGCCTTGTCAATGATGAAGAAAATGAGAGTCTCACTGCTGTTCCGTCAATGAAGGAGATTAAAGATACGGTTTGGCTGATGAATAGCCAAAGTGCAGCGGGTCCGAACGGGTTTAATGGTTTTTTCTATAAGGAGTATTGGGACATCATCAAAGCTGATTTTTGTAAGGTCAAGCTTTCGAATTTTTCTCTGGTTTTTCTCTTCCTCGGAGTTGGACTGCCACTCTTATTGTTATGCTTCCTAAAGTTAGTGCTCCTACAAAATTTAATGAGTTTCGTCCGATAAGTCTTTGTAATTTCTCTAATAAAGTTATTACAAAGATTCTTACTTGTCGGCTCGCTTCTCTTTTGCCTCGTATTATAGCTCCTCAGCAGAGTGGTTTTGTCCAAGGTCGATTAATTCATGAGAATGTGCTTCTTGGGCAGGAGCTTGTGCAATCTGTAAAGAAAAAGGCCAGAGGTTCTAATGTGTGTTTAAAGCTTGATATGGCAAAATCTTATGATCGAATATCTTGGTTTGCTACGATTAAAGTCATGCGCAAGTTTGGTTTCTCTGAAGTTTGGAATGATTTAATTTTTCGTTGCATTTCTTCGTGTTGGTTTTCTGTGCTAGTCAATGGAGAATCGTGTGGTTTCTTTCATTCTTCTCGTGGGCTTCGACAAGGTGACCCAATTTCCCCTACCTTGTTTATTATTGCTGCTGAGGTTCTCAGTAGAGGCCTGAATATGCTCCATTCGAATATTCCTCGTTTTAGATACCGGGCGCATATTAACACTCCTATGATTTCTCACTTAGCTTACGCCGATGATGTCATTATTTTCTGTAATGGGTCGAAGGAGTCTATGGAAGCTCATATGAGATGTTTACAGTGGTATCAATCCTTTTACGGGCAATTGGTGAGTATATCGAAATCTTGTTATATCTTGGGTGTAGAAGATGAAAATAGAGATGCTATCATTACGGAAGCAACGGGTTTTGTCAAAAAAAAACTTCCCTATTTCTTATCTTGGGTGTCCTTTGTATGTGGGACGGAAGAAAATTTCCCTCTTTGATTCGGTCATTGCTAAAATGGAAGATAGATTAGCTACTTGGAAAGGCAAAATCTTATCCTTTGGTGCCAAGCTTACGCTTATTCAATCGTGTCTTCAAGCCATTCCTTTATATTATATTTCTCTCTTGGAGCCTCCTAAAGGTGTCATTGCGGCAATGTATCGAATTATTGCCAATTTCTTTTGGTCGATGAAGATGGGAATAGGAAATGCCATTGGGTTCGTCGTTCTCGTCTGTTTGACCTACTTGTGAAGGAGGTTTAGGTTTGAGGAAGTTTGAAGATATTGCTAAAGCTTTTGCTATGAAGCTTTGGTGGCGGTTTCGGGGTCATAATTCCTTATGGGCTGACTTTATGATGGCCAAGTACTGCTTTGGTACTCATCCTATGGATGCTGCTCCATCTTCTTTCTCTTCTCATATTTGGCGTCGTATGTTACATGTTAAAGATATTGTTGAAGCTAACATTGGTTGGAGAATTGGGAATGGGGAAATTTCAATTCATGAAAATTGGCTTGATGGGTTTCGGGACCTTCTTCCTGGGAATCACATTGAAGTTAAGTCATTGTTCCAAAATGGTATGCCTCGGAATGATCATATTATTGATGTATATGGTCCGCAGTTCTTGCAATCTATTCAAACTCAAAATATCTCCATCTCCAATGTTCCGGATCAATTATATTGGCTTCCATCTTGTAAAGGTCAGTTCTCTATATCTTCAGCTTGGCGTATTTGTAGGGATTCTGGGTCGCATGATGTTGTTTTTGATTTTTGCTGGCATAAACATGTCCCTCTCAAAATCTCTATCTTTATGTGGAGACTTCTGCATAATGGTATTCCTACTGATGTTGCTATTCAACGCAAAGGTGTTTTTTTGGCTTCGGGTTGTGTCTGTTGTGTGGCTAGATCTCTTGAGGATGTGAATCATCTTTTCGCTCATAGCGAGATTGCTAGTAAAGTTTGGTCTGCTTTTGCTAATATGCTGGGGGTTCCTTTATTTTATTATAGCATTCGGTCTATTCTTTCTAGCTGGTGGTTTGGTAAATCGATGGGTTTTAGCCCGGGTATTAAGTGGCTCTGTCGGGTGATGCCTTGTTTCATTGTTTGGGAGATTTGGAAAAGTCGTAATAATGCTAGATTTGAGAATATTGATATGAAGGTTGACTCAATCATTGGGGTTGTTATTGATCAAGTTTCTCTTGTTGTAAAGGCATTCCACGTTAATTTCAAGTTCTATCATGGTGATTTTGATATCCTTAGGCATTTCTCTATATGTTCTAGCTCATCCTCTTCAAAGCTGTTGAGATTTGTGGTGTGGAAATCTCCTTCCCTTGAATTGTTTAAGCTGAATACTGATGGGGTAGTGAAGGGTAATCCTGGGTTGATTTCGGGTGGTGGTGTTTTTCGAAATTCTCATGGAAATCTGAAGTTTGCTTTTTCTAACTTCTATGGAGTGGGCACTAATATGGTTGCGAAAGCAAAAGCTGTTTTGGATGGCCTAAACTATGCTGTTAATTTTGGTATGTCGTCGCTTTGGCTTGAAGTTGACTCGGAGATTCTCTTGAAGATCTTGATTTTGGATTACCATATCCCATGGTCTATTTGGTATGAAGTTCAACAAATTAAAAAGATCATGTTGTGGATTCGTGTTTGAGTCTCTCATATTCTTCGTGAAGGAAACCGTGTGGCTGATGGTCTTGCTAACTTTGCTTCTTCTTCAAGATCAAATACTTGTTTCTACTCTCCCAAGGATCTCCCGCATGATTGCTTAGGGTGCATATAAATTGGATAGAGCTTCCATACCTTATGTTAGGATTTAATTGCTGATTTTATGGCCGGTATTTTATGTGTTTCGAATTTTCTTGGTTGTTTTGCCGGCACATTCTCACCGGGGTCGTCGTGGTGTCCCTTCTCTCCGCTCTTGGCTGTTGTGATGTTGGTTCTTTGCAAGGTCTCCGGTGGCGTGAGTGTTTCTGCATGGGCACGGATCTTTTTGTTCTGGTGTTTGTTCACGCTTCGCGTTTGTTCTTCTTGGTATTTGGCTTGTGCGGTCGCACAAGTGCCACGGTTTGCCATTTCAAGGAGGCCGCCCTAGTCTCTTGGCCGTGTGTGGCCTGCCTGATCTGGCCGAGGTTCTTGCCTGGTGGCCCTCCTTTTGCATTGGCCTGTTTCCTTTATTTTAGGTCTTTGGTTGGTTTGATTTTGCTTTTTATTTTTGGTGTATCTTTTATTTTTAGCTCCCTCCCCTTTCATGTAGAGGATCTTACAGGTTGTGTAAGAACTCCCCCCTGTTTTTTTCTGGTGGTTGAGGTTGTCATGTCCCCCACCATTTTTGTAATCTTATTTTTCGGTTTTAATAAAATCTAGGGAGTACCGTCTCCTTTCGCCAAAAAAAAAAAAAAAAAGATTCCCTTCTGAGATTACGCATCTCATTATCTCTTCATGAGATCTTTCCCGTGACCTATTCGTATGACCTCTTCCCATTAACTCCTCGAGAGACAGTCCTCATTACGTCCTCATGAGACCATTCTCGTTACCTCCTCATGAGACCATTCTCCTTATCTCCTAGTGAGATCTTTCTCATTTTCTTTTTGTGAGATTCCCTCTGGAGATTAAGCATCTCATTTTTCTCATAGTGAGATCTTTCCGTTATCTCCTCGTGAGATTCCTTTCCAAGATTTTGCATCTTGTTATCTATTCGTGAGATTCACTCCCGAGATTTTGCATCTCGTGAGATATTTTCTGCTATCTCCTCGTGAGATATTTCCTGTTATCTTCCCGTGAGATCTTTTCTATTATCTCTTCGTGAGATTCCCTCATGAGACCATTCTCGTTATCTCCTAGTGAGATCTTTCTCGTTATCTTTTCGTGAGATTCCCTCCGGAGATTAAGCATCTCATTTTCTCCTAGTGAGATCTTTCCGTTATCTACTCATGAGATTCCTTCCCAAGATTTTGCATCTCTTTATCTCTTCGTGAGATTCTCTCCCAAGATTTTGCATCTCGTGAGATATTTCCTGCTATCTCCTCGTGAGATATTTCCTCTTATATCCTCGTGAGATCTTCCTATTATCTCTTCGTGAGACTCCCTCTCTAGATCTCGCATCTCGTTATCTCCTAGTGAGATTTTTCCCGTTATCTTCTCGTGAGATATTTCCTGTTATCTCCTCTAGATCCTTTTCCATCTTCTCCTCGTGAGATCCTTTCCTATTATATCTTCGTGAGATTCTCTACCGAAATTTTGCATCTCGTTACCTCCTCGTGAGATACTTTCCTGTTATCTCCTTACGAGATCCTTTCCCATTATCTCCTCGTGAGATCCTTTCTCATTATCTCCCCATGAGATCCTTTCTCGTTATCTCCTCGTGAGATACTTTCCTGTTATCTCCTTACGAGATCCTTTCCCATTATCTCCTCGTGAGATCTATCCCGTTATCTCTTTTTGAGATTCTCTCTCAAGATTTCGCATCTCGTTATCTCCTCGTGAGATCCTTTTCCTGTTATCTCCTTGTGAAATCTTTCCTATTATCTCTTCGTGAGATTCTCTCCTGAGATTTTGCATCTTGTTATCTCTAAGTGAGATCCTTTCCTGTTATCTCCTTGTGAGATCCTTTCCCATTATCTCCTCGTGAGATCTATCTCGTTATCTGTTTGTGAGATTCTCTCTCGAGATTTCGCATCTCGTTATCTACTCATGAGATCCTTTCCTATTATCTCTTTGTGAGATTCTCTCCCAAGATTTTGCATCTCGTTATCTCTATGTGATATCTTTTCCTATTATCTCCTCATGCGATCCTTTCCCGTGAGATCCTTTTGTTGGTGTAATGCCCTAGGCTTTAGTTATGTTTAACTGAAAACCGTTATGTATCATCTTTATCGTTTATGTTTATTATTTGATTATTATATAGTTTGCATATTTATTGTAATAATCTCCGTCCCTAATTATTAAGAGAATAATTAGTATAATTGTCAATGGATAATCATATGATGATTATATGCATAGAGATGCACATTGAAATTATGGGTACTTGTTAGAGAACAAGTGACTGGACTTGACCCGTATGAGATTTATGTCATGGTCAAATGTCATAAATCTCATAAGGTTACTTCATTTAGTCCCTAGACCTGAGATTATCATGACCTTACATATGATGAAAAGTTATGTTTGATTTTAGTCAAACGGTATCTTAACACGATATCTATAAAGGCTATCTTTGGCATGATCGGATTCATGATGGGAAGGATGATAAGTCAAGATGGAATTTGTCCTCAAAAGAGAGATGTTTTGCTTGGGCCCTCGATGAGTGATAATGATGAAAGCGTGTGGCCACACCCCAATATGATTGGACTATCATTATACTCAAGATCGAGAAAGCATTGAACAAATACAAGTTGACGTGGACCATGACTTGTGTTCAATATAACATCGTGAGACAAAGGGAGAAATGGAAGTGTACCATTGGAAACGTGAACTCTTACGTTGTGTTATTTGGGTGAACATAATGGCTTGCTAGAGTCCGCTTATGTCTTATGAGGGTCGATATGATCGGACTCATTGCCAACATAATACAATCCTATTGGGTCACACACAAATAGAATGAGTTGGTTGAACCAAGGGAAGAATGATTGAGAGTTTCAGATTTGGCAACTTATGTCACGCGACATAACTAGCCACCGGCTAGTTATGTCACGCGACATAACTAGCCACCGGCTACTTATGTCGTGCGACATAACTAGCCACAGACGCTTTTTTGACAGCCTGTTCTCCTAATTCGATTAGGAAACATATTTACACTAAAGTAGTATAAATATGTGAGGTCTGTCAACCCTAAGGTCTGGCCGAAATTTTCAAGGAAAAATCATAACAAAAATACTCTCAATATTCCTCCATAAGTTTTAGGAATCTAGCAATTCCCAACCCGAGAATTGTTCTTGACATTCATATTTGTGTGGATTACCAAAAGAGGGTCTTAGTTTTGTTCAAACAAATCAAAGACCTAGAGTTCAAATCTGAAGATCCAAAGGAGTTGAAGATTCGAAGATTTGAAGATCAAAAGTTTGTGATTACGAATCACATAATTATCCGTTCGATAGCTCAAGACCGGAAAGCAATTTAGGTTGGTAAATTCTATCTCATAGCAATTCAATTTAATCATATAGAACGGATCTTAGTGGCTTCGGGTTTTGTGTTAATTTTATGCTTAATTCCGCCGCGCATGGACCCATAAAACCCAACAAAGTGGTATCAGAGCCCCGTTAGTATGGTTAAGTTTGAATTAACATGCTAGAATGATTATATAAATTGTTTATATGTTCGTTGCATGTTTTTGTATGCGATAGAATTTTGATTGTTTATGTGAAACAATGTGAAAATCGTTTTCGAATTATGCTGAATTAAATCAGAAAAGGGTTGTTTTATATGATTTAATTGCATGTAATCTGAATTGATTGAAATCTGAAATCTCAAGCGAATCAAGCTACCTATGTCGTGCGACATATTAAGCCAAAGGAGGAAATCTCGGTAATCTGGCTATGTCACGCGACATAACTAGCCACATCGGCTAGTTATGTCACACGACATAATAAGCCAAAACCGGCGTAATCAGCTTGTTCAATTTTTCTCGCTATTCTCGTGATTGTGTTTACAATCTGATATGTTCATATGAAAATCTGGATGTTATAAAATTGAGTTTATAAGTCCGCGATAGATTGATTCATTGATATACATGATTAATTGATTAAAATGTGATTTTAATAATTATTGCAATGTATATGAAAATATGGATGTTATAAAATTGAGTTTATAAGTCCGCGATAGATTGATTCATTGATATGCATGATTAATTGATTAAAATATGATTTTAATAATTATTGCGATGCATGTTTTATTTGTTCTTACATGTTAAGAATTTTTTTTTTAAATTAGATGTTTAGTTGAAACATGATATTTAGTTTCCTAATATGTTTAGATTTAGACATTGTAAATTTTGGATCTTATGATTGTTTATGGAAACAAGTCATAAATACGCGAAATTTAAAAGGAAACTAATTGTTTATAAAAGGTAGTGATTATGTTGCCAAATCAGAATTGATTTCTAATTGTGCATGACTAGGTGAGTTTTGTCTAAGGAAGAGTTGGTACTTAAGAAGTCCTTGTGGCTCACCTATCTTCCTGGGAACTTACCTGGTGCATGATTATGACTATCTTTGCTGATATGCTTATAATCTACCTTAAAGAACCTTCATTTAACTTTTAAGTTCTTTTATGCCAATTCATGATTAAACACTTGAGACCAATCGGATAGTTTTGGGTGGGCTTGCCATAGCAAGGTACTTTGATTCTATTCCGTTTGCGAGCAAGATGAGGAAATGGTGATTCCTGTACGTTTAATATGAATGAACTTAATTGGGTTATCAAAATGGTTTTGGACCCAAGGCATAAGATGAGATTAAAATATGCTTAGACATATGATGTCTTAAATAAATCTCATAAAAGATCCTAAGAGTCATATACGATATGATTGATGTTTTCTACCTAATTAGTTTAATCTTGAGCGGTGCGCCATAGCGTACTTGAGATTAAATTAAAGATGGATCTTAGTCCTAAGAGTCATATACGATATGATTGATGTTTTTCTACCTAATTAGTTTAATCTTGAGCGGTGCGCCATAGCGTACTTGAGATTAAATTAAAGTTGGATCTTAGCCCATTAAATGCATATTATGCTTATTTGCATTGGAAGGTGTATGATTTAGTGGGAGTATTTGTAAAATACACTATTTGCTCTTAAATGATAAATGTGTTGAAATTGATATGTGTTCATATAATTTGTATATTTTGTTGTAGAAGTAGCATTACATAATGATAATTGCGATTCGTCCTTATGAAGGACAAAGTTTGAAAGGAACGATACATATAATTCGATTGGATCGAAGCCTAAAGAATGGTTCTTGGGTAAATGTGTACATTCTTGACGAATCCGTTCCTACTGAACCCACTGCAAATGTTGCAAAGGGCAAATAAGGAAGCAACATTAGAAACATATTGATGATTCTCGACAATATTGCTTGCCTTGTATTTGCCACCGTGTTTAAAGGCTCTTATGAAGAACCTTGAGCACATGATAACTATTCTTTTGTTCTAGCACACCGCATAAAGGAAATGTTCCAAATGCGAACTAGGCAAAAGATATATGTTGTGGTGAAGGCTCTCAATTCATATGATGAAAGAAGGAGCAATCCGCAAATTGTGTTAATGGTTGACACAATAAAAGGGTTCATAAAGGAAGAAAAAAGAAAAAAAAAAAAGGTAAAGCAAAAGTTGCTAAACCTAGGACAAATGTTGTCAAAGCCGAAGAGGTCAAACCCAAAGTGTCTCAAAAGGATGCAGTTTGCTATCATTGCAATAAGATTGTCATTGGAAGCAAAGTTGCAAGGCTTATTAGGAAGGCCTAAAAGGTGAAGAAGGGCAATATGATTGCTACTACTTCAAGTATCTATATGATAGATATTTTTCTTTCGACTTCTTGTTCTTGGGTATATGATACAGGATTGAATCCCACATTTGTTTAAATGTGCAAGGAACAAAGAATAGAAAGCTACTCAAATAAGGTAAATTAAACCTAAGCATGGGAATGGATATGTCATTGAATGGTCTTCATATCCGTGATGATAAGATACAAAATAATATTGAAGATATCTATAATATAAATGGAAATCTAAACCGAACAATATGAACAACGCGTTCATATGGCATTGCCGGCTTGGTCAAATAAATAAGAAACATATATCTAAACTCCATTAACATGGACTTTTAGACTCATATGACGATGAATCATTTGAGGAATGTGGATCTTGTTTATTGAGATTATTGATCAAACCACCCTACACTAAGAGTAGTGGGAGGGCTAGTGACTTATTGGTCATTATACATGAGATGTATATGGACTGTTAAGTAGCATTGCTAGGGGAAGACTTCGGTATTTCATCACATTTCACTAAAGACTTATCTAGATATGACTATGTCTATCTGATGAAGTTCGAAGGTGAATCGTTTGAGATGTTTTGAACATTTCAAAGATGAAGTACAAAACAACTTGGTAAAACTGTTAAGTACTTCGATTAGATCGAGGTGATGAATATTTGAGCCAAGAGTTTGACAATCATCTCAAAACTATGAAATTGTTTCAAGAGTTGACTCCACACTGAACACCACTATGAATGGTGTATCTCGAAAGGAGGAATTGAACCTTGTAGGACATGGTTCATTCGATGATGTGTCAATAGACTTTCCTATTTCCTATTTCCTTTTGAGGAT
The DNA here is from genome assembly GCA_022495995.1 of Adenophora triphylla var. japonica. NCBI lineage: Eukaryota > Viridiplantae > Streptophyta > Magnoliopsida > Asterales > Campanulaceae > Adenophora > Adenophora triphylla. The sequence goes on from JAFEMH010000677.1 coordinate 173,087, forward strand.
ATGCATTAGAAATAATGCGGTTACACTGAATCGAGTCCCTACTAAATCGGTTCCTAAGGCCCCACATGAGATGTGGCATGGAAGAAAACTTAGTTTGTCTTTCATGAAGATTTGGGGTTGCGAATCTTATGTAAAGAGACTTGTCTCTTATAAGTTAGCACCAAATCTAACAAGGTTATTTTCGGATATTGATTTTACAATCACAAAGAGAACAAAATGTTTGTTGCTCTACACGATTTGTTTCTTGAGAAATAGTTTCTCAATAAAGAATCTAGTGGGAGTAAAATTAATCTTGAAAGAAGTTCAAGAACCCGAAAATAATATGGAACCAAGAGTAGAGACAGAACCAAGTTCACAAAGGAGTTGTGAAACCGGTTCAAGATGCACAAGTCCATCGTAGATTGGATGGGTCACGATCCGAACTCAAGGAATAATGATTTCTCGTTGCGGAAAGTGATAAAGTGAAAGTCATTAAGAATGACGATCCTACTTGCTATCAATAAGCGATGTCCCCTCCTAATTTGGATAGATGGTTATGAACCATGGAATCCAAATTACAATCCATGTTTGACAATCAAGTTTGGAACTTGATTGGGCTACCTGAAGGTGTCAAAACTAATGGGATGCAAGAAGGTCTTCAAGACCGACATGGATGGGAAGGTGTGTACTTTCATGACTAAGGATTGTAACAAAGGAATTTAGGCAAATTCATAGTATTGACTATGTTGAAACCTTTTTCGCCAGCCACAATGTCGAAGTCTCTGTTAGATTTTCAATTGCCATTATCACATATTGTGACTATGTGATATGACAAATGGATGTCAAACGACTTTCTTTAAATGGAAAGATTATTAAGGATGTGTAGAGTACACAACCCGAATAGTTTGTCGATCCAAGAAACTCTAATAAAGTATGCATGTTGCAAAGATCCATGAGATGGATTGATGCAAGCTTCAAGGAATTGGAATCTTCGTTTTGATGAATTGGTCAAAGAGTTTGACTTCATCAAAGAACAAAGATGAATCTTGTGTATGCATGAAATTCAGTGGGAGCGTAATATTATTTCTATTGTTTTATTACAATGATATCTTACTCATTGGAAAACAAGTTCCGACACTTAAGACTGTTAAGTCTTGGTCAAGGAAAGGTTTCTCAATGAAAGATATGGGTGAAGCCGATTACATCCTTGGCATCAAGATCTATAAAGATGGATCTAGAAGGATAAATTGGTTTGAGTCAGTGTTCACATTGACAAGATTCTTAGAAGAGTCTAAGAAGAGTAGCTTGTCAATGGGTCATGGTATTTCTCTTAGCAATATTCATTGTCTTATGACAACCGATGAGCAAAAAGGGAATGAATGAAGTTCCATATGCCTGCGGCACTTGGATCCGTCATGTATGCCATGATTTGTACTAGACCCGGCATCTCATGTGCTCTAAGCATGATGAGTCGATACCAATCGATCCCGTGATGAGAACCATTGGATGGCGGCCAAGATGTTCCTTAAGTACTTAAGAAGAACTAAGGATACGCTCTTGGGATTTGAAAGATTGGAAGTTAATCTTGTTGTAAAGCGTTACATAGGTGCTAGCTTCCAAACTAACAAAGTTATTTTAAAATCGCAATTAGGATTTGTGTTTATACTTATTAGAGGTGCGCTTTGATTGGAAGAGTTCCAAGCGTAAATTGTAGTCGATTCTACTACTAAGGCCGAATTTTGGCAACATATGATGTGGCTAAAAGAGGCGGTTTGGATCAAAAGTTCATTAGTGTTTTGGAAATGTTCCAAGTATCACTAATCGGTGAAACTTTGTTATGACAAATAGTGGTGCCACTTGTGCAAACAATGGAACCAAGGTCACAACAATGATCCAAACACTCACTTAGACGTTCTTCAAGGAATTCATAAAGAATGAGAAGACGTTAAAATATACAAAGTATCAACCGATGATGACATAAGGGATTCACTTACAAAGACCCTCGCACAGGCGGAAGCATGATGGTCATGTTAGATCCATGAGTATTCGATACATAAATGGAGCCTAGTGCAAGTGGGAGATGTTGGTGTAATGCCCTAGGCTTTAGTTATGTTTAATCGAAAACCGTTATGTATCATCTTTATCGTTTATGTTTATTATTTGATTATTATATAGTTTGCATATTTATTGTAATAATCTCCGTCCCTAATTATTAAGAGAATAATTAGTATAATTGTCAATGGATAATCATATGATGATTATATGCATAGAGATGCACATTGAAATTATGGGTACTTGTTAGAGAACAAGTGATCGGACTTGACCCGTATGAGATTTATGTCATGGTCAAATGTCATAAATCTCATAAGGTTACTTCATTTAGTCCCTAGACCCGAGATTATCATGACCTTACATATGATGAAAAGTTATGTTTGATTTTAGTCAAACGGTATCTTAACACGATATCTATAAAGGCTATCTTTGGCATGATCGGATTCATGATGGGAAGGATGATAAGTCAAGATGGAATTTGTCCCTCAAAAGAGAGATGTTTTGCTTGGGCCCTCGATGAGTGATAATGATGAAAGCGTGTGGCCACACCCCAATATGATTGGACTATCATTATACTCAAGATCGAGAAAGCATTGAACAAATACAAGTTGACGTGGACCATGACTTGTGTTCAATATAACATCGTGAGACAAAGGGAGAAATGGAAGTGTACCATTGGAAACGTGAACTCTTACGTTGTGTTATTTGGGTGAACATAATGGCTTGCTAGAGTCCGCTTATGTCTTATGAGGGTCGATATGATCGGACTCATTGCACAACATAATACAATCCTATTGGGTCACACACAAATAGAATGAGTTGGTTGAACCAAGGGAAGAATGATTGAGAGTTTCGTATTTGGCAACTTATGTCACGCGACATAACTAGCCACCGGCTAGTTATGTCACGCGACATAACTAGCCACCGGCTACTTATGTCGTGCGACATAACTAGCCACAGACGCTTTTGATGTACTGTTCTCCTAATTCGATTAGGAAACATATTTACACTAAAGTAGTATAAATATGTGAGGTCTGTCAACCCTAAGGTCTGGCCGAAATTTTCAAGGAAAAATCATAACAAAAATACTCTCAATATTCCTCCATAAGTTTTAGGAATCTAGCAATTCCCAACCCGAGAATTGTTCTTGACATTCATATTTGTGTGGATTACCAAAAGAGGGTCTTAGTTTTGTTCAAACAAATCAAAGACCTAGAGTTCAAATCTGAAGATCCAAAGGAGTTGAAGATTCGAAGATTTGAAGATCAAAAGTTTGTGATTACGAATCACATAATTATCCGTTCGATAGCTCAAGACCGGAAAGCAATTTAGGTTGGTAAATTCTATCTCATAGCAATTCAATTTAATCATATAGAACGGATCTTAGGGCTTGGGTTTTGTGTTAATTTTATGCTTAATTCCGCTGCGCATGGACCCATAAAACCCAACACCTTTCCCTTCCTTTTCCATTATCTCCTCATGAGACAATTATCCTTGCTTCCTTACGCGAGATAATTCTCGGTACTTTCCCTCGTACGTGATATAAGTCTTAGTGCTTTCGAATCCTTTTCTCGGCCGTCATCGTAATCCCGAATACCTTTCTGCGGCCGTTATCGTAAGCACGAATCCCTTCTTCGGCCGTCATCGTGAGCCCGAATACCTTTCTTCGGCCGTCATCGTAAGCCCGAATCCCTTCTTCAGCCAACATCGTAAGCTCGAATACCTTTCTTCAGCCGTCATTGTAAGCCCATATACCTTTCTTCGATCGTCATCGTAAGCCTGAATCCCTTCTTCGGCCGTCATCATAAAAGCCTGAATACCTTTTTTCGGCCATTATCGTAAGCCCGAATCCCTTCTTCGGCCGTCATCGTAAGCCCGAATACCTTTCTTCAGCCATCATCGTAAGCCCGAATACCCCGAATCCCTTCTTCGACCGTCATTGTAAGCCCGAATACCTTTCTTCGGCCATCATCGTAAGCCCAAATCCCTTCTTCGGCCGTCATCGTAAGCCCGAATCCCTACTTCGGCCGTTATCGTAAGCCCGAATACCTTTCTTCGGCCGTCATCGCAAGCCCGAACCTTTCTTCGACTGTCATCGTAAGCCCGAACCTTTCTTCGGCCGTCATCGTAAGCCACCTATCTTCGACCGTCATCCTAAGCCCGAACCTTTCTTCAGCCGTCATCATAAGCCCGAACCTTTCTTCGGCCGTCATCGTAAGCCCGAATCCTTTTCTTCGGCTGTCATCGTAAGCTCGATACCTTTTTACGGCAGTAATTGTAAGCCCGAATACCTTTTCTCGGCCATAATCGTAAGCCCAAACCTTTTCTCGGCCGTCATCGGAAGCCTGAATACCTTTTCCCGGCCGTCCTCGTAATCCCGAATACCATTTCTCGACAGTCGTCATCGTAAGCCCGAGTTCTTTTCCTCGGCCATCATCGTAAGCCCGAATACCTCTCCTCGGCCATTATCGTAAGCCCGAATTCCTTTTCTCGACGCCTTCGTAAGCTCCGAATATTTTCTCGACCGTCATCGTAAGCCCGAATCCTTTTCCTCGGCCATCATCATAAGCCCAAATCCTTTTCTCGGCCGTTATCGTAAGCCCGAATCCTTTTTCTCGGCAGTAATTGTAAGCCCGAACCTCTTTTCGGCCGTAATCTTAATCTCGAAATTCTTATACCATGCAGTAACTGTAAGCCCGAATCTCTCGCCAACTGAGTGGCAACGTATTTCCGACCAAGACACGAAATAAATCTTTCTCAATTCAGGTCGAGACCTCTAAACAGTCTCACTCTTGACGAATACCTCCAAATCATTCCCCGCAGTGCCTGGGGCCCCTCCAATTACCATCATACTTGAACTATGATTAGGTTTGATTTCCTCTCGAGATACGTAGGAATCCTATTAAAGGGATTCTTATTTTTATCGATGACCCCACTTCCTTCGTAAGTGATGTCGCCGAGGGGCTTCTGTACGTACCCCAATCCGGACCACTCTCCATCCGAGCTGGCGGAATGACACCGAGGGTCACTAATCCGAATAACGAAGTCTCGTGACTTTCCAAGGGTCAAATTGACCAAACAAAGCAAGGAAGGTGTTAGGCCCAATTGGTAGGAATCAGGCTATAGGGGGTGAATAGCCTGATTAAAAACTTTTTCTTGAAACTCTTCTAAACCTTTTGAAAATGTTGAATATCTATTCTCAAGGGTTAACCGATGGGACTAGTTTGCACAGCAGAAATGATATCGGTTAGAGAACTCACACAAATCGGTTAGGCAAGGGGTTTTCAAAGAGTAAGTTAAAATCTCATGAAACAGTTGTATTTTCCAAGTGAAGACAAACAAACAGGCAGTAACTAGAATCAACAGGTTGTGACCAGTTGAGAGATTATCAACCGGTTACAACAACACAAATAATAAACAAACACACAAGGAAATGACACAGTTGTTTGAAGAGGTTCATAGTGTTAAATAACTGCTACGTCCTCTACCAAGTTTGGTCAAAATTTGGATTTGTGAAAGTGCACTATTAATGATACCTAACTATTACAAATTGCATGCCCAATGATTGAAGGCTGCTAAAAGTAAAGTGACCACTAATGGATCGTGCAACAAGAATGACCAAGTGTTTTCTAGAGATGTGTTCACAAGTTGAACTGATTTCTCTAGGGTGTGTGTGTGTGATTCAATCAAAGTGTTCCAATCATAGTCTTGTTGGGGAACACTACATGAATTGATTGAAGGTGCTCAGTGTTTGTCCTAACAGAGATATGGTCTAGTGTTTATAAGGGACTTTAAATGCCTTGAACTTGAATGCTTGGAGGTTGGTAGTTCTTGGCAACTTACTCTCAAAGATCTTAAATGCACCAACCCTCTTCAATGCTTTGGAGAAACTATTTATAGTGAACTTCAAAATAGAGTTGTTGTCTCTGAAGAGGTTGAGGGGATGACTTCGACTGGCAGACATTTAATGAGGATATCTTTTTCATTTAATGCCTGAGGTTTGATGAAGATATTTTTCCGATGAGTAGTTGAGGTGATGTGAGTACTGGTAACTTTGACATTCCTCTTTGAGATTCTGACAGGATGCAGGAATGTCTTCTCAGTATGCTGTTTTACCAACTTCAGCTAAATTGGGGGCTGAGTAGTTGGGAGCAATAAATGCTTCGGCTAGCTGAAAGAAACTTGCAGAATAAGCCTGGTCAGTTAGCAACTGATAAGCTGATAGATGCTTGACCGGTTGACAGTCTCAATCGATTAGAGAGTTGATCGGTTAGACATATGATATCAGTTAAGAAGTCAACCGGTTAGGGAAGCTTCTCTATCAAGTAACCAGTAAGTCACAAGGAAAATCTTCAGGTCTTCAAGTCTTTAAACTCTGAGAAAATTACATTAATAAAAATATTGGCACTAGCACTAAGGGAACCTAACATTCATAGAAAAATTCTATTTGGTCTAGTTAAAATTAGGGGTCCACAATAATGCTTATTATGATTGGGATTAAGCAATTTTAGAGCTATACATATATTTGACTAACAGAAGGACCTTTTGTACATTGAAAAAACCAAAAGGACCTCGCATGAATGACAAAAAAGTAAAAAAGTTCTGAAACTGCACTTTGGTCCGCACGGACCTCCTTGGGATTAAGCAATTCTAGAGCTATACATATATTTGACTAACAGAAGGACCTTTTGTACATTGAAAAAACCAAAAGGACCTCGCATGAATGACAAAAAAGTAAAAAAGTTCTGACACTGCACTTTGGTCCGCACGGACCTCCTTGCAAAAAGGAGAGTCTGCCGTGCGGACCTCTTTGCCATTTTCCGGAGGCTATAAATACAGGCCTCTTGCTGCTTCATTTGGGACAGACAACAACATTAGAAAGACAGAAAAGCACAACAAAAGCAGCATAAAAACTAAACAATACAAGAAATCTTGAGAAGACTGAGCATTAGGGGACATTCTGCCTAAGTTAGAGCATAATTCTCTCCTTCTTAATCATTTTAATTAAATCACATGCCAGCTTCACCATAACAAGAAAATAACACAACAAGACAAAACAATACAAGAAATCTGAGAAGAGTGAGCATTAGGGGACATTCTGCCTAATTGAGAGCAGAATTCTCTCCTTTTTAAATACCTTAAACAAATCCCATACTTTTCCCACAAAATCAAACCCTAGGAATATAGAAAATAATCAATATTAGTAAGATCTCCTTCCAAAACTTAAATAATGCTTTAACTTTCCATTTACAAGTCTTTTAATATATTATAAATCATTGTTGTTAAATATGTCATTTGTAATGTAATCTTTACTTACCTTGTACATTGTAGACCCAACCCATCTAAATGATTCTACAAGATTTTTCATGCACAATGTGCTAAAAATGGATGTCTAATGGTGATAGTGGTTTGTTCATATTAAATGCATTGCCTTTCCTTTGTTTAGTTTCAAAGTATGTTTCTTTTTACTTTCTAATACCATCTTTTCATCCATTTTTCTTTTTTTTTTAAGTTACCATGATACAAGTAAACCTAATCACCAATGATAAACTCATCTCTAATGTCAAAGATGTGGTTTTAGGGATTATGGATACAAATGTTGATGTAACTCCATTTGTTTATTTTCTTCTTAAAAGGTGACAAATTTCAAGTGTAAACCCTCAAAAGATTTTCTCATTTCTTTACTTGGGGCAAACAATGTCCATTGTTGTTTCTCATGTAAATCTTGAAACCATTATTTTTGTACCAACCTACGATTGGACATTTCCCTACTTTTGGTTTTATGGCCACTTTTCTGGGAAATCCAGAAGCTGCCACCTTTCCTACTCAAGTCTAATCGATATAACATCAAGAATTAAATGAGATACAAAAAACAGTTTACTTCATACACCAATCCGTACGGACCTCCTTGTAATGAGGCATTGATCCGTACGAAACTCCTTGTAATGAGGCATTGATCCGTACGGATCAACTTGCAATCTGTGACAATTGTGCGGTTCCAGTTTTCTTCCGTTTCAGATTTACCTTTAAACCCCCCATTTTATCAAAACGGGACGGTTTCCTATAAAGCACGCCCGGTTTTCCTCTTCTTTTAAACTACGAGGCTACTTGATTTTGAACACACATACACACACACACAACTTTCAAAATAGGGTTCAGAAAGACTCATGGAATATGAGGCGTTTTGGGTAAGTACAAAAATCTCTTCCCGAGGCGTAACGTGACCTTTGAACTCAAAATCTCACACCAAAAGCATTTTGTCAATGTTTTGGGCTCACAAAAAAAGGGCATGGCGACTCTCTTTTTCAAAGAAACTCATCCGTCCAAACTTTAAAACACCTTTTCGCCTCTCAGAGAAAAAAGAGGAAACCAAGCCTCGGTGCGCATCGGGCGCCCGCCGAATCGGGTAATTTCAGGTGGTAGCAAGTTTACTAATTTGAATAAGTTATAAGTATAACATCCCATTTGAAGTTAAATCTGAATCGCAATGTCACATGTGCCCATTCTGGATATGAAGAATGTCTGTAGCACCTCAAAAAGATCAAGGAAGGATGAAGATTCTTAAAATTCAGAAACAACAATTAGTAATATTTCAACAATTCCCCATCCTTAAGTTAGAGATGCGGCTAAAAGAAAAGGAAAAGGTAAAACATCACAATCATTCAATATTTCTGATGATTTTACATCAGAAATTCGTGCATTAAAGGCTCACAAGAAACAAGGAAGAACGAACAATTATGAAATTGAATGATATTATGTTGAATACATTATTGGAAAAAAACCACATATCTCCACAAGATGAAGAAATGAAAAGTTATCTAACGTAGATAGTATTTGGGAACTGACTAGTTTATTTTTATGTAATTTAAATTTATGTATTTTATGAGATTTTCATGTAATCTAAATTTATGTATTGTGTTTTATTTTCATGTAATTTAAGTTTGTTTTATTTTTATTATTGTAATTTAAGTTTATGAAAGCATTTTTCTATTCTACTTTGAAGATTGCACATGTTACTTTTATTTATTCCCTCTCATTTCAACTGATATTTCACATAGGAGTTATTTGGATTTTAGTGTATAAATTGTCTATTCAACTTTTGTACTGACAAGTTACTTCTACTTTTCAGTTCAGATAAAATATGGCTAGGATGGTTTTGGAATTTAGTTTGGGAATTGTTCCGTCAATGCTTATAATCAACATGGGCATCTGTAATACATACACACAACAGATTATTGGTTTCATTATTGTCGTTTATACAGATAGAATTCATTTAGCACGCGGGGTCTTAGCCTGATGGTTAGAGTTCATGGCTTCCAACCTGGAGGTCATGGGTTCGATTCCCCCACCAGTGGTTAGAGGGAATGACATTGCCCTCCCTAGCATAGCTAGGCGCCTCTGTGAAGTGCATCAAGGGGGAGCGGTGAAATGTGTTGATCCCCTTCTTACTTAAAAAATAAAAAATAAAAAATAATAAAATAAAAAATAAAATAAAATAAAATAAAAATAGAATTCATTTATAAAAATTAAATGACTTAATGTTTTCTGGATGATAGCCATTGATTTGTTAAATCAATGCTTTAATAATGGAAGAATACTTCATTATCACCCCGTCAAATTTTCCAATTCACATGTTTCGCTTTAATAATTAAAATTGATGAATGATTTTTAATTTCTTCTTTAATATTAATGTTGGTTGATAATTTTAATTACATGATAATTTGTTGTGTGCAATAATTATAAATTTTGTATTATATATATTTTTAAGAGTTGGTCTTACAAAAAAAGCGTTTTTTCTAAGCTTAAGAAAAATCATTTTTACACTGGCACTTAATAACACTAACACTGATACTTTTTTACACTCGCACTTTGTTACACTAACACTGACACTTTTTTACACTGGCACTTAATATACATGCACTGGCATTTTTTTACACTGGCACTTTGTTACACTAACACTGGCACTTTTTACACTGACATTTAATATACATGCACTGACACCTTTTTACACTGGCACTTTGTTACACTAACACTGACACTTTTTTACACTGGCACTTTTTTACACTAGTACTGGCACTTTGTTACACTGACACTGGCACTAGTAGGGGAAAACAACACGTTTTTTTCTAAGATTAAGAAAAAATGCATTTTTTTTTGTAAGATTTTGGCTATTTTTAAAATTTATTATAAGAAAAGAAAATTAATAAAAAGTGAGTATCAATAACATGTGGCAAATTAAATAAATAATAATTTAAAGAAATATTGTGAGTTAGGTTGGATTAGGTTAAGTTTGATTGAGTTGATAATGGATAGCTAAGAGAAAGAAATTAGGTTGTAAGGCCCCGTTTGTTTCGGGTAAAATGAGGGGAAACTTTTTTCAAAAAATATTTTTCCCATTTTTCGGTGTTTGGTAGTTTTTCGAAAAACGTTTTTTCCATTTTGCGGTGTTTGGTTGTTTTCTGAAAAATGGAGAAAATGTTTTTTCGGAAAACATTTTTCACCCTTTCTAAGGACTGTTTTCCGAATTTTTCCTAAGGAAGTTGTTTTCCGAAAAATGGTGTAAAAAATGGATGGATAATAATAATAATAATAATAATAATGATAATAATAATAATAATAATAATAATAAAATAATAAAATAATAATAATAAAATAATAATAATAAAATAATAAAATAATAATAATAAAATAATAAAAATAAAATAATACTCCCTCCGTCCCACTTCAAGGTTCATACTTTCCTTTTTGGTCCGTCCCACTTCAAGGTTTCCTTTCATAAATGACAAGTTTTGAATATATTTATACCCTTATGATTTAATATATTTACAAAAAAATCATTCATTATACCCTTATAAAGTTAACATATTTACAAAAAAACCAATCATTAACTTACTATTCCTTTCACTCATTCTCTCTCCTGTTAAATATTTTTAACTTTTACATTCTATCTCCTCTAATCTTCAACCAATTTTCAAAAAAACCAATTATTAACTACTATTCCCTACCCCACATTTAACTTTTACATTCTCTCTCTTCTAATTTTCTACCCACTTTCAAAAAAAAAATCTTAAAAAGCGTAAAATTCACACCAAGGAACCTTGGTGTGGGACGGAGGGAGTAATAATACTAATAATAATAAAAAATAATAATAATAATAATAAAATAATAAAAATAAAATATAATAATAATAATAATAATAAAATAATAATAATAATAATAAAATAATAATAATAATAAAATAATAAAAATAATAATAAAATAATAATAAAATAATAATAATAAAATAATAATAATAATAATAAAATAATAATAATAAAATAATAATGATAATAATAAAATAATAATAATAATAATAATAATAATAAAAAAATAATAATAATAATAATAATAATAAAATAATAATAATAAAATAATAATAATAAAATAATAATAATAATAAAATAATAATTATAAAATAATAATAATAAAATAATAATAATAATAATAATAATAATAATAATAATAATAATAATAAATAATAATAAATAATAATAATAATAAAATAATAATATAATAATAATAATAAAATAATAATAATAGCCAAAAACTTGTAAAAAACACGTTTTTTTAAGCTTAACAAAAAACGTGTTTTTAGAACCCGTCGACTCTTCCGCCTCGCTCGCGGCGCCCAACTCCCGTTCATCCCCAAATTCAAACCCCAAATCAAACAATCAAATTCGAAATAGTAAAATCAAGAGTTGCCTTCATGGATGACTACTGCTACATCATCATCAAGAGTTGAATTTGACGGTGGTGGAGATGATGGGTCTTCAGTTCAACCAAAAACTGTTGCCGATTTCAAATTGGGGTTTCCGGAAAGGGCATTTTCCGCCGCCGGTGCTGCTTTCATTTCCGGGATTATTGTTAACCCTCTCGATGTTGCTAATGTTAGTGCTTTGATTTGTCTTTATGATGTTTTTTAGTTATTTGTTAGAATTGGGTCTCATCCCCTTATGGTGCGTCGTGGAAGAAGAAGGACGAAGGGGTTGGTGGGAGATTTGATGTGCCAGTTCCAGTGTAAACTAATGCCAGTATATGTTTTTTTGAGTGCCAGTTCATGCATTTTGGAGTGCCAGTGCTTGTGTTTTTGAGAGCCAATGCCAGTGTATATTTTTTTGAGTGACAGTTCATGTATTTTGGAGTGCCAGTGCTTGTGTTTTTGAGAGCCATAAAAATGATTATCAGTGTTTTTGGGTGCCAGTGCATGTGTTTTTGAATGCCAGTGCATGTGTGTTTGAATGCCAGTGCTTGTGTTTTTGAGAGCCAGCAAAAATGTTAGTGTAACAAAGTGTCATTGTTAGTGTAACAGAGTGCCAGTGTGAATAGTGATGGCACTTTGTTAAAATGGTACTGGCACTTTTTTACACTGGCACTTTTTTACGCACTCACTGGCACTTTTTTACACACTCACTGGCACTTTGTCACACTAGCACTTTGTTAAACTGGCACTGGCACAAACGGGAAAACACAAAACACGTTTTTCCTAAGTGCCAGGAAAAACGCATTTTTCATAAGACCAACTCATAATAATAATAATATAATAATAGTAATAATATAATAATAATAATAATAATAATAATTTTTCAGAAAACATTTTCATTTTTCCGGAAAACGTTTTCCTTTTTCGGAAAACATTTTCCAGGAAATCATTTTTCGGAAGTCATTTTCCGGAAAACATCTTCATTTTTCCGGAAAATGTTTTCCTTTTCCGGAAAACATTTTCCAGTAAATCATGTTCCGGATGTCATTTTCCCCGAAAGAAACGGAGCCCAAGTGTAAATGGATAGGTGAAGGAGAGAAAAATAATACTACCTCCGTCCCATCCTGTGTAAGATTTCACTTTTCCCATTTTGGGCGTGACATATAAGATTTCACTTTTCTAAAATGATAAAAATTTACTATTTTTCTCACTCATTTTCTCTTAATATTTTATTTTTATACTTATAACAACAATCAACTTACTATTTCATACCTCACCTTTTTTCAACCTCACTTTTTATACTTATAACATTTACATTATTTACACATTTATTTAATTTTTGTGTGAAACTTACATTTCAAATCTTATACTCCCTCCGTCCCATATTAAGTTTCTCGTTTACTGTTGAGAACGGAAAATAAAGAGTGAATATATATAATGTTATTAAATTAGGAGTTATGAATGGGTAGGAGAGAGAAAGTGGGGTAGATAATAGTAAGTGGATAGTTGTTGTGAGTATGACAAGTGAATCCCATGAATAAAGAAGTATTAAAAAATTTCTTTTTTAGAAAAGTGGAACGATCAAAATAGCAAAATGGGTAAGATACTACGGGATGGAGGGAATATACGAGAAGAAGGGAGTATTTAATTGTTGGTTGGAATGGGGTGGATTGCTGATGATTAATAGGGTGAGATGCGATGGGGGGAAAGAAACGTGGCCATTGAAAGAAGAGGGTGGTAAAAATGGAGGGATAGAGCTGAGTAACTAACCATTTGAAATTAATGGCCCATATTTCACCACTACAATTCAACAAGATACCTTTCTCCTCCTCCCCCTCTCTAGCTTCGCTTCCATCAACATCAACTGCAACGATTTCTCCGACAAACAGAAATAGAAAGACTACCCATTCCCAATACGTACTCTCACGATCCAAATCCAAGAATGAATATACTAGAATTTGGTCGAGGCGAGCCGAAGATTCCAACGACAAAGAAGAAGGCAGCTTCGAAGAGGCAGTAGAGCTGTTCAATGGAAGGGAATATTACAAATGTCATGACTTCCTTGAGCCCATATGGAACCATTCCCAAGAACCCATTCGTACCGTCGTTCATGCTATTCTACAGTGCGCCGTTGCTTTTCATCATCTCTTCAATCAGGTTGTCCCTCATTATGCAACCATTACTCTTATACAAATTTTGTATTTTCAATTTCATAAATTTAGATCAATCTAGCAACCAAACAAAGAAGGAAGGGATTCAAATTTCATAAATTTATGTAGAGCTCGTTGGTATTTAGATTATCAATCTAATGTTTTCCAAGGTAGATTTGAGGTCTTCCTATTTGTAAATTAGAGTCCATGAGCCAGACATACATCTTAATTATGCCATTTGGATTAGCTGAAGCCCCAACAACTTGTTGTATATGACTTGATTGTGGGTAAGGAATCAGTAGGTTAGGCACACCAAAAGATGTCATCTTTAAGGTATTTAATTCGTCCCACTATGGTGTAATGGTTTCAACGAATTTCACCTCCAGGATACAAAACCTACGCACTCTTATTCAAAGTTACACTCCTTTGAATAACTCGGGAACAATAATCGAAGCTTTAACTGTTTGACTCGAAGAATGGATTTGTTAAGAAGAAAGACTCAAGGAAGTAATAAACTCAGTATATTTCTGTTTCTCTATATCAGTTCCAAGGAGTCCAGCCCTATTTATAGAGTTGGTGTTGTGGTCTTGAAAAGACACAACCTATCCGAACTGGTGCATCAGCTGCACGGGCGTGTCACCAAAGTTGCACGACCGCTCCATGCTTTGCACGAGCGTGTCACCAAAATTGGCACGGCCGCTCCATACTTTCACGGGCGTGCTCTACGCCTTGCACGGCCGATCCGGGCATGCCTCTCCGAACAGTCATACTCTTTAGCGAATGTCCATTCAAAGAGTCACAACGCCAAACATTTAAACTGACTTCCTTACTCCCGCCTAATACCAGATAGAGGGAAGCTCAAGCAAGCTTATAGGAACTCTTCAAACTTAGCTATTATATAACAAATTTAGCTCCACAAGTTTTATTAGTAATCCTATGTGGGATAAAGAAGACACAAGAAAACAAGAAATGAAGAATAAAACTTTATACCATGAATGAAGGTTGCTTAACAAACTCAATATGGGAGATGACCAATTATTATATGTGAATACTACTACATATAACACAACTCATATGAATCAGTATCAACTCAAAACGTATGTTTTCTTAACTTTTGATGATATAAGTACATCCACGGCAAGTCCTTTAGAGATCATCTTAGGACTATAGTTCTTCTATTGAGACAACTTGAGCTGTTTCCCCAAAGTACATGGGGCATATTGTGACAAAGTATGGTGTTTAGTCTTCTGGAAAATTAAGTTCAAGCTATGGTGGACCAAGACGTTCAACTCTGAAAGGATTAAGAGGATTTCTTTACTATATAATTTGTGTGTACGTTATAATTCCAACCTATACTGTTATATAAATGGAGAGACACCTAGGTCTCTTGCTAGGATTCAATGGCAACATATTGTTATTGGCTTCTAGAATAGTATAAAAGGAAAATGAAATGGAATGTTAATACTGAGCAAGGCTATATCTTGAAACCAATTGTGGCAATTTATATATCTACAAACCCGTTAGTTATTATATAAAGAACATTAATGGTAAATCAAGTTAGTCGTCCATTACTAAAATTCTTATTTTCTTTGGTTTACTTTTCTCATTTTCAGTTTGGTTATACTTTATGAATGAAATGAAATGCATTATAAATATATATGCTCCCACTTGCGAGTTTTAACCCTTTGTTTCATTGATTATTAGAACCATAAAGGGGCAATGATGGAGCTGGGCGAAGGGTTGTGTAAGCTGCGGAAAATGAATTTGGATAGTGGGCCTTTTTATGAGTTTGAGAAAGAGATTTCGGCTGTTTTGAATTTCATTTATCAAACTCAATTAGAGCTAGCTGCCTGTGAGTTTATCCTATTTAAACTTTCCATGCTCTTTATATGGTTAACACTAACCCTACTCGACTTGTCTTAGTTGATCCTACAAGTGATCAATTACGTATCTATCCATTCTACTCCGTATAAATTTTTTTATCCTCACTACCACTTGCATGGCCATCAACATTGATATTACCCCTCAGCTCTTCCTGATTAAAGCACTTAATTGACTTTTTTTTCCGTAAATGATCTCAAGTGTTTGCCTTTTATATAATACTCCATCTGTGATAGAAATGAATGTGTTGTTCTAAACTTATCTTTTCTATTTATATTGCCGCCGCTTGTTTCCTGAACTAATTTTTGTTTTCAAACTAAATAACAAACTTCTCATGTTCATTAGATTTATAATGGTTTTTGTGCTAATTTCTTCCTTTACGTAAATCACATACTACCCCCGTCCCTCTTGTTGAAGAGGTGGCCTGGTATTTCTTTTGGATCGTTCCACTTGAAGATTAACTTTCTTCTTTGGGCCCCTTTTTTTCAACAAATTGATTTAATCTTCCTTTCTTCACCTAGTTTAATTTGTGTGTTTGGCCAAACCCCAGTATGTTTCTTCCTGTTTTAATTTCTTTAGCCTGTGGATCTGTTTAGGTACTGATGATTTTTGCCTTACCCTGGATCAATCTGAGAGGTCGTACAAACTTCTTGGTGGTTATGCTGCTGGGCAGCTTGTATATTCGCTGGAAAGTGATGCCAATGACTGCTTGTACATTGTCTTCTGCCCGAGGACATCTACTGCTACTAGTGACCGACCAAGGGTAAGACTTCCTCTCCTAAATGCATCGGAACAACATTTATTAGAGTTCGAGTATGATTAATCATTTGCAAATCATCAGGCTGGAAGTTAGTTTTGTTACAAACTTGTATAGCTAACGGTGTATCGATTGAAATTGTATGTGTTAACACTTATATATGTACTAGCATAAGCCCGTGTCCAAGGCCACGTTGTTTTTTTTTTTATTTATTTTTTTTTTTAAAAATTTTTAAGGGCAAAATGGGAAAGAAATAAAATAGTAAGGACAAAATGCAAAATTCCCCCCTTGAAACTGTTCATAGAACTGTTCACAAGGGGGGTTTCATTTATACTATAGATTTAATTAGTAAGGTTACTTTAGTCTTTTCCTTTTATGGTTTTAGGGCATATAAGCTCTCTTGTTGTACTGGAACCCATTCATTGTTTTTCTATGAATTAAGCTGCTTCTCTTCTTCTCTTCTTCTCTCCTGTGCTCTCCGCAGCTTCTCTTCTTCTCTGCCTTATATGTGTTCTTGCTTGGTTTGTATGTGTTCTATCATGGTATCAGAGCGTCATAGATTCTTGTCATAGATTCTTCTGTGGCAAACTCTCGCTTGTTCTTGCTGTTCCGCCTCGAGTTTGAGGGGGGATGTTAACACTTATATATGTATTTAATTAGTAAGGTTACTTTAGTCTTTTCCTTTTATGGTTTTAGGGCATATAAGCTCTCTTGTTGTACTGGAACCCATTCATTGTTTTTTCTATGAATTAAGCTGCTTCTCTTCTTCTCTCCTGTGCTCTCCGCAGCTTCTCTTCTTCTCTGCCTTATATGTGTTCTTGCTTGGTTTGTATGTGTTCTATCAGTATGATCATGTGTGGTTAAAAAAATATTGAATTTATTATTCAGATTTTATTCCTTTAAAAGAAAACATTTTTGTAAATCTCAAATAAATAGTTATTCCCATATTATAATTCCCCAGACACCCTAGAATTAAACAATGAAATAGTAAACATAATTGCGAACTCACTACAGCTCTTAAAGAAGAAGAGTGAGAGGAAAAGGAAGAACAATTGAACCAAATGAAAAGTTGGGATTACAAATGCCCCACATGCTCAGTCCCATTAAGAATGTCAACCACAAATAGCAACAACGCGCAGGGAGGAGTAGAACACTAGAATGGACAAGAAGAAAAGAACCTGCAAAACCTTTAACAATTATGTGCAACATCGTGTTTCGCCGGCGTTGACAATAGCATCAGAGTCGGAGGTTGTGGCCTTGTGGGAAATGCTCACAGATCTGGGGGAGAAAGGGGAAGTACTTTAGAGAAAGAAAGTAGAGAGAGGAAGAAGGGAGACGATCGCCGGAGTTTGAGAGGAGTGAGGTCGTCGGAGTTGCGGAGGATAGAGATCGTCGGAGTAAAAAGTGACCGGAGAGAGGGTAGAGAGAGAAAGTAGAGAGGGGGTGTGTGGTTTTTTTTTATGTGTGTGTGTGTGATTTGAGAGGGGTGGGTGTTTATTTTGGATTAGAGGGATTATATGGTTAATTATTTTGTGGATTAAGATTAGGAGGTAAATATGATAACTTCTTTTCTTAATACGTAAATTAGGTTATACAGAGGGACTAGTACGTAATTTTCTCAAATATTAATGTGAATCTAATTATGTTGAGTTTTGCATCTTAAAAAATCATTGGACTTATTGATTTAGTACTTCCTCCGAAAAGATAGTCCGAAGTTTGGGGGGTCATTCACAAAAAAAGGTCCGATCTTTTAAAACTTGCAGATCATGGCCTAAAGGTAGAAAAAATAAGCAATTATGGGCATATTGACGAAACCGTTAGAATCTCCGTTAAATCAAACCCTTATTTGTTAAGAATTAGTAACTTTAGATCCTTATTTGCTAAGAATTGGTAATTTCAGAACCTTATTTACCATAATTTTTTAAAGGTTTCATCAATAAGCCGTAATTGCTATTTTTTTCTACCTTTAGGCCTTGATCTACTAGCTGTAAATCATCGGACCCCTTTTATACGAACGACCCCCAAACTTCATACCGTTTATGTCATTCACCCTATATAATCACTTTTCTTCGTGGGGATTCGAACAATGGGCTAGCTCAGAGGGTTGCCTAGTTGTTCTTGGAGATATCCAACCTGGCCTGAAGCTAGCGACCAACCTTTAAAGCACGACCCAGTACTGAAGCCTTGCCGGCCCGGCTCACATGCCAAACATGTTAGCTTGGCCCGGTAGGTCCGTGTGCCTCGACTTGGGCCGTAGCTACTATTTTCCTATTCAGGCTAAAACAGCTTGTCGTTCGTCATGCCCATGTGACCTGGCTGTTATTTTGATGGGAAAATGATAAATTAGTGTCCAATGTTTAGGGGGTATTTATGAGGGGTTTTTTTTTTTCATTTTTTGTCAATAGAGAGTTCAAAGTTAACAATCTTAGGTTTTTGGACTGAATTGTTCAGTTTGGGGTCTAATGTTTAGCCCCCGGTACTGCCAATTTAGGGTCCAAAGTATTGGAGGTATGTGCTAATCGGGCTCTAGCTAAACGGTTCTTTCTAATAATTTCATGGGGGAAAACAATATCTAGCTGACTGATATTGTTATATTTGGACCCCAAATTGACAAAATTGGAACATTAAACCCCGATTGACACACCCATTCCCCTATACTTTGGACTCTAAATTGTCATTTGCGCTAATAATTACTAACAATTTGAAAAAACTAAATGCCCCTGAAATATAACTACTCTGTGAACATTGTTAGGTGATTTTGGTGAATGTATAACCAACAGCTATTATCGGTCTTCTTGATCAAAAAAATATTTGTTTCATGAAAATGTGAAAATCTAGGGTAAAACGTATTTTTTTCTATAAAAAGTAGTGTTCAAAATGTGAGGTGAAATTATTGTAAATAACGAAAATTTGTTTTAAAATATGTGATGGTATTTTTGTAACCTAAATTATTTCGAAAATAATCGAAACTTATTTTTACACATTGGGACTCACTAACACTATTGTTGGAATTTTGGTTTTGAAAAAGTGAGGTTTGATTGACTTTTGATCAAGAATTTCATAAGGTTTCATTTTAGGAAAATAAAAATTGATTGCATATTAATAATCTACATTTTGAGTAGATTAATTTGATATATTTACTTTCTCAAAACTAATTGTGGTGAATGGAAAATTAATGCTCAAAGTATGCAAAATGAAATGGGTTTATGAAGAGTTTATGGAATATGAAAGAGTTATCCCACATTGCTTTAAGAGAGAAAGTAATGCTTGTTTTTAAGTGGAACCATCCAAGGAAGGAGTCATCAAGTTGTTATCTCCTTGAGCCAACTAAGTGGACCATTAGGCCATCCTACAACTAGTGCCCCAATAGTGCTAATTTTGGACTAGCTTCAAATTGGCACATGAACCCGCCATGGGCGCGAAAATAAGGACGGTTTAGGGCGCACTTTGCACTTCACTAAGAGCTATTGGAGCCTTAAACTTTTGACAAAGTTCGGCTCGATGGAGGTTCGGTCGGTTCAAGCTTGATAAATCTGGTTCTATCCAGATTCGGTTGATGGTTCGGTTCTGGCTAGGCATGTTGGGATGGTCCAAGGTTGTGGGCTTAGGCACTTGGGCTAGGTCTGGTTGGAATGGGTCGTGGGTCGTGATGGTTCGAACATGCTACTGATGGGTAAGGGCGCGACCCGCGTCTGTTTGAACAGACGGGTCGGGCTGCTGGGTCGAACCAGCAGATCTCCACCCTTCATCCTCAATCTAATCCAAGGGCTGAGACTCACCAGGTGCAAATTGTGCCCATTCCCAAAAGGCACCCAATCTCTTCATAAACTATTTAAACCCCCCACCAGATTGTCAATCTCTCTCAATTCATTCACAATCACTTATCTCTTCACACAAGAAGTACATATTCACATATTTAACTGAGTTAACGAACTCGGTTAGATATCTAACTGACTTTGGAATTCAGTCACAGAATTCAACGGAATTCTAACAACATCTGTTTGAAGATAGATCATCTTGTTGCATAAGTCTTCTTCAAAGTCTGAAAGTTTCAAACACAGTTGCGTTCGCCGAGTTATTGATTTGAAGTGTTTTTATCAATAATAATAAGTCGTTTTATCTTGAGAGAAGATTGCCACCTGATGGTTATTTTTCAATACCCTCTCGTAATAAACCTCACAAGCGCACAAGGGTTGGGTGTTGCGTGTGTGCAAGTAAGGGTCGATCCACGAGGACTATGTGTATGATCAAGTTAATTCCAATTGTATACAAAGGTAACCTAAGGGGGGGTTTGGTTTTTGAAAATAACAAACAACTACAATGATCAAGAATTAAAATTAAATCTAGGAATAACAAGTAAACAAAGAGAGCAAATTCAAATAGAGATTAAAACAATAATAAGAGAGGATTTCATGGATTGGATTTCATTTAATCACAAAATACTATGCCATTGATTTAGAAAAATATATTAATTTCAATCTTGGGTTCAATCACTATTGCAAAGATTGGGATGGTAAGGCGGCCAGATTTCAATCTATTTAATCCTACTCAATCACTTTTCGCAAATCAAGTCCAAGTGATTAAAAGGAAAGCTTTAAGCTGTAAAGATTTTATGAACCAAAACCCATGTGGTTTCAATCAAGAGAACCCATGGATTTCATCATCTAGCAAAAGTCTAAGTCAAAATTCCCAAATCAATATAAGAAATTGACACTCATAAAGTTAAAAGGAAGAAATTAGGAATCAATCACACTTTAATCCAAGAAACTTTCATGAAAAGAGCAAAGATGAACAAGACATCAATCAATGAGATAAAATAATCAATGGCATAACATAAATGACTAAATTACTATCAAATCCATGAAATTAAGAGTTTAGCTACACATATTAAGCATTAAATAAACAAAACTACTTAAGAAAAGTATAAAAAAAACTTATCTTGCTGGAAGAAATAAAAGCCCTAATTTTTCTCTCTAAGCCTTACCTCCTTTTGTTCAATGGATGATAAGATGAACCTTAGAAAATGATAACATCTTTTCTGTTTCTAATCAATAAAATCTAGGGAGGTACCGTCCTCTTTTCGCCAAAAAAAAAAAAAAAAAAAAAAAAAAAGATAACATCTTTTCTTGTCCTCTTTTTAAAGAAGGGGATCAACACATTTCACCGCTCCCCCCTTGATGCACTTCACAGAGAAGCCATGAACTCTTGTATTTATACTAAGGTGGAAAAAAAAACTGATGAAGAGTGTTAAATGGGTTAAGGCCCAAGCAAATAAACAAGGAGGCCCAACAATGACCAAGGCCCTAAAAAAACAATGAAACAAGGTTGGCTGGAATTTGGCTTGGAGGGTGGGAACTGGCCGGCCAAAAATGCTTGGATGGGCACTGATGGCTTGGGCGGGCGCTGAAGGGGGCTGGGCGATCGCCGTAATGGCCTTGGGCGGCCACACAAGAGCCACGGCCCAAGAAGGGCGACCGTTCTTGCTGCTTGGGCGGCCGCTGTTGGTGCTTGGTTGGCCAGCCACTTCTTCTTTTCTTCATTTATTCCTTAAAAGCCCTCCATGGAAATTCCCCACAAGTCCTTGCAGCTCCATAATAACTCTAAAGTCCCTAAAATTTACTCCGCTCCAGATTTTCATCTTTTTCTTCACTTTAAAACACCCATTTTCCACCTTTTTCAACCTGAAAATAAAACAACACTACCAACACAATTAAACTACCTTTTTACTCAGAAATTTTGCAATAAATAGAGTTTAGAGCATATAAAATGGATATGAAAATATATCCATCAAATACCCCCAAACCTATCTTTTGCTCGTCCTCGAGTAACATAAAACACAAATATAATTAAAAACTACTTCTAACACAAGCTACCCCAACTCAGATACTAAACATAAATCAATCATAAATAACAAGCATAAAAAGAAAAACTTTGGTCATCCAACTCACATAAAGGTTTGCCACCCGCAAGTCTCAGAATTCTACATCACGCATAAACATTGTGCATGAACATAAACATAGACTTGCCATTGCATTTACTTATTTCAAAACATGATTATTTCCACCATGCAAGAGTGTATACACTACAAGAAAGAGGCTTATAGACGGCGGTTAAAATCCGCCGTATATAAAACGCGCCCCGCCGTATATACTATTTACGGCGGACTAGCCGCCGTATATAGTCCACCGTATATAACATCGCCGTATATAGTATTTACGGCGGCCAAGTACTGTGAGTAAGCACCGACAAGAAGAAATATGGTTGTTTCATGCATAACCAAGGTGGAAGATTGTATGGCATAAGCACAACCGGCCAAGTACTGTGAGATATAGTCATTGTTCTGAAAGGATTAAATCCGTCAGATGCTAATCCCAATCTAACATTCCGGATTTCACTTGAAAATAATGGATAACGTTCATCGAATTCCTTCCACGCGCGAGAGTCTGCAGGATGCCTCAGCAACCATCGTCTATTCTTTTCTCGGCATGCCATCTCATGAGTGTCGCGGTCTTAGATGACCAATACAACCTTTGCAACCTTGTCTTTAAGGGAAAATACCATACTTTTTTTATCGCTACCTGCTTGGGAAGTTTATTCTTGCCACTTGTTTCCGCACCTTCACCGCTACCCCCTTCTTCTTGTTGCTTATATCTAGAGGCTCCACAAATTTCACATTTAGTAAGTTTTTCAGTTTCATTTCGAAACAACATACAATGATTAATGCACGCGTCCCACGTTTTATAAGCGAAACCCCAATCTGCGGTCATCTTGTACGCCTCACGATAGGAACTTGGCACTTTCGGCGGCGAGGCAATGCCCTAATGAAAATTTTTAATAAAGAAGTAAATCCCTTATCGGCCACTCGATAATTAGCCTTCCAGTGCATAAGTTCTACAATAAATGAGAGTACTGTAAACTTATCACACCCTTCCCACAAGGCTTGATCAGCATCTCTCAAAAGTCTAAGAAACTTTGCAGTGGATGCATCTGATTGTACTATTTCTTCAATTTCTGGCTGGTTACTATCCGGCTACCCATCCCTTCATGTACCATTCGCCTCATACAATCTTGCACGCCCAATTCAATTTCAATGCCATCTTCAGTTGTCCTATCATTCTTATACGCCGAAATGTACTCTTCCCCGTGCCTAATCCAATTCTTGTAATCTTTTTGAAATCCCACTTCAATACAATGTGATTTCACGGTTGCACGGTCTTTTTGGTAACGATTTGCGCATTTTTTACAAGGACAATATATTTCTTTAACACCAACAGACTTTTTTGAGAAAGCAAAATCGAGAAAGTTGTTAACCCCAGACATATACTCATTTGAAATTCGATTATCCAAATCAATCCAACTTTTGTCCATATATGACTTGACTTGATATTTTTAACGTTAAAATACAACCTATATATAAGACCGAGAGACACAAATTTTAGAATAAAAATAAACTCATAAACAAACATAGTCTAAATATGTACAACTTTTGTCCAAATATAGATAATATACATTGTTGGAGCCTAGCCTATTAGTCGAACTTGGGCCCATAATATAGTATAACCCCATGACAACATTCATTCGTTCTCTCTCACAAGCCCCCCCCCTAATTGAGAAGCTAATTTAAGGAACTATGTTGATGTGCAAAAGAATTGATGCACATGCGACAAAAGATTTGGAACTATTTTTAGGAACTAGGGGGATCTAACAAGACTATCCAGTGATTTCAGGCATGAATTATACATTGATAACAGAAAATTTGATTATGGGTTCCCAGCCTCAGAAAGCTGAAGATATAGATCATCTAAAACGGGAAGAGAATGTGGCCTACATTCTTAACTTGCAGCAGGACAGTGACATTGAGTACTGGGGAATAGACATAGAATCCATCGTCAATAGATGCAAACAACTTGGAATACGCCACATGAGAAGGCCTGTAAGCACATTTCTCTTAATTCTCAATTAATGATATCAGCATGTAAAAATGGTGATTATGAACTATATTTGGGCTCCATTACTGTGTGCTATGTTATGAATTGACAGGCAAAAGATTTTGATCCAGATTCGTTGAGAATCTTCCAGAGCATGCTTTTGTGGGTATGGCAGATTGGGAGAGGAAACTGGTTCAGGATCGTGTTCGGTCCCTTCGAGGAACCTGATAATCCCAGTAAGGTTTCTTAAGGTCAAATTATCGAGTAATTCTTTTTGTGAAAGTATTTAAGACTCTTTCCGGGTCCTTCAAGAAAGGGAACTTATTCATGAACTCCCTTTTTCTATCTTCAGATTGGGAGTAGTTATTATTTATAGAACATAAGCTACCACTTTCATTCCCTTCGATGAGGAGAGAAGCCAGTTGCAGGGGGCATGAGTTTTGCAACTACCACTGCTGATGGAGATCTCCAGAGCCAGTATAGAATAAAACTTTGTTTTCATGGCGATTAATGTATAATAATGCGCTTGCAAAAGCAACTGTTGAGTTATAAATGAAGATGAATCTTTACTAGCAACTGTTATATTTGTTCTCAAATCTGAAAAGATGTGCAGTTACAGCAATACCAACAACAACAACAAGAACAACAATAACAGTAACAGCAATACCAACAACAACAACAGTAACAGCAACAACAACTCACAACACCAAGAACAAAAAAAAACCCAGAAATTAAAAGTAAATTAGAAAAGGGGAAAGAAATGTATACCTGATTGTTGTTGATCGAAGAAATCAACGCTCAATTTCACTGGCTGGAGGAGAGAGAGAGAGAAATAGAAGGTCGATTTCAATAATCCACCACACCAAGAACAACAAAAACCAAAAATTAAAAGTAAACACAAATTCTTACCTGCTGATTTGGTCACCGACGTCGAAAATTCATGCCCTAGCTGAGGAGAGAAAGAGAGACTGCTGAGATGGAGATAG
The DNA here is from genome assembly GCA_022495995.1 of Adenophora triphylla var. japonica. Classification (NCBI taxonomy): domain Eukaryota; kingdom Viridiplantae; phylum Streptophyta; class Magnoliopsida; order Asterales; family Campanulaceae; genus Adenophora; species Adenophora triphylla. The sequence continues at coordinate 198,559 of JAFEMH010000677.1, forward strand.
CGCGAAACTGAATAGGGAAATTTGGGTTTCCCGGTATTTAATAACATTTACGGCGGATATTGTACACCGCCGTAAATATTGTGTAACATTTACGGCGGACGCGTGTCCACCGCCTATAATAAGTACCTATATACGGTGGATTCTGATAAACCGCCGTATATAACTTCGATCTCATATACGTATATGCCAAATATATGTACATAACTTATTTACGGCGGCCTATACCGCCGTATATATTAAATATATACGGCGGTATGCACAACCGCCGTATATATTATCTATATACGGCGGACGCGTGTCCACCGCCGTAAATGAGCGCCATAAATAGCCTCCTTTCTTGTAGTGATATGGGGCCATTGTCACGAACTAAGATTGTTTAAAGAAGCACTAAGTCATGCCCTAGATCCAGTATAATAGATGGTGCGTTAAAATGGCACAAAGGGGACTACATGCACAATTACACGATTGTCAACCCGGTTACTTGGTAGTCAAAACGAAATGATATGGCTTAAGAGTTCAAATGCGACTAATTCGCGGGGCTAGGCTCACGGTTACAATGAAAGATATAAATATGCAAATAAACCAAGGTGAGAAAGTGAACTAAAGAATCTTCTCTCTCATATATGAACCAGTCCTCACTCAATATCCGCTCACCCAAAGAACCCAATGTCACAACCCCCAAACCTCAACTTTGACAATACTAAACTTGGGGTTGTTGACATTACCTCAAGTACTACTAGCACCAAACAATTGACTTTACACAACATAAGGGGCAAGTAATTTTTTTTTAACATATATACATACATGAATCAACATATACTATGCATATCTAAACATCACAGATACATGAACATAAACAACTTCTTCTTTTTTTTTTTCTTTTTTTTTATACCTTGCCCCTATTTTCCATATAATCCCAATTTGTCCCTTGTTTCCCTTTGGTCTCAAGAATACCATTTTCACTCTTTGCTTTGGCCTTTTGTGACCCTTTTTCACTCTTTGCCTCACTTCCTAAATATGTCCCACAAATCCCATCATTCCCTAGTCCACCTTCTCACAAGGAAAGGAAATCCTAGTCTAAGTGTAAAAAGGGTAAGAAAATGCGGGTTGAAATGAAAGCGAATGGCGGTCTAATATAATCTCCCCACAAGGAAGAGATTCCATTCATTATCAAGGCTCAAAAAGGACACTAAGGGATGATTTTATTTGGTGACTAGAAAGCCGAAAGGTCCAGAAATGGGGTCCCTAAATAACCATATATACCATACATAACCTCTTGACGTGATATTGACAACCGTGCAACCATGTTCTAAGGTCCCCCGAGAATGTTAAGTGCTAATTAAATGACACTTAGTTCAATAACAAGGGCCCGTGCAAAAGAAGTGTGTGGTGAAAATAATCATGCCTTGAATAATCTAATACAATCCCACTTTTATGTTTATATTGAACACAAGATGCACAAATTACACTCGAATCATCATGGACGTTGGGTGGCAACCCGAAATATAAACTACACAACCAATTTTTTTTTAACAACTACAAAAGCATGAAATCCTACCTACAAAAGCAATAAATCCTAACTAACATGATGATCAAGCAAACATATCAAGTACCCCACACCCCCAAACCTAAAACATGCATTGTCTCTAATGCATAAAAAATAGTGAAAATATAAGGGTGGGATACCTCAACCATCTACTGGGGCAGGTGAAAAGGAGGGTGGTCCCAATGACCACTAGAACTCTGGCTCTGATCTAGGGCCGGCAACCGGCTGAAGTACTGCTGAAGCATGGCCTCCTGACGAGCCCAATGTGCTTGGGCATCTCTTGAATGTTGAGCAAAATAATTCTAGTTCGCCTCGGCCTCCTCTCTCCACTGCAACACCAACTGGCCCACAGTCTCGGTAAGTGAACTCAACTGGATGCCAAACCCCCTATTCCTCTCATCAATCTCGTCAAAATGCCCCTGAATAGACGTTATACTCTCATCAAATCTCCTCATGAATCCCTCTCTAACATGCGCTTTTCTTTGCCCCTCTTCATCCTCACTTTCTTCTTCTTCTTCTTCCTCCTCATCATTCCCCCGAGAACTGCCTTCACCCATACTAGATGATGCTACACTCCTCATTGGGTGGCTCTTCTCCTTATATGATTTCCAGTTGACTCCACTCTTGGACTTCAAATCTTTGGTCCTTTCTTCCTTCAAAGCCACTTTGGCTTTTCCACACAAGGCAATGATCAAAAGAGGGAAATTATGATTGGTCTTGTTCAAGTCCATTGACGTACGCCAAATTTCATCGGAAATAATTCTTCCCGTGTCGACGTACTTGCCTTGCCAAATCAAATGCATTAGGATCGCCCTCTTCCAAGTCACTTTGTTAAAATGACTGCTTGGCAAAATCTTTTCACAGATGAAGCGATGTAAATACCATAATGGTTCCGGCAAATTTTTCGTTAAAACTACAGTTCCATCCTTCATTTGGCTTACATCAAGGCCAACAAATGTGTCAAGAACCAAGTGCATGTGTGACTTCCAATTACCCCGGTTGATTATCGTCATGGCCTTGGTGAACTCACATTCCAAACCGGGTGTGTCACTAGTCATGGAGAAAAAATCATTTATCATTGCCGCGGAATAATTCACATGTTTTCCCCGGACATAAGATATTCCAGTGTGTCCTATTTCCGCCATGTTCGCATAAAACTCCCTAACTATCACACTTGATCCCACATTCAACAATTTGCTACCCAATTTTTTCCATTTATATTTTGTCACAATGTGATCCATTTTCCCCTTCATTCAAACTCCCCTTCCACATTGAATCCAACTTTTTCCCAAATTATAAAAAATTGCTCGGCCATTTTCCCAATCCATTTGTGTTTATCCGATGGAGGGTGACCCGGGCCAATTACGTTGGTAGTCTTTTGCTTTTTCGACATATTTCTATCAAAACCCAGCTAGACATAATGCAAAATAAGTGAAGAATGATCTTACTTTGAACAATTGGGGTCGCCGGAAGTTGACCAGAGGTCCGCCGGAAAGTTCACCGGAGTTCGAGAAGATGACCGGAGTGAGCGGTGGATGGACTAGAGTTGCTTCTCTTCAAGAATCTTTCTTCAATTCGAGCTAGGACTCACGAAATCAACAAACCCATTTTCTTCTTCCACTTTGGAAAATTTCTTCAATAATGGCTTCAAAGTGTTGATTTAAGGAGGAGACTTCAGTTTAGAGGGAGTATATGGTGAGGGGAAGAAAATTTGGTGAAGAGTGATGGAAGATTTTTAACTTTGTTGGGTAGATTTTTAGAGAGAAATGAAGAAATTTAGAGAGAGAGAAAGAGGAATTCGAAAATAGAGCGAGAGAGAGGGAGGGCGGCTGTAACTGAGAGAAAGGAGAGAGAGAGAGAGAGAGAGAGAGAGAGAGAGAGCGAGAGAAAGGCTGAAGGGTTTTTGGAAAATATTGACCAGCTTGACCATCTTGGGCGGTCGCCCTAGTGACTTGGGCGGCCGCCGTAGACCTTCAGGCCTTCTTTGGGTGATCGCCCTAAACCTTCAGCGGATGCCCTTATGTCTCGGCCTGACTTGGGCGGTCGCCCTAGTGACTTGGGTGGCCGCCCAAACTTCTATTTCAGCCAGAATTTTTTCTATTTTAGCCTCATCTATTCAGCTTCAGTTCCATTGCCCAAATATTCAATGGTTGAGTTTAAAATTCTGCAAATCACCACAAAACAAAATACCAAAGCATAATACCTATTGATGCAAAATAAAAATGACATAAAATTAAAATGTTTTTCGAGGGTGACACTATAAACACTCTTCTATAAACCCACAAACTCAGGGAGATCCTTTCGGATTACTCAATAATTCAACAATTTAAAACAAAACTGAACGAAATGTCTCGTGGAGACAGCCAAAGAGTTGTGGAACTCTTTGGAACGAACCTTTAAAATTCAAGAAACCGGTTCCAAGATCTGATGCAGATGTAGTAAACTCAGGTCACTTAGCAAGAGATTGTCATATTCCAAGAAGGGAAATGGACAACATGAATCAAAGCCAACGTCAACGAAAGGTTGAATAGGCTTAATTTAGAATTAATGGGGTTTGAAGCCAACTTAGCAAGTTGAAGGTCAACCCAAGAGATTCGTGGATAGACACTGGAGCTGGAGCTACCCACCATATATGTGCTAATAAAGAGAGCTTCTCATCATACACTCCTTTCAATGGAAGGAAGGTGTAAATGAGAAACGCTACTACTTCCAACGTCATAGGACTTGGAAGGGTTGTGCTGAAGATGACTTCAGACAGAGAACTAACTCTAGACAAGTGTTTGAGTCAGATAAAATTGTATTGACAAAGAAAAATTTATCTCTTGGTAAAGGGTACCTTGCCTAGAGGCAAAGAACAGTGGTGTTTCTTATGTTTATGAAATTACCACGATCAAGCGGACTGTGCCGAGCGGTTTTTTTGATGGACTTCACTGAAAAAGAGAGTCGCCATGCCGTTTTGTATTATGAGCCTAAACTTTGAAAATGGCTAGTTTGAAAAGGAGGCCGTTTTGAATGGGAGCCAAAACTTAGGAAAATACTTTTTGAAAAGGAGGTCATTTTGATTGGGAGCCAAAACTTAGGAAAAGACTTTTTTAACAGAGATTGTTAGGTTTGGAGGTCAGGTTACGTTTTGGGAAGAGTATCTGGAGATCACCCGAAACACCTTGCATGGCGAATCTTTCTACCTTTCTTGAAAAGTGTGCGTGTGTGTGTGTGTTCGTGTTACTTTTGAAAATGAGTCTGAATAACAAACTTGCACCCCTCCCCTTAGCTTCCTTGATTTTATTGTTGGCTTTAAGCCCCACATTTTAGATTCTTTTCGTTTCTGGTGGTTAGGTTTTATGTCCCCCACCGTGCTTTGTAATTTTTATTTTTATTTATAAATTCTAGGGAGCTACGTCTCCTTTCGTTTAAAAAAAATGACAAACGTCGATTTTGAGGGAGTTTGAAAAGGAGTTCGAATGACGAACTTTGGTTTTGAACTGGGCATTACGATGTTACCCATTTTGATGAAAATGATAGCAAGTAAGATGCAATCAACGAGTCATTTTGTGACTCGGACGTTTGAAAGTAAATACTATCAACAAACCAAACGGTTTGGACTTCTAAATGACAGTATTGAAAATGCGGTATCAACGGATCGAACGATCCGGACGTTAAAAGTGCGATCGACGAGCCAAACGACTCGGATTTGTAAAGAGCATAAAGTAAGTGCGATATCAACGGATCAAACGATCTGTACTTGCAAATGAAGATCACAAACCAAACGGTTCGGACGGTAAAAGTGCGAATCAACGGAGCAAACGATCCAGACGGTAAATGACAAAAAAGTAAAAACGGGACTCGAACGCCATTTTAATCCTAAATTAATCTCTCGAGGGAGAGAAGATGATAGAGGACTAAATGTATCAAGTCCCGTAGATGGCCTTTCGTCTACATTTTGAGAACTTTGATCGGATCGAAAGTGGCGTATGATGCGTAAATCGAGACAAAGCGGGGTTTAGAGAGTGAGAGTGTTACCAATCGCTAGGTGTTGACTCTTTTGCTCAGGAAGACGTATACGGGATACGAAAAGGTGTTTAAAAGGTCTTTCGGAGGTATTTGGCTTGGAAAACGTGGTTTTCACGTAAATTGAGGCGTTTTCGGGGCTCAGGAGGGGGTTTAGGCTGCTGGGCCGAGGTGAAATGAGGGAGAGTAAATATTTGTGTGGGGTATTTACTGAGGGGGAGGGGCTGTATTTATAGGGGGTGAAATTGAAGAACAGGCCGTCCGGCCATTTCCTTAGTTTGAGGGACCTTTGAGGTATTTTGAAAATTGCTGAGGCTTGTTGATTAATCCTGAAGAAAAGGCCGTCCTGCCAGACACTCAATTTCAGGGGTATTTTTGTCTTTTCACTCTTGAATCTAATTGATGGAGATGTGGGGAGGCTTGCATGTCTTCCACGTGTCTAGCTTAGTCGCTAAGATTGGGTTTTTGCTCTGTTAATCCCGATTTTAACTATTTTCTAAATAACTGTTCGAATAAATGTCCGAAACAGTCCTGAAAACTTCCGTAAATTGCGTATTTCTGGGAAAGTTGTACTTTAACGTGTGAGAACGTGTGTTGAGTACACTTGGATTTTGGATGCACGGGGCAGTCCTGGGAAGTCTCGTTGACTCGGAAAGGGGGAGTTAACGGATTCCGATTAACTTGGAAAGGGCCAGTTAACGAATTGTAACGATCAGGATTTGGGTACTTACAGTAGCCGCTCGGCAATGTCACTTTCGAAGGAAGTGGGGTCGTTGAAAAAGATAAGGATCCCAAATTAGGGAGATGCCTTATGGAGAGACCTGGATGGTCAAGTGGCTGGACCTTATAGCAAGGATTCCTACATATCCACGAGGGAAATAAGCCGATCGTAGTTCACGGGTGGGAGGGCAATTCGTAGGGGCCTCGACCTGTGGGGAATGATTAGGAGGAGTTCGTCCTGATTGAGACTGTTTTGAAGATGTCTAAACCTGAGGGAGACTGTTTGGAGGCGTCTAAACCTGAGGGAGATTGTTTGGAGGCGTTTAAACCTAAGGGAGACTGTTTCGAGATGTCTTAACATAAGGGAGACTATTTGGAGGTGTCTTAACCTAAGGGAGACTGTTTGGAGGTGTCTAAACATGAGGGAGACTGTTTGGAGCCGTCTTAACCTAAGGGAGACTGTTTGGAGGCGTAAACCTGAGGGAGACTATTTGAAGACGTCTAAACCTGAGGAAGACTGTTTGGAGGCGTCTAAACCTAAGGGAGACTGTTTGGAGGCGTCTAAACCTAAGGGAGACTGTTTGGAGGCGTCTTAACCTAAGGGAGACTGTTTGGAGGCGTCTAAACCTGAGGGAGACTGTTTGGAGGCGTCTAAACCTATGGTGATGAGGGTGTGTGGCACCTCAGAATGATCTTTCTAAAAGGAGATGAGAAAGTTCCGTCCTCGACGGAGTTTTCTGATATACAGAGGAAGTGGGATCTCATGCTGGGGATTTGGCAGAAATAACGGGAATGGTTGTGTTAAACTGGCGTTTTTTAACAACATGAAAGGATTGACGTTCTAATGGCGGGGTTAGGAACGGAATGTGATCTCGGGAGAGACTGACACATTGCTGGGGAAAAGTGTCCAGAGTTCTAACAAGGCAGTTAGGAACTGAGGAGGTTGATTGACGTTCCTCTTAGAAGGATAGTCTTAGGATCCTGCTGGGGAGGAGTGTTCGGTTTACGACGACAGCCGAAGAGGGATTGTTGTACGGGCTTACACTGATTGCCATTGAAATGGGATGGTCGGGCTTACGATTGACTGCCGGAATTTAACCTTGGGAGAGGGGTGTTAGAGATGTCTAACTGAGAATTTTAACCTCGTGAGAGGGGCATTAGAGATGTTTAACTGAGAAATTTAACCTCGGGAGAGGGGCGTTAGAGATGTCTAACTGAGAAATTTAATCTCGGGAGAGGGGCATTAGAGATGTCTAACTGGGAATTTTAACCTCGGGAGAGGGGCGTTAGAGATATCTAATTGAGAAATTTTTTAACTTTTGAGGAAAAGTGTTAAATTTGAAAAGTGAGGGGCTGATTGGGCATTTAGGCCAAAATGGCCCATCCTGTAAAAGGCCGGACGGCCAGACCTTCAGTTTGGACATATTTTAAGCTGATGTCGAGCAGACAGAAGGAAAGAGAGAAAATTGTGATTTCTGTCGAGAGAAAAATTCGTCATTTTTCTTCGATCTTTGGTTGAAATCTTGAGAGATTATTGCTATGGAAGCAAAATTTGGGCGGAGGAGGATTAGGAGGACGGTGCGGGCAACCGAGCTTCCTATAGATCCGATCGAGTTTTACAAAGCTCGGAATAACCACAAATCCAAGGAGGGTATTGCGAGGAAGGTAAGCATCCTTTGAATTCCTTTGAATTTTTGAATTTTTGAATTATTGAAATTTTGGAATTTGATTTGAATTGACTTAGGGTTCTTGGTGCCCGATTTGGGGCTTTTGACCTTGCGATGCTCTTTTGTTGAAATTGACTTTTGTTTAGTGCAATTGAGGTTATGGGTAGACAACGTAGAAAATTGAGTAGAAAAAATCCATGTCTAGGGGTGTTTTTCAAAATTAAAGTGAGTTGACTCGGAATAATTTTGAGATGTTTTGAAAGTTCCGGGTTTGACGGGTTTTTTGAAATGTTTTGAAAGTTCCGGGTTTGACGGATTTTTCTAAATGCTTTGAAAGTTCCGGGTTTGACGGGTTTTTCGAAATGCTTTGAAAGTTCCGGGTTTGACGGGTTTTTCGAAATGTTTTGAAAGTTTCGGGTTTGACGGGTTTTTCGAAATGTTTTGAAAGTTCCAGGTTTGACGGGTATTTTGAAATGCTTTGAAAGTTTCGGGTTTGACGAATTTTTCGAAATGCTTTGAAAGTTCTGGGTTTGACGGATTTTTTGAAATTTGAACTGTTAATACTCCAACTTGGGATGGAGATATTTTAGGGAAATGATTGATTTATATCTTTGCGTTGATATATTATTGCATGTACATGTTGTGTACGCTACTTGGTATTGACATACCTTTGCTGTATTGACCTGCAGGGGCGAGGGTCGGTTGATGTGTCCACTACTAAGAGTAGGGGAGGTGTTGAGGCTGTGAGCGGGCTATGGGAAATGCTCCCGGACGTGGCTCGAGATGGAGAGAGGAGTCCGCAGCAGCTGGTGATTGACTCTGGGCTGGGGGGGTTTTGTTAGCGCAGTGGCTGTTGTGGCTTCGTCACAGAGGGTTAAGGTGATCCATGTCGCTTTGAGCGAGTATTGGTGGGACACGACCCATACGTTTCACTTCAGGTGGGGGGAGGCATCGATCACTCCAACTGATTTCCCTGCGATCATCGGGTTGTCATTTCGGGGTAATCCCATAGGGTGGTTTGATGATTTCACCATGGAGCAGCTGACGAAACTGCTTGGATTTGATATCACTGATGCCAGGGGCATTGGTATTCGGTACGGGCCGATGGAGAGCCATCTGAGGGGAGGCATAGCTGAGTATCTGGCTGGTTCCGAGAGGATGACAGCTAATCGGTTGGCTAGGGGGTTCTTGTGGTTCGCTCTGTCAGCAACCATTTTTCCCAATGCTGACACGACGTGCCAGTTTCTTTTGCTTAGATCTTTGATTGACTTGGAGGCAGAGAGGGGGTTTGCCAGGGGAGAAGCTGGTCTGGCCGAGCTTTTCTTCGCCTTGGACAAGTATTCCCTGGGGGAGGACAACTCGTTCTGCTGTTTCCAGTTTGTGCTGGATGTGAGTCTCCTTTTTCTCTTCCTTGTCTCGCTCGTACTTGTCTGTATTTGCTTTGTAGCTGATTTTTTTTTTTTGGCGAAAGGAGACGGTACTCTCTAGATTTTATTAAATAAAGAAAATAATTACAAACATGGTGGGGGACATCACAACTTCAACCACCAAGAAAAGGAAAACTAGGGGGGAGGCCATACACACGTCGTATGGTCCTCTACAATATAAGGAGGGGTGACTACAATAAATAGAAAACATCCTATATAAAAATCTGAAATAACTTTCCTGGCGTCTTATAGATATGGTGCTTTGAAGTGTTTCATCCGCATTGGTGGAGCACTAGGGAGGAGTATGCTTCTTTGTTTCCCGCTATGCTGACTTGGCAGAAGGCGGCTAGGAAGTAGGTGAAGTCAAGGGAGAGCACCCGGGTGACTTATGAGGAGGTGTCTTTGGCTCTGGACCAAGACTTTTCGCCGAGGATCAACTTGACTTGGTGGAGCTGGTTCGATCAGGCGGTTGTGAACGCTGCCAGGGAAGGGGTGTCTTGCCAGTATGCTCCGGGATCTGGTCCCTTGGTTTCGAGGGATCCTCCCCTTCACATGATGTTTCCTTTGTCCATAGCTGGGGAGGAGTTGTAGCGGTATAGGCAGGGAGTGCCTTATGTTGAGAATGTCATTGAAGAGGCTGATTATGACACCTTTCAGAGGATGAGGCTGAGGAGCCCACAGGTGCTGGCCAGAGAGGGTGAGGACCCTGCACATCCTAGAGATTATCCGCTCCCCCGCACTCGCTTTGCATACGAGGGCGTTGGTGGTTCTCGCAGGCAATAGATTCTTGAGAGGCATACTCTCTAGGTAGACTCGGAAAGTCAGACCACTTAGAGATGTTGACAACTCGAGAAGTCGGACCTGTACAGAGATGCTGACCACTCAAAGAAACTGACCGCTAAGAGAATTCGATCACTCAGAAGACTAATCATCCTAGAAAGACTAAAAATCTAAATGGAATAGTAATCAATCATGGTACTTGGAGTACATAAAGATATGCTTGTGATTACGGATTACAATACATTAGATATTCCAATAGTATGAAAAGGATATACTAATTGAATATCAGACACAAATAAACTACAAAGTGAAAATGTGTTCGCAATAGATGAAGGAGTGGTGTCATTGTAGTCTTCCAAGACAACATAACTCAATTCAATAAAGAATCTGAGTTAATAGCTTTAGACAACGCTTAAGGAAATCTGAATGGTCTAATGAATTCTTGGAAAAGATTCCTTATTGGAATAAGTTTATGCCTACGTGTCCTAAAGCATTGTGATGACAATGAGAAATAGGAAAAGGCATAGAACATTATGGTAAGTCTAGACATAATGGTCAAAAGACATAATACCATAAGACAATTGATCTCAATTAGGACTATCACATATCGGATAAGTGAAGTCAAAATCGGATCCGCATACCAATGGGTATGAATAGGAGATCAAATTGCTTGGTAAGGGGAATGAGGTTAAACCCCGCACAAACAAAGAAATCCATAGTGGACACTCAACCTTGAAAAATGGAGATCCCATGCCCTTGGTTCAATGAGACAAATAAATTATGGATATTCAAATAGTACTTGAAACCTATTATAACCAATTCTCGGAAGCCATCAAGTGCTAAAAGCAAAATCCTAATGACGTGTGGTGAAGGTAAGCTTAAAGCTTTTAATGATTCCAATACCTAACGGACTCACAGTGATTGTTTGATTAGGAAGGAGGAGGAGAGACCGATTTGCTTCGATGCTTCCTAGATGTAACTTTAATGAAACCCTCCGCGTCAACATTCTTGGAGTTGTGGGAAGCAATAGGGGTCGACCCAGCCATTTCTGTAACAAAAGTGTGAACATTGGTAGTGGCACGAGGGAAAGTTGGCCCTTCAAAGCCATCTTCCGCCTACAAATTTGATAGGGCTAAAGTCGCACGCCTACAAATTAATTAATTACCAAGACTATACTCGGCTACAAAAACTGTAGCTAGGACAAGTCCAGGGTCGATCCACTGAAGAACGGTTATTCGGTTGCACTATTGTCACTTGACAAGATTGGGGGATTGTTTGATTTTAATTAAATTCCTAAAACAGAAATTAAAAACTAAGTTGTAAAAACAATTAACGGGAAGCACTTCAGATTTGTTTCCGTCCCCGTTTATCAATTCAATATCATCGGCACAATTTCTTTCCCTTCCTCCCTATTCACTTGATCCGAGATATATTTCAATCCCTATTTTTTTTTTTTAAAACGAAAGGAGACGTAGCTCCCTAGATTTTATAAATAAAATAGAAGAAACAAAGCACGGTGGGGGACATAAAACCAAACCACCGGAAACGAAAAGAAATCTATAATGTGGGGCTTAAAGCCAACAATAAAATCAAGAAAGCTAAGGGGAGGGGTGCAAGTCCATCTGGACCGCCCCAAAACAAGAGGAAGGGGGGAACTAAGCCCTAAGCTATGAAGAGGGAAAGAAACGAACCAAATCCCATCAAACAAAATTATCAGGAGGAGAAGCCGATCTTCCACGCCATTTCCGAGAAGAGACCATTGTGAAACCATCAGCATTTGTATTCTTTTTGTGAGACGGAGTAAAAGGAGTATAGCCAGCCATATCAGTAACAAAGGAATATGGGGCTCTTGAAGCCGAAAAATGCTCTGGAGATTTTGGTTCTACTTCCACAAAAGGTTGGGGAGGATGGGATTCCCTATAACGAGCAATGTTGCGCATAATAGCCTCCATATCATTCGTTGGAGCATTGATATCACCAATTGTTCCCAAAGGAGCAGAATTTTCAATATTAGTTACCACCAAGTCATCAGCAGCTTGTTCCAAAATAGCCCCAAATTGGGTAGAAATAGAAGCAACCGCCGGAATAGGCTGCCCACGTTTGGCGATCCGCGGGAATATCCCCTTAGCAGCCTTAAAACCATCAAAACTGGCAGCCACATTTATAGCATTTCCAGGACATTATTATTAGGCTGAATGTTCTCCTTTCCACCAACTTTATCATCCATGGGCAGCTGATCAACAACTACATTGGCATCAATTTTGGATGTCTGTTCATCCGCCACATTACCATGCATTTCCAGCCCCATATCAATATTGGGCAGCTTGTTCAGCCCCATATCCTCCACCAAATTACCATCAATTTTCGGAGGTGAAACCTCCTCCTGAACGATCACATTAGGAGCAGTTTTTGCTTTGCTGTTCCAGCTCCTTTTCGGCATTATTTTCCTGTTGTTCCAGCCCCTTTTTGCAACATAATTGGGCTGGATGTTCTCCTGCTCAACATTTGCAGCTTCGGGTTTTTCATCAGTTTTGGCTTCCTCAAATGCCTTCCCCACATTAGGCTCGGCATTGGCAGAATTTTTCTGTACAAACAGGCTGGGATTTGCCTTCTTACAGTGAGAACATCATGACCAAACACAAAGCAATGCTTACAATATTTAGGAATATTGTCATACTCAACCTTTTGTTGAAAACTAGGCCATTCATTTCCACATTCAACAAAAACCTCACGGGGCAATTTCTTTAGCACATCGACCTTGATCAACACCTTCGCAATGCTAGGCCGTGAAAGATCAGTCGTGGCTTTATCCAAAGATAATGGAGTTCCAATCAGATTGGCCAAAGCAAAAAGAAAATGCTTATTAATCAAATGAATAGGAAGACCGGGGAGGCCAATCCAAAGCTGGAACAATCGATGACTCTTGTTAGGCCTCCATGAGGGAGACCAAGCAAGGGTGCACATAGGAAAACGACTAACATACCAAACATTCTTCATGAACAGTCGTTGATAATCTTCTTCATTTGACAGCCTAATGAGCAAATGCCGAGAGTCAAGATGGCCTAAATTGAATTGGCCCTTCAACTGAAATTTGGCAAAAGCCAGACGAGCTACCTCCATCGAAGGCCTGCCATGCTTGAATTTGCCAATTAATGTAAACTTGAAAGGTTTAGCAAAGGTCTGAATCAATTCATTTGAAAGCTTGAGAGATGGCATCCCCTTGTGAATACCGGTTGGAATCTGAGGCACCACCATAGCTATCCCGTTTTCTTTTGCGAACAGACCTGCAAAGGTCTTTGCCGGAATTGGGTTTGAAGCGATTGGCGGCGACTGGTTGAGATGCGCCGCAGTAGGGTTTTGCGGCAGTTCCAAATGCGAGATTGACGGCGCGGCATGGTTGTACGCAGCACCCAAAATAGGGTTCAAAGGAGGCGATTGTTTATAGACGGGGTTGAGGCTATTTTCCATTTCAAAGAGCATAACGTCGGCCATGGCTGCCGGCCGGAATCAAAGGGGCCGCCGCCCCAAGGGCAGGGAACCCTAGGGCAGAAACGAGAGAGAATTCCTAGAGAGAGAAATGTAGAGCGTTTTCATTCTACATTTGCAGATTCTGAGTTTGATATATTTCAATCCCTATTTCTTTCTTATTAATGGTTATAAGCAGTGACACACTCACCTATTCCCCTAATCAATACCTAAACCTAACTGACACAGTCTAGATTCACAATATTGATTGATAAAGCTTTAAGAAATTAAGATCAAGAATTTCACTATTCTTTTGCAAATAGATCAAAACCTAGTTTTACCCCCTTTTTAATTTACCACGCCACGTGCATAAATCTCAAAGATGCTACTTGTGAAAAATCCTAATCTGACACAGACTTAAGATTAAACTAGCATTAAATCAATTACCGGGGAAAAGAGGGTGATCAAATCTCAAAACCCTAGAAACGATTTATCAATTAAAACAAGTAAAACTATGAATAGGGATTCAGAAATAAAGAAATCGATACCTCAATTGAATTAAACAAACGGTTCAGGATTCAAATCCGAAGCAATGGAATTAGTTCTCCATAAAAGCTGTAAAATCTCTCTAGGAAAAATAATAAAAAGTCTAACTAAAACAATTGACAAGAGAAGTATATATACTTCTACCCAAATAACAATACTAAACCTAAAAGGAAATCTGAAAAAAAAAAAAAAAAAAAAAGCACGGTCCAAGGCCGAAATGGACAAAAACGTGAGAACAAAACGTGTTAGAGCTATTATTATGTGAGTACTATTGTCTTGGTATACACTATACAGTCACCGGTTCAAAGCATCACGCTACTGAATGGCTAGTATATCTGATAGTATTTCACTAGGGAAGGTTCAAGGCCAAAAGCTACCTATCCCGATGCAATAATGGTTCGCCGAAACTTCCAGACGAGTCTGCATTCATGAATACATTTAATTTGTCATTCATGTGGGGGATTGTTGGAATTTTGGTTTGGAAAAAGTGAGGTTTGATCGACTTTTGACCAAGAATTCCATAAGGTTTCATTTTAGGAAAATGAAAATTGATTGCATATTAATAATCTACATTTGGAGTAGATTTATTTGATATATTTACTTTCTCAAAACCAATTTGTGGTGAATAAGAAATTAATGCTCAAAGTATGCAAAATGAAATGGGTTTATGAAGAGTTTATGGGAAAGGAAAGAGTTATCCCACATTGCTTTAAGAAAGAAAGTAATGCTTGTTTTTAAGTGGAGCCATCCAAGGAAGGAGTCATCAAGTTGTTATCTCCTTGAGCCAACCAAGTGGACCATTGGGCCATCCTACAACTAGTGGCCCAATAGTGCTAATTTTGGACTAGCTTCAAATTGGCACATGAACCGCAAAGCGCGCGAAGGGTGGAATGGGCGGTTTAGGGCGCACTTTGCACTCCGCTAGGAGCTATTGGAGCCTTAAACTTTTGACAAAGTTTGGCTCGATGGAGGTTCGGCCGGTTCAAGCTTGGTAAATCTGGTTCGGTCCAAATTCGGTTGATGGTTCGGTTCTGGCTAGGCTCGTTGGGCTGGTCCAAGATTGTGGGCTTAGTTAGGCACTTGGGCTAGGTCCGATTGGAATGGGTCGTGGGTTGTGATGGTTCAAACATGCTGCTGATGGGTAAGGGCGCGACCCGCGTCTGTTTGAACAGACGGGTCGGGCTGTTGGGTCGAACCAGCAGATCTCCACCCTTCATCCTCAATCTAATCCAAGGGTTGAGACTCACCATGTGCAATTTGTGCCCATTCCCAAAAGGCACCCAGTCTCTTCATAAACTATATAAACCCCCCACCAGATTGTCAATCTCTCTCAATTCATTCACAATCACTTCTCTCTTCACACATGAAGCACAGATTCACATATTTAACTGAGTTAACGAACTCGGTTAGATATCTAATCAATACGGAATTCGATCCACAATTCAACGGAATTCTAACGACATCTGTTAGAAGATAGATCATCTTGTTGCATAAGTCTTCTTCAAAGTCTGGAAGTGTCAAACACAGTTGCGTTCGCCGAGTTATTGATTTGAAGTGCTTTTATCAATAATAATAAGTCGTTTTATCTTGAGAGAAGATTGCCACCTGAAACCGTTAGCACCAATGTGGGGCAATATCTTTTTGTGGAAATTGTGTTCAACACAAGACTCGACTTCCTATATATATTCGGTTTGGTTTAATTTTCGCATTTATTATTTATGTCTATTCCATGTCCTATTAATTATTATTATGGTTCATTTATTATTTGTCATTTCGTTAATTTCAAGAAAGCCTTATTTATTGTTACATACAATTTTTTCCTAACAATAACACATAAACTGACACTCTTTTACACTAACACTACAGACACTCTTTTGCACATGCAACAAACTATTTAAAACATGCACTGGAACTGTTTAGCACTAACACTCTTTAACAAAAGCATTGACACTCATTAAAACATGATTTGACATTCTTTAACACATGAATTTGCATTCTTTAACACTACTACTTATATCTTATACAGACACTCATTGATACATATTAACAAGTGTTAAAAGTATAAGTGTCAGTTTAAATGTTTATAAGTCCCTATATAAATTAATGGCACTTTGTAACATTAGCACTAGCATTAAGGAGAATGAGGGACACACGCCAGTTTAGTGTTTCTAACGTTTTTTCTAAGCATTAGGAAAAATGTGTTTTACATAAGAACTACTCGACAAAAATACCCCCTTCCAACCGCCACATTGGAGGGTATTTTTGGCAAAAAAAACTTAGAAAACAAAAATTTTGCATTCATTTTTTTCCACAACAATTCACAAGATTACTCTTAGCAATCCAAAAATCATACTTTTAACCTCTTTCGCTTTGTTAGTTATTTTATAGCAATTTAAAGTATTATTTTGATGGTAACCTTAATGTTCCTGTTATCTCTCATTTGTCCTATGCTGATGACATTATTATCTTCTGTAATGGAAGCATTCCTTCTCTTGAGCGTCATATGGAGTTTTTGGAATCTTATCAACGCTTCTCTGGCCAGCTTGTTAGCATTTCTAAATCTTGTTTTCTAACGGGGCGGAATGTGGCTGAGCATGATAATGCTATTTCTCTTATTACGGGGTTTCAAAAGAAGAACTTGCCTATTGTTTATTTGGGATGTCCTCTCTATATCGGTAGGAAAGTGCAATCTTTGTTTGATCCTGTCATGCAGAAGCTTCGGGATAAGCTCGATTTGTGGCAAGGTAAATTACTCTCGAGCGGGTGCTAAGCTTGTTACGATTAAGTCCTGCCTCCAAGCTATCCCCATTTACTATATTTCTTTACTTGATCCTCCGAAGTGTGTTGTTAATGCCATGAATCGCCTTATTGCCAATTTCTTTTGGAGTAGTTCGATGGGGAAATAAGTGTCATTGGGTCTCTCGGAATGAATTTTTCTGGCCTATTGAGGAAGGGAGCCTTGGCCTCCGAAAATTTGAGGAGATGGCTATTGCGTTTTCTATGAAGCTTTGGTGGCGTTTTCGCACGTCCGACTCTCTTTGGGCCCAGTTTCTTACGGCCAAATATTGTCGTGATACTCATCCTATGGATGCTGTAGCTAGGTTAGGTTGCTCTCACATTTGGAAGCGTATGGTTGCTGCTAAGGATTTGGTGGAGAGTCGTATTGCTTGGGGTGTGGGTTGTGGTGATATTTCTATTCAAGAAAAATGGCTTCCCCATGATCTTCCTCTTCTTGATAATCGGCATGATCAGATTTTTTCTCTATTTGAGGATGGTGTGTTAAGGGAAGATTATATTCGTAATACTTTCGGGCAGCAATGTTTGATGGAGATTCAATCCTATGGTATTCGGCTTGGTGGGGATCAAGATCAGCCATTTTGGTCCCCTTCCTCTTCGGGCAGACTTTCTATTTCTTCGGCTTGGAGGGAATGTAGAATATCCCGTACTCGGAGTAGGGTCTTTGCTTGGTGCTGGCATAAGTATATTCCTCTTAAGGTGTCCATTTTCATGTGGAAATGCCTTAAGGCTGCTCTTCCTACTGATGACAACATTTCTCGTAAAGGTATTTCTATTGTCTCTCGTTGTCATTGTTGTTCTAGCCCTTCTCTTGAATCCATACATCACATTCTTCTTCATGGTGATATTGCCTTTCGTGTGTGGAATTTCTTTGGAAATTTGATTGGTTTTCAAATCTCGGGTTCTAATATAATGCAAAGGATGATTGCTTGGCATGCCTGTAAAAATTCCAAGCTTAGTAGGGTTGTGTTATGGTTGGGAGATATCCTTAGAGTTTCATTTGTTGGGAGCTTTGGAAGCACAGGAATAAATGCAGGTTTGATGATGGGATTCCTAGTTGGGAAAAGGTCTGTAATAATATTCAATTCCATATTAGTGATATCCTTCGTGCTCATAGTCTATCTTTTCATATTATTCCTTCGGAGGTTAATATTGCTATATTTTTTAATATTATTCTGGCCACCCCGTCTATTGCTCGTGTCAAGCTAGTTTATTGGTCCCCTCCTTCTGAGGGACAAGTGAAAGTTAATACAGATGGAGCTTCTCGTGGTAACCCGGGCATTGCCTCGGGTGGAGGTATTTTACGTCATCATGATGGGTCTTTTATTTTTGCTTTTTCTCATTTTTATGGTAATGCTTCTAACATGGTTCTTTGAAGCTAGGGCTGCTCTTGATGGAATTACTCAAGCTAGGCTTATGGGTTTTGATTCTCTTTGGCTCGAGGTCGATTCTGAAGTTTTGTCTCTCATATTACTTTGCAAATGCAATATTCCTTGGGAGATTTGGTATTACAATCAATCCATTTTCAGATTCATGGAGGAAGTATCTATTCAGGTAACTCATGTCTACAGGGAAGGTAATAAAGTGGCAGATTTTCTTGCTAATATTTCGGCTGCTGCGCATACGGACTTTCAGTTTACTTCATTGGAGTTTTGCCCCAAGCCGTGCCAGAGCCTTCTATATTTTGATCGGATTGCATATCCTAATATTAGGCAGTAGTTTTCTCTTTATTTTATTGATGTATTTTCCTTTTGTTTTTAGTTTCCCCCCCCCCTTTATTGTAGAGGATCTTACAGGTTGTGTAAGAACTCCCCCTAGGTGTTCTTTCTGGTGGTTAAGGTTTTATGTCCCCCACCATGTTTGTATTTTTATTTTTCGTTATTAATAAAATCTAGGGAGTACCGTCTCCTTTTGCCAAAAAAAAAAAAATTATTTTGATGGTTTTGGAGAGTCTTTTCAGGATAACAACATTATCATCTTTGATTGGAGGTATTTGTATTCATTGCATAATTTTACAAATGTTAGCAATAGCTTTCAAAAGTACTAATGTCCAATGTGGCACGCGATTAACAAAGGGTTAAACCATTTTTTCCAAACTACGACATTTTAAGCTCTCTAGTTTCTTGGCGGAACCCTAATTAGGGTTTGTCTTTTATGGCTGCCTCCGGCGGCCTCATGGCTGGTATGAACACGGTTCCTCCCCCCAATCCTTCTTCGATTATGGCTGGTGCTAATGCGGCTGTTAGCAATGTGCAAGGGCTTCCTTGCGGTTTCCCTAGCAGCCATGGTAACCCTAATGCTTCCTTTCCTAATTTGGTTCATGAGCTTGGTCAAGGATCTCATTCGGCTCTTCCTACCAATTCCTTTGCTGTTAAGGAGAATCAAAATCTGCCTTCTCCAACAACCAAAAAATCCTTTGCTGCTTTGTTTAAGGAAACAACCATTAATTCTCCTTCTCCTTCTTTGAATATGATTCCAATGTCTTTGTACAAGGGAGAACCGGCCGTTTAGTTTTCAAAAGACCTCATTAACAATCTTGCTCAGCCGTTTAAGTATACCCTCATTGGAAAATTCTCTCATGGCAGGCCTAGCATGGAAAATACTCGCCAATATTTTTTGAAGTTTGGGTTGAAGGCAGATTTTACCTTGGGACATATTGACTCAAAACACATTTTAATTCGATTGATGCATGAGGGTGATTTCAACCGATTGTGGGCTAAAGAACCATGGCATCTAGGGCGCTTCCCTATGCGTGTCTTTTGTTGGACACCTTCATGGCATCCGAAAAAGGAGTCTCCTTTGTATCCGGTTTGGGTAAGTCTTCCGGGCCTTCCTATTCATATGTTTAACAAAGTTTGCTTATTTTCAATTGCTAGCTATTGATCATGCTACTTCTAATCTCTCTCGGCCTAGTGAAGCTAGGGTGTAGTTCAAGTCGATTTGCTTAAAAAACTACCTTCTAGGATTTTCATTGATTGTGGGGATGATTTCTCAAGTTTTTACCAAGAGTTGAAGTACCAAAATCTGCCTTATTATTGCAAGCATTGTTACAATTTAGGGCATGATTCCTCTACTTGTTTTTATCTTCATCTTTGGCAAAATGGTAATAAAATGGAGGAGAGGAACAAGGCTGTTTCGGGGCTGAACAAAAAGGATGTTGGGAATGAGGGTAATAGCATTAAAGATAAGGCTCCGGGGCTGACCAAACATACTCAAATTTATGTTGAAAAAGCTAAGGCTACTGAAGGTGGCAATGGCAATGTTTCTTCTCAACAACAAGAAAGTGGTGGTACCCAAAAAGAAAATGTCTCGGGCTCAAAAGGCAAAAATCAAGTGAGTGATGTGCAAGGTACGTCTACTATGGTTTCGAAACCCAACTTGCATGGTACGTCTCTTACTCATATTCATTCTAAAAATGTTATTGGTGCATCATCTATGGTTCATAAACCCCCATCCCCTCGTGGTTCAAAATTTTTTGTTTCTAACCTAGTTACTAATGGTTTTAGTTTTCTTCCAAAGCGAGGTGCTCCTTTTGTTTCCCCTAACTCTTTAAAAACAGCTAATGAGATGGAAAGGGCTGCTTTCATGGCCAACTCCGGGAGTAAACATTCTATTGTTGATGATGGGGCTATAGCCCTTGAAGAAGAGCACGAAAATTCTGAAAATGGTGTTAAAGAGGTTGTTAAACCTAACCCTAATTTCGTCCCCTATATGGACAATGTTGATGGCTTCATTAATTTGGAAGATGGGAAGTGCGAATCTGATTCTGAATTGGAAGTGGTGGATACTACTATCCGTAAATGGCCTGGTGATGTGGTGATTGATCATCTTCAATTATCTCCTCGTGGCCCTCGAGTTACTTCATATTTTGATATCCAAGAGGTTTTTAATGAAGGTAGGGATGCTTTATTTGATGGGAACATCCCGGAATTTGGGAATTCCAATGCTTCTTTGGCTTAAAAGCCCTCTCCTTCTATTTTTTATCAAAATTGTTTTAATGGTTGGGGTTCTAAGTTGGAATATCTGGGGTATTGGTAATGCAGCCTCGGTTCGTCGGGTTAAGAGGTTATTAAGGTTACATGATATCGTTATTTGTGGTATTTATGAGCCTAAGGTGGATCCCTTGTTGCTTCCTTCTTATGCTCGAAAAATTCATTGTCTTGGAGGTGTTGCTAATGATAAGGGGAATATTTGGGTTTTTTGGAAGCATGGTATCACTTGTGATGTGCTTTTTCAAGATGACCAAGTTATTACGGTTTGGGCTTCTCATTCTCTTTGGCCTAACCCTGTTCTAATGTCCTTTGTTCATGCTAGCTGTAACAAGTATACTAGAAGGATTTTATGGGACTACTTAATTGATGTGAGTAACACGGATGATGCTTGGTTAATAGTGGGGGATTTTAATTCTGTTGTTGATCAATCTGAGAAGATTGGGGGCAAGCCGGTGGTGGATTCAAGGGTTTCTGAGTTTGTGGATATGATTCAACTTTCTAATCTTATTGATGGTGGGTATAGAGGCCATATTTTCACATGGTGGAACAAGAGATCGAAGCGTGCAACTATTCTTTAAAGGCTGGATCGAGCTCTGTATAATGATAAATGGCTGCGTTGTTTTGCTCAAACTACTATTGATCATCTTAATAGGACATTTTCTGATCATGCTCCTTTGGCTATTAATATTCGTTTGGTTGATGAAGTTCGTAAGGGTATTTTCAGATTTCTCAATGTTTGGACTCGCCATGATTCTTTTACCTCTTTGGTTTGCTCTTCTTGGGATGGTAGAATCTTTGGTAGACCGTTGGTCAAGTTTGGTAAGAAGCTTACTCGCCTCAAACATGATTTACAACTCTGGAATCGTTCTACGTTTGGGAGAGTTGACCAACTTGTGAAACATGCCGAAGATGAAGTTTGTGGTAAAGGGCTTTTATTTGAGCAAGACCCAAGCGATGAAAATAAGGCTGCCCTTCATCTTGCTCAAGCTAATCTTACCTATCGTCTTAAGATTGAAGAGGAATTCTGGATGTAAAAAGCTAATTTAGCTTGGGTTAAAGATGGGGACAATAATACTCGGTTCTTTCATGCTTACGTGAAAAAAAGAAGACAGAAATTACACATTCATAAAATTTGAGATAGTGATGGGAATTGGATTGTTGATCATACTCGGATTCAAGAGGAGGCTATTAGATTCTATTCGGACCAACTTAATGGCAATCCTAATGAAAATGTGGATCCCCCGGATGAGTTGTTGAATGTGATTCCTCGGTTTGTTTCTAATGAGGATAATAAGATGCTTATTGATCCCCCTACGCTTAAAGAGCTTCACGACATTGTCCTTAGTATGAGTGGGACTAGTGCTGCTGGTCCGGATGGCTTTACGGGTGAGTTTTATCATAAATGTTGGGATATTATATGCATGGATCTTTTTAATGCTGTCCTTGAGTTCTTCTCAGGGTTTCTTCTTCCTCGGAGTTGGACCAGTATGCTTATTGTTACTATTCCTAAGGTGGCAGCCCCTACTTCTTTCTCGCAGCTTCGGCCTATCAGCTTGTGTAATATTTCTAATAAAATCATTACCAAACTTCTTTGCTCTCGGCTGCAAAATGTGCTTCCTCGTATTATCTCTCCGCAGCAAAGTGGCTTTGTGAAGGGTCGGCTTATTCATGAAAATGTTTTGCTTGCTCAAGAGCTCTTTCAGTCGCTTAAGAGTAAGGTGTATGGGACTAATGTTGCGTTAAAGCTAGATATGGCTAAGGCGTATGATAGACTTTCTTGGTTTGCTTTGATTAAGGTGATGAGGAGATTTGGCTTTGCGGAAGAATGGTTGGACATGATCTTTAGATGCGTGAATTATTGTTGGTTCTCGGTCCTTATTAATGGTACTGCGAATGGCTATTTTGTTTCTAGTCGTGATCTTCATCAAGGGGATCCTATATCTCCTAGCCTTTTTA
The DNA here is from genome assembly GCA_022495995.1 of Adenophora triphylla var. japonica. Taxonomy (NCBI): domain Eukaryota; kingdom Viridiplantae; phylum Streptophyta; class Magnoliopsida; order Asterales; family Campanulaceae; genus Adenophora; species Adenophora triphylla. Next base: position 221,462 of record JAFEMH010000677.1, read on the forward strand.
TTATTGCTGCTGAAGTTTTAAGCTGGGGTCTTAATAATCTCCATCTTCTTCATCCTCATGTGGCGTTTCATACGGGTAATCTTAATGTTCCTATCATTTCTCATCTGTCCTATGCTGATGATATTATTATCTTCTGTAACAGAAGTATTCCTTCTCTTGAGCTTCATATGGAGTTTTTGGCGTCTTATCATCATTTCTCGGGGCAGCTCATTAGCATCTCTAAGTCTTGCTTTCTAACTGGGTGGGATGTGGCTGAGCATGATAATGCTATAGTATTACGGGGTTTCAGAAGAAGAATTTGCCTATTGTTTATTTGGGGTGTCCTCTTTATATTGGCAGGAAGGTGCAATCCTTGTTTGATCCAGTTATGCAGAAGCTTCGGGATAAGCTTGATTCGTGGCAAGGTAAATTACTCTCGGCTGGTGCTAAGCTTGTTTTGATCAAATCTTGCCTCCAAGCTATCCCCATTTACTATATTTCTTTACTTGATCCTACGAAGGGTGTTGTTAATGCCATGAATCGTCTTATTGCTAATTTCTTTTGGAGTAGCACTGATGGGGGAAAAAATGTCATTGGGTTTCTCGAAATGAATTTTTCTGGCCTATTGAAGAAGGGGGTTTAGGCCTTCGTAAATTTGAGGAGATGGCGGTTGTATTCTCTATGAAGCTTTGGTGGAGATTTCGTACGTCTAACTCTCTTTGGGCTCAGTTTCTTGCTGCCAAATATTGTCGTGATACTCATCCTATGGATGCCATTTCTAGATTGGGTTGCTCTCACATTTGGAAGCGTATGGTTGCTGCTAAGGATTTGGTGGAGAGCCGTATTGCTTGGGGTGTGGGTTGTGATGATATTTCTGTTCAAGAAAAGTGGCTTCCTCATGATATTCCTCTCCTTGATAATCGTCATGATCAGATTTTTTCCTTATTTGAGGATGGTGTTTTAAGGGAAGACTATATTCGAGATACTTTCGGGCAGCAATGTTTGTTAGAGCTTCAATCCTATGGTATTTGGCTTGAGGGAGATCGTGATCAGCCGTTTTGGTCTCCTTCTTCTTCGGGCAGATTTTCTATCTCTTCAGCTTGGAGGGAATGTAGAGTGACCCGTACTCGGAGTAGTGTTTTTGCTTGGTGTTGGCACAAGTATATTCCTCTTAAGGTGTTGATCTTCATGTGGGAATCTGATTGGTTTCCAAATTTCGGGTTCTACTATCATGCAAAGGATGATTGCTTGGCATGCTTGTAAAAATTCGAAGCTTAGTCGGGCTGTTTTATGGTTGGGAGATATTCTTCCGAGTTTTATCTGTTGGGAGCTTTGGAAGCACAGAAACAAATGCCGGTTTGATGAGGGAACTCCTAGTTGGGAAAAGGTCTGTAATAATATTCAGTTTCAAATCAGTGATATTCTTCGGGCTCATAAGTTATCCTTTCCTGTTCTTCCTACGGAGGTAAATATTGTTTTATTTTTTAATATTATTATGGCTGCTCCATCTATTGCTCGTGTCAAGCTTGTGTCTTGGATTCCTCCTTCTGTGGGGCAAGTGAAAATTAATACGGATGGAGCTTCTCGTGGAAATCCGGGCATTGCTTCTGGTGGTGGTATTTTGCGTAAGCATGATGGGTCTTTTAATTTTGCTTTTTGTCGATTTTATGGTAATGCTACTAACATGGTTCTTTGAAGCTAGTGCTCTTGATGGGATTACTCAAGCTAAGTTAATGAGTTATAATTCGCTTTGGCTCGAGGTAGATTTCAAAGTTTTGTCTCTTATTCTTCTTTGAAAATACAATATTCCTTGGGAGATTTGGTACTTCGTTCAAGCCATTTTCAGATCCATGGAGGAGGTGTCTATAAAGGTAACTCATGTTTACAGGGAAGGTAATAAAGTGGCAGATTTTCTTGCTAATATCTCGGCTTCTAAGCAAGCGGATTTTGAGTTTCGCTCTTTGGAGTCTTGCCCCAAGCCGTGCCAGAGTCTTCTCTACTTTGATCGGATTGCGTACCCTAATATTAGGCAGTAGGTTTTTTTAAAATCTTTTTTAATGTATTTTCTTTTGTTTTTAGACCCCCCCCCCTTTTTGTTGAGAATCTTACAGGTTGTGTAAGAACTCCCCCTAGGTTTTTTCTGGTGGTTAAGGTTGTCATGTCCCCCACAATGTTTGTAATTTTATTTTTCGTTATTAATAAAATCTAGGGAGTACCGTTTCCTTTTGCAAAAAAAAAAAAGTACTAATGTCCAATGCTTTTACTATTTTTTTATTTATTGTTGATTTTCGAAAAAAAAAATAGGAAAAAACCTTATTTTTCCTACTTAAGAAGGAGAAACATGTCTTACAAGCGATTTTTTTATGCAGGCAGTTCATCATGGTTTAGTTGACATATGGCTAAACACGGTTTTGTTTTGTTCCTCTCACATTGAAATTTGTCATATTTGATTTCACGAAATATTATTCGCCATTTTCGTTCCTCTAAGTGAAATTTATTGAAATTTTTTCTTCTCAAAGTCGTAGTGTTTTTGACATTTGATCTCCATATTTAGTCCTTGCATAGTTTTTGAAAACCACCTTTTGTGTGTTACAAAGCATGAGCAATTGAGATGAGGAAGTTAGGAGCAAGCAAAGGAACGAATGTATCAAATATATGAGCTTACTTATGTTTTTGTGTTGTTTTTACAATTGACAATTTTCTATTATTTTCTTCTGATTTTGATTTGAGTATTTCTTCTACTAATTGCAAGTTTATATATTTTATTAATAGTATGCATCGTCATTTAGACACACTAACACTAACACCTATAAGCTCATGCGATAGTGCTCCCAATTCTTGAATAGGCTCTCATCAACAAAAGCATTTGTACTCATTAACATAAGCACTAACACTCATCAACATAAGCATTGTCTAACGCTGAAAGTCGAACTGTTGATAACACAAGTATTTATAAGATTAACCCTCACAGTTGCGCGTAACTATTACGGAAACTAGTGCGCTTGCTAGGATATTTTTATAACAAGTGGATTTTTATCCATCAATGTCTACAGGAGGATACAAGTGCGATTTTTCGATATGGATGACCATCATATCAGGGTGTGGAGACCGAGGTACACCACAAAATGCAGGTGCAATTTTTCGATATGGATGACCATCATATCAGTTGAAAGAGTGCAGATAACCGCTGCAGATACCCGAAGGACTCACACACTGACATATCATTGTATCAAGAGAGAGTGCGGATTTATCATTGAAAATGCCCGGAGGACTCACACTGCTATGAGCATAGTAACTTTGAAGAGTGCGGATAACCGATGCAGTTGCCCAGATGACTCACACTACCATATCATTGCAAATAGAGAGAGAGAGAGAGAGAGAGAGAGAGAGAGAGAGAGAGAGAGAGAGAGAGAGAGACATAATATGCATAGTTGATTTTATTAAGTCCTAGTGTTATAATCCACACCCAGACTCTCTATGTTTGGTGCGTGCCCAAAGGTGTTTGTGTTTTGCTGAGTTATCTTTTTGCTGCGCTGCATTTGGAGGCAAACGTGATTGGATTTTGTCTGAACTGAAAAATTTTGTTCTGGCACTCTAGGTCGTGTTGTTGTTGTTGTGCCAAAGATGCGATGTCAAGCCCCGATAGACTCTTAATTATTTAAAGCCCATGAAAGACCTTGATGTTGAATTTTTCATGATGTAGGCTAATGAACCACTTTCACTGAAGTGAAGACAAGCTAGATCTTGAAATTCGAAAGATTTGCGGTGCTTCAAGCCACTTGAATTTTGAGATTGACTTATACTTTTTGAATCATATCTAGAAGGCTTTATTATTGATATTCAAAACCTTTTGAGATTGATATACAGAAGGTTTGTTTATATTCAAATTATCTTGTTAATTTATATCCCGAAGCATTTAATATTGATATCCAGAATCCTTTGAGGTTGATATTAAGAATGTTTGTTAGATATGGACTTAGCGACCCTATATCTTGTTAATTTATATTTCCTCTTGTTGGTTCTCGGTTCTTGTCAATGGGGAAAGTTCTGGATTTTTCCACTCTTCTCGTGGTCTTCGTCAAGGAGACCCTATATCTCCCACTCTTTTCATCATTGCAGCAGAAGTTTTGAGTCGGGTCTCAACCGGTTGCACTCTGATTTTTCTCAATATCGCTTCAAGGCTCATATTCATACTCCTATCATATCTCATCTTTCTTATGCTGATGATATTCTTATTTTCTGTAATGGTTCTAAAGACTCTCTAGAGGCTCACATGAGATGCCTTAACTGGTATCAAGATTTCTCGGGTCAGCTTGTTAATACTAGGAAGTCTTGCTTCATTACTGGTAAATTTGATGAGGTTAGAGATTCTATTATTGAGAATGCTACCTCCTTCGAAAAGAAAGATCTCCCTATTATCTATCTTGGCTGCCCTCTTTATGTTGGGAGAAAAAATATCGCTCTTTTCGACAATGTTCTTCAAAAGATGGCTGATAGGCTGGCTTCTTGGCAAGGAAAGATCCTCTCCTTTGGCTCTAAGCTCACTCTTATCCAATCTTGTTTACAAGCCATTCCTCTTTATTATATTTCGTTAGTGGACCCTCCCAAGGGGGTTTTCCAAGCTATGTATCGTCTGATTTCTAATTTCTTTTGGTGTAATGAAGAGGGCCAATCCAAATGTCATTGGGTGAGAAAGGATCTGATGTTCAGGTCGTGTAATGAAGGTGGCTTGGGCCTTCGTCGTTTTGAAGAGATTTCTATGGCTTTTGCTATGAAACTTTGGTGGCGTCTTAGAAGCTCCCATTCTCTTTGGTCCGATTTCATGCTTGACAAGTATTGTTTTGGCTCTCATCCCATGGATGCGGGAAAGCCTACTTTCGCTTCTCATATTTGGAGCCGCATGATTCAAGCTAAAGATATTGTTGAAAATCATATTGCTTGGAGGATTGGTAGGGGGGATGTTTCTATTCATGAAAATTGGTTGGAAGGTCCTCGGCTCAATCTTCCTGGAAATCATATTGAAGTTTCATCCTTGTTTCATGAGGGGCAGCCGAGATCTAATTATATTTGTGATACGTACGGCCCGGATGTTCTTAACTCTATTCATCGTCAGAATATTTCTCTCTCTGATACGCCTGACTGTATTTATTGGATTCCCTTGCTTAAAGGTCAGTTTTCTCTTTCTTCGGCTTGGCAAGTGTGTAGAATGGCTAATGCTCGGAATTTGTTTTTTGAGTATTGCTGGAACAAATATATTCCGTTGAAAGTCTCCATTTTCCTTTGGCGGTTGTTGCATAATGGCCTTCCTACTGATGTGGCCATTCAATCTAGAGGTATATCCCTTGTGTCTTCTTGTGTTTGTTGTTCGCAGCATTCTTTAGAAGATTCTTTTCATCTTTTCGTTCAAAGTCAAGTGGCTTTTGAAACTTGGGATTGGTTTGCTAGACTGTTTGGTGTTCACATCTCTTACAACAATGTTAAAACTATCCTAGATAGCTGGTGGTTCAACTCGGTCCTTGGAAATAATAAAGGAATTCTTTGGCTTTCTCGCATTCTCCCTTGTTTTATTCTTTGGGAGTTGTGGAAGGGTCGAAACAAAGCTAGGTTTGAGGATATTCATATGTCCTCTTCTAGGATCATCTGTGAGGTTTTTGTGCAGATTGGTTCTATCATTAAGGCTTACAGCCTTTCTTTCCCTTCTTCCGACTTAGAAAGTCATATTTTTCATTGCTTTAACCTTCCTAAGGCTGTTCCTAAGCCTCGGTTTTTAAAGTTTGTTCATTGGAATTCTCCTCGTTCGGAAATGCTCAAGCTTAATACAGATGGTGCTTCTAAAGGGAATCCGGGTATCAGTTCTGGAGGTGGTATTTTCAGAAACAAGAATGGTAAGTTGTTATTTGCTTATTCCAAGTTCTATGGTAATAATACTAACATGGTTGCTGAAGCTAAGGCGGTTTTGGATGGCCTCATATATGCGTCTCATTTTGGTATTTCTTCTCTTTGGCTTGAAATTGATTCTGAAATTCTTTTAAATGTGCTAATTCGTGACTTTCATATTCCTTGGAGTATTTGGTACGAGGTTCTTCATATAAAAAGGCTTATCTCTCATATTGGTGTTAGAGTGACTCATATTCTGCGTGAAGGTAATCAGGTTGCTGATGGTTTGGCTAATGTCGCTGCGGTCTCGAGATCTAATTCAGAATATTATTCTTTTGGTGATCTCCCTCACCGTTGCAAAGGTGCTTATAATTTAGATAGGGCTGCTATCCCTTATATTAGATTTTAGTTTTTGATGTTTTCTATTGTATTTTTCCTGCTTTCTTTGGTAGGTAGTTTCCCCTCCCCCTTTTGTAGAGTACCTTACGGCTTGTGTAAGGACTCCCCCCATTTCTTTTCCAGGTGGTTGAGGTTGTCATGTCCCCCACCTTGTTTTGTAATTTTCTTTTTAATTAATAAAAGGGTTAATGACAATTTAGGGCCTGTAGTATAGGGGCATTACCACATTGGGGCCCGAAGTCCAAAAACTATCAATTTGGGGTCCGAATTTACAATTTTGATCAATTTGGGGCTTTTTGACGGAAAACGTTAAAAAACTCCGTTAAGTGACCATGTGCGAGGCATGTGACATTCAGTGAGGGCATTTTGGTCATTTCCCGTTCAGCCCAGACTTCAGGCCCTAAATTGACATTTTTTCTATAAAATAATAAATAAAAATATTTATTTTTTTTTACAAAAAAACATAAATTGGGTTAATTGATATTATTTGAAAGCTTCTCAATCTCTCTCTAATCTCTCTCTAGCCGTTTCTGAAACTCTCCGCCATATTTCTCGGCGATCAACCACTGTTCGGTCTCTCCCTTCCTTGCCTCCCTCCCTTCTGCACTCTCCGACACCTTCTCTCTTCCTCTCCCCAAATTTGGCGCATCCCTGCTAGAGGGAAATCTTGCAACATCCGTCCAGGTCTGGCCGATTTGGTTCAGCCTATTCAAGCAGCAAGGAAAACTGAGGCTTGGTGTTTAACTGTAGGCGCTGAGGTAGGAGTCTCATGCAAACTCTGGTCGTCTTCTTCCTCGTGTCCAGACATCACAAAATTGTTGAGAAAGGCTACTATTTCTTCATATCTCCCCTGGATTCCATGGCCGTGAGAGAGAAATCAATGGCGGAGCGGTCAAAATTGGCATCGTTGACTAGATATTTGATGGATTTTGACACCTTCTTTAGTAAACTGCCATGAACAAATCGGAGTTTGATGGTTTTGGGTGTTGTTTATTGGGGGCGGCGGCGGCGGTTGTGGTGGTGGGTTTGCTGTGTTTTTGGTAGGGGAATAAATTCATTGTTTTTTTCAATTTAGGGTGTTGGGTGTTGTTTATTGCTGGGTTTGCCATGAACAAGTCGGAGTTTGATGGTTTTGGGTGTTGTTTATTGGGGGCGGCGGCGGCGGTTGTGATGATTTTGGTGGTGATGGGTGGTGGATGGTAGGTTTATTGGTAGTGTGGTGAGTGATGGCAGATTGGGGGAAACTTGGAACGGGATGAGGGGAGATGAAGATGGACAGATTTTTCTTTTATTTTTTATTTTTTGATAATAGTAGTTGTCATTTAATTTTAGATGATAATTTTTTTTTAATTCTCACTTTTTTTTATTATTTGTGTATTTATGAAATAACACTTACTACATTATTCCATCTTTAAATCTATGATTAGTATTTTTTTTGTAAATATTTATTTTATTTAAGTATATTTTTATTTATATATTTTATAAATTATCCAATCTAAAATAATTAATAATTTTTTTTGAAGCAAAATAATTAGTAATTTAAATTATTAGAAAAAAGGATAATAGTTAATATCTTAAATTATTTTAAATCATATTAACTATTATCTTTATTTTTTTCAATATTTTAAATTTACTAATCATTTTTTGTAAAAAAAAAAACTAAATATTTTTATTTATTATTTTATAGGAAAGATGTCAATTTAGGGCCTGAAGTCTGGGCTAAACGCGAAATGACCAAAATGCCCTCACTGAATGTCACATGCCTCGCACATGGTCACTTAACGGAGTTTTTTAACGTTTTCCGTCAAAAAGCCCCAAATTGATCAAAATTGTAAATTCGGGCCCCAAATTGATAGTTTTTGGACTTCGGGCCCCAATGTAGTAATGCCCCTATACTACAGGCCCTAAATTGTCATTAACCCTTAATAAAATCTAGGGAGTACCGTCTCCTTTCGCCAAAAAAAAAAAAAACTTAGCGACGGCCTTGATTCACAGCGCGTGAAGTTTCACTTATTACAAATCATTGCACACGAAGTTCCCGTTATTTACAAAAATGTCACCGCACACGAAGTTCCCGTTATTTACAAAAATAAAATAGATTATTTTTATTTACATGTTTTTATATAATGCTTTATTAATTTCTAAAAACATGTAGAAAGGCTGTTACGGAATTCTTTGATATGATTCAATTTTCTGGTCTGTTGGACGCTGGGTATTTAGGAAATAAATTCACGTGGGTGAATAAACCTAGAGGGAAGCCTACTATCCTTCAACGTCTTGATCGCGCTCTCTATAATTCCCAATGGATGGATAATTTTCATGTTACTTCTGTTACCCATCTTAATCGCACTTGTTCTGATCACAATCCTCTCTTGGTTCAAATTAAAATCTCGGCTGAAGCTACTAGGGGTTCTTTCCGTTTTCTTAATATTTGGCTGAAGCACCATTCTTTTTTGTCTATGGTTGAGAACTCTTGGAATGATTATATGGATGGGGCCCCAATGGTTCGGTTTGCTAAGAAACTTGCTCGTCTTCGGAAATGTATTTCCTCTTGGAATAAAGAGGTGTTTGGTAGGGTAGACCAACATGTTCGTTTGGCTGAAGATGAGGTTTGTCAAAAAGAATTGCTTTTCCAAAGTGATAATTCGGATGAAAACAGGACTGCTCTTAGCTTGGCTCAAGCTAATCTTCTTGCTAAGTTGAAGGTTGAGGAAGATCTATGGCGTCAAAAGGCTAACATTAAATGGTTAAAGGAGGGAGACCATAATACAAAGTTCTTTCATTCTTACGTTAAGAAGAAAAGGCAGCAACTTTACATTCACAGAATTAGAGATGGTAACGGGAATTGGGTCCATGAAAAAGAAGAGATTTAGGACGCGGTTGTTGCCTTCTTTTCAGATCAGCTTCAATCTTCCCTTAATATTCCTAGTGATGACATTCTTGATGTTATTCCTAGGTTGATCAATGATGGTGATAATGAGATGCATACGGCTGTTCCGTCTTTAGATGATATTAAAGAGATTATTTGGTCTATGAATGGTCAAAGTGCTGCTGGCTCCGATGGTTTTAATGGTGCTTTTTACAAGGGTTGTTGGGACATCATCAAAGAAGACTTATATAGAGCTGTCAAGGAATTTTTTGCAGGTTTCCCTATGCCGCGGAGTTGGACTTCGACTCTTATTGTCCTCATTCCCAAAGTCAGCGCCCCTACCTCCTTCTCGGAGATGAGACCCATTAGCTTATGCAATTTCACAAATAAAATCATTACGAAGCTACTTAATTCCCGCCTTGCTCCTATCCTTCCTAGTATTATTTCTCCTCAGCAGAGTGGGTTTCTAAAAGGGCGGTTGATTCATGAAAATGTCATGTTGGCTCAAGAGCTTATGCATTCTATTCGGAAAAAGGTGAGAGGATCTAATATTGAGCTTAAGTTAGATATGGCTAAAGCCTATGATCGTATTTCTTGGTTTGCGGTGATTAAAGTTATGAGAAGGTTTGGCTTTTCTGAAACGTGGAATGATCTGATCTTTCGAAGTATCTCTTCTTGTTGGTTCTCGGTTCTTGTTAATGGGGAAAGTTCTGGTTTTTTCCACTCTTCTCGTGGTCTTCGTCAAGGAGACCCTATATCTCCCACTCTTTTCATCATTGCTGCCGAAGTTTTGAGTCGGGGTCTCAACCGGCTCCACTCTGATTTTCCTCAATATCGATTCAAGGCTCACATTCATACTCCTATGATATCTCATCTTTCTTACGCTGATGATATTCTTATTTTCTGTAATGGTTCTAAAGACTCTCTAGAGGCCCATATGAGATGTCTTAACTGCTATCAAGATTTTTCGGGTCAGCTTGTGAATACAAGGAAATCTTGTTTCATTACTGGAAAAAATGATGAGGTTAGAGATTCTATTATTGCGAATGCTACCTCCTTCGAAAAGAAAGATCTCCCTATAATCTATCTTGGCTGCCCTCTTTATGTTGGGAGGAAAAATATCGCTCTTTTTGACAATGTTCTTCAAAAGATGGCTGATAGGCTTGCTTCTTAGCAAGGAAAGATCCTCTCATTTGGCGCCAAGCTCACTCTTATCCAATCCTGTTTGCAAGCTATTCCTCTTTATTATATTTCGTTGGTGGATCCTCCCGAGGGGGTTTTCCAAGCTATATATCGTTTGGTTACAAATTTCTTTTGGTCTAATGAAGAGGGCCAATCCAAATGTCATTGGGTGAGAAAGGATCTGATGTTCAGGCCGTGTAATGAAGGTGGCTTGGGCCTTCGAAGATTTAAAGATATTTCTATGGCTTTTGCTATGAAACTTTGGTGGCGTCTTAGAAGCTCCCATTCTCTATGGTCCGAATTCATGCTTGATAAGTACTGTTTTGGCTCTCATCCCATGGATGCGGGAAAGCCTACTTTTGCTTCTCATATTTGGAGTCGCATGATTCAAGCTAAAGACATCGTTGAAAATCATATTGCTTGGCGGATTGGTAGGGGGGATGTTTCAATTCATGAAAAGTGGTTGGAAGGTCCTCGGCTTAATCTTCCTGGAAATCATATTGAAGTCTCCTCCTTGTTTCATGAGGGTCAGCCGAGATCTAATCATATTTGCGATACGTATGGCCCGGATGTTCTTTATTCTATTCAACGTCAGAATATTTCTCTCTCGGATACGCCTGACTGCCTTTATTGGATTCCCTCACTTAAAGGTCAGTTCTCTCTTTCTTCGGCTTGGCAAGTGTGTAGAGTGACTAATGTTCGGAATTTATTTTTTGAGTATTGCTGGAACAAATATATTCCGTTGAAAATTTCCATTTTCCTTTGGCGATTGTTACATAATGGCCTTCCTACCGATGTGGCTATTCAATCTAGGGGCATATCCCTTGTGTCTTCTTGTGTTTGTTGTTCACAGCATTCGTTAGAGGATTCTGTCCATCTTTTTGTTCAAAGTCAAGTGGCTTTTGAGACTTGGGATTGGTTTGCTAGGCTGTTTGGTGTTCATATTTCGTACAACAATGTTAAAACTATCCTTGATAGTTGGTGGTTCAACTCGGCCCTTGGGAAAAATAAGGAAATTCTTTGGCTTTCTCGCATTCTCCCTTGTTTTATTCTTTGGGAGTTATGGAAGGGTCGAAACAAAGCACGGTTTGAGGATATTCATATGCATTCGTCTAGGATCATCCGGGAGGTTATTGTGCAGATTGGTTCTATCATTAAGGCTTACAGCCTTTCCTTCCCTTCTTCCGATTTGGAAAGTCAGATTTTTCATTGCTTTCACATTCCTAAGGCTGTTCCTAAGCCTTGGGTTTTAAAGTTTGTTCATTGGAAGTCTCCTAGTTCGGAAATGCTCAAGCTTAATACTGATGGAGCTGCTAAAGGGAATCCGGGTATCAGTTCTGGAGGTGGTATCTTCAGAAACAAGAATGGTCATTTGTTATTTGCCTATTCCAAGTTCTATGGTAATAGTACCAACATGGTTGCTGAAGCTAAGGCGGTTCTGGACGGCCTCCTTTATGCGTCTCATTTTGGTATTTCTTCTCTTTGGCTTGAAATTGATTCTGAAATTCTTTTGAATGTGCTGATCCGTGATTTTCATATTCCTTGGAGTATTTGGTACGAGGTTCTTCATATAAAAAGGCTTATTTCGCATATTGGTGTTAGAACTCATATTCTGCGTGAAGGCAATCAGGTTGTTGATGGTTTGGCTAATGTCGCTGCGGTCTCGAGAACTAATTCAGAATATTTTTCTTTTATTGATATCCCTCACAGTTGCAAAGGAGCTTATGTTTTAGATAGGGCTGCTATCCCATATATTAGACTTTAGTTTTTGATGTTTTTATATTGTATTTTTCCTGTTTTCGTTGGTAGTTTGTTCCCCTCCCCTTTTTGTAGAGTACCTTACAGCTTGTGTAAGGACTCCCCCCGATATTTTTCCAGGTGGTTGAGGTTGTCATGTCCCCCACCTTGTTTTGTAATTTTCTTTTTAATTAATAAAATCTAGGGAGTACCGTCTCCTTTCGCCAAAAAAAAAAATGTAAATAAAATAGATTAGAACACTTAATGTATCAAGACCGACCATAAGGCCGGACAGAACGGGTGTATAACACCTTCCCGTTCCATAATCTAACATTCGAACCCTTCTCTTTTGAATCTCTTGTCTTAAAAGCAATTAGACATAGGTTTTTCTTATGTTCCTTTAAAATATAGGTGACGACTCTAATTAAAATGGATTAGAAATCCTAGAAAAAGTCATTGTCATTTTTTTCGGGGTATCTACAAGATGTTAGGGGACGGTGCATTTGTTAGTTTTGTTTTGTGTTATGGTTATGGGATTTGGTGGTGGTGGTGTGATGGTTTGGTGCTGGTAATGAGTAGTACTAATTATATAAGACAAAATAAATGATAACTTTTTAAATGAAATAGTTTGTTCAAATTAAATATACTGTAAATTATAAATTAGCCAAAATACGTTTACCCTTCCAACGTATTTACCGATTTCCATTTTGCATTCTTGTTTGAAAAGTCGGTATGTTTGGTAACTAAATTTTCAAATCGTCCAACTTTGTATCCTGACACTAACGAACGTTAGAAAAGATGATGTAATAGACCATGTGCTCGCACATGATGACAAATTGGTAGTTTGTAATGGTTATAAATTTTTAAGGGGTCAAATGCAAAATTTTAAATATAAATTGCTAATATTTATTTCAAAATAATTAACATTTTATTTAATAATTAATATTTCATGAAAAAACAAAAATTTATATGTATTTTTGCCCCCTTAAAAATTAATAAAAATTACAAACTATCCCATTTGTCATGATGTGCTTGGCACATGACATATTTCGTTAACTTTTCTAAAGTACGTTAGTGTTAGGGTGCAAAGTGAGACGATTTGAAAGTTTAGATAATAAACAAATCGACTTTTCAAACGAGTATGTAAAGTGGGAATCGGTGGATACTTTGGCAGGATAAATGTATTTTTGCCTTATAAAATTAATTTCAAATAAATCAAAAATATGATTTTGTACTTAAGTGATCAATGCAGTTTATTTAATTTTAGGGATGACTAATGCAATTTTTAAAGAAGTCCGTAACTGTTCAATCCATTTTGTTGACAATGGTTAGTTGTCGTCCATCAATTTTAACATCCATCCAAAATTGTCTTGAGTTGCAACATTGTGTGAACATTATATACTAAATTGCAACTTTTGACACATTAAATCCTACATTGCAACACTATGTAAATTTAGTGGTAGTTAGTGGTAGTAAAATGCAATTTACCCTATAGAAATGAGGTCAAACCAGTACTAAGTCTGATCCAAAGTAACTGTCAATTTTTTGACAATTTTTTTGGCATAAAATAATTGTCGCTTTTGAATTAAAGGCATTTAATTTTCAAATTTACCCTTACATTGGAACCTGAATAATTGTATTAATTATATTAGTGTGTGAAGTAAAAAAGCATAAATAAATAATAAATAAGGAAAAATTTGATAATTTCTTCAATTAAAGTATAATAATAATCTAATTTCTTAAAACTAGAAATGTAAAAAAATGACAAGTTATTTTTGGATAGGGGGAGGAGAATTACCAAAACGAGTTAATTTCACTATCCATCTCTTAGGGTTGAATAAGTCTTACTACCCCTTGAGGTTTGAATTTTTCAATGACCACCCCTTTAGCAATAAATTATCTACTTTACCCACACTTTAACATAATTAATGCCTTTATATCTCACTAAATAAATTAAATCACTACAAAATCTCATATATTATTAAAAATAGTTTTTGAAATTTTTTATACTCACTAAAACTATATAATTCAAGTAAATAAAACTCTTTCTCACATATTAAATAATTTTAGTTACTTCACAAAGTAATTATGATATATTTTGAAAAAATAATCATATAACAAACTTACTAAAATATGAATTGGATATATGGTTATTGAAAAAATAACTATATATCCAACTCGATAAAGTATGAATTCAAATAATCATATAATTTGTAAAGAAAATAAGCATATATTTGAGATAAATATTCAAAAATATTGAAATTATTTTGGGACATACTTATCAAATATTAAAATTTTAGAGCATATATTATTATTATTATTTGCATGAGGATAAATATTTCGGTTGAATATAGATATATATTTATAGTGTTGTCATTGGACTGATGTAATAAATCTCGTAAATCATGGAGGGAAAATAGGCGAAACCGTTTCCGAAAAGAAAGATCTCCCTATTATCTATCTTGGCTGCCCTCTTTATGTTGGGAGAAAAAATATCGCTCTTTTCGATAATGTTCTTCAAAAGATGGCTGATAGGCTGGCTTCTTGGCAAGGAAAGATCCTCTCCTTTGGCGCTAAGCTCACTCTTATCCAATCTTGTTTACAAGCCATTCCTCTTTATTATATTTCGTTGGTGGACCCTCCCAAGGGGGTTTTCCAAGTTATGTATCGTCTGATATCAAATTTCTTTTGGTGTAATGAAGAGGGCCAATCCAAATGTTATTGGGTGAGAAAGGATCTGATGTTCAGGCCGTGTAATGAAGGTGGCTTGGGCCTTCGTCGTTTTGAAGATATTTCTATGGCTTTTGCTATGAAACTTTGGTGGCGTCTTAGAAGCTCCCATTCTCTTTGGTCCGATTTCATGCTTGACAAGTATTGTTTTGGCTCTCATCCCATGGATGCGGGAAAGCCTACTTTCGCTTCTCATATTTGGAGCCGCATGATTCAAGCTAAAGATATTGTTGAAAATCATATTGCTTGGAGGATTGGTAGGGGGATGTTTCTATTCATGAAATTTGGTTGGAAGGTCCTCGGCTCAATCTTCCTGGAAATCATATTGAAGTTTCATCCTTGTTTCATGAGGGGCAGCCGAGATCTAATTATATTTGTGATACGTACGGCCCGTATGTTCTTAACTTTATTCATCGTCAGAATATTTCTCTCTCTGATACGCCTGACTGTATTTATTGGATTCCCTCGCTTAAAGGTCAGTTTTCTCTTTCATCGGCTTGGCAAGTGTGTAGAATGGCTAATGCTCGGAATTTGTTTTTTGAGTATTGCTGGAACAAATATATTCCGTTGAAAGTCTCCATTTTCCTTTGGCAGTTGTTGCATAATGGCCTTCCTACTGATGTGGCCATTCAATCTAGAGGTATATCCCTTGTGTCTTCTTGTGTTTGTTGTTCGCAGCATTCTTTAGAAGATTCTTTTCATCTTTTCGTTCAAAGTCAAGTGGCTTTTGAAACTTGGGATTGGTTTGCTAGACTGTTTGGTGTTCACATCTCTTACAACAATGTTAAAACTATCCTAGATAGCCGGTGGTTCAACTCGGTCCTTGGAAATAATAAAGGAATTCTTTGGCTTTCTCGCATTCTCCCTTGTTTTATTCTTTGGGAGTTGTGGAAGGGTCGAAACAAAGCTAGGCTTGAGGATATTCATATGTCCTCTTCTAGGATCATCCGTGAGGTTTTTGTGCAGATTGGTTCTATCATTAAGGCTTACAGCCTTTCTTTCCCTTCTTTCGACTTAGAAAGTCATATTTTTCATTTCTTTCACCTTCCTAAGGCTGTTCATAAGCCTCGGTTTTTAAAGTTTGTTCATTGGAATTCTCCTCGTTCGGAAATGCTCAAGCTTAATACAGATGGTGCTTCTAAAGGGAATCCGGGTATCAGTTCTGGAGGTGGTATTTTCAGAAACAAGAATGGTAAGTTGTTATTTGCTTATTCCAAGTTCTATGGTAATAATACTAACATGGTTGCTGAAGGTAAGGCGGTTTTGGACGGCCTCATTTATGCGTCTCATTTTGGTATTTCTTCTCTTTGGCTTGAAATTGATTCTGAAATTCTTTTAAATGTGCTAATCCGTGACTTTCATATTCCTTGGAGTATTTGGTACGAGGTTCTTCATATAAAAAGGCTTATCTCTCATATTGGTGTTAGAGTGACTCATATTCTGCGTGAAGGTAATCAGGTTGCTGATGGTTTGGCTAATGTCATTACGGTCTCGAGATCTAATTCGTAATATTATTCTTTTGGTGATCTCCTCACCGTTGCAAAGGTGCTTATAATTTAGATAGGGCTGCTATCCCTTATATTAGATTTTAGTTTTTGATGTTTTCTATTATATTTTTCCTGCTTTCTTTGGTAGGTAGTTTCCCCTCCCCCTTTTGTAGAGTACCTTACGGCTTGTGTAAGGACTCCCCCCATTTCTTTTCCAGGTGGTTGAGGTTGTCATGTCCCCCACCTTGTTTTGTAATTTTCTTTTTAATTAATAAAATCTAGGGAGTACCGTCTCCTTTCGCCAAAAAAAAAAAAGTTCAGTCTGATCTAGGTCGCCCAATCAGTTTAGGTCGACCTGAATTCATGCCTTTGTCAGGAAAAATTGTGTAAGGGGTTGATTGTAAGTCAGATGAATCTAAATGCCATGTCGACTGATCTAGCTCGATGAGTGCATGCATTTATGGGAGCTTTAATGGGTCTTTTACATTTGGTTCGCCTTCGGGCCTGTTTGAATGTAGGATCAACCCGTTGAGCCTGACCCGTCACTTTTATTCCGTTCAGTGGCCTCCAACTTTCTAGCTCGAATTGTCGAGTAGGAAGTTACGATAAATTTTTGGTGTAGGATGGTGGCAGCATTTACAGATCGGCTTGTAAGATGTAGGTCGCTTCTCAATGTTTGACTTTTGGGCGGTTTGATTAATTATCTTCAATGTGCCGTAATTTACGCACTTAATGGTACGAATTCTATCGATCGAACATTCTTCCTGGAACTGGCGTGGGCATTGAATTCGGCCCATAATTTGATAATTATCCAACCATTTATCCAACCCTTTCCACTTAGGTAAGTAAAGGTGGAGGCATAAAAGGAGAAACTAATCCCTTTCCAAACTTTATAATCCTAGAATTCTTAAGAGCTTAGCAAAAAGCAAAAGGCAAGAAAACCATCTCAGGTGTTAACAAGATCTCTTTTGTTGCTAGAGTGCCTATTCCCTTCTTCGAAAATATCAGGTACTCCTCAATGTTTCTCTTTAGGATTAGATTTTGAAAGTTTCTCAGTTTTCGCCATGGCTAGAGTTTTAGGGTTTGAGATGGGGGCTAAGTATGGATATAACTTTGTAAACCTTAGGGTTTACAAAAGGGTAGATAGTCATGGAGAGAGTTGTCCTTAAAAGAGTGCATAACTATCCTGACCAAATGGAACTTGTTTTTCGGTGAGATAGGATTTTCGGCCGGTGAGAGCGTGGGGGACATGGCCGTTGACGACCCACGAGGAATCTAGGTCGCTCATAGGTAGCTCACCTCCCTCTTCTTCTAGGAACGATTCCCTTGTTTCTTTGTATTCTATAGAAATGGCGGCTAACAATCAACAAAATGCTACCAGCCAAAGTGAGGCGTCGAGCTCCACCTCAAGAATTATGGACAGATTCTGCTCCACGGTGGTCACAGGCCAGAACGAGAGGGGTTACGTAGCCCCCAATCCCTAGGTCGATAGGAGGTCAGCTGAGTCTCACCTTATAATCCTCCATGAGCACTTTGAGGTGTCGAGGGAGGACTACCAGTTGTCCCATTTCAGGGAGAGGCAAAGGAAGGCCAAGTCTTGGACGCACTGAGCCCTCAACTCGAGCAGGGTGGCCTTCTACAAAGGCCAATTTGAGGTAGGGTTGAGGCTTCCTCTAGATCCCTTCATTTGCGAATTATTATAGTGCATGGCTACCATTCCGATGTAGTTGGGTGCCTATGCCATCAGGGTGTTGGTCGCCTTTGTCATGGTGTGCCGGTTTGTGGGGTATGAACCTTGCATGGACGTCTTTAGGAAGTTTTCAATGTGGTGGTCAACGATACGACCTGGGGGATAGGCACCCCTGCTAAAACTAAGGCACCCAAACTTTTCGTCAACTTATCCGACAAAGTTTTGGGCTGGAATAGCCACCTGATTTCAATAGAGAGTAGAAAAGGCTGGGAGTTCCCTCTGCCAGCAATTTACTCGATGCCGATGAATGAGGAGGACTACTCTATCACTGAGTGGAGTAATGTATTATCCCATAGGTTCACAGCTGTTGCTCGCAAGAGCTCGGTCAATTAGGAGACACTTGAGTCGAGCAAGGACTATTATGTCCAGACCGGTATGATGATAGGCGATGATGGCGGGGTCGCTCCCTTGGTCCCAATAATAAGGAGTTTTAGATAATCAGATTGGTTAGTCCACAAAAGAGAAATATTTGAGACTCAATACCATTGGTGTAAGAGAACTCCAGGTCACTGCAAGCGTCTGGATCATTATGGCGGTTAATTAACTTTCCTTTACTACTTTCTTTTTGCTTAAGTTTTGAGTTGTTCTTCATGTATTGACTTTCTTTCTTCTTGTCCGTGTAGTCCTAACCCTCGACCAAGAGAGCCACATGAAGAGCATCATCGACCTAGGTGACCTCCGTAGAAGCCGAAAGGGCCATGGCCGTGCCAATGCTTGGGCCAGCAGGGAGAGCGAGGTCATTGCTAGGAATAACCTGCTCCCAAAAGAAGGAGTTGGGATGGTGCCTATTGATGGGACTGAGCCCATCCATCCTATTGAAGATGAGGTAGTGAGTGGATAAGAGAGGAGGCAAGATGAAGCTCCTAGGTCAGAAGGCAGAGCGGAAATGGAGGCTGAACTGAGGTCGAGCACTGACCTACAACTTGAAATGTCGGTTGGCCAAGAACGCCATACCGACTTTGTTGATCTAGAGCTTGAGCTCGAAGGTCAGGATGATACGGAGGGCGCCCTAGCCCTTAACCAGACCAGGAAAAGGTCCAAGGTAGATATTGTTGCTGAGGACGTGGGCCCCTCCAGGCTGTCAGGCTCTCTTTATAGCCCACTTGCTGATTAAGCTCCCGCCTCTAGCAATGTCGGGGAAGTGCAGCCTATGGAGGATGCACTAAGTGATGTTTCTCCTCTGATTGGGGTAAATCTCTTTGTCGTCAATACCCCGAGCTGGGCTTGGGCCAGATCATCATCTGTCGAGCAGCGGTCAGGGACCTGCTAGCCACTTTCGCTAAAGAAGGTCTTACTCCGGAGGAGTTTAGCGACCATTCTAGTCTGATCGCTTTCGAGGTAATACTTTGTCCCTTTATCAGTTTTCCTTTCATTCTTAGAGAAGGAGACGATTGCTCGTGCTAATTATACCAGAAAGTCCAAAGAGGTTGAGGAGCTGAAGAAGAAAATGCATGAGCTTGACACCCAATGCTCGGCTATCTAGGCTGCCCACTTGATCTTTGAGAAGGAGAGGGATGAAGCTTATCAGGCTTTGGCGGCGGCAAAAGAGCAAATGGCTCCCCTACAACAGCAGGTCATGGATTGGGCTCCTCTGAAGGCTTCCCTAGAGAATGAGGTCGCTCTAGCCAGGCAAGATAAGGCCAGACTAGAGGGTCAGGTCGAGCAGCTAACCAGATTGGTCCAAGATCCCAATAATAGATTGTTGAAGTTGAATGAAGAACCATCGGGCTGCGAGCCAAATGGGAGAAGGAGACCCAAGCAAGGGAGAGAGGCTGCGGTTGAAAGGTACAAGGCCGTTGATGAGTGCTACATCCTCATTACGTCCAGAGCTTGTGATTTTTTTGGAGTTGGGCGCAAACACATGGCCCATCGGGCTATAGTTGATCGACTATCAATCTGAGCGTGGATAAAATGGATCAGTGGGCATGCAAAGATCGCTACGATGACGTAGCCCGCAATAGCCACTCCCTCGTCCCTTACGACTCAAATGACCTGCCTGTCAAAGCCAAACAAGATGCAGTGGATGGGCTTGAGTCTTGGGAAGCCTCTACCGTCGAACCACGTAATTTTGATACCGTCGTCTAAGAACTAATGGAGACCGATGTGGAATAAGAGGATGATATCACCCAAGATCAAGTGTTTGAAGAAGTTGCAGAAACAGTAGTATAGGTTTTATTTTCCTTGTAATGAACAAGTTACTTAAACAATTTTTGCTTTATTTGATCATCACGCCTTGGTCCGATTTGGGAGGCATTTTACTTTATAAATTTTGTGGCGGTTGATGATCTTAGCCCGTTTTAGGAGATCAATCTTTGAATGAATGTTAAATTTATCCCAACTTTTATTACGGATGTGTCTTAGTTTCACCGTCATGCTTGTATGAGAATGAGGTTGACTAAGATTTTAGTCTGACCAATTTAATTAACGAGATCAACCAAGATTTTAGTCGGACCTATTTTAAAGAACGAGGTTGACCAAAACTTTAGTCAAACTTGTATAGATAACGAAATCGACTAAGAGTCGGATCTGTTTAAAGAACGAGACTAAGGGTTTAGTCGAATCTGTTTATAGAACGAGATTGACTAAGGCTTCGTTCAAATCTGTTTAGAGAATCGAGATCGATTAAAAGTCGGATCTGAGATAATACATAGAAAGTACAAGATAATAACGTTGTTGGAACTTTATGAGGGCAAACTCTTTTTTTATTGACTTCACAACCATTGCATAGAAAGTTGATCAACTCATACATCGTCACAAGAAAAGTTTTAAAAGTAATACTTAGTCAAATGACTGGCGTGCCATGGGTGTTTCAGCTCACTTCCTCCGGGGTTGCTGATCATATAAGTCCCCTCCTTGACTACTTTATTGACAATGTAGGGGCCTTCCCAGTTAGGCGACAGATTGTTTTGCTCAGCCTTACGCCCGTTACTTCAATTATTCTGAGGACATAATCTCTTACACTCTTCTTGACCTTCCTATCGTGTTACCCCTTGGTTTTCTGCTTGTAATTAACCATTCTGAGCTGGGCAGTTATTCGCCTTTCATCAAGTAAATTAAAATCGATCAATCTGTTGGAGTAGTTCTGAGTCTAATCATATAGTGCAACTCTGGCCATTGGAATCTGTAGTTTAGCCGATGACATGGCCTCCGACCCCTAAGTGAGAGTGAATGGGGTTT
Organism: Adenophora triphylla var. japonica; assembly: GCA_022495995.1. Classification (NCBI taxonomy): domain Eukaryota; kingdom Viridiplantae; phylum Streptophyta; class Magnoliopsida; order Asterales; family Campanulaceae; genus Adenophora; species Adenophora triphylla. The sequence goes on from JAFEMH010000677.1 coordinate 242,649, forward strand.
CCATTGTAGGCCCCCGGGTGGTTGTGCGGACTGCCCAAAAAGCTAGTGGGAGTTCATCTAACCATCTGCCAGCTCGTCCATCTAGATTTTTTCTCGAGGCCGACATAACCAACTTGTTGGCTACTTCTGCTTGTTTGTTGCCTTGGGGATAGGCAACTGACGACTTACAGTGTTTAACTCCCAACCTATTTATCTCTGTCTCAAACCCCGTTGAAAGCTGAAGGCTGTTGTCTGATAAGATTGAATGTGGCACCCCAAAATGACACCAAATGTAGTCATAAATGAAGTTAATGGCGTTTTCCTCAATAATATTAGCCAACGGGTTTGCATCTATCCACTTTGTGAAGTAATCCATTGCAATAATCACATACTTGTAATTACCACAGGCGGGTGAGAAGGGCCCAATCAAATCCACTCCCCACGTGTCGAACGGCTAAGTAGCGATCACAAGAGTTTGTTTGGTGGTTGACAACTTAGGTAGGTTGTCATACTTCTGGCACTTGTCACACTTTTGTACGTACTCACAGTGTCTTCCCTCAAATGTGTCCAGTAATACCCCATAGTGATTATCTTATCTGCGAAAGTTCTGGCCCCCGGGTGCTCACCAACACACTGTTATGCACCTCGAACAAGAGATTTGGGACTTTCTGAGGGTGGACGCACCTAAGGAGGAATAGTAAATCGAGGGGATTTCTCCTTGATCACTCGAGCTCTTTGTTCGTCTTTAGATAGCTCGCCACTCTCGATGTAACCCTTAATTTCATCAATCTAACACTTGGCAGTGTTCTCCAAACATGAGACCTGAACTCGCTCGTAAGCTGGTTGTTCTAGGTAAGAGAGGGGATGCACGTTCTCTTCATCTGATGTAGCCAACTTTGAGAGAAAATCAGCTAGCTCATTATCCTCACAGTCTATCCTCTGAATATCCCAAAACTCCAAGTCCTGGATCAACTTTTTGACTAGGCCGCAATATTTGACTAGGATCGGGTTCAGCATCTCGTACTCGCCTCTGACTTGGTGGACAATCAAATGAGAATCACAATAAGCTACCACCTTGGTTGCTCCAAAGCATGTATTAGAGCCTAATACTCCGCTTGGTTGTTGGAGGCTTGAAACTTGAATCTTAACGCTTCCTCGAACACCCTTTCACTTAACCAACACAATTCCGGCCCCATTGACCTTCTTGGTTGCAGACCCATCCGAATTTATCTTCCAACAATCAATGGGCAAACTAACCTCTTGTCGGCCTGACATTTCTTTTCCCTTAGAAGTTTTCTGTTTAGGAGCCTCTGGGTCATCTTTATTGGTGAAGGATAACTCAATAAAAAAATCGCTAAAGGTTGTTCCTGGAGTGCTTTTCGAGGCCGATACTCAATATCAAACTATGTTAGCTCGATCGCCCAATTGAGTAGTCAACCTGAACTTTCCACCTTGTGCATGATCTTCTTCAAAGGTGCATAGTTGAGAGGAGAACTAAGCCCTCAGTTTCCATGCAGCGACCACTAAAGTGTAGGCTACCTTCTCGGCATCGAAGTACAGTCCCTCTACGTTTGAAAGATCCTTATTCACGTAATAAACTGGCTTTTGAGTGCCATTTTCCTCCCAAACTAATACAACTACAACTGCATGATCGCCTACTGACAAGTACATATACAAGCTCTCCCCTTGAACCGGGCTACTAAGAAGTGGGGGAGAAGCGAGATAGCTTTTGAGTTGTTGAAAAGACGACGAACATTCGACCATCCACTCAAAGGATTTTATTCCCTTAAAGTCTTGAATAATGGGAGAGATTTCTCGGCCGACTTGGCTATGAACCACTCTAAAGCAACCACTCGGCCATTCAATCGTTGGACCTCCTCTATTCAGGTGGGTTCTTGCATTTCGACCAAAGCCTTGATCTTCTCATGTTTGGCTTCAATGCCTTGCTGGGACACCATGAACCCTAGAAATTTTCCTGCTGCCACTCTGAATACACACTTGCTCGAATTCGGCTTCATGTCGTTTGCTCATAGATTGGCCAACGTTTCCCTTAGGTCGGCTACATGACGCCCTGACTTGGTCTTGATAACCATGTCGTCAATGTAAGCCTCCATGTTTCGACCAATCTGACTAGCAAAGACTTTGTTGACCATCCTTTGGTAAGTAGCCCCCGCATTCTTCAGCAAAAATGACATTTTCGTATAACAATACCCCACCGACGACCTGGAAAGCTGTCTTTTCAAATATTTTCCTCGTACATTTTAATTTGGTCGTAACCGGAATAGGCGTCCAAAAACTCAGAGTGGTATGGCTAGCGATGGAGTCAACTAACTTATCAATATGAGGTAAAGGATAACTTTCCTTAGGGCAGGCTAAGTTTAGGTCCGTAAAGTCAATGCACATTCTCCACTTTCCATTTGCTTTCTTGACCATCACCATATTTTCCAACCAAGTAGTGAATGTCGCCTCTTTGATTATGCCCGCGCTGAGTAGCTTGGCGACCTCTTGCTTGATGGCGACCTCTTTATCCCTAGCAAAAATCCTTAACTTCTAGGTCTTGAATTTGATTGTGGGGTTAACTTCGAGTCTATGTACGACAACTTCCTCTTTAATCCCCTTCATGTATTTGACTCTCCAAGCGAAAACATCCAAGATTTCTTCTAATAAGGCAATGATTCCAGCCTTCTCCTCAGACGCCAACTGTCAAGCCACCTTGATTCTTTGGTCGGGGGTAGGCTACATTGATCTCCATCTCTTCATGTTCATCAACGGGTTCAAGTTTTAGACCGTCTCTAAACTATAGGGTTTCAATTATGATATCTCTAACCGTTCTTCTCTCCTCCACTACTAGGTGTGGTGCTTCAACCTCGATCGTCTTATCTAACTCTGTTGGCAGTTGGTTAGCACCGGTGGCCCCCGAGTTTTGGTTGATTGACAGACATAGGTCTCCAATGACAACTTGATAGACCAAAACTGGATCAACTACATTCTCTTGGCTAGGGTTGAGCACCAGCTCCATCTCCTGGTCGTTTGAGGGACGTGTCACCTCAATCATGACTTGATCATGTGAGGGATAGGTCGCCTCAAACTGTACTAATTTCATCTCCTCGTCCACATACTTGATAGAGGTATTAGTTGTTGACTTTGAAAATTTCCATCTTGCCTCAGGGGTTTCAACTTTGAGTTCTCCTCTTGGCCCTAAGAACATGGTCGAGATATTCTCTGGTTGACCCCAACACCATGAGGGGTAGGGAAGTTGACCCTAGGTATTGATGGTATCATCCCCAAAGTGACTTGGCCAGGAATACCCAGGATTGCATGATAGTTGCTCACCACATCAATAACAACGAAGGTTACCTTAGCTATTGTTCTCAGGGGATGTTGCCCGACATCTACTTCAAGCTCGATCTGGCCCTTTGTGTCGACCCTATGATTTATGAAACCCTCAAGTCGACCTGAATAAGGTGACAAACGGGTATACAGAAGTCCCATTCCCTTAAAAATGTTGTAGTAGAGTATGTCTTTGCAAGCTCCAGTATCGACCAAGATTCTACTGGACGTGCAATTTTCAATGAGCCCTGGGAAGATCAAACTTTGCTCTCTGGCAGCCATGTTGGTGGCTAGCTCGTATAGATAAAAACTGATTATATCCTCCTACGCACAACTCCTTGGTGGAATATATGGAGCTTTAGTCAGCTGAAGTTTTTTTATGTTTGAGGGACGTGTTGCTTGTCTCCTCAACAATCACCCCAAGAGTCAGCATGGGCTGCCTCGGTTATGGTGGCCCCCTACGATCTTCTTTCACAATTCGATCCAAACGGCCCTCATTGACCCATTTATGGATGATCCTCTTCAAGCTCAAGCAATATTCTGTATTGTGGCCGGTATCTTTATGATAATCACATTATTTGTTGTTGTCTCTACGTAATCTGTTTTGGGGGTTCAAAGGCGCTGGGGGGGGGGGCAAATCAACCGTGTTCATAGTTTCAGTCCTACTGACGGTGAGGGAGTGAAGCTTTCATGGACTCTTTCAGTCGCCCTAGTGCGGGGTTTCCCCTTACCATTGCCTTGGTCGACCTTGGTAATTATCCCTTTAGACGACTCTCATGTGTCAGTATTCTTGGCATCCTTATTCATTTCTTTATGTTCCTCGGCCACGGCAACATCATATGCCCTTTCGAACACCCCTTTCCTCGTGGTCACTCGCCTGTCTTGTATCTCGTTTTCCAGGTCAGGAGAGGACACCCCATTTCTGAAGCAATTAATAACCTCCCTATATCAGTCAAATCTTCTTCAATCTGGTCGACCAACTCATTAAATCTTGTGAAATAACTCATGGTGCTCTCCATCTTTCCTTGGGCTATATTTTTTAGGTCGGTGCTATTTTCTTCCTTGCTCCAGCTGTTGAGAATCTCTCCAAAAACTTACGTCGCATATATCTCCAACTGTTGATACAACCCGTTAACAAGCCACGAAACCAGGTTAAGGCAGCACCAGTGAATGTTCCCGCTAGTGCTTTGTAAATCACGTCATCTTTTGAGGAAACCAATCACATTTGTGCCTCAAAGTGTTGCATATAATTTAAGGCATTAGTTGCCCGTGAGTACTTTTCCACGACGGGTAATTTTAACTCTGACTCGGGAGGGCCCAGATCTAGCATTCACTGAGCCAAAGGTCGAAGAGTGATATCATTTCGTTTGACCTTGCTATGGTAGATATGAAGGTCTGCCTTTATATCATCCAACCTTCTCTTAAGGTTTAACAATTCCCTAGCATCCAAGCCAGGCCCTTTGTCTCTGTAATGGGACACATAGTTCGATTTATGGTGCTCCTCTCTTTGATACGGTCTTCGAGAGGGCGTTCGATCCCTTTAAACTCTTGGAGGCGACCTCTCTCTCCTGTCTCTCCTTGGGGGTGATCGACCTCCGGCTGAGGGCACACTTCTTGCTCTGGGAGGAGACCTGCCCCGGATTCGGTCGGCCTCCAACTGCCTCCTTTGGGTTGAGTCAGTCTTTCGTTCCCTATTTTTGTTGAGCCTGTCTCGAGGTCACATGTACGATTAACCGAGTTACCCGCTAGGCGAGACCTCTCATTTCTCCCTTCACCTCTTGAAGGTCCAAGGGACCTATTCTTGTGTCATTGAGATGTTTGTGATGGTGCTGCATGGTGGGATCTGTGGTCGTCCTCTCTGGAGACTCTGGTAGCTCAAGCAGCTCGTCATGAACCTCTTGTTGGGTTTTTGGGTCCATACGCAGCAGAATTAGCATCTAATAACACAAAACCCAAGAGCCCTAAGATCTGTTCTATACAATTAAATTAAATTCCTATGAGATAGAATTTACCAACCTTAATTGCTTTCCGTTATTGAGCTATCGAACAATTTATTGATGTGATTTTGAATCACAAACTTTGATCTACAAGAAAGAACTTGATCTTCAGATTCGAACTCTAGGCCTTGATCGTCGTACGAGCGAAGACCCTCTAGTAGTATCCACACCTTTGAATGAACCAAGAACCGTTCTTGATGATTGCTAGATCCTTAAACCTTAGAGAGAATATTGAGAACCTTTTGTTGTGATTTTCCCTTTTTGAAAATTTGGCTGGCTGATTAGGGTTACAGACCTCATATTTATACTACTTTAGTATTACTATTTGTTTCCTAATTGTATTAGGAAACAGTCTGTAAACCGCCTCAGCCTTGTCCTGTCGCGCGACATCTAACAGCTTATGGGCAAGTTATGTCGCGCGATGACTTTTGCCGCATCAGGACTTCTCAATTTTCTTCCTTTGGTTTAACCAATTCATTCTAGTTGTGTGTGACCCAATAGGATTATATTATGTTGGCAATGAGCTCAATCTTATCGACCCTCATAAAACATAAGCGGACTCTAGCAAGCCATTATGTCTACCCAAATAACATAACGTAAGAGTTCACGTTTCCAATGGTACACTTCCATTTCTCCCTTTGTCTCACGATGTTATATTGAACACAAGTCATGGTCCACGTCAACTTGTATTTGTTCAATGCTTTCTCGATACTGAGTATAATGATAGTCCAATCGCATTGGGGTATGGCCATACACTTTCATCATTATCACTCATCGAGGGGCCCAAGCAAAACATCTCTCTTTTGAGGGACAAATTCCATCTTGACTTATCATCCTTCCCATCATGAATCCGATCATGCCAAAGATAGCCTTTATAAATATCGTGTTAAGATATCGTTTGACTAAAATCAAACATAACTTTCATCATATGTAAGGTCATGATAATCTCAGGTCAAGGGACTAAATGAAATGATCATATGAGATTTAATTATGACATTTGACCATGACATAAATCTCATACGGGTCAAGTCCAGTCACTTGTTCACTAACAAGTACCCATAATTTCAATGTGCATCTCTATGCATATAATCATCATATGATTATCCATTAACAATTATACTAATTATTCACTTAATAATTAGGGACGGAGATTATTACAATAAATATGCAAAATATATAATAATCAAATAATAAACTTTCTCTATAGTCAAGGATAAAGATGATACATAACGGTTTAAGTTAAACATAACTAAAGCCTAGGGCATTACACCAACAATCTCCCATTTGCACTAGGCTCCATTTATGTATCGAATACTCATGGACCTAACATGACCATCATGCTTCTGTCTGTGCGAGGGTCTTTGTAAGTGAATCCCTAATGTCATCATCGGTTGATACTTTGCATATCTTAACGTCATCTCATTCTAATGAATTCTTGAAAAACGTCTAAGTATGTGTTTGGATCATCGTTGTGACCTTGGTTCCATTGTTTTGCACAAATGGCACCATATTTATCACAACAAAGTTCTACCTATTAGTGATACTTGGAACATTTCCAAAACACTAAATGAACTTTTGATCCAAACTGCCTCTTTTAGCTACATCATATGTTGCTAAAATTCGGCCTTAGTAGCAGAATCGACTACAATTTTCTGCTTGGAACTCTTCCAATCAAAACTGCACCTCTAATAAGCATAAACACAAATTCTAATTGCGATTTTAAATTAACTTTGTCAGTTTGGAAGCTAGCATCTATGTAATCTTTATAACAAGATTATCTTCCAACCTTTCAAATACCAAGAACGTATCCTTAGTTCTTCTTAAGTACTTAAGGATCATCTTGACTGCCATCCAATGGTTCTCAACAGGATCAGATTGGTATCGACTCGTCACGCTTAGAGCATACGAGACGTCGGGTCTAGTACAAATCATGGCATACATGACAGATCCAAATGCCGGAGTATATGGAACTTCATTCATTCCCTTTTGCTCATCAGTTGTCATAAGACAATGAGTATTGCTAAGAGAAACACCATGACTCATTGACAAGTTACTTTTCTTAGACTCTTCTAAGAACCTTGTCAATGTGAGTATTTTTGACTCAATCCAATTTATCCTTTTAGATCTATCTCTATAGATCTTGATGCCACGGATATAAGCGGCTTTACCCATATCTTTCATTGAGAAACCTTTCCAAGACTTGACAGTCTTAAGTGTCGGAACTTCGGTTTTCCAATGAGTAAGACTTCATTGTAATAAGACAATAGAAATAATACTACGCTCCCACTGAATTTCATGCATACACAAGATTCATCTTCGTACTTGATGAAGTCAAACTCTTTGACTAATTCATCAAAATGAAGATTCCAATTCCTTGAAGCTTGCTTCAACACATCTTATGGATCTTTGCAACATGCATACTTTATTAGAATTTTTCGAATCGACAAAACTTCGGGTTGTGTACTATACACATCCTTTATAATCTTTCCATTTTAAGAAAGCCGTTTGACATCCATTTATCATATCACATAGTCATAATATGCGATAATGGCAATTAAAATTCTAATAGACTTTGACATTGTAACTGGCGAAAAGGTTTCAACATAGTCAATACTATGAATTTGCCTAAATCCCTTTGCTACAATCCTTAGTCATGAAAGTATACACCTTCCTATCCATGTCGGTCTTGAAGACTTACTTGCACCCTTTAGTTTTTACACCTTCAGGTAGCTCAATCAAGTTCCAAACTTGATCATCAAACATGGATTGTAATTCGGATTCCATGGCTCCTAACTATTTATCCGAATTAGGAGTGGACATCGCCTCAAGATAGGAAGTAGGATCGTCATTCTCAATGACTTCCACTTTATTACTTTCCGATACGATAAATCAATATTTCTCGAGTTCGGATTGTAACCTATCCGATCTACGATGGACTTATGTATCTTGAACCGATTCCACAACTCCTTGTGAACTTGGTTCCATCTCTACTCTTGGTTCCATGTTATTTTCTGGTTCTTGAACTCCTTCAAGATCAGTTTTACTCCCATTAGATCCTTTATTGAAAAACAATTTCTCAAAAAACGAATCAAATAGAGCAACAAACATTTTGTTCTCTTTGCGGTTGTAAAATTAATATCCGAAAATAACCTAGTCAGATTTGGTGCTAACTTATAAGAGACAAGTCTCTTCACATAAGATTTGCAACCCCAAATCTTCATGAAAGTCATTCTTCCATGCCACATCTTATGTGGGGCCTTAGGAACCGATTTAGTAGGGACTCGATTCAGTGTAACCGCATCATTTCTAAGGCATATCCTCAAATGGAATTAGGAAAGTCAACTTGACACATCATCGAACGAACCATGTCTAACAAGGTTCAATTCCTCCTTTCAGACACACCATTCATATTGGTGTTCCGTGTGGAGTCAACTCTTGAAACAATTTCACAGTTTTGAGATGATTGTCTAACTTTTGGCTCAAATATTCACCACCTCGATCTAATCAAAGTACTTTAATAGTTTTGCCAAGTGGTTTTGTACTCCATCTTGAAATGTTCGAAACATCTCAAACGATTCACCTTTGGACTTCATCAGATAGACATAGCCATATCTGGATAAGTCACCGGTGAATGTGATGAAATACCGAAATCTTTCCCTAGCAATGCTGCTTAATGGTCCACATACATCTCATGTATAAGGACCAATAAGTCACTAGCCTTCCCACTACTCTTAGTGTAGGGTGGTTTGGTCAATAATCCCAATAAACAAGATCCACCTTCCTCAAATGATTCATAGTCATATGAGTCTAAAAGTCCATATTAATGGAGTTTAGATATATGTTTCTCATTTATCTGACCAAGCCGGCAATGCCATATGAACGCGTTGTTCATATTGTTCGGTTTAGATTTCCTATTTATATTATAGATATCTTCAATATTATTTTGTTTCTTAACATCAAGGATATGAAGACCATTCAATGACATATGCAATACATTAAGGCATATCATTAAATAAATATAAAACTTCTTATTCTCAATAAGAAATTTATATCCTTCATCATCCATATAAGAAACGGAAATAATACTTCTACTCAAATCCGGAACGTAATCATACTTGTTCAAAACAAGTACTAGTCCACAAGGTAGAGTGACTTCATAAGTCCCTATGGCTAATGTAGCAACTCTTGCTTCATTCCCACGCATATGTTTAATTTACTTTCTTTGAGTAGCTTTCTATTCTTTGTTCCTTGCACATTTATACAAATGTGGGATCCATGTCCGATATCATATACCCAAGAACAAGAAGTCGAAAGGAAAATATCTATCATATAGATACTTGAAGTAGTAGCAATCATATTGCCCTTCTTCACCTTTTAGGCCTTTCTAATAAGCCTTGCAACTTTGCTTCCAATGAACAATCTCATTGCAAGGGTAGCAAAATGCATCCTTTTGAGACACTTTGGGTTTAGCCTCTTCGGCTTTGGCAACGTTTGCCCTAGGTTTAGCAACCTTTGCTTTACCTACTTTGTGTTTCCTTTTAAACCCCTTTCTTGTGTTAACCATTAACACAACAAGCCTCTCTTGTCTAGCTTGCACTTGAAACATTTTCTTTGTGCATTTTGCTAGAACAAAAGCAGTTTCCATGTGTTCAAGGTTCTTCATAAGAGCCTTTAAACATGGTGGCAAGTATAAGGCAAGCAATATTATTGAATCATCAACATGTTTCTAATGTTGCTCCTTATATGCCCTTTGCAACATTTGCAGTGGGTTCAGCAGGAATGAATTCGTCAAGAACGTACATATTTGCCTAAGAACCATTCTTTAGGCTTCTGATTCAATCAGAATTATCTGTACCGTTCCTTTCGAACTTTGTCCTTCATAAGGACGAATCGCAATTTATTGTGTAATGCTATTTCTACAACAAAATATGCAAACTATATGAGCACATATTAATATCAACACATTTATCATCTAAGAGCAAATCATGTATTTCACAAATACTCCCACTAAATTATATACCTTCCAATGCAAATAAGCATCATATACATTTAATGGGCTAAGATCCAACTTTAATTTAATCTCAAGTACGCTATGGCGCACCGCTCAAGATTAAAATTAATTAGGTAGAAAACATCAATCATATCGTATATGACTCTTAGATCTTTTATGAGATTTATTTAAGACATCATATGTCTAAGCATATTTTAATCTCATCTTATGTCTTGGGTCCAAAACCATTTTTAAGTTCATCCACTTTAAACGTATAGGAACCACCATTTCCTCATCTTGCTCGCAAACGAAATAGAATCAAAGTACCTTGCTATGGCAAGCCCACCCAAAACTATCCGAGTGGTCTCAAGTGTTTTAATCATGAATTGGCATAAAGAACTTAAAAGTTAAATGGAGGTTCTTTAGAGCAGATTATAAGCATATCAGCAAAGATAACCATAATCGCGCACCAGGTAAGTTCCCAGGAAGATAGGTGAGCCACAAGGACTACTTAAGTACCAAATCTCTCCTTGGACAAAACTCTCCTAGTCATGCACAATTACAATACCAACTCTGATTGCAACATAACCAATACTCGTAAACTGACTTGTTTCTCATAAACAATCAGATAACCAAAATTTTAATGTTTCAACTAAACATTTAACAAAGCTCTTAACACATAAGAACATACAATTCATGCATCGCAACAATTGATAAAAATCATATTTAAATTAATTAAGCATGCATGAACAATGAATTAATCTAGCATAGCCCTATAAATTTAATTTTCAGAAATTTATAGCATCCAGATTAAGACAGAAACATATCAGATTATAAACATAATCACAGATTAGCAGGAAAAAATTAACAAACTGATCCTGCCCAGATCAGGCAAAGTCTGTCGCGTGACAGAAGATTCCATAAGGCCTGATCTGTCGCGCGACCAGACGAGCCCATCAGACTGCCCATGGCCAACTCTGTCGCGTGAAAGAAGCCAACTGTGTCGCGTGACGAGAGTTGCCATACTTGCAGATTTTTCTAAACATCAATCAATTCCAATCATAAAGCAATTAAATCAAATAAACAGCTTTTAATAGATTTAATTCAATATGAACAGAAAATGATTTTGCACATTGTTTCACATAAACAATAAAAATTCTACCGCAAACTAAACATGCAAAGAACATATAAACAATTTATATCAATTTTCTAGCATGTTAATTCAAACTTAACCATACGAACGGGGCTCTGATACCACTGTTGGGTTTTATGGGTCCATGCGCAGCGGAATTAGCATCTAAATAACACAAAACCCAAGAGCCCTAAGATTCGTTCTATACAATTAAATTGAATTCCTATGAGATAGAATTTATCAACCTTAATTGCTTTCCGTTATTGAGCTATCGAACAATTTATTGATGTGATTTTGAATCACAAACTTCGATCTACAAGAACTTGATCTTCAGATTTGAACTCTAGGCCTTGATCGTCGTACGAGCGAAGACCCTCTAGTAGTATCCACACCTTTGAATGAACCAAGAACCGTTCTTGATGATTGCTAGATTCTTAAACCTTAGAGAGAATATTGAGAACCTTTTGTTGTGATTTCCTTTTTTTGAAAATTCGGCTAGCTGTTTAGGGTTACAAACCTCATATTTATACTTCTTTAGTATTAGTATTTGTTTCCTAATTGTATTAGGAAACAGTCTGTAAACTGCCACAGCCTTGCCCTGTCGCGCGAGCTCTAACAGCCTATGGGCAAGTTATGTCGTGCGATGACTCTTGCCACATCAGGACTTCTCAATTTTCTTCCTTTGGTTTAACCAATTCATTCTAGTTGTGTGTGACCCAATAGGATTATATTATGTTGGCAATGAGCTCAATCTTATCGACCCTCATAAAACATAAGCGGACTCTAGCAAGCCATTATGTCTACCCAAATAACATAACATAAGAGTTCACGTTTCCAATGGTACACTTCCATTTCTCCCTTTGTCTCACGATGTTATATTGAACACTAGTCATGGTCCACGTCAACTTATATTTGTTCAATGCTTTCTCGATACTGAGTATAATGATAATCCAATCGTATTGGGGTATGGCCATACACTTTCATCATTATCACTCATCGAGGGCCCAAGCAAAACATCTCTCTTTCGAGGGACAAATTCCATCTTGACTTATCATCCTTCCCATCATGAATTCGATCATGCCAAAGATAGCCTTTATAAAAATCGTGTTAAGATATCGTTTGACTAAAATCAAACATAACTTTCATCATATGTAAGGTCATGATAATCTCACGTCTAGGGACTAAATGAAGTGACCATATGAGATTTAATTATGACATTTGATCATGACATAAATCTCATACGGGTCAAGTCCAGTCACTTGTTCACTAACAAGTACCCATAATTTCAATGTGCATCTCTATGCATATAATCATCATATGATTATCCATTAACAATTATACTAATTATTCACTTAAAAATTAGGGACGGAGATTATTACAATAAATATGCAAAATATATAATAATCAAATAATAAACTTTCTCTATAGTCAAGGATAAAGATGATACATAATAGTTTAAGTTAAACATAACTAAAGCCTAGGGCATTACACCAACACCTCCAACAAGCTGTGTAGGACTTTTGCCCGCTTCAACAGCAAGACCTTCCTACTAGGGTGAGGAGCCGAGAGACCTGGAAGGTCGCATACAGTTGTTCGACCTGTTTGGTGCTTCTTGTTTTGTTGACCACCTCCTTGGGCGGTCATAGACCTTTTTTCTCTCCTCATGTCCTGGATTCCTACTCCATCTACAACACTGTTTGAACGGGTAGGTCTCCTATGTAGGTTTTCTAGGAAGAGGAGGGGGAAGGAGCGCCGTGCAATTTCCAGTGCCAACTCCGCACCTGCGTTGTTTACGCCGGCCTTTTCATACTCTTGATCAATAGAGACAGTAGCGGTATGACCATCTGACACCATGTTCACAGGCTCGTAAGGTTTTAAGGTCAAGAATGCTTCGATTCCCGGCAATGAAACCAAACTGATGATGTATGAATCGTCTGAATCAGCCTTAGTCCAACAATATGTTGTATTCCGGCGTCTTAGACCTGAAACCACGAACAAACAACTAGACAGGATGGTATTTGGCTAAAATCATACGCGTGATGATGAGATATGATGTATGTCAATGTCAAACTGTATGGAAAACAGTGTATATCTTAATAGCCAAAATGACGTTACCTTTTTCGGTTGAATATGGATTGATAGTTATAGTATTGTCATTGGACTGATGTTATGAATCTCGTAAATCATGGAGGAAAAATAGGCATAACCGTTTCCAAGAATGTAGGAGTTGGTTATTTATGACGGCATTGATTTACGTACGTTCAGTCTGGTTGAGGTCGCCCAATCAATTTAGGTCAATCTTAATTCGTGCCTTGGTCAGACAGAAATTGTGTAAGGGATTGTTCGTAAGTCGGACGAATCTAAGTCGAGACCCAGGAGAGGTCCGGCCATATGCCAGGTCGACTGATCTAGCTCGATGAGTGCATGCATTTATGGGTTCCTTAATGGGTCTTTTACGTTTGGTTGGCCTTTGGGCATGTTTAAACGTAGGATCAGCCCGTTGGCCTGTCCGTCACTTATAATAACGTTCACTTGTATTTAAATTTATTTATGTTATTATTGAGATTCTTTAGTAATTTAATTTATTTAAAGAGAGATAAAGATAATTTTGATATGAAAATAGGGGCAAATGAGTCAATTTATTATCAAAAGGATGACGAACTCAAACCTTAAGGGCCCGTTTGGTTCGCGGAATTGACCATTTCGTCGATGGAATGGAATTGTCAATTCCGTTCGACCAATTCCATTCCACGAAAGGAATTTTTTTTTACTCATTTTGCATACCCCTGCCTACCCCACCCACCTAGCCCTTGCCCTTGCCCTACCACCCCACCCCCACCCCCACCCCTTCCCCCACAAATTTTTTTTTTTACTCATTTTGCATATCCCTGCCTACCCCCCCATCCAGCCCCTGCTCTACACCCCCCACCCACAAATTTTTTTTTACTCATTTTGCATACCCCATACCTACCCCACCCACCCAGCCCTGCCCTATCCCCCCTCCCCCCAATTTTTTTTTTAAAAGAAGGGTAAATTGGACATTTTATATGCTTTCATTTCATTCCTATAATTTGTATTTTTAAATCAAACATGATTTGTCAAGAAATTGAATGACAATTTCATTCAAGTCCGTGCCAACCAAAAGGAGGGGTTTTACCAGTTTTTTTTTCATTCCAATTCCTTCAGAAATTTAATTCCATTGACCATTCCATTCTTTCACTTTTTTTCCATCGAACCAATCGGTCCTTAAAGTTAACAGGCTTAATATATGTAATCAAATCTTAGAGGTAGACAGTGAAATTAACCCTTGCCAAAAGCCAAAAACTTGTAAAAAATGCGTTTTTTGTTAACTTAACAAAAAACGTGTTTTCACACATAACACACACACATTCTCAGCCTCTCTCTCTCCTCTCTCTCTCTATACGCAAACACATAGCTCCTCCAACAATAACGATCTTCTTCACGGTTCTTCACCTCCAACCATCTCTCCGGCCAAGACCAACATCAATTCTCCTTAAATCGTCTCCCTCTTCCTCAATCCCCATAGCCACCGAGCTCTCCCTCTCCAAATCAACCGGCAATTTCTCCACCATCTTCTCCGGCCAAACCACCATTGACCTTCCCTACCAAAACCTCACCCAATTCCCCTTCAATCGGTTCCAACTACCGGAGTCCACCGGAGCCGGTATAACTACCGTCATCGATCCTCACCATCGCAGCTCGACACCGTTGGCAAATAACGGCCGCTAGACGGATAAGATCGTGGCCCAATTCTGCCATCACAACCTCCTGATCGACTGTTGCTTCCGTCGATCATTGTTAAGCTGAAATCACTTTTGTTGTCTACACCCCCCGCCGGATTTCCTCCGCTCAACACCACCGTTTCCAATCCTAGCTTACGCACCACACTCCTCTTCATCGTCGCCGTCCCTAATAACATCTCCTCAGAAACTCAATTTGATAAATTGAAAGAATGGTTGCAGGGGATGGGTAATTAGATGCCAGTGCGGGTGTTTTGAAGTGCCAGTTTATGGGTTTATGAGTGCCAGTTTATATATTGTGGAATGCCAGTACAATCTGTGGTGCAGAATAAATCAGTGCTTTTTGCGTTTTGTGAATTTGAAAATGCCAGTGTACGTAATTTTGAATGCCAGTACATGTTTTTTGGAATGCCAGTCCATGTTTTTTTGAATGTCAGCAAAAATGATTACCAGTGTTTTTAGTGCAAGTGTATGTGTATTTGAGTGCCAGTTTACGTGATTTTGAATGCCAGTTCATGTTTTTTTGAATGCCAGTGCTTGTGTTTTTGAGAGCCAGCAAAAATATTAGTGTAACAGAGTGACAGTGTTAGTGTAACAGAGTGCCAGTGTGAAGAGTGCCAGTTCATGTATATAAAAGTGCCCGTATAAAAGTGCCAGTGCCAGTTTAACAAAGTGCCAGTGCCAGTTTACACTGGCACTTTGTTAAATTGGTACTAACACTTTTTTCACTGGCATTTTGTGACACATGCACTGACACTTTATCACACTGGCAGTTTGTTAAACAAACACTGGCACAAACGGGGAAACCATTAATTACGAAAATGCCACCGTTTGTTTTGAATAACAATGCCCGCTTTTGAAAAACACGTTTTTTCTTATCTTAAGAAAAAACTAGTTTTTTATAGAGTTGGTCTTATAAAAAACTAGTTTTTTCTTAAGATAAGGAAAAACGTGTTTTCAAAATAAACGGTGGCAATTTTGTAATTACTGGCAACCATGTTCAAAATAAACGGTGGCATTTTCGTAATTAATGGTTCCCCCATTTATGCCAGTTCCTGTTTAACAAACTGCCAGTGTGATAAAGTGCCAGCCAAGTAGCAAAGTGCCGGCGAAAAAAGTGCCAGTACATTAACAAAGTGCCGGTGTAAAGCGATGCGCACTTTGTTAAACCAAACCGACACTTTTTAAACGGGCTCTTTTAAATACATAAACTGGCACTCTTCACACTGGCACTATGTTACACTAACACTGGCACTTTGTTACACTAATATTTTTGCTGGCTCTCAAAAATACAAGCACTGGCATTCAAAAATACATGGACTGGCATTTGAAAACACATTTACTGGCACTCAAAAATGCATATACTGGCACTCAAAAACACTGATAATTATTTTTGCTGATATTCAAAAAAACATGAACTGGCATTCAAAAAAACATGGGCTGGCATTCAAAATTACAAGAACTGGCATTCAAAAAATACATTGACACTCGTTACACACTTACTGGCACTCTATTATACACTAACTGGCACTCCAAAATACATGGACTGGCACTCCAAAACACATACACTGGCATCTAATTTACCCAGTCCACCAATGCATCAAATTCTCAAACTGGTACTCAAATACTTATAAACTGGCATTAATTAACACTAAAACGGGCAAATAAAAATCCCAATCCCTAACGTGCCAGTCTCTCTCTCTAACCTCTCTCTAAACGCAATTCCATTCTCCTCTCTCCAGTCGTCTTCTTCTTCTCCGATCTCTACCCAAATCGGTGCCCCCATCTTTGCCGACCAACCAAAATTGACCTAAGCTTGCAATCGATCTGAGTTTTGTTCTCAAAGAATTCATATTTGGATCTCTTTCCGTCGAGCGTGTGTGCATTCGATCTGAGTTTTGTTCTCAAAGAATTCATATTTGGTTGTCGCCGATTGATTTGGAATTGGCGTTGGTCTTGGATTGAGGGAGAATTAGGTTTGGTTGAAGTCGCCGGTGAGGAAGAGGCTTGGTTGAGGAATTTGGTACGGCAATGGAGGTTGGGCTTGGAGAAGAAGAAGACGCAGGGAGCTCCTTTGCGTATAGAGAGACAGAAGAGAGAGAGTTGTGTTAACGAAGACGATAAAACACGTTTTTTGTTAAGTTAACAAAAAAACGCGTTTTTTATAAGTTTTTGGCTTTTTTATAAGATCAACTTTTGCCAAAAACACATTTTTGGCGTTTATTATGCAATATGTGCCACGTATACTTGGTTTAGGATAGGAACGGAGATTACTACAACTGCACAACTGCAGCGCAGGAGAAGGAGATCTATCTATCAGAATCAGAATAAGAATCAAATTTTATCAAAATCAAAATCAACACGACTACTGTAGTATCAACTCAACCACACACTCCGCTCAGATTTGAAGTATTCTAGTTCGTAATTGGTACTGATGGCTGCTTTGGTTGGTCCGCTAGGTATGCCTTCAAATTCTGGCAGCCAAAAGAAGGATAATTATAAGGTGTGGGAAGATCCATCATTCATCAAGTGGAGGAAGCGAGATTCTCATGTTTCTCTGCATTGCCATGAATCTGTTGAAGGTAAGTGACATCATTAACCCCAAAATCCAATTTTAATTATTATTTTTTGCTATATGATTTTAATATCACCCCCTTTGTAATTAAAAAAAAAAAAAATCATCTTCTGACTTATCTGTTCCATTTTTTCAAATAATTTATCCACCTTTGTATCTAAATACCCCTTCATACGAAAATAAGGTATCCCTGTTTGACTAATTTTGATCTACTTGATTAAACTATGGTTGAAATTGCAGTATCTAAAAGAGAAAGTACCTTTTTTTTTCCCACAATTCAACTAGTTTAAGTTTTACCTTTTCGTCATTAAACCATTTTTTTTACCTTTTCATCATTGACCTATCTATCGTTTTATGCATTAGGTCATCCTTCCGTCAATTACCCATCAATTTCACTGTTAAATTTAGTGACGTGGCATGCTGACTCATTAATTTTTTGCTTATTTGGCCATGTCATTGCATACTTGGCCTACACAAGATGATTACATGGATTTACAAGGGTCAAATGCTAAAAATCAAGTTGCAAACCTATAAAATTTATCTCATAATATTTAAAGGCTCAAAATTATAACAAAAAACCCTACTTTAAAATTTCCATTTACTTTTAACCCTAAAACCGCTCCATCTTATTTTCTCAATCACTAAATCAGAAAATCATAGCCGCCACCACCACCCCCTACTCTTCCGCCACACTTCCTATGTTTATCAGCCTAAACCCTTTTCTTTGGCGGCTTCTCCACCCACTACCTCAGCTTCGTCATCTCCGATGTCTCCTTCTTCCCTCATATTCTCCGGCACCGGCCAAACCCCATCTCCTCCTAGCAGCTCCTTTTCCGTTCGCCTTTTCCCCTCAAAATCACCGTCGATTGCTCTCTTTATTGCTAGAGCTAGATCTGGTTAGCAATCCGCCACCCACCCTCACCATTTTCTTCAAAATCGAAGTCCCCCTCCATCTCGTTCTTTCTTCCCTTAAGGGTTACTATCCAGATTTCTCTTGTTTCTTCAAATCGAATGTTTGAAAACGAAGGCCAGGGTTTTAAACTAGGGTTTGATTAAATTTTGAAATTGGGGATTGCTATATTTTTTGGATTATGCGAGAGAGATTTGGGTTTTGTTTTAAGAACCCGACTTTTGTTTGAGTTTCAGATTTTAAATCTAGGTTTTTTTTTATGATGATGATATGGTGTTGGGACAGTGGTTGAGACGGTTGTGGGGATGGTAATGGTGGCGGCAACAATGGAGGAGGTTATTGACGGTGACGACAATAATGTTGGTGTGGGAAAGATGATGGTGATATCATGATGAAAATATTTTTCACTAAATAATACTCTATTTGCAATAATTATTGTACAAGTAAATAAATTTCTTTTTTTAGTAATGAAAATATTTTTCATTTTTTGAGCATTAAATAATATTTATAAATAATTCAAATGATTTTTTTTCTTTATTTAAAAACTTAGCCGTTTTTGTGAAGAAAAAAAAACTATAGTAAAAATTATTGTATATAATTTTTTAGGAAATTATTGTATAAAGTATATTTCATGACAAAATGAGTGGTCAAATTTTTTTAAAAAGATTTTTTCGGCAAATTAATTATTTAAGACCTCTACTTTAAAATTACACTTTTACCCTTAAATGTCCACATCAGCAAAGAATGATTCCACGCAAGGAAATCTTGTTAGTCACTATGCCACATCAGCGTGTTTAACGGATTATTAAACAGCTGTCAAATGGAGGGACTATATTATCATTAAAATGATAGGTTAGGGATTTTTAAGTAAAAAATAATTGTTTACTGACTAAAAGGTAAAACTTAAACTAGTTTAAGGACTAAAAAGGTACTTTTCTCGTATCTAAAATATGATTAATGTTTTTAATTTTAGTAAATTAATTTGTCTTAGGTTGACTTCCAAAACTAGTTTGATTCTATCTTAGGGAGGCTAAATCTCCAATGAGGAACAGAGAGTTCTCTTATTTTCTTTTTGGCATAGTGGGAGTAGAAACTTAAAATCCTCCCTCTTTGTTTATTTTTTTGTTTTCTAAGGAATGTGGTAAGAAGAAATAAATATTTATAAAAATCTTTGGTTGAAATATAATCAAGTTGACCTCAAAGTTTAAAGTGAAACTATATTTATGGACTGTAGGACTAAAGTATAAGATTCATAAGCACTAATCATTTGGTATGAATAAGTAGTGATTATTTTTCATGATATTTGAACTATCAAGGAATTGGATTTGTGTGTATAATAGCATGAAATGAATGACTATGGCCGCATAGAAAAAGAGCATATGCTCTCTCTCTATTGGGAGTAAAAGGAAAATATCTTGTAGGTGGCATGCATTGTCCATGTTAGTTGATCCGTCTTCTATTTCTCCCATTAAACCTGAAAATTTAGAGGAAATAATCTTATGGTATCATATCCTACCAAAGTAATACAGTATCACATATGATATTTTATCTTCGGACCTGCTTGAACCATAAGTTACATTTATTCAGGAAACGGTTCTAGGCTTCTAGCATTGTTTTAATCCGTTGATATTTATCAGACTTCCCATTAAGTTCTTTGAAATTTTTTTAGTAAACTTATCAAAAAATAGGACATATTAAAAGGTTCAAGTTCTCGAAGCATTGAGGAAATAAAAAATGTAAACTTTTAATGTGGTATTTATGTTGTAAATATGCAATTGATGGAATACCTTCCTTGTTATTGTCAAACTAGTTCCTCTTAAAGACCAGTGTCTGACTTCTGTAATATGCTCATGTACTAATATTTAATATAGTTTATTGGCCAAATAACATTTACCCCCAATATATACGCCAAATCCCACTTTGCACCCCAGTTTGAAAAAGGGTTCTATTTTGGTTCTTTAATTTCCAATCGTCCCACTTTACCCCTGGGCACTTTCCAAATCGTCCCACTTAACCCTCTGGTCAAGTCCATATCAGGGGGCAAAGTGAGACGATTTCAAAAGTAAATTACCAAACAGCCCCACTTTTCAAACTGCGGTGCAAAGTGGGATTTTGTGGATATTTAGCGGGCAGGGGTTAAACGTAATTTGGCCTAGTTATTTGTTGGTACAATAATCAAAGAACCCTAGATTTCCTTCTTTCACTAACTTCGATCGACAAAACTGCTATTTTGGTCGCTTAACTTTTCGTGTTTTTCAAATGTGGTTACCCAGTTATTAATTTTTGCAATGTCCTCTTTCTTGATCCCTCCATACGTATGCACATACGTACCTATATACGCACGTACATACATACATACGATGATTATGCAATCATTGAAAGAATACATATAATATAAAAGACTACCGAGATAAATAAGGTACCGAAACTGTAAGTTTCTTGCATAGTTGTCTAGAATTTGGTATTCATTTTCGAGGTCTAGGATTGAACCAAAGAATGGGTTGCGATGCCTGGAGTTATAGTAATACCGAAAGAGTGGCAGGTGGATTCCGTGGCCGTATTTCTAGCCATAAATTCCAGTGACAACCAAACCATAACTTTTGGAATATAATTTCAGTTCTTGTCCCTTATTACCTAACCCAAAGCCCAAGTTTATGCTCTCTTAGAGTCAACTCACTATCGCCGACTCTACTCATGCACTCTATAAACAAACTCGGTGAGCTAAAGAAATCTCAATGGCACAATTGAAATGACAATGTAACCAATCACAATCACATATTCTTGCTAAATTTAGGCATTATATTCATATCTCAGTTTGGAGTTGTGGCGGTGGTACGGTGGAAGGGCGGATTTAGTGGCCAGAAAAACGGTGGGAGCGGGTTGAATTGACGGTCGGCGGTGGGTGGAGAGAACGGAGTGATGGAGTTGAACCAACCCCTTCTTGGTAACCAATTGCGGTGAAAGAATAGAGAAACCCAAACTTATGATCATCTTTTTCTCCATTGCAGTCTAGATCACATTTCCTCTCTTCTTGAGATTTAATATTGAGGGTTTGTAAAGAAGAAGATTCGAGACAATTGTGGGAGTGCGGGGTTCACATTTCCTCTCTTCTTGAGATTTAATATAGAGGGTTTGGTGAAGAAGAAGATTCAAGACGGTTGTGGGAGATTTTTGCAATTTGTTGGTGTATTTGGTTGGAAAGGAACGCGAGGATTTTCAAAAATCAATATCTACTGCGGCATCTCTTGTGGGATAAAGTAGTTTATTTAGCCTCGCTTTCGACATATGCGTATGAAGGTTTCAGAGCATTATCGCTTAATGACTTGAAAAGAGATTGGGTTGCTGCTATTTTCTAATTTAGTATTCATGTTTTTGTTTTGTTGTTTGTAATGGATGGACTTCTTGTCCATTTGTTTGTACTTTGTTCTTCTTTTTAATATAATTCTATTTTCCTATCAAAAATAAATAAATAGAGAAACTCAAGATAATTGTGGCAAGATGCGCATGATACGATGGATGTGTGGTTATACAAGAAAAGATCGGTTGAGAAATGAGGTGACCAGGGGAAAGTAAGAGTTTTACCGTTGAAGATAAAAAGAGTGAGAATCGCATAAGATGGTTTAGTCATGTGAAGACGGAGATCGAGTGATGCACCAATTAGAAGGCATTAAGAGTAGAGAAGTGATAAAATGGTGAGGAGTAGGGAAGTGAGACCTTCCCCTTACTCCTCGTCATTTTATCCATTTGACCTTAGACTTCAGAAGTTGGGAGTGTCAAATTTAATCAAGATGGGGAGGAGATAAGGGTTGTTGTTAAACAAAAAGAGAATATGAGATGGAGAAAAGGGGTAGGGATGAGAGAATTGATTAAAGCATCTTCGGTTAATTATGGGGAGGTGGCGGGGAGGAGAAGATCGAACATACGTAGTATCCTTCCTATGCAGATTCTTTCTTGGAATGTGTGGTATTAGTGATCGTGGCAAGAGGAGGAAGGTGAAGGAGGTGTTGATGAGAGCTGCTCCCAATGTAATTCTCATTCGGGAGTCGGAAAAGAGAGGTTGTGGATAACATTCTCATTAGGAGTATTTGAGGGTGTAGGTTAAAGAATAGGGATTATCTTCCTTCCGGTGGAGCTGGAGCTTCAGGGGGGATTATTGTTATGTGGGATAATGGAGTTGCTAGTAGGAAAGAGGTGGTGGGGGTTTCGATGTCTGTGTCTTGAGATGCGAGGAAAAGGGGATTGGTGGTTTTCTTCTATTTATGGACCTTTTTGTTCGAGAATGAGATAGGCTTTTTGGGGCGAGTTGAATGACTTAGCAGGATTGTGTGTGCGTGTGAGGGGGGGTGATTTTAACGTTATTAGACAATCGTGGGAAAAGAAAGGGGGTTCTAGGTTAGACGTATAGTATGCACAATTTTGATGAGTTTATTAATGAGAATGATCTCAGAGAGATAGATTGTTCACTTAGTCTGTTTCTAGCAAGGCCAGGTGGCGTCGAGGATTGACCGTTTTCTTTTTTCGGCCGATTGGGAGGAGGTTTTTCCTTCTTTGGTTCATAAGTTATTGGAGAGGCCTGTGTCAGATAATTTTCCTATTACTCTTATGTCGAGTCTTGTTCTTTGGGGCCCTACTCCTTTTCGGTTTGAAAATATGTGGTTGTTGCACCCTGGATTTCATGATCTTGTGGCAGTGTTGGAGCGAGTGTAAGGTGCAAGGGTAACCGGGTTTTGTGTTTATGAGAAAGTTACGGTATTTGAAAGATAAATTGCAAGTGTGGAATAGAGAGATTTTTGGTGATATCAGACACTCTAAAGAAAGGGTACTACAGGGTATTGTTACAGGGTATTGCTGAGATCGATAGGAGTGAGGAAGGAGGCTCTATGAGTAATGAACAACAAGAAAGGAGATCTTCTCTGAAGAGTTAGCTTGATGAGCTCCCTTTATGTGAGGATATTTGTTGGTATCAGAAGTCTAAGGTCAAATGGATCCGAGGGGAGACTGCAACTCTAAACTCTTCCATAAGGTTGCCACTGGGAGTAGGAGGAGAAGCTATATTTCAGAGATGCAATTGAAGTCGGGGGAGATAGTGAGTTCTCCTTCTTTGATTTCAGACTCGATCTCTAGTTTTTATAAGACGTTTCATGAGGAGAAACAACTGTAGACTTAAGATTGAGGGTATTGATTGGTGTCCTATTGCTAGAGACCGATTTGTTTGGTTGGATAGAGAGTTTTTAGAAGAGGAGATCGATCAAGAAGGCGATAATGAAATGGTTGGGGATAAGGCGGCCTAATGGACTCTCTAAGGTTTTTTATAACTCATGTCGGGATATTGTCAAATCTGATCTTCTGAGCATTTTTGTGGAGGTTTTTTTTTTTTTTTTTTTTTTTTTGGCAATGGTGTTATAGGGAAGAACATTAATTCCACATTTATTACTTTGGTTCCGAAGAAAGACAGTTAAGATTAGTAATTTCAGACTTATTAGTTTGATGACAAGTGTGTATAAAATTATCTGCAGAAGCTCAGAATGCGTTTGTGGGGGGGGGAGGAGGTAAGGTATTGATGCAGTGTTCGTGGCGAATGAGGTGGTTGAAGACCTGGAAAGACGGGGAAAGAAGGGCGTAGTGGTAAAATTTAATTTTGGAAAAGCCTACAATAGGGTGAATTGGCAGTTTCTTGATCATGAGATAGAGAGGAAGGGGTTTGGAATTCTGTTGAGAAAGTGGATTTTGGGTTTCTTTAGGTCTCCTTCGTTTTCCGTTATTGTCAATGGGAAGCCACAACAATGGTTTGAGGCTATAAGAGGGTTGAGGCAGACCCTCTATCCCCTTTTCTCTTCACTATTGTGGTTGATATCTTAAGCAGGTTGTTGCTCGGGGGGAAGATGTTGGCATTATAGAAGGATGTAGAGTCGAGAGAGAGAATGTAAGGGTTTCTCTGATGACACAATTTTGTTTCTTGAGGAGGGTGTTTGTGATTTTAAGAACGCTATGACGGTTCTTTAGGTTTTTAAGAGTATTTCTGGGCTTAAAATTAACTTAGCAAAGTGTGGCATTATTAGGCTCAATATGGGGGTCGAGGTGGGGAGTAGATATGCTCCTTTAGATGTTGTCTTGGTCTTTGTCCTATCATGGGATGTAATCCTCGATCGATTTCCTTTTGGGATCCAATGGTGGAAAGGGTGAATAGGCGTCTTGCTAGTTGGAAGAGGACTTATTTCTCTTTTGGTGGTCGTATTACCTTAATTCGTGCGTGTCTCTCAAGTATTCCTTTATATGTTATGTCTTTATTTCGGATTCCAGCTAGTGTGGCTAAAAGTATAGAGGGGAGAATGAGGAGTTTTTTGTGGGAAGGAGTGGGTGAGGGTAAGGGGGATCATTTAGTGGCTTGGAAAAAGGTTAGTTGTCCTAAGCAAGAGGGGGGTTTAGAGTTTGGGCAATTTGGTCAAAAGAAATATCTCCCTGGTCAGTAAATGGTTATGGCGATTTCCTCGAGCACCAAATTTTATTTGGCATAAAGTGATAAAGAGCAAGTTCGACATGCTCCAATATGGGTGGCACTCTCAGTTTTGTGGTCCCTGTTCCCATAGAAGCCCTTTAAAATTTATTCATCAGTGCCACCATCTTTTTCATCCCTTGCTACGGTTTCGATCGGGCAACGGGACTCGGATTAGATTTTGGGAAGATGTGTATGTGCAATTCTTCCTTGTCTTAGTTGTTTACTTGTCTCTATCGTTTATCTTCGATTCATTTTGCTCCTATTTGTGATTTCATGGTTCCTGGGGGTGGAAACCAAGTCTCTTGGGATTTCCATTTCTTTCAAGACGGTTGAGGTGGATGCTCTCTTTAATTCTTTATTTCAGTTGTCTCTCCACCAAAATACTAGGGTTTGGGTTCTTGATGAGTCAGATAAATATTTTTGTAATTCCTTCTTTAAATTCCTGATTCAAAATCCCATTCCTTCTCCTTTTCCCTTGGTGTCTTTTATTTGGATGTCTGAAACCCCTTTCAAGATCAAAGCTTTTATGTGGACTTTAGTGCTTAATAAGCTAAACACTAATGATAACTTCAGGTCCGACACGACCTCTTAAGTGTATTTCGCAAACTGGTGTGTGAATTGTAAGATCTCTGATGAGTCGCATGACCATCTATTTCTCCATTGTACGGTGGCTTGTTTTCTTTGGAATCGGTTTTTTGATGTGGCCAGTGAAAATTGGGTGAGCCCTCGATCGTTGACTTCTTTTTTGCAGATTCACTTTCGTGGGTTTGGGCGAAAAAAGGATGCAGTCCGACTTTGGGATTGTGGGGTTTCAGCTATTATTTGGTGTCTATAGATAGAGAGAAATAACAGAATTTTTCGGAATAATCATCTTTCGAATCACTTACTATGGGAGCAAGTGATTTCTATAGCTTCTCTTTGGGCATTAGCTGACGGTGCTTTTTGGGGTGTATCTATTTCAGATTCGAGGAGAGACTGGGCAGTTGTGATTGTATAGTTCTTATTTGGCTTTTATATTATTTTCGTGTTTTTTGATGGACTCCTTGTCCGCCTATTGTATATTCTTTTCATCTATCTAATATACTTCTTTTCTTATAAAATAAAATAAAATGAAAACTATTCCTTTTCCACAAAGGAAAACAAAAGTCCACGAATGGCTAACTCTCCTGCTGTCCATGCGGTCGAACTATGCGGCCACATGGTTTCCAGAATTCAGCTTCTTCCGATTTTCTTCCTCTGCGCAATCTGGCTCCACTCAGCTGCTTGGTTTCGGTTCCTCTCTCCGTGGTTTTGACTCCACAACCCAACATATTTGTGGCGGTTTCCTCAAGAATCGCGCTATATGGCATAAGGTGACAACGAGCAAGTTTGGTATGCTCATCAATGGATGAGACTCTCAATTCCAATGTTGTGATTCCCATAAAAGCCCGCGGAAGTATATACAATTATTGACACCATCTTTTCCATCTCTTATTCGTTACAAAGAGGGGAATGGGGCTCATATTCGATTTTGGAAAGATGTGCGGATGGGTAACTCCTCCTTGTGCTAGTTATTTCCTTGGTTATATCATTTATTTGGTTCATTCACCACCTACTATTGATTTGTGGTTAATGGGGGTGGAGATCAAGTTCAGTAGGACTTCCACTTTTTTCTCGCAATCTTAATGATCGTGAATTTATTGAGGTGAGTGCTCTTGTCGATTCCTTATCTCATGTGTAGTTTCTCACAACCAAGATACTAGAATTTGATTTTGACGAATAAGGTCAATATACTTGTAAATATTTTATTATGAAATTTTTCATTTTAATTCTCCGTCCTTCTGAGTTTTCCCTTTCCATTATTTGAAAGTTAAAAAAAAAACCCTGCAAGATCAGGGTATTTATGTGACTGTTGTGCTTAACAAACTTAATGGTAATGATAAGCTGCAGATTCGATGGTATCTTAAGTGTATTTCGCTATTTGGTGTGTAAATTGCAAGCTTTTAGACGAGTTGCATTATCATTTATTTCTCCATTTTGATGTCGCTCATTTCATTTGGAACAAGTTATTTGAGGTGACTTGGGAAAAATGGGTGTGTCCTAGCTCGTAGATAACATTTTTGCAGATTCATTTCCGAGGATTTGGGAGGGACAAGGATGTAGCGTACTTATGTGATTGTGGGGTTTCCGCTTCATTTT
This sequence comes from Adenophora triphylla var. japonica, assembly GCA_022495995.1. Classification (NCBI taxonomy): domain Eukaryota; kingdom Viridiplantae; phylum Streptophyta; class Magnoliopsida; order Asterales; family Campanulaceae; genus Adenophora; species Adenophora triphylla. The sequence continues at coordinate 269,997 of JAFEMH010000677.1, forward strand.
GGTGTTTATGGATGGAGAGTAATAATATATTTTGTGTAATCAACATGCAGTTTCTTTAAGATGTCGCCTAACATTGACTGATATGTGCTCCTAAGTCACCTACCGTTAATGTTTCTGAAGGCATTATCTTGGCTGGAAAAAATCTCCTCTCAATGGGTTTATCTATTTCTCCCCTTGTCCTAAATGTTTGTTGATTTTCTTAGGGAAATTAAAGAGGTTGACTTATATGCACTTTTAGTTGCTCAGATGCATAAGTACGCCTACTGAGCATACTAAATCACTGCATGTATAATTTAGAACATAGATACCCTTAATGAGCATACTATATCACATTCTTTAGAATTGACTCGTTTAAGGACCGAGGGAGTATTATTAGAGTAGTTTTTGATATACCTTATCAAATTAAAAAAAAAAGTAGGCATCATTTAAGCTTGTGATGTACTAGTATTCCTTTCTAGGCATAAATATCTCTTGCTAATTATTCTCTAGCTGTTTGGTTTGTTTATTATAATCACAAATTTTACTCGAATGCCGCACCTTATTTCGTGAAATTTCAATGCTGTTGCAAGGGTAGGATCTCTTAGATATTGGTATGATCGCAACAAAGTCGATTTTCTGGTCTCCAAATCAGCAGTTTGGGATGATGATGCTGTTCCTGGGGCTCTTGAGTGTGCTGCTTTCTGGGTCAAGGGCTTACCTTTTGTTAAGTCATTGTCAGGCTACTGGAAGTTTCACCTCGCTGAAAGTCCTACTGCAGTACCTTCTAATTTTTATGATGATTCATTTCAAGATTCTACATGGGAAGCTATACCAGGTAGCATATTAATTCATCCTTTCCGATCATTTAATAATTTTGCTCATTTTTATTTATATATGTGATTTATCTTCAGCATATTGATTTTTTTCTGAAATAATTCCTTTTTTAAATAATAATTCCCAAACTATCAACCCTTCCAAACTATTGACCAAAATGACTCCTTTTTTGAAACTCGCTACTTCGTATAGCGATTTAAAAAAAAATTCACTTAAACTCGCTACTTCGTGTAGCGAGTTCAATTTTCCTTTTTTTTTACGTAAACAATTTCGAGAATTTTACTGGAATTTTATTAAAATTTAAATTCGCTACTGTGAATAGCGAGTTTAGATTAATTAAATCTGTTTTTAGATTAACTTAAACTCGCTAATGGCAATAGCGAATTTAAATTCGCTACTACCATTAGCGAATTTCCTGTAAACCTAAACCGGCCAAATAAAGTCAGTTCACAATCCAACTTTATAACAAAGTTGTATCAAAACCTGTAAAAAACAAACACATTTAATCTGTACCAACCAAACACATTTCAACACCCTTGACAAACAAACACATTCAACAACACGTAAATAGAACAAAATATCATTATATGACCACAACCCAGTCACATAGGAAATGTCTCAAATGTTCATTTAGGGATCATTTTTTTCTACGCTTTTATGTTTTTTCTTTATCGAAATATATCCCCTCAACTTGCGTAACACACTCATCCTGTGTATCGTGGGCTCGTGTCCTATAAGGTGACTCACCTTGTACCTTCATCGTTGTCTGAGTCACGGGAGGTGCATCTGTTTGTATTGGAGTCTCGGGAGGTACATCCGTCTGTAATGGAGTCTCGGGAGGTGCATCTGTCTCTGAGTCTCTACCCGAGCTTCCTGGTCCTGCTCCAGCTGTCGCTCTTGGTCCTTTTGCTCATCCACTAAATGTTGACCAGGTTGCATCTATGGCACTCTCTGCACGCGGCGACGTTGAGGCCGTGGTTGTCTGTGTGGAACAACCTGGACGCGATCAATTGGTGCCGGGGGTGCTCGAGCATCAAACCGCTGTTGCTGTCGTATATGCGTAAGAGAAGATATAATGAGATGCCTCATTTGAAGCCTAGAGTTATCCACCTCCAACTCCTGGGCGATGCTTCCCTCGTTAATTTCATGCATACATTGTAAGTTTTGCTCCTGTTAACATCAACAGGGCAAGAATGTTACTAACTTATTATTACAATAAATAAACCCTAATATTAAAAAGTTTTTAAAATTATATTCACTTGCCAAACCCTCGAAGACACTGGCATATGATCTGTACCCTATATCCTCTACATGATCGGGTTCACAATTAAAGAACGTGTGATCTTCTTGAACTAAATCATGTATGGATGGGCGTAATCCATCACCTCTTCACCCAACACACCATTCACCACGCTTTGAGCTCGTGCATTCCATAATGATATGTACTCACTATGTTTTGAATCCCAAGCCACATGTCCTCTACCTCATTCTACCCTGTCAAAGCAGATAAGAGGCGCCCTCGTCCTCCATACACAGCCTGTCCCTGCCTGCAATAATTTGGAACAACTTGATCTATATATGGCTACCAAATAATCTGATCCTCGGTGAGAGACGCTAGTTGATCCCGATAGGCACATAAGTTATGTGCGTTAACATGCAAATACGATAGAGACCCGGTCCACCTGAAAAGATTAAAAAAATACAATTTAAACAAATCTAGATAAATACAATATAATTTAAACAAATCAGATAAATAAAATAGAATTTACACAAATCAGAGTGGTTGTAGTTTACCTACACCCCAATGGACTGTCGGGTAAGTTCGGTTGCACATCCTGATCTCCCCTAACCACTATTGGTTATGTGGGCAACAACCTCTCCCATTCCCAAAGCTGTTTGTATTATAAACAAATCACATAAATATAATATAATTTAAAAACATACATAAAATCAAACATATATCGAAAAATATAATATATCATATCTGCACAATATAGAGAAATCCACTACAGTTACTGGTGCCGGGCAAAGTCGCAGTACACATTTCCCGATAAAGAAAGGCTAAAGCAGCACTACCCCAACTATAATCATGTATCATCTCGATATATCTCTAAGCAGTGGTTGATACATCAACTTCACCTTATTAATAGTGTGATCAGGCATCACAATCGACCCGAGGGCTGACAATATGTACGCACGTGTATACCTAATGACCAAATCATGTGTCGCATTTTCTGGAAGCTGACCAAAATGGGGAAACTGACTTATAAGCCACTTAAGCTTCAACAACCCTGCTTCTATCTCACTATTCGGTGGTCTAACACCTAATAACTCCTCACATAAGTCGCACCAACCCTGAAGCAACTTCGTGATGTCAGAACCAGTAACAGGAAGTCCATCAATCGGTAACCCTGACAACATACCCATATCCTATAAACTAACGATCATCTCACCAATAGGAAAGTGAAAACTGTGGGTTTCCTGACGCCATCGCTCAACCAATGCTGTAACACAACGAAAAAAATACCTTATCAACATGTCTTCCGGCCCATATGTATTAAGTTCGATGCTTATCCTGTAATCTCAAAATATCTCGTTGCAAAGGACCCGGATCGACAAACGGCTCAAGAAGCTCTCCATGTTGATGTTCTACATTCATCTGTAACACAAAACACAAAATTGATCAAATTTAAAACACAGAGATATCAGTAGAAAGCCAAGAGACAACCAAAAGGTATAAAAAGAAGAAAGACAACTATTGTGAAGCATATTTCTACATTAATCTGTAACACAGTAACACAATAGACAAAATTGATCAAATTTAAAACTCAATTTAACAAAAATACTAACTGAACTAACGATAAACATTACTGAACTAACGAAAAACCTAACTTAACTAACGAAAAATCTAACTGAACTAACAAAAATACTAATTTAATTAACAATACCATAAAAATGAAGAATAACTAATTAAGTAAAAAGAATAACTAATAAATCAATCTATTCGAAAACCCTAGGTTGAATCCATCTCAAAAACCCCTAAATCAATCAATTTCGAAAACCCTAGGTTGAAATAATGCTAAATTGATTCGAAATATAGGAGGGAGTATGAAATTAGAGAGTTACACTAGCGAATTTGAAGTCGTTATTCCAAATCACGAGTTATGCTCTCGTTGTTCCAGTTTCTCCCTTTCTCTCTCCCTCTCTCGTTAAGTTGGTTGAGTAAGTATGATTTGTCTGGTTGTTTTATACCAAAAATAAAAGTTTCTCTAAACTCGCTATTGGGAAAAGCGAGTTTTTAAGTGAACTCGCTACTTCAGGTAGCGAGTTTACCTCTTTATTTAAACTGATTACAATCTTAATTATCTAATCATTTATTTCTAGTAAACTCGCTATTCACAGTATCAAATTCAAATTTTAATAAAATTCCCGTAAAATTCTCGAAATTGTTTACGTAAAAAAAGGGAAAATTAAACTCGCTACATGAACTAGCGAGTTTAAGCGATTTTTTTAAAAAATCACTACACGAAGTCACGAAGTAGCAAGTTTCAAAAAAGGAGTCATTTTGGTCAATAGTTTGAAAGGGTTGTTATTTTAGTAATTATTATTTTTAAAAAGAATTATTTCAGAAAAAAATCCTGCATATCAGCTAGGAGAGAGAGAGTTAGGGATATCAGGATATGGAAACCGCAATTTAGTTTACACCCCCAACCAAGCGAAAAATAAAGTGTTCATGATTTACTCCTCCGTGATTTGGATTTTGGAATAAGGACTGCAATGACTCCCTGAATTTGATAAAGGAAAGTAAGGCTCCCTTTGTTTCGGGGAAATGTCCGGAAATTGTTTTTCCCATTTTTCGATGTTTGGTAAGTAAGGAAAAATAAAGTCAAAGGAAAAGGTTTTACGGTACGGAAAATAAGCATGTTTTCCCCATTAAAATGACTTACGGATTTCTCCTCCGCATTTCATTTTTCGAAATTAATAACACCCTCACCCGCACACCCAACTCCACCTACACTCCCACGTTACCCATCACACATCCACCTCCACCACCACCCCTCCATCCATTCCCCCTACCCCCACCCTACCACCAACTCTCTCCCCCCCCCCGCGGCGTCAAAAAGAGAAATTAAAAAATTTACTCATATTAAAATTATCTTTTAACAACTCCCCACCACCCTCACCCCACACCCACCCTCGATCATAATAATTTACTCATATTAAAATTATTAGCCGACCCCAAATTATTTTGGGACTAAGGCTTTGTTGTTGTTGTATAACTCCCCCACCGCGCCTATCCTCCCACCCCCACCCCCACCCCCGGTAATTTTTTTGCTTTAAATTATTTCTTAAAAACTCTCAACTGACACCCCCCCCGCCACTTTCTTTCCTACCCCTACCCTACCCCCACCCACCACCACTACACCGCCCCTACCTAACCCCACCCCATCCTCCGCCCTACCCTATCCACCCCCTTCACCCTTACCCTCACCTTACCCACCCCTACCTTGCCCTACCCCCACCCTAATCTACCCCACTCTTACCATCTTTCACCCCACCCCTAAACCCTAAACCCTACCCCACCCTCACCCCATCCCATCCCATCCCATCCTACCCTACCCTATACCCCTACCTCTTCCCTTCATCCTGACTGACCTCTACTCTACCCCCACACCCTACCCCACCCCCACCACACCTTCACACCCCACCCCACTTCCATCACCCTACCCCTCCCCTACTCCCAACCCCACCCACCCCTACCCCCACCCTATCCTCCCCACCTTACTTTAGATTGTGTTTCCAGCAGAAAATATTTTTATTTGATTTATCAAACACATGCAAATGATTTTCGGAAAACATTTTCCTTAAATTCACCAAACAACCGAAGACATGTTTCTGTCATTTTCCGGAAAACATTTATATGTTCCTGAAAACATTTTTTGGAAGATCATTTTCAGGAAGTCGTTTTTCGCGAAATAAACGGAGCCTAAATTTGGATTTGAAGTCCATAGACTTTTCAGTTTCCAACCAAAAGAGCAGCAGCAAGGGTGCATGAAACAGTAAAATATTAAGTAGATATTGGGGCAGCATGTAAATACAATGAGTCTAATTATAAATGTAAACTTAAAAGCACCTCCTCCCTCCACAGGCTGTAATATACTAGTATGAAAAGCATAGGTCTGGACATCCTCAACCACCAGCGACCAGCCACTGATAAGTTTATGTATTCTTTCCCTCTCTCTAGCAGAAAATCTAGTTTGCTTGTCACATCCCTTCAGCACGCCTCTCCTTCTTTCCTCTTCTGAGATTTCCTTTCTCATCTGACCCTCAAACACGTAATTCATATCCAAAGTAAATTCCTGGAACCCTAAACTTTAAGAAATTTGAGTACTTAATGTGGAAGAGAAGTTTGGCATTTATATTCATGATCTTAAAAAAAAAAGAAGCCTATGTTTATTATCATTTTTTATTGTCACTATATTGAACCTCCCGCTGAAGATCCTGGGTCCACCACTGATCTTATTCTTTAGTACAAGCAGAGTGCTGATGGGGTGAATCATCATCCCTTGTTTGAAGGTTTGGACCACTAACTTGATGATGCCTAACAGATTAACTCTTCATAAAGGGGATATATTCTGTTACTAATCATTTGTAATATAAAATGCTGGTGAAATTGTGACTGACTAGTGAAATTGCGTGAATGGGCAACAAGAAACTATTCTTCTTCACAGTTTGTTAATACTATTATAAACTTCTTGTATAGACTGATGTTTCGTGAATGTAGAACACTTAGTCAGCTTCTTCATTGATTTAATGTACTCTATGGATGGAAAATGCTATTTTTATTGTAAAACCTCTTGGGTGAGAAAAAAAGAAGCTTGATTAATTAACTTTGATAGATTGGGTCATGCTCAAATTAGTCGCATACTTGCTTGAATGGTGGGAAGTATCGGAAGGTGGATAGAATTGCTTCAGTGTCAAGTGACAGGAGTCTACTGCATTAAGTGTTCACCACTGGCCAATAGCTTAAATTGCAACCAGGGGTGAAGTGCACCCATGAAATTTTAACATTTTTTTTGGTTTTGTATATTGATAGTCTGCACCCACTTACGAAATTCACCTCCACAAACACACCACACCACACCACACCACACCACACCACACCACACCTACAGGGTCACTAACACGCGCACAACCTTTTTTTGTGAATTTTTATTTTTAGTTATTCAAATTCTTGATATTTCAATTTAGGGTTTAAAATTGTAAAATTAGAATGCAACTTTTGTGTAGGTTTTTCAAAAAACATTTCTTACTTACGATTTAGGGCTACGAAATCTGAGATTTTGAAATTTGATAGTGTTTTTGTTATTCATGATTATGATTTGAAATTTCCAGTTATAGGGTTCAATTTGGAATGTTCATATTGGGATCAAATGGTGATTTTATTTGAAAATTATATTTTGAAGCTTTGTTTAATATAATATGTGCACCCAGTTACTCTAGGTCCTGGGTCCGCCACTGATTGCAACCAAGTTGACTTGTGAAAAGCCAGTGTTTTTACCAGCTACTTTGGTAGATGACTGGTGTACTTCACTTCTCATTGTTTACACTTTAGTGCTCCCTCTATTATTGTACAAATTTTTGCTGTAATTTGTACAATAATCTGATCTGCAATGCCTTTCCAAAGCTATAGAGATCGCAGAGCCAAAACCAGCAACCTTTGATCAAAACCCTGCTCTTTGCTGCTGTTAGTTGTCCCATAATCTTTTTTTTTTTTTTTGGAAAGGAAAAGATGATTGCGTTAGAAAAAGATCATTACAAAAAATGGACAAGCTGTCCATCTAGAAGGAGAAAATATAAGAAACAATATATAGCTACTACACCAAACTAAAGCAGCATCCCACATCTTTTGTAAAGTCATTGGAGATAGTCCTTTGAAAGCACCATTTGCATATTATTCCCAGTGATTCTAACAACCACCCTTATATCCCACTAGAGATGCTTCGGTAAGCGATGAATAATAAAAATCCTCACATTCCTCTACATCCAAAGACGCCAACAAACTGCTGGTTAATGTATGTGCAAGTACATATATTCCTTGGGATTCACCTGCCAAAACTTCTAACAGTTCTACTCTCTTTCTATTGGAACAGTACCGTCCAATTGGCAGATGCACGGATTTGATCGCCCCATATATACGAATGTTGTATACCCCTTTCCCCTTGATCCACCTAACGTCCCTGCGGATAATCCTACTGGATGCTATCGGACATACTTCCACCTTCCTGCAGACTGGAAAGGTATGCATTCTTCAGAAAATTTGTATGTATGTGTGTGTGTGTGTTTTTTTTTTCTAGCTAATAATGAGTTATTTTTTTCAGAATTTCTAAGTAATATGTATATTGACACCTTTGTTCTTTCCTTAGCTTTTTCTATTTTTAACCAATATTTCTGCTTAATCATATTGAATGAAGAGAACTATCTAATTTTTGTCGCTCTTTCCAAGCATGGTATAGAGTCTAATCATGTTTATGAAGCTCGGGTAGTTGTCTTGTATTTACACGGGGTAGTTCTCAGTACAAAATCTGACTAACTTCCTTCTTCCCTAAAAAAAATAGTCCGATTTAATAAGAATTTAGAATGGACTTGGGCAAACAAAAATAAAATGTGGGACTACTTTTTTTGGGATGGAGGGAATATTCATTACTACCTTCATTCCAATCGAAGAGTAATTTGGCAAAACATGCAAATTAAGAAAATAGTTTATAATCTACTAAATGTCTAAATTGCCCTTCAATATGTTTGAATTCATACTAGGTGGCAATATTTGCATCAAGACTATTCAACAAAATGAAGGTTATTTAGATCAATATGTTAGGAAAAAGCTTCCATTCATTGAAATGTTGCTCTTCAATGGGATGGCCAAAAAGGAATACACCACCTCTTCCATTGGGACAGAGGAGTATTAACAAGTGCCCTAAGGGAATTGTTCACATGACTACTCACATGTGTATATATTTGTGTGTGTTTGTACCTAGTCCTAAGGGATTATGGAGGTTGGGTGAATATTTGACATTACACGAACGTCGAAGGGCGATGGAGAGGAGCGGGAATAGGAACGAGAAGGATTTTGGGAGAGACAAGATATTGCGGCCTAAGTCTCTATTGTAGTGAGAGAAAGATGTATATAGGATGATCTTGTAAATGATACCCTTGAGGTATTTATAAGCAAGAGGAGAAGTGACCCATGTTAGGGGCCACATGCATTCCATAATGTGTATGGACAAACCTGCAATTCTCTCGGGAAACCCAATTAGGCCACGTGTAACCCTACGATTGAGCCGTAGCGAACTTTGCTATTCTAGACTCCAATCCACTGCTGCTCGGCGATCCCGAGTTGTGGAAAAAAGACTTCCCCCGACCTTGTCTAATCGTGGGAAGTAATTAATGAATAACAAAACGCGCATTGCGGAAAGAGTGCACATGCATGATAGATGCATGTGAGGCAAAACGCGAGGGTGGGGTAAAGAACGCACCCTGCGGGAAACTGTGCCTCCGCAAAAATGAGACGCATCTGTGGGAAAGAGACATGTGTGCGGGACACACCTATCACACATTATGTATAGATATATATATACATTTATATATATGTATAAGATTGTGCTTATGTGCGCGTGTGCGCCATTATAACCAATGGATATAGTAATTGGTGTTATTTACCGTGGATTGTGCATAAATTCCTAAAATCAGGGACTCGATCCAATAATGGATTTGCATATGTTTATTATTCATTTTCTTAATTACTTTAGCATAAGCTAAACTAAGATACTAGAACATGCAAAATACAAATCAAGCTTGTAAGCTAACTTAATTTCACGAATCCCTTCTTTGAATTTACTTTTCTATTAGCTTCTCACGAGACACATCATAAATGTCATGATTACATGTAAAATGCCTTGCCGTTTGATGTAATACACTTACTTGTATCTAACAGGTCGTCGGATATTCTTACACTTTGAAGCTGTTGATTCTGCCTTCCATGCATGGATTAATGGGGCCCATGTCGGATATAGGTTTGTCATGCATTATCGTCTTTTCTCTTTCATATATGGTGTATAGTTTATTGTTAAGATGCTATATAACTCATTACATTTGAAAATGAGTGTTCATTTGAAAAAAAAAAGGTACTAGAATGAGTTTTTTTCTTCCGATGAATTCACTAATTCCTCTTTATCAAGTACTATGTTCGAATGTGCGTCTCGTAATAGTAAATGGAGGAAAACTAAAGGTAATCATGTAATGTGTTACTATAATGGCTTAAATGTCAACTTTTGTAATTCTTTGAGAAAAGTCGAAAAAGGGACACTTATTTTGGGATAGGAGTACTGCTATATGGTGAGATTACATAAAGTAGCTACATAGTAAACTATCATAATGGTAGGAAAGAACAACAAAAGCTTTGGAATTTTTTTTGTTATTTAAGAGCCGTAATGGGTAAAACAAAAGAGAGATCATTTGATAACGATAATGTTGTCGACTTGCACATTAAGAGTCAAATCATGTCATAAAAATTAAATGATATATGAAGTATTGAGAATAGATCCCAAGAATAGGCAAAATGTCTTATTCGTGTAATTAGTTTAATTGATAGACCTTATGTGATATCCTTGATGCTGTTTTCTTTTTTTTACTTTTCCATTTCATTATTTGGCAAGTAATTTTATTGACTAGAAGAGAAAACTTAGAGAAAGAAATAGAGAGAGGTTCATATGAAAACTTGAAAACAACAAATAATGAACATGGCAATTAAAAAATAACACGGAAGCAAAAGTTAGTGTACTCTATCAATAACAATATGAACATTACATTGTGTAGCACACATCCGTAATCCCTTGTAAGATCCAACACAATAAGCTCCCTGAATATCTCCTAATGCAGAGGCTAAGAATATCATCCTATCAAAAAAAAAAAAAAAAAAAAGAATAATATAATCCTATCCTATTAGTAGCAAAACTATTGTTTCTTAAGGATATAAGCATTTTGCTCCGACACAAGCGTCAACTAATTCCCAACTGCATACCTTGTAAGCATGCATTATCCTTTTGTCTATCATAACTATAAAGCCAATAAGAAGAAGAGCCTCAACTTATGAGGGGCGACCCAATCCTAAGTCATAATGTCAAAAAAGTTACCCAAAGATGCTTATCCATTTGTATGTTTGTGTATAATATCAAATAGCCTCAATTGTGATTACATATTCATATTGTATCTCGGGTGATTAGAGGGAAAGGTCTTATAATGTTTTTAGAGGGAGCAATCATTGAATTATTCACGGAAAGCTCAAAAAATGTGAAAGACTCTGTTTTGGCGATTAAGTTAGATTATTTAAATAATATGAATGTACAACCAAGCATGCATTATCCTTTTGTCTATCATAACTATAAAGCCAATAAGAAGAAGAGCCTCAACTTATGAGGGGGCGACCCAATCCTAAGTCATAATGTCAAAAAAGTTACCCAAAGATGCTTATCCATTTGTATGTATGTGTATAATATCAAATAGCCTCAATTGTGATTACATATTCATGTTGTATCTCGGGTAATTAGAGGGAAAGGTCTTATAATGTTTTTAGAGGGAGCAATCATTGAATTATTCATGGAAAGCTCAAAAAAGGTAAAAGACTCTATTTTGGCAAGATTAAGTTAGATTATTTAAATAATATGAATGTACAACCAGGCACACCCCAAATACACATGATTCTCATGTATGGAGTTTAGAGGGCTAAGTAAATTATTCATGTAAAAACTTATTTTCATTTCTTAATCTGAATCCCTTCCCCAACTTATTTTCCTCTTGCATCTTTTGTATGAAAATCTAAATCTCGTTTCACGATTCAGAAATTTTGCGCGCATGGCTAAGAGGTGTTTATTGCCAAATTGGTCTGTTAATTGCAAAAAAATTGACGAGACATATGAGCATCTCTTTCTCTATTGTCTTAAAATGATGCGGCGTGGAAGTATGAGTTTGATCAATACACAATGATCGGGGAAACTTACAATGAGTAATTCCCAAACATAGATAAACTAGCCCTACAAGCTAGGATTTTCACACCAATCTAGGTAGAAGAAAGAAAACAAACACGGAATTCGATAAAATGTCATAATTTTATTGAACAATGATTAATATTCGAAATTAACAATAACCCTCAATTTGTAGGGCTCCTACAACTTGGAAAACGAGTAGAAAACTTCTAAAAATTAGCTTACCTATCTATTATAGGACTCTAAAACATCAAAATATATCACAAATCTACTCTAAAACATGAAAATATTACCTACCTAATAATAAATTCGAAAATTACAAATTAAATTAAAACTAATTAAATAACTATCAAAATAAATCATAAATTGTCCCACATCAGACACCCACTCTTGAAAAGAACTCGTCCTCTCGCATTCATATGTCTGAAGCTTGAAAACGACCACACCAATTAAAAAGATACATGGAATATATAAAACTCTTTGATACAGTAGGATTCAAGATGACTTCTTCAACGCAAATAATTATTCTTTCGTCTCGATTCGTCGAACTCGTAATGACTTCATGTATTTGATAGATTGGTAAATTTGTTGGTATCCACATTTCTACAATCTTGGCCTAATTTGACATGATTCCCATCTAAATCTTCCGTCTTGATTTGTCGAGTTCGTAATGACTTCATGTATTAGATATATTGAAAAAGTTGTTGCTATCAACGTTCTTCAATCTTGACCTAATTTGATATGATTCCCATCTATACTATTCACTTGATGCGGTGCAAGTATGGGTTTGATCAATACACGATTGATCGGGAAAACTTACAATGAGATAAACTAGCCCTACAAGCTAGGAAGAAAGAAAACAAACACGAAGTTTGATAAAATATCGTAATATTATTAAACAATGGTTAATTTCCGGAATTAACAATAACCCTCAATTTATAAGGCTCCTACAACTTGGAAAACGAGTAGAAATCTTCTAAAAATTAGCTTAACCTATATACCAACCTATTTGGACTCTAAAACATCAAAATATATCATAAGTCTACTTTATAACATGAAAACATTACATACCTAATAATAAATTCGAAAATTACAAATTAAATAGCTATCAAAAGAAATCCTAAATTGTCCCACATCATTAAAGTCCCAATTTTTTTCCAAAACATAGATGGTAAAGGTCATCCAAACGGGTCCAAAATACATACATCCTAGAATAGATTTAAACAGCCTCACAATGGCAATAAGATGTTGCAGGCTTATCTTCATGGCAATGGATAAGGAAAAGGGATGAGTTTTCTTGAAACTATGAGTTGTATTATATTAAGAATATGTTAAGTAACGTCCACTGTTTTAATAATTTTATCCTTAACAAATTGCACGTGATTGCTCATGAGCACACCTTGACGTCCCAAATTAAATGTTCGTTATAAATCAGGGATGTAAGGGATTTTTCACACTTTTTTAGGATTTTACACGCAATTTACCCATAGTTCAGGGATTTTTAGTGCAATTTTAACTATTCAAATATTTTAATATCCTATTTTCATTTACATCACTACCCTTAATGAGGTTGAATTAAATACTCCGTTACTCTCTTTCTCTACTTCTTCTTTCTTGGTTGTCTCTCATCCTCCCCTTTCTCTTGCTTTTCTTCCATGGTGATTTTTTTTTTTGAAGTTTAATGATTTTCCCAAATCAATTTTGAAAATGCGACTATCATTTTGGGACAAACAAATATGGTAAATCAAAATATCATTTCGGGATGGAGGGAGCAATAGTTATCATGTGAATATATGCATTAAAACATTTTGTAATTAACATTAATAAAAGGGGGGAATAATTAGCATTAATAAAAGGGGGGCATCAACTTATTTTACTAAAAAGTTGTATTTTATTCTTTTGTTTTTTGTTTTAAAATTTGATTACTTATTTTTCTTTTGATAATACAATAACAACAAAGTCTTAGTCCCAAAATGATTATGGGTCATCTAATATGAATATGTGTAACCGTCATATATAATCGTCAAAGAAAAGAATTGAGGAAAAGAAGAGCCAAGAAGAAATAGGTGGGAATTTGTTTTGAGTTGGTCTTATAAAAAACTAGTTTTTTCTTAAGATATGAAAAAACGTGTTTTCAAATTAAGCGGTGGCAATTTTGTAAATACTGGCAACCATGTTCAAAATAAACGGTGGCATTTTTGTAATTACTGGTTTCCCCGTTTATGCCAGTGTCATTTAACAAACCGTGTGATAAAGTGCCGATTCATGTATCACAAATTGCCGGTGAAAAAAGTGCCGATTACCAATTTAACAAAGTGCCGGTGTAACCGACACGGCACTTTGTTAAACCGGCACCGGCACTTTTACACGGGCACTTTTATATACATGAACCGGCACTCTTCACACCGGCACTCGTTCAACTAACACCGGCACTTTGTTACACTAATATTTTCTTTGGCTCTCAAAAACACAAGCACCGGCATTCAAAAAGTCATGAAGCGGCATTCAAAATCACGTACACCGGCACTCAAATACACGTACACCGGCACTCAAAAACACCGATAATCATTTTCTTGGCATTCAAAAATATGGTGGCACTCTATTTTACACGGTGGCACTTGATTATACACTAACGGGCACTCTGTTATATACCAATGGCACTCTATTTTACACAGACTGGCACTTGATTTTGATACTCAAATACTTATAAACTGGCATTAATTTACACATACACTGCCACATAAAATCCTAACACTGGCACGTAAATAACACATAACACACGGCAAATAAACTCTCTCTCTCACTAAACGCAAATAATCTCTCTCTCTCTCTCTAAACGCAAATGAGACCTTCTCTCTCTAATCGTCAACCTTCTTGCTCCGATCAAGGCCATCGCCAAACAGATTCCAGGCTATTAGATTCCGATGAGGTAATTTAATTCTTCTTCTTCTTCTTCAGGGAGGTCGCCGGTTGATTTGGAGAGAAGGAGCTCGGTGATGGCGATTGGAATTGGAGGAATTGATGGGCGTTGATTGGAATTGGGTGAAGATTTGGTTGGTGAAGAAGGCCGCCGTGGTGAAGGTTAGGTTAGGGAGGAGATTGGCCGGACGAAGGTGAGATTCGAAGGTGAGGAGGAGGTTGAGATCGGTTCGCCGATTGATTTGAGGGCTCCTCCTCTGCGTATTTGCGTATAGAGAGAGAAGAAATTCCGGATAGAGAGAGAGAGCGCAAGACCGGGTAAAACACGTTTTTTTTTAAGCTTAACAAAAAACGCGTTTTTTGTGAGTTTTTCGCATTTGTTTTTGGAAGAAATGAGAAAAAAATCAAAAACATAAATTTAATAATTAAAATAAATAAAAATTTTGAAAGTTAAGAAGGATTTTAAAAGAAGAAATAAGTTTTGGAAAAAGAAAGAGAAAAAATAAAAGAAAATTAAACGTCATCATCCACATGAATTTTTGCGGTCCTCCCCGCTCTTTTCAATGCCATGTTTTATTTAGTCCAAGTAAACTCATATAGCTTTTAATTACCATTCTCCATGTTTTCTTAGGTCTTCCCCGCCCTTCATCATCTTATCACTTCTCCACTATTCGAGCCTCTTAACTGGTGTAATGGCCAAACCACCTTTAGGCGATTCTCCCCCATCTTATAATCAATGAGTACAACTCCTACTTTTCCTCGATCACTTCATTACTCAACCGATCTTTTCTTTAAACCTATACGCATCTCCACCACATTTGTCTTATAAACATGGCACTGTTTTATAGCCCAACATTTAATGTCATATAGCAGCGCAAGCCTAATTTTCGCGTGATAGAATATTTTCCTTAATTTACGGGGAATGCCGGGATTACATAGAAACCCAAAAACCTCGGCGCTCTTCCACTTCAATCAACCCGCTTAGTTCCTAACCTGCTTAGTTCCTATGAGCTAAATCTCCGTCAATTTCTCCATCCTTTTGAATAATATATCTAAGATAGGGAAAAAAATCAGAACCTTGGACAATCTTTTCATCAAATGTGATCACCCCTTCCAATCTTCCCCTTAAATGCGATCACCTCTGCCTCCCTGCTTTCAACTTAATCTTTCACTCTAAATATTCTGTCTTGCTTTTGCTCAACATATAACCTCAAGATTTCAAAGCCCGTCTCCACAATTCTAACTTAGTTTCAACACCGTATTTTGTCCCATCCATCGACACAATATCATTTACCAACATCATTCACCATGGTACATCATATTGAATTGATCTCGTCAATTCGTCCATTATCGTAATAAAGAGAAAAAGACCAAGTGTAAAGCCTTGATCAGTCTAGTCTTGATAGGGAACTCTTTCATTTTTCTAACACTAGTTTGCACACTTGTACTAAGATATTTGCATTTTATGGTAAGAACTCAATCCCGGGACGGTGAAGTATCCCCCGAAGGAAAGATGGATCTTGAAAGAGCGGCGAGAGCACTCAATTAAAGATCTTCCAGTTGCATATGGGCCACAGTTCTTCTTATATCCTTATTTCCGCCAACTTCATCATACATGTCCTTAAGTCCTTATGATGTCAATATATTTATTTGAAACACCTTTATTTGTACCTCATTTGGTATTTTACCATACGCCTTCTCTAAATGATATGCAGATCATTCTTTTTATCCCGATATTTCTCAATTATATGTCTCATAAGACAGATTGCCTCGACGGTCGATCTTATAAGCATAAACCCAAATTGATTCTCCGAGATCTTCACACTTCTCCTTAGCTTTTATTCATAATTAACTTTTCTTTTTGATAAAGAATTATTCAATAATTTTAGATAGTAATTGTAAGTAAATATTATATAATTTTCAATACAATAACCAATAATTTTTCATTTTTATTATGCCAAATTATGCATCAAATGATGTACATTTAATGAACATTTAATATTATCAATAATTCATAGTAATTAATAAATCAAGTTTTAAATTTGTTAACATTTCTCTTTGCTATATGATATAACACATAATTTTTTTTTTACTTTCGATTTTTCTGTTTTATCTTGAAAGTTTGGCCACATGCAGCACCTCTACTTTACCGACTGCTCCATTAGGTTAACGACAAAGTGACCTTTGATGGAACAAACAAATAGTTGAGTGATAGATTTGGGAAATTTTAATTCAGCGATCAAAGTTAAAATTGGTCAATAGTTTAGTGATACTTTGTTGCAATATTGTCTTGTACAAAATGCACAAGAAAATTAGCAGGTCTAGGAGAATGCTCTGATCTGTACTGTAAACTATACCTATGTATGTCTGCGTAATAGCATACCAGATTTAAATGTTTTAACCTGCAAGAGGTCTTTGATGAAAAAAATTTAGTCTCTTGTATAGCCTTTTTTTTATTAAGGCTACCAAATGGGGGATATAAATAGGTAAAGAAGATATAGTCAACAGCATAGTAATTTCTCCATAGTGTTGTCCATAATAGGATTTTGAACACCTATCCTCCTGTCAGAAGAGAGTAGAGCTCTAGCTCTAGAGCTCCTTGCTAGTCTCTTATTTTTTTTGCTCACACTTAAATTCAATAATGTGAACATGCCATGATTATCTTGATAGAGGCACTAACAATATTTTTTTTTTCTATTGTCAGTCAGGATAGTAGACTACCTGCAGAGTTTGAAATCACCGACTTCTGTCATCCATTTGGATCTGACAACAAAAATGTTCTAGCCGTTCAAGTATACAGATGGAGTGATGGTTCTTACCTTGAAGATCAAGACCACTGGTGGTTGTCCGGCATCCATCGTGATGTGCTTCTTCTAGCAAAGCCAAAGGTTTCTATGTTCTTTAATTTTCTCTACAGAAGTACAGACACATGAAATTCAATATTATGGTGTTAGCTTAAGCCAAAGAAATACATGTTAGTTATATTGTTACCATTGAAACAAGCAATCCTTAAAGAACTTAATATGTAAAAGATGAGCTATTTCAAATGAGGTAATAAATGATATTATACCCCTTATCAGACTTTTGAGTTAAATCCACCAGAAGACAGAGTAAAGGGAGACTTCATTTTTGAACTCCTTGTTGGCCCACCTAACATTTTAGTACTTGTAATAAAATTATATTTCATTGGATTAAAGGTACTGAAAAACGTGATTCTTGTAGCACTTCAAGTTATTCAGACAAAGGCTAAGTTGAGTAATTGCTATCCAATTGATGTATATCAATTCTCACTGTCAGTGATTGTGCTGGGAAAAGTTTATGTTAATAATCCATTGCGGCTCCCACATGCACAACACTACTCGTCAGTTTTGCAACCTCCAATTTTGCGGAATTAAGTGGGCGAGAATTTCCAGGATCTCTTCTTCATTTGTGATACTTCCCTGACATTACTGAAGGAGCTGGATTGTCAATTGTCAATTATTAATGCTTTCTCTATTTTTGCTCATTTCTACCGAGGACATAGAATGATCATATATGGAAGCCCATTCATGCAGGTGTTCATTGCAGATTATTTCTTCAGATCAAACTTGGATGAAAAATTTTCGTATGCAGATATAGAGGTACCTAATTACCTATATGTTTTCTCTTTCACTTTTTTTTCAGCTTTCATTCTTCTCAGAATGGGTTGGTGTTTATCCTATGTTTTTTTTGTGCATTTCATCTTTTGTTTCCTGAAAAATCGCTTCCTTGATTGCATTTATTTTACACTTCAACGAATCTAAGGCACATGCGCACTGCACTTCGAACTTTCTCGTGTTAGAGATAGTTAACTACGGATGCTTATGTTCTTAAAATTTCTTTGAAATCCTATTTTTGTATCTGTGTCAATTTTATTACTTTTTGAAGAAGTAACACCATGAGGGTAGGGTGAAAAGAATGAAAAGAGCCTATTAGGAGTGCTATTGTGTTTCTATTCTCTTGTTGTGTTTCCATTCCGTGAGAGCCCCGACGCTCGCCGCGAAACCTCGTGCGGTTAAGCCTGCGTCGAATTCACTTGGGTTCTTTAGGTGAATCTCTTGGTTTCTTATGTTTTATTGCCAAGAGTCGCCGTCTCGTTTTGAGAGAAATGAAATCAATTCGTTTGAGATTATGGGTTCAGGAGACTATGTTATGAGGATTGATAGACTAAGTTACGAGGAAGGATGATGTTAAGCACCAACCTCGCCCGTTGGGTGGACTCTTGTTCGATAACTTTTCTTTGAGAAAGTGACTTACTCACAAGTGGTTTATTTGCAAAGGGTTTGAAGAAATTTTATTTAGAAAGGAGTTTGAAAGTTTTGAAAGAACACTTTGATTTGTTCATTGGGTTTGTTACCAAGTGATTGACTCAAATTGCATTTAATGTTGATGTCAAAAATATTTTATTTTGATCATTTGCAAAAGGTTTGATGAGTTCCAAGTTGGATTAATTTCAAATATCAACTATGTTATGCTAAAGTTCATTGTTTAAAAAATCAGCTTGTTTTAGGGGTGCATGTCAAACCATTGCAGCAAGCATAACTCATTCATATTTCAACCAAATTGCATGAAAAAGACCACTTTCTGTTCCTAACACAGAGAAGAGCAGGCATTAGTTTTTCAAGGAGTTAAGTACCCTTTTCGTCCTTAACCTACACAACCTTTTTCCTTTTCGTTCCTGAACCATTTTTTTCGATTCAGTCCTTATTGTATGAGTGGGACCATATAGTCCTTCCGTCAATAGGCCGTCGATTATTCTGTTAAATGTGGTTATGTGGCATAATGACGTCATCATTTTAGTCTAGGTGGAACCATACATTGAATGAATTTACTAACATGGAATTTTAGGGGATGAAAGTGTATAAAATTAAAGTATTGGCCTTCCAAAAATATGTTATAATGCAAAGGGGTTAAAATAAACAATTACCAAACTTGAAAAATCAAGCCCTAGATCTGGAGACTCATCCATGCCTCCATCAACAACCTGTTCCCCCATCCCATTCTTATTCCCCAAACGGCCAAACCCCACCCCCACACACCACTACCCTTTTCGCCGCCTGCCATTTTCACCTCACCCTCCCCCCTCTTCTCCCTCCTTTCCATCCCTCTCTTCTCCCTTTCCACTGCACGCCGTCATTCCTCACACACCCCTCTGTTCTCCCTTCTACCCCATTCTTCTTCGCTCAAACCACCGCTGTCGCTGCTTTCTCTCTAAATATCCAGATCTAGAAACTAGATCGAGATCTTGTTCAAATTCCACACATCATCTGGCCCCCTGATTTCGCAAGTCCAGATACTAACGCTGACGGAGGTCGAATCGGAAGTAATAGAGAAACTGCAGTGCCGATGCTTGCTTCTAGATTGATTCACTTTCTTATTTATTGATTTGTTGGACTTGTATTTGAAATGTTTGTTCCAGATATAGTGGATTTGAGCCAACTTTTTTTTTTTTTTCAAATTTTGGTGGATTTGATCCAAATTTGCGTACAACAATATACTTTGCTTTGAATATAGTTAGGATTTATTATTCAATATTGAATTATGTTTCAGTTTGTTCCAGAGTTGGTGAGTGTCGTTTTACATTTTGTGTTGGTGAAGTGAATGGTCTCTTCCCTCTTCGGTTGACGGTGGTGGTGGGTTAGGGCAAGGTGGGGCGGTGGTGGTGGTGAGGATGTTGAACACTAACAATAAATCTGAAATTAATTATAAAAATAATGTTAACTAAATAATGTAAGAATAAGAGTAGCGATAAATCAGATTTTAGATATAATTATTGTTTTTGAAAGAATGTTAGAAATAATATTTTTATAGATATAATTATGTTTTTGAGCACTTATAGATATAATTATATAGAAATAGAATAATTTTTCGAACATGATATAATATTTTTTAACATTTACAAAATTCTTGTTTCAAAAAAAAAAAACATTTACAAAATTCTTTTCGAAACAAAAAACTTTTTTTTGCTTAAAAAACTATTTTATTTTTTTCATTTTAATTGTTATTGTAATAAAATATCATTTATTTATGAATATTTATTATTTAGGACAAATATTTAAATTATACACTCTTACCCCTTACAATTCCATGTCGCCAAGAATTCGTAATGAATGGTTCCACGTAAGCTGAATTGGTGACATAACTAGGCCACATAAAGAGAATTAACGGAATAATAGGCGGCAGTATAACGAAAGGACTACATGGGTCAACAAATAGATACGATAAGGACTAAATCGAAAGGAAAAAATGGTTCAGGGACGAAAAGGAAAAAGATTGTATAGGTTAAGGACGAAAAGGGTATTTAACTCACTGTTCATGATTTTAGCTAATGATTTGGTTGACCAAAAGCACGGTGAAAGTTTAAGATTATATTCTGTCAGTGAGGCAAAACAGAGCATTGCAGTGAGTGAGCTTGTCGTAAGTGTGTGATAACTTCACCAATTGGAAAAGATTGAGACAAGGCATTTAAAGTAAACATAATGATCTAGTTGCATGCCAAAAATCAACTCCAAAAACCACTTCTAACTTGGTCAAAGCACTTGCAACATTTCTGACACAAAACATGGGCGGTTTATGTAACAGCTTTCAACAATTGAAAGATAAATAGCAAAATATGCTTTCTGGGCTTCCTAAAATCATGGTATTTACACGACATGCATATGCATGAGTTCGGGAAATTTTCCAATATTCAGAAGTCCAAAATGTCTTGTTAATATTTTATTGTGTTGTTTTAAACACAAAGAGATCTCTGATAGATTGTCAGAGACACATAACACCTTCAAAGATCAAGTTCAAAACCAATTCAAGTGAGATCTTTTGGACATGTAACTTTCCATTTTTCATCCTTAATTTTTTGGGAACCTGAATCAAGCATTGATTCGCGTTTTACTTTTGATTTGGCATGCTTGGAGATGATAAACACAAAACTGGACAGATATGGGGTTTTTGAAGAAAACACATGTTATGGCTTTGAAGACCACCCCAAACCTCGGCTTTGAAGACCACCCCAAACCTCAATATTTGCATCATCGCATTTGAGCAACATTCATACATATTAACAAGAGTGAAAATATTGTTTCATCTTCTTTGAAAAGATCAAGAAAAGGGAAAATGGTAAAGAGGAAAGTCCTACAACATGGGTTGGTTTAGACTTTGCCATTGTTTTCATTTAACCTAAAAACGGACTAAGAATCATATGGACTTAATTTTAATAAAGATTTGAACAAGGTAACACATGTATTCATTGATTAAGAAAGTTGACAACAAATGATAAAGACATATTACAACTTAAAGAAAGATTGCAAGGAAATAGCTACATTTACATGTAAGATATATGGAGGTCTAGACTTTAATTGGATAGAACTCTCACTAGGCAATAAAAGGAACAACATTATACAAGATTTAGGGAAGAAGAGTACTACCTAAAGGGTGCTACTTTTGCCTACTACCCTAGGGAAGAGGAGGTTTTAGTTCCGAGTTGAGTTTGATTGTGTTTGTGAGAGTTTGTTTGCATTTGAGTATGTTTATAAGTGAGCTTGCGAGTGTTTTAGAAGGGTGTATGGGAATGTTTGTGGACTGAGATTGAGGGCTATAATGGAGGAAATATATGATGAATATTGTAAGATATTGGTAAAAATGGTGTGTCAAGCTTGTGTTTGGATTATGGATGAAGGGGAGTATTTATATGTCGAAATGGAAGGTATTAGGAGGGTAGAATGGTCACAAATCTCAACTTGGCCAGGTATACTTGAGCACAAAGCATTGAGGGAGGGGTTGATTGGAGGTATTGATGGAGTGAAAAGGCAAAAAATGCAGAACTTGAGAATCACTTGTTATATTGCTCCCGGAAGTTTCTATACGGTATCTTGTAGTTTTCGTACGGCAACCGTACGACTCCTAGCCCCTTTTTTCTCTCTTTTGGCTAAGTGATGCTGAGTGATTGGCCGAAGGATTTCCGTGTTGACCAATTTGATGATGATTTTGCTGGAAATGTAGGATGTGTTTTGTGCACATTTTCTGTTCATTCTACTTTCCCCATTTGTTCGGTTTTTGCTCCGCAATGTCCAGGTTGCATACGGCTTCATCATGAAAGTTGTTTAAGAATAATTTGTTGGTCAATGCGGTATATCTGAAATTTATTAATAAAAAAAGGACAAACTCTGGTGCGCCAAGCGCTCCCCGCCAAGCGGGGGTTGGGAGAGAGAACCATTTGCTAGAGCCTTCCCCTGACAATTGCCAAGAGGCTGTTCGCCAAGGTTCAAACCCGTGACCTTATGGTCACCAAAGGAGCAACTTAACCGTTGCGCCAAGGTCATTAATCCAGACTCCGTATTTGCACATTGTGTAAAGAAAACATGGTTATGCTAAGGTTTAGGTTAGTTTGCGTGTAGACTGGTTTAGTGATTGATCAAGAAGGGGGGGTGTGACACATTCTTAGCTTTCTCTGTGGCATGATAATTCTTATTTGAGACCATTTGGAGGCATACAAACTAGCTTTAGCAAATAAAGAGTTGTCTATAGATAGGGTGTGGGATTCTCTGTTGACTTAGGCTCCGTTTGTTTGGGAGAAAACATTTTCATACTCCGTTTGTTTGGGAGAAAACATTTTTCGAAAAATGAAAATGTTTTCCGAAAAATGATATTGGGTTGTTTGGGAAGTGCAAGGATTTTCATGTGTTTGTTAAATATATGAATAACATTTTCTGATGAAAACACAAAATGGGGTAGGTAGCGTAGATGGATGGGGGGATAGGGGTAGGGTAGGTGGTGGGGAGAGGGTGAGGTAGGGGTTAGGATTAGGATATGGTAGAGTAGTGGAAATGGGGTGGGTAGGATAGGGTATGGGATGGTAGGGGGAGTTGTTAAAAAATAATTTGAATATGAGTAAAAAAAATTAACGGGAGGGTGGGTGACGTAGGAGGGGCGTTCAGGAGAGTTGTCAAAAAATAATTTTAAGGGGAATTGTCAAAAAATAATTTTAATATGAGTATTTTTTTTTTTGGGTGGGGTGGGGGGGATTGGAGGGGCGGCAAGAGTGTTGATAAAAAAAAATATGAGCAAAAAAAAATTGACGGTGGGGTGGGGTTGGAGAGTTGATAAAAAATTAATATAAAAAAAAATATATTTTGACGGGGGGGGGGGGGGGTGTGGTGGTGTGGGGTTGGGGTGGTGGTGGGGCTAGTGGAGGGGCGTCAGGAAAGTTGTTAAAAAATAATTTTAGTATGAGCAAAATAAATTTTGACCGGGTGGGGGGGGGGAGTTAGGGTGGGTGGGTGTGTGGGTAGGTGGGGGTGGGGGTGGGGGGAGTGAGGTGGGGGGGGGTGGTGGTGGTGGTGGGGTTTGGGGGGTAATGGTGTTAAGAAGCATTTTCCGGAAAATGTTTTGAGGAGAAATTCGGAAGTCATTTTCCTTGGGAAACAAGCCTATTTTTTCATTGACCGGAAAATCTTTTCTGTTGACTTTATTTTCCGATGCTTACCAAACATTGGAAAATGGGAAAACGTTTTCCGAAAAACATTTCCCCCCAAACTAACGGAGCCTTAGTTGCATTATGTTTTCACCAAGTTATTTCTACTCCTAAAGGGATCCATCAGTTTTACCTTATTTTTTGGATAGCCTTGTCTTGGGGTAGTATTATTGTGCTGTTATTTACACACTCCTTTCTGATTTTACATTTCATCTTAGCTTTCCTTTTCTTTGTCTTCTGCTTGAGCATTCTTACTACAAATGCCCCAAACAATGATACAAGTTACAAACAAATCCAGTTTAACCATTGATGTATTCGTAATCCAGGTTGATGTGGAAATTGATAACTCAAGGGAGGCAGTCAAGGATAGAGTCCTTTCCGACTTCACCATTGAAGGTGCACTATTTTACATTGGAAGTGGACAGAACAGTGAAGGACATACTGATATGCTTCCCACTAACGTGGCTTGTTTGGAACTATATCGATCACACGGTGCAACTCTAGGATTTCATGGGTATCGATTGGTTGGGAAGCTGGAAAATCCTAAACTTTGGTCTGCAGAACAAGTGAGGAATCTCAATTCTCAACTATGATATAAACTGTTGCAACTAATATTCTGCTCTTTGCATCATTGCTGAAAGATGAACAATTTATTGATTTTTGTTTATGCAATTGTGAATGTGTTTTATCAAAGATTTGTCAACGTGCTTCATGGATATGGGATACACTGGACATCTAGCATATGAATCATCAAGTCAATCTACTTCTCTATGTCACCAACGTTTGATTCTAAAGTTGCTCTTCTACTTGTACAAGTTCTCTTTTCTATAGACACAAATCCTTTGAAGCATTTTAAAATGAGGTGAGACATTTTCTTAACACAATAAGAGTAGTAGGTTATCAACGTAATCTATATTATAAATCACACCATTGTTTTGAACAGTGGTGTGAATAGTTCCATCCGCGGAAATGACCATTTTGCCCTCATTATTCACTCCCTTTCCCATTTCGCCCTTAAAAAAAAAATTATTTTAAATTAATTTTTTTTTTAAATTAAAAAAAAATTAAAAATAAAATAGTTTTAAAAAAATGTGGCCTTGGACACGGGCATATTTAAAAAAAAAAAATTAAATTTAAAAAAAAAATTAAAAAAAAAACAAAAACAAAAAACGTGGCCTTGGACACGGGCTTAGGCTAGTATTGAACATTGTAGGCTTCATGCATGGTGTGTAGCGGGCTATAGAGCAAAGCAGGCTAGGAAAGGTTCTTGCTCTAGTTGCTGAACCAAATCAGGAGGTTTTCCAAATACTCAATTTGAATTGGACAAGGACACTGCCTTAAAATACTTTATTACAAGTATCTTACATACACGTAAATCAACCTGAAGTAGTGGAAAAATCTTAACTTCTATCTGAATTGACTATATATACAAATCAATTTCATATTTTTCTATATTTCTTAGAATGCCGAAATCTAATACTATACAGCTATGACTGCATAGTTCATGACCCACTATTCAAAACATCTCATTTTATATGCACCTTATGATGCAAGGAGTATGTGTACACCTATACAAATTAATTAGAACATGGAAAAGTAGATGTAATCTACATGATAACTATATATGCACATAAAAAAAAAATTATGTCAGTGTTCACGGTACATCCAACACTTTTTAAGATGTAAAGAATGCTAATCATTGTTTGAATCTTTTTTTTTTTTTTTTGACAACCAGCATATGTCCAACATGGACAAACATCTTCTTGGAATTGTATGTGCGTGTTGCAAATCACATATTTAGCTGAACTATGATATAACCTTAAAGTTATAAAGGGTGCTATATTGGTAATTAGATGAGTTAAACTTCTGTTCTTGTAAGAATTAGTTGAATACTTAAATGGTCCTTGACCTGTTGACCTTTTTTCCGATTCTTCGGTAAAGCATTTTTTCGTTAACTATGTCATCCTTCCATCAATAAGACATCCATTTTCCGTTAAATCTGCTGATGTAGCTTGTGACATAATTGTGTTTGCTTATTTGGCACATACTCCACATGTCACAAATTCGATGTTGAGGATGTTCTCATTGATTATAGGGGTAAAAACCCCAAATCATTTTGGGACTACGGCTTTGTTAATGTTATTATAGTGTTGTATTAATAATTTATTTAAACGCTAAAATAATTGGTAAAATCTTTATTTTTTATAACCATCTCACCACCACCCACCACCAACTCCAACACCAACAAAATACTACCCACCAATACCACTACCACCATTGCCACCACCAAATTTTAACATTGTTAAAATAGTTGTACCAATATTTTTAAACCACCTATCTCTCACTTCTGAAGATAGATTTTGGCATTATGTGATTTGTTACTTCTTTATGTTTGTACTATCATTGCAAATTAGAGAACCGAAGAACTGTCATTTCATTGTCATCAATTGATGTTGCCTCAAATCTCTAAAATAAGTGACAATCAATAAAAATCAAGCATTAATCACAAACCTAGGGTTTTCGCCCCCTCATAATTGATAATCCACTGCCTTATTTGAACAGACCCAACTTAGTGATAATCCAGATTTGCAACGAATAACATCCGGATGATGGAGGTCAAATTGGGGGTTTTTGGGCTTGGCTGCTAGGACGATGACTAGAATGAAGGCGAGCTTTAGGAGGGTAGTGTAGGAGAAGATGAGGAAGAGGCAGCAACAACAACTTTTGAATGAGGCAAAGCGCTGGGGATTTAAGGTTTAGATCTAGGCTGCCGCGGATTGATGAATGAAAGTGTTGGCGGTGGATGAGGAAGGAAGATGGCAGTGGTGGAGAAGATGTGGGAGAAGAAGACTAAGACAAAGGGGGTGCCGGGGCTGTGGGGATGCAGCAGTGGAGTGGAGGACAACTTGGGAAGAAGGGCGGGGTGGCTGGTAGAGAGAGAACAAGGCTAGGATTTTTAATTACAGATCTAAATTGGGGTGATGTGTTTAGTTATGGGGGTTTAATTTGTGGAGAGAGAACAATATTCTAACACTTACGCATGTTTGCTTCCCTTCAATTTCTTCTTACATCTTTGGTTTCTCTTTTCTTTCTTTGACAGCCAAATCTCTATACTCTTGTTATTACCCTCAAAGATGCATCAAGGCATATAGTGGATTGTGAATCCTGTCAAGTTGGTGTACGACTAATATCAAAAGCCCCAAAAGAGCTACTTGTTAATGGGCACCCAGTCATAATAAGAGGTGTAAACAGGCACGAACACCATCCACGTCTTGGAAAAACAAACTTAGAATCCTGCATGGTTAAGGTGATACCTTTTTTCTCCTTTTATCTAGTCTCTTCATCTTCTTCTTTGTATATTATCAATATGTGCTCCTTGATATGATGTATTAGGTTTTCTTACTGTATTGTAGGATTTGGTGGTAATGAAACAAAACAACATCAATGCTGTCAGAAATAGCCACTATCCTCAGCATCAACGATGGTATGAGCTGTGTGACTTGTTCGGGATGTACATGATTGATGAAGCCAATATCGAGACTCATGGTTTTGATCTTTCTACCTGTGTAAAGCATCCGACAAAGGAGTCAATTTGGACTTCATCCATGATGGATCGAGTTGTAGGCATGGTGGAGAGGGACAAAAATCATGCATGCATTATTTCGTGGTCATTAGGAAATGAGTCTAGCTATGGACCTAATCATGCTGCTCTTGCTGGTATCTGCATTCTTGTTATTATGATCTTTGTTCCCTCTTACTTTAGTAGCCACTTTCTCAAATACTAGCTATCATGCTTTTAACATCCGTAATAAAACTTAGACCTGTAGGACATAGACAGAACGTATTCACAAAGGGGTTATCTTTTCAAACAGGGATGGAGTTCTGAAATCTCTGATGGGATTCATAACTACAAATGTGCATTTAGCAAATAGTAGTTTTAATTGATTGAAGTAAAGGGACAAAAAAGTATTTCATAAACAAAGGGGTTATCTCTGATGGAACCGCGATCACCACCACCACTCTCCACATTAGTATAAATATTGTCCGCTTTGGGTCCAGCCCGCACGGATTTGTTTTTGGGAAATTCTAATGAAGTGGGTGGGTACTCTTATATATCTGACAATTATTTTCTCAATTGCCGATGTGGGATTTTGAGTTGCACCCCAACAATCCTCCCCTCAAACCAAGGACCACACCTCTTTGGACCGCAGTGTCTCCTCTGGCCCATATGCAGCGAAAGCTTGTAACAACCGCCGCTATGGTCTGTCTGCGGGTCGCTTCGGTTGCAAGACTCAATTCGCCATGTCACACGAGGAATCCCACACATAATTGCACACACGATCCACCTGGTCGGCCCATCCGAACTACAACTCACATACCATTTGTTAGTACTGCGAATCTGCGATCACCACCACCGCTCTCCACATTAGTATGATATTGTCTGTTGGGCCCAGCCCGCGCGAATTTGTTTTTGGGTAGCTCCCAAAAGGTTTCATTTTAATGAAGTGGGTGGGTACTCTTATATACCTGATAATTATTTCCTAATTGCCGATGTGGGACTTTAGGTTGCATCCCAACAATCTCTTCAAAAGGGGATGATGAAAGCTCATATAGGATCCATATCTAAAAATGTACATATAGAAAATAGAAGCTCTTAAATGATTAAAGAAGAAGAGGAAAATGAAAATTAGCTTCATGTGGAGATGGATATTTCAAAAGTTCATGTGATGGAACATTTGAGTGAGTTCAATGATGGGGGTTTGACCTCTAGATGTGGAGGGGCAGAGATCATAGGATTGGAGGTGGGGGGAAATGGAGAATGAAACAAAGCATATCTAATTGACATACAATGTTGTGTTATTTTGTGTTGTGTAAAGAGAGATGTTGAGTTATAATTATTTAACTAGTTATGAGTTTTTTTTCTTTCTATTTTCTATTTTTCTGCCCACTTAGTTTTCTTTTTAATTTATTC
Source organism: Adenophora triphylla var. japonica (assembly GCA_022495995.1). Lineage (NCBI taxonomy): Eukaryota > Viridiplantae > Streptophyta > Magnoliopsida > Asterales > Campanulaceae > Adenophora > Adenophora triphylla. The sequence continues at coordinate 299,227 of JAFEMH010000677.1, forward strand.
TTAGCTTTCACATTTAATTTTTTTTTACCATCTCTTCCTTTTTCCCCTTGTTTTCTAACGAGTCTATATGATGATTCATGGTAGCTGACCCCAAAAATTGTTCTGGGACTAACGCGTTGTTGATGTTGTTGTTGGTTTAATCAACCATAAATAGTGTGAGTAGAGTATGATTAAGGGAAGTTTTGTGTTTGACATTGCTAGTCCATAGTAGGGGTGAACCTTTCAAAGAAGTTAGGTGCAGTTGATGATTTAGGCTTTGTAATTGCAATTTCACAAAACCGCTTCTACAAGCATCTCATGAAAATCTGCAGTCATTTCTTAATATGGGAATTATGCATTCCAGGATGGGTTCGAGGAAAGGATCCATCAAGGGTGTTACACTATGAAGGTGGTGGATCCAGGACAACATCAACGGATATCATATGCCCCATGTATATGCGTGTTTGGGACATCGTTAAGATAGCCAAAGATCCAACTGAAACCAGACCCTTAATACTGTGCGAGTATGTTTAGCTTTTCTTATATGCATCTGACAACAGCTTTCCTCTCCTTTATACTCTCATTCACATTACTTAAGGTTGTTATAATGCTTAAATGCCAGGTATTCACACGCAATGGGAAACAGCAACGGAAATATTCATGAATATTGGGAAGCAATTGATAGCACATTTGGTCTACAAGGAGGTTTTATTTGGGATTGGGTTGACCAGGTTTGAAACAGATCTTGTACTTGCGTATCTTTAGAAACAGATCATGTGTGTGTATTGGTAAATGTCATGATCTTCCATGAAAATCATAGTTTGGTGCAGCTTACACAATTAATCATAATTTGATGTTGAAGGTGTTACAGACAAGGAAAGCTTTATGGTTAGAATCCGTATCATAGACTAAAAGCTTAACATTTAAGGCACTTTTAGCTATTGTGAACAACACCACCACAGACCAACCCAAAAGTCCATTCCTAGCATTAGGTCAAAATCTAGACATTTCTCCTTGCAAGTATTGCGCATGGTCTCTATCAATAGTGTGTAGATCCTGAGCTTATTAAAACATAAGCATTTCGAGAGAAGATTTGAATGGTACCTGCCACCATATTATTTGTGGCCCTAACATCTGTAATTGTCATGGCATTGATCCTCCCTTGCTATTTGTGATATGATGCCCCAACTTCCTGCAGCCAAAACATGCCACCGTAGAAACAATTAACTTGCTTCCTTCAATGGGACAGCTCCAATACCATGTGATAGACCAACTCTATCCATAACTCCAATAGTAGGCGAGAATAAATACTTATACTCAGTGGCGGATCCAGGAATCAAATTCAGTGTGGGCCAAAAAGTTTTTAACTTAATAATATCTTCCAAGCTAATTATTTTTGTTTTACGTATAGTATTCAATGTACAAAAAAAATGATAAAAATAAATATTAAAAATATCTAAAAAAGACATTTTTATTCATAAATTTATCTTAAATTAAACATTACTTAAAATTCATGCAATCCCTTTGTATTCATTATCTTTTTGCAATAACATAGTTAAGATTTGTGCATAATTTATTATCTTTATAATTATTGTGAATAATTTAAAATAAATATACGATAAATTACAAATATGTGTGAAATTTAACTATCCATGGACATACAATTTTCGGTAAATTATTTGGCTATATTATTAAGATGTTTGAGCATACATTAAGTATCCATTAGAGAGTAAAATATAAATATTTTTATACCATTAATAGAAAATAAGTAATTATTTTAACTACTCGTTAAAAAGAAAAGAAGGTGAACGGAGGGTATAAAACTAAAAAGGAGAACAGGGGGTTTCAAAATGACGAATAAGGACTTATAGGTCAAGAGGATTCGAACCGTGAACCTCTGGATAAAATTAGGGACTTAGTTCCACCGAGTCAGCAACACTTTTGCCAAATTTGCATACAACAGAATATATTTATAGGATAAATACTCTGTATTTTTTTCAATAAAAATCCAGTGTGGGCCATGGCCCACACTGGTCTCTACATAAATCCGCCCCTGCTTATACTGCATACAAACTTTTTTTCTACTTCTTCCTCAAATATAAACTACTTAAGCTTTTATATTTCGTATATGCATTTATTTCCCTGCTCCAGACAAATCCTTTACTGGACTATGTGAAAGATATAAGGTCTAAATTGTTAAAACCTTAATACAGGGACTTCTTAAGGATGGTTTGGATGGTAGTAAGCACTGGGCATATGGAGGTGATTTTGAGGATACCCCTAATGATCTCAACTTCTGTCTGAATGGCCTTACGTGGCCTGATCGAACTCCTCATCCTGCACTACATGGTAATTAGATACTCCCTCCGTCCAGTTACATACTTCACACTTTCTATTTTGGGCGTCCAATTACATACTTCACACTTTGTTTCTTTCCCAAAATGGAAAGGAATCTTTACTATTCCCTCCACTCATTCTCTCTCCTACAATATTTTAATACTCACAACACCATTATAATTTACTATTCCCTCCACTCATTCTCTCTCCTATTTTAATTTCACACTCACAACACTTTCAATATAATACTCTCTCCTTAATCCACACGTGAACAGTAACTGTGAAATACTTACTTGGACGGAGGGAGTATATGATTTGATGGGGTTTATTTAAGAGAGCGAGCAACTACATGACGTTGTTTGTGTTTATTTCAGAGGTGAAGTTTGTTTATCAACCAATTAAGGTCTCATTGACGGAAGGCCTTATTAAGGTAGATCACTTTTCACTTAATTGTTGTTTTTCTCATGATAAGTGTGGATTTTTAACTTAAATCTTACTTTGACTAGATAAGAAACAGCCAATTTTATGACACTACACAAGAATTAGAGTTTAGCTGGATAATTCATGGTGATGGAAATCCACTTGGATCCGCTATCCTTCTTCTACCAGTAATAGGACCCCAGAGAAGCTATGAAATAAAATGGGAATCAGGTCCGTGGTATTCTATTTGGGCCTCGTCTGATGCAGCGGAGATCATGCTAACAATTACAGCAAAGCTTTTGTGCTCAACCCGCTGGACTGAATCTGGTCATGTCATATCATCTACACAAGTCCAATTGCCTATGAAAAGAGAAATTGTCCCCCATGTATGTCTTCTTTATCAATTTCTTCTAACGTCTGTAAATCTTTTCAGTTGCTCCTTTCAAGTCATTTTTAGTACTCCCCCATTCCTAAATGAATGTCCATTTTCAAGAAATTTTGTCCCAAAATGGATGTCCTTTTTGTAAAAAAACTGTCACTAAATGTTTTTTTTTTTTTACCAAATATTCATTTTATACTTTCAAAATTAAATGTTTAGAAAGTGGATAGCAAGAATATTTATGCATCTTTGTCAATTAATTGTATAAAAAGTAAATGTTTTAAGAATGTCTCCTAAATGAAATTCGGACAATCATTTAGGGATGGAGAGAGTACATGTTCTCTAACCTGTCCTTGTGACTAATTCAGGTAATCAAAACAAAGCATTCCACTTTGATTTGTGAAGCTACTGAAAATAAAATTAGAGTTCACCTCCAGAACTCTTGGGAGATCATTCTCAACAATCAAACTGGTGGCATTGAGAGATGGACGGTAAGTACTAACAGCAGACTACAATTAAATTAATCATCACAATCACAATTTCACAAAAGGTAGAAGGCTATGTAGTGTTCTGTTATACCATTGTACTTTTTAAAGGAAAAGCAAAGATGCTAAAGCATATCATTTACTCCCACCATTCCTTTAATATATCAAATCAATACTCATTGTACATTTGTTCCATTTTTAATAATGAAGTTTCTATCATTAAAAATGCATAAGACTTTCAACTTCTATCATTTTGTGAAGATAACTTTACGTAAATTATCAAGTTGACCTCAGAAAAGCAACAATGGACTGACTCAAACATATGTAGGTTGAGGGAGCTGAAGTGATGCATAAAGGTATAATTCCATGTTTTTGGCGAGCACCAACAGATAATGACAAAGGAGGAGGTGACAATAGTTACTTATCCAAGTGGAAAGCTGCCAATATTGACAATGTCATCTTCCTCAACAAAAGCTGCACTGTTGTTAACAAGACTGATAATCTTGTGGAAATAGCTGTTGTCTATATTGGTGTTCCCAAGGCTGAAGAAGAGTCATTGTCGAGCGTTTTGTTTGAGGTTGAAATGAGTTACAAAATCCATGGTTCTGGGGATGTTATAATGGTTTGCAACGTAAAACCAAATTCTGATCTTCCACCTTTGCCACGTGTTGGGGTAGAATTCCATTTGGACAAATCTATGGATCTCGTAAAGTGGTATGGGAGAGGACCATTTGAATGCTATCCGGACCGCAAGGCGGCTGCTCATGTGGGAGTGTATGAGAAGAATGTAGATGAGATGCATGTTCCATATATTGTCCCTGGGGAATCGTCAGGTAGGGCTGACGTGAGGTGGGTGACATTCCAAAACAAGGATGGATGTGGAATTTACGCTGGAAGCTCTGTACCAATGCAAATGAATGCAAGTTACTATACCACTGCTGAGCTTGACCGGGCAACTCACAATGAACAACTAATCAAAGGAGACGACATTGAGGTATTTTTTTATATTTTGCCAAGATGAGGTTCCTGAAAATGTTTGTTGTGGGCTTATTAGCTTGCAGATTCCTATTATTAATATTAGATTATCCTATCCGATGATTGATGTGACAGGTGCATCTTGATCACAAGCATATGGGTATAGGTGGAGATGATAGCTGGTCTCCTTGTGTCCACGAAAACTATATGGTTCCTGCTGTGCCCTACTCATTCTCCATCAGGTTATCTCCAATCACTCCATCCATCTCTCCCCATCACCTCTACAAGTCCCAGATACTGTCATCGTCCTAGTGAATCTCAGCCTTCGCTTTTTCTACTTTCTGAGTGTCTCCTTTAAGTCTTCTAAGCTACAGTGATTGAATAGATCAACCATGGGTTGGGTGGTTGTTCTAAAGACAATATTGTTTACTCTAAATTTGTAACAATACTCCTTTGTTTGGCAATTAGCTAAACAATATGTTTCTCATACTATGTTTCAATGCGAGATAATTATTTGATATAGTTGGTACTGGTGCCCAAGTTATAAATTGGAGGCTCTGTTGTTTTTAGAGGTAAGAAACCTTTTACATGTGTAAATGTTTCAAAAGGTAAACCTCCCACAACATTTTCTAGGACCGGAGATACAAACATGGAAAATGATTTGATTTGCTGCAATTGTAGGAAATTGGGTCACTTTTCTTCCAGTGTCCTAAACCTAGGTTTGAGTTGTGAAAAGAGAAACCTACCCTTCGATTTTTTCTTGCCGCAAATTAGGCCTGTCAATTCTAACTTATTACCCGTTAACCCGCTTAACCCGATCCGACTTGCTAAAATAAACGGGACGGGTAACCCGTTGAACCATTTAATTCTCGCGGGTCATAACAGGTAAAACCTATTCACTTGTTTACCCGTTGAGCCACTAGGCTAGGTTAGATAAAACTTCTAAATTTCTAAATTCTCAAATCAGAAAATCAGTTTTTCATCGTTCTCTTTTCCTCGTCTCCACGCACCAGACGGCGACGAGCCGGCGGCGAGTGTTTCCATTCCATCGAACGGCAACGACGGTGAAGAAAACTTCCCATTCTACTTCTTCTTCTTCTTCTTCTTCTTCCTGATATCCATTGAAGAAAGACGTTTCAGGTATTTTTCTTTATTATGAATTGGGTTCTGTAAAAAACTTCATCCCCTTGATTTGGGTTCTGTAAAAAAATTCATCCCCTTGATTTTGAGAATTTTTTCATTGTCTGTCTCGGCAACAACGACGGTGAAGAAAACTTCCCATTCTACTCTAGATAATGCTAAATATAATGTTGGTGTAGTGAATACATTGAATAGTCATCTTTTGTTGAAGGATGCACGTATATGTGGGGGCGAATTTACACATGTGCGTTGTGTAGCACATATCCTGAATATCATTGTTCAAGAAGGGCTTAAAGTTGTTGACATTGCTATTGAAAAAAATCTCGAGTGTGAAATATCTTAGATGGGAATCGAAAAAGGTTGCTTTTGTAGAATTGGTTTCTCAATTCTCTCCTAGGGGAGGCAAGAAAATGTGTCTAGTTGATATTGGTTAAAGATGGCAAGGGTACAAGTTATTTTTTTTATTAAAGCTTCAGCTAGTGGTTACATATTATATATATATATTTTTTTGTCACAGTGTGTGTGATGGTTTGGGGGAGGGGGGAAGGGGTTGGGTGAAAAAAAAATTCGGGTTGACCTGTACCCGACCCGACCCGCAATAACCGGAATGTAAACGGGTTGTGACGAGTCGAACCTGTCATTACTCGCCAACTCGTCATTACCCGACTCAACCCGCTTATTTGATAGGCATACCGCAAATTGCTAATGAAGGAGAACCCAAGCAACATCCTATTTGGACCGAGACCGCTTTTTGATGAGGATGACAATGAAGATATTACCAAAAAGGTAAATTTGTGCCTCATTATTGAGGATGCCATTAGTGAGATTCAGATGACAATTCCTTAATTGTCTCAATCAAAAAGGTTGGAGAGGTCATAGTTGTGTCTCAATCAAAAAGATTGGAGAGGTCATCGCCTCTCTCCCGCCTCGTTTTTACGTCACTTTTAGTGGTAGATCGCATTTTGGTTTTGTGGCGAGCTGATGTGTGTCTTTTTGGCCCAAGCGAGGCTATTCTTCTTGGTTATGGCGAGAGGAGTGAGTAGTCTGCCTTTGTCAAAATGCATAATAGGCGTATGTGTAATGTTAAACATGATTATTTTGTAATTATACTTTTAATATTTTAAATTCAAATGCGTAGTTTTGGGAAAACACGGGGAAGGATTGCTTGTAGCGTGCATGAGAAATGAGAAAGAAAGATATCTGTAATTTATTTCGAGCGATCAAAAGAAAATAAGTGCGGTAAATATCGAATTAGAATGATGACAAAGAAGTGTAACAAAAACACTACCAATAGTTTGCTTTATTCTAATTTTTATAGGGAAGGTTTGCAAATTTTATAATTTACTCTGTTTTTTCTCAATATTTTGGGTATTCTTTTGTTATTTGAAGTTTTAACTATCTGTTATGTTCATTCATAAGTATGGAATTACGCGTGTGAAATTATATATTGAAACTCTCTTATTTTCACGCTTATAAACGTCCTCTTGTTTTCTGATTTGACCATCAAATATTTATCTTTTGTTTTAGAATTCTCACTTTTGGGATGTTTTAGTGTTGTAAGTTGCTATTACATGTGAGTTGTGATCGTTATTTAATGCAAAATTCTTTTTCTTATGTTTAAGCTTTGTTTACGATGTTTTGCACATATTATTTCACTATTTCTTTTGGTTTATTTTACCATCTCATTCGCCTTTCGACCGCCTTTTAACCACCTCATCATTCGCCTTTCGCCCGCCTTTTAACCACCTCATCATTCGTATTTCGCCTTTAATTTAACAATTATGGGAGAGAGATAGTCTCAAAACATTTTAAGATTATATCTAGTAGACATGCATATTGCTACTACGACACTAGGAGAGCTATTCATCTACAATGGCCACTAAACATGTATGTGGGGCAACGTTAAAATAGTTTACACTTATATGCCAACTATACTCAATAAAATGCACAAGTGGCTATTTACTCGCTAGAAAAAATACAAAAAAAAAAGTGCCCCAATTATTAGGATTGTGCGGATTTAGTAACTTATTTCATTTTTTTGCAACAAAAATACCTTTAACTCTTTTTATGTGCAATGGAGGCTATTATTGCTTACGTAGTTCTATTTCTATCGTTAACTTTCCATGTGCCTACTTACACGACTTCCTTTTGGGCGGGCCAAAATATGTTTAACCCCTCAAAGTATACGGCAGATTTCACTTTACACTTTCGCACGAAATTTGTCCCTACAAACGTTAAAAACTTAACGAAAATAGTCATGTACATGTCACATGACGAGTATTTTGGTCATTTTTTCCTTTAATTTTGAACATTATAAACCGAGATACGAACATGGGCTTATCCGGGTAAGGCTCACAGGGCAATATTGGGCCCTAAACATAATCCATCAAGTCTCATATACGAGGAAGGAAATGGGCTTCCTCGTACCAATCTATCTCGTCATTCCCTAGGTCGATCAAGGCTTAACTGGCGAAGTGACCAAGGCCCAGCGCAGGATCGAGGAAGACCTCCCTCCAAGCCCGAGATGGATCTTTTTTGACGACGAGGAGGCCTCCTCGGCAATCAATCATCATCATGACGGATTTCTCCATATATACCACCTCTTCCCCGGCTCATCGTAGGCCGAGATGGCCACGAATGACGATGAGAGGTCATCTCGACTATCGTGCAGAGTTGCAGTTTATTCAGTCCTATTCAAATAAAGGACATTGGTCAATTATAATCCTCCTAGGATATTAACCGTCTCCTATACCAATTCAGGTCCAACAAGGACTCCTCAACAGATATAATCCTCTTAGGATTCATATCTTATCTCTTAGCAATCCAATTCAACATGGATTTTACATTATTCTACCTATAAATACAAGCCATAATTCACATATTTTGGTACGTTATCTCTTTGACTCTAAACTCTGTCAAATTGATTTCTCTCTCTATAAACAAATACTTACTTTCACGCCGAAGGGCCTTCGCCGGAGAAGCCCCAGCTTAGTTTATGTGTTTGTTCTTCTATTTCAGGCTATTCAATCGCCGAAGTACAATCGACCGCTGGATTTGGGCTGATTCGATCTTTTTGGCAGCATCAGTTTGGTTCCATTGCCGGTAAACAATTCAAAGACCCATTGAATAGCTTGGAATTCCGTTCGCCTGAACCTGTTTTCAACCGGAAAATTTTGGTTTTGGCCAGAAAAATCAGTTTCGCCTGGAATATTTAGTTGATTGGAAAAACCCTTTTTGCTCCGCTTGAAATCTGTTCCGACTGAAATCTGTTTTGTTTTTGGCCGGAAAATTGTTTTTAGCCGGAAAAGCTTGTTTCTGGAATATTTGTTCGCTTGGTAATTTTGGGCCGTTTACAATTCTGATTGATTTTTGATAAGAAATTTGTTTGAACCACAATTCTGAAATCAATGGACGACGGAAATACCATCAGTGTTACCAACGAGGAGCAATGAGCCCTCGTCGACGAAAACCCTCTGAACGGGACGGCTGGAGTGCTTCCTCCTCCTCCACCTCTGATCGAAGGTCCACCTCCCCTAAGCATGACTCTCCGTTCTCGGAATCAGCCAGTTGTCGAGGGGGGCGTTACCAATCCTCCTCGTCGTCGTCCACGAGGAAAGCAAGCTAAGAGCAAGCAGGCGACGAGGAATGCTGACGCAGGACGAGCTGAGAACACCCAACCCGTTGATCGACGTACACTCTTGCATCAACAGATGGAGACGTTGCAACGAATTTATGAAACACAAAATGCTTTGTTGCAATTGGATCCTGAAAATTCAATGGCCGAGTTTAGGGGTGAGCAAAAAAAACCGTTAACACCGTTAACACCATTAACACCGAAAAACCGAATCCGATAAAACCGAAACCGAGCCATTTGGTTTGGTTTAGGTTTTAAAAGTTTAGAAACCGAAATTTTCGATTTGGTTTAGGTTTTAAAAGTTTAAAAACCGATAAGAAACCGAACCGAACCGATAAGCCAAAACTACGTCGTTTTATCTATACTATATATATTTCTTTTCTTCCTTTTATTTTCATTTTTCCACATTCACAATGCCCTAGCTAAAGACTCGACGACGGCGCTGCTACAGCCCTAGATCTCTCGCCTTCGCCGCAACCTAGATCCAGTCCATGCCTAAACCACAACCCTAGATCTCTCGTCTTAGCTGAGCCGCCGATACCCTTCCGTCGTCGACGAACCTTCCGGTAAGCTGGTTCGCTTTCTTCTTTTTTTTTTTTTGAATTTCTGCTCCGTTTTCTTGTTTTGTTTTGAGTTGAATTAGTTTATGTTGGAGTTGGATTAATTTAATTTTGAGTTGGATTAATTTTGAATTTCTGCTCCGTTTTCTTCGCTGAGCCGTATTGTACAGTAAATATCTTGTTTTGTGCTCTATTGGGAATGAATTTCTGCTCCGTCTTTTTTTTTTTAATTTCAGCTTTCTTCTTTCTTTTTTTTTTGAATTTCAGCTTTCTTCTTTTCATTTTTTTTGAATTTCAAATTCAATATTGAATTGGGTTTTGTGCTCGAACAAAGCCCAACAAAGGCCAACAAAAGAACTTGATGCCCAAACAAGGCCCATTAAAGCCCAACAATCCATTAAGACACCGAACCAAACCGATATCACACCGAAATCGAATACACCGAACCATTAAGAAATCAAAGTTAATGGTTTCGATTTACATAAAACCGATAGTTATTGGTTTGGTGTCGGTTTTATCCTAAAACCAATCCAAACCGATCTGTGCTCACCCCTAGCCGAGTTCATCAGGCCTTAGAGGACAGGAAACTCTCGTGGAAGGGAAACTCAGGGTGAGAGATGAGGTAGTCAGAGGAGTCCTCGTGGCCAAGATCCCCCTCACCATGAGCCTGCTGCACCACTAAGGCAAAATCTCTGAGATGCTCCTCCTCATCCTCGGTCGAATAATCATGAAAACGAAAGGAATGTCGTAGACCTGAGAAGCCATTTGAATTTGAGGGAGCAGGAGGTTAACTCAGCCGACTTGAGAGCAAGGCTCAGTCAGGCTAGACGTTTCTCCCCTCCTCGTCGTAACACGTCTCCTCATCATAATCATCATCCTCGGCATAGTTGGTGAACTATGCCGAGGAAGGACAAAACACCCTCTAGACTAGGAGAGAACCACCGGGATGACGAGGAGCATAGCAGGGTGAATGGTCACCTAAGTGAAGGGTTCCACCGAAGTTCTCACCGGAGTTCCCACCGTAGCTCTCACTTCAGATCTGAAAATGGGATTGATGCTAGAGAGTTGTTGCTCTTGAAAAAGAGGATTGACGACATGGAGATGGGGAAGAAGGACGAGGAAGAAGATGATACTAGTGTAACCCGTCCCTTCTCTCAAAGAATATATTATGTACCACCTAACCCTGCCTTCAAGGTCCCGTATTTTGACAAGTATGGAGGAACCACTGATGTGCGGGACCATGTGCAAAGCTTCGAATCTACCATGGCCCTCCTTACAAAAGAAGACGACGTTCTCTGTAAAGCTTTTGCAAGTACCTTCTCCGGAACGGCCTTGACAGTTGGAGGAGCATGAGGAGAATGTTCCTAGATCACTTTGCCACGGCAGGGAGAAGGAAGAAGAGGTTGACTGACCTTGCCAACATCGAGCAAGGAAAAAACGAGACCACCCTGAGTTACTATAACATGTTCCGATCCATGGCAGATCAAGTGGAGAAAAGCCTCACTGACAGGGAAGTAATTGTCTGTTTTAATTCAGGATTGAGATCCGGACAACTCATCTATGAACTTTTCGCCAGAGAGCCAAAGTCCAAGTCTGAGTGTATAATGTTTCTTATGCAATTGCCATGGCGAAGGAGAAGAGCAAGAAGAGGTCGATAAAACAGAAACGGAAGCAGCTGGGACTCACCATGCTTCTAATGGAAATGGATACAAAGGAAAGAATAGAATAAGGGGTACTGAAAAGGATGAAATCTTTACCCCCTCACAAAACCTATCACAGAAATCATGCAGTTGGTGAACCTTCCACCCCCTCGTCCACTTAATGATAAACCAAAGTTCCCTCGTGACCCTTCCAAATAATGTGATTTCCACAAGGACCATGGTCACAACACCGAGAAATGCATTGCCCTCAAACGAATGATCCAAAGGTGGGTTGACGAAGGCAAACTCGATCGCTATGTCATGAAGAAAGATGGCAAGCGAAAACGGAAGGAGGACGAGAGTGAAGATGATGATAAGGACGATGACACGGAGCAGAGGCCTCCTAGGGCCAAATTACATGTGATTAGAGAAGAGACAGTCTCCACCAGAAAGCTGAGAGACCAAATACATGAGCTAAGCAAAGTCTACCATGTCCCTGCCTGGGTTCATAAGGCAGAAGAGGTCATCAGTTTTTCCCCCAACGAGTTGCTTAGAAGCCGTGCAGCCCGTGAGCAACCCTTGGTAATAAAGGAAAGAATTGACAATTGTGAATCCAAGAGACTCCTCATTGACACGGGGGCCTCTCGAGAAATTCTTTATTACTCCGCTTTCCAGATGATGGGCTTGAAAGACAGCATCCTAGAACCGTACCATGGTAGACTATAGAAGGATTCACCAACCACAAAGTTGGTGCCAAGGGAACCATTGATCTGCTGCTGGAAGTTGGTGAATATCCCTTCTGAACCAAGGCCACAATCACTTTCGTGGTCATGGATCTGACTAGTGACTACCACGCTATCTTGGGCATTCCAAGTCAAGCGAAACTTGGGTTGGTCACCTCCCTTCCTCACCAACGAGTCAAATTTCCTACTCGTGCTGGAATTGGATGCACGAGGGCAACCGCCAAGGACTTCTTGGAGCATGTCGTCAAGACCAGAAAAGTATCTCAACAGATGGAGATAGATACACCGAAGGATAACATGAAAATCTCTAAGTCCATAAAAACTACCCATGCCAGCTCTAGTATGAGCTTGATCATCAACGTATCAGAAGAGGAACCTATGGTCCTAGACATTGAGGAAGACCAGGACATAGTTCCATCCGTCCCGGAGACAGATCCTGTTCTTGCAGCGGCCAGAACTCGGGGGCCAACCCTGACTTGAGGATAGTCGATCTGCCCGACTTGACGAACTGATGGAAGAGTAAGGCCTCGACGTAAATGGCAATGAGGGTAGAAGACTTAGAGAGATAATCATCGAATCTCTAGAGTTCCGAGACGGTCCAGAAATGGAACCCGTAGATGAACTAGAAGAAATAATCATCAATCCAGACTATCCAGAACAAAAAATCACACTCGGGGGCCAGCTCTCCCAAGAGGAAAGGGAAGAAATCGTCACCCTCCTGAAAAATAATCTTGATGTTTTTGCCTGGAAAGTCGAGGACATGCGAGGAATCAAAAAAGAAGTAGCCCTCCACCGTTTGGAAGTTGATCTATCTGCTAAAACCATCAAGCAGACCAGGAGGATCTTTGCCAAGGACAAGGAGGAAGCTATCAAGGAGGAGGTGCAAAAATTACTAAGCGTCGGAATCATCAGAAAAGTGAAATTACCCCATTTGGTTGGTCAATGTGGTAATGGTGAAAAAGCAAAATGGGAAGTGGCGAATGTGCGTTGATTTCACCGATCTCAACAAAGCCTGCCCGAAGGACAGTTATCATCTCCCCAGAATTGACAAGTTGGTAGATTCCATAGCTGGACACCGAACTCTCAGCTTTTTAGATGCCTATTCAGGCTATCATCAAATCAAAATGGCAGAGGAACACATTGAGAAGACAGCCTTCCAAACATCTGGAGGCAACTATTGTTACATCATGATACCCTTTGGGCTGAAAAATGCGGGCGCAATCTACCAACGTATGGTCAATGAAGTCTTTGGGGAACAAATAGGCCGTAACATGGAGGCCTACATTGATGACATGGTCATAAAAACCAAGGATGGCAGTCACGCCCCTGACTTGGAAGAAACTATTAACAATCTTCGAGCCAACAACATGAAGTTGAATCCAAGTAAATGTGTGTTCGGGGTGACTGCCGAAAAATTCTTGGGTTTCATGGTATCACAAAGGGGAATTGAGGCGAACCCGGAAAAATCAAAGCCTTGATTGACATGAAGGAACCTACCAGCATCAAGGAGGTTCAGAGATTGAACGGAAGAATAGCGGCACTTGGAAGATTCATTGCCAAATCCGTCGAAAAATCACTGCCTTTCTTCAAGGTCTTGAAGGGGGCCAAGAGCTTCTCCTGGACTCCCGAATGTACAGAAGCATTCCTCCAGTTGAAGGAGTACTTGGGATCCCCTCCTTTGTTGAGCAGTCCGATCACTCGCGAGATGCTTTATGTCTTCCTAGCCGCTACAGATCATGCAGTAGCAGCGATGCTAGTACGAAATGATGAAGGTACCCAGAAACCAGTCTACTATGTCTCCAAGGCATTGTCAGACGTGGAGAGCAGATATTTCAATGCGGAAAAGGTAGCGTACGCCCTAGTAATTGCATCAAGGAAACTACGTGCCTACTTTTCTGTGCATCCCATCACTGTGTATACGAATGAGCCCCTGAATAAAATCTTACACAAGTTGGACAGTTTAGGACGTCTCCTTAATTGGTATATCGCTCTTACAGAGTTTGATATCACTTAACAACCTAGGAAGACCCTCCTGGCACAACCTCTGGTTGACTTCATGGTCGAAACTGCCTTCATGGGTGAACACGTCCCCACCTCCCGTAAGCATAGCACACCGGAGGAAGAAGGGTCAACCATCGAGCTCCCGTCTAATTGTTGGATCCTATACACTGATGGCTCAGCCACAAAGGAGAGAAGCAGAGCTGGAGTGGTACTAGCAAGTCCTGAGGGAGAGCACACCATCCAGGATATCATCAGATTCAAGTTCTCTGCCTCCAACAATCAAGCCGAATACGAAGCTCTGATATTTGGCATCGAGTTTGCCTCCTTCTATGGAGCAACTAAAGTTGCGGCTTTCTGTGACTCCCAACTCGTTGTCAAGCAAGTTAAGGGAGAATACAACACACAAAATCCTATACTAACTAAGTATAGGGACCTGGTCCTAGATATGACGTAGAAACTGGAATTTTTCGAGATCAGTCAAATAGGCAGGGAAGATAATCAAATCGCGGATGTTCTATCTAAACTTGCGACTATGGATGTGTCTGAGTCCAAATCCAATCCATACGTAGTTTTTGCTGAAGAACCCGCATATGAGAGGCTACAAGTAATGCTCCTAGATGGGGAGGAGAGGTGTTGGATAGATGACTACATAGACTACATCGAGAAGAGCCAACTCCCGGAAGATGAAGCATACGCTAAGCTTGTCAAGAAGAGATCACCAAGGTTCGTTGTGATGAACGGAGTCCTCTACAGACGATCCTTCACTAAGCCCCTGCTGAGGTGTGTATATCCTAAGGAAATTGAAAACCTCCTAGCCGAAGTCCATGAAGGCGTTTGCGGCGGACACCCGGGGGCCAGAACCCTAGCCGATAAAATCATCCTGCTAGGTTACTATTGGCTAAACCTGAGGGAGGACGCACAAGCCTACGTGAAAAAATGTGACAAGTGTCAGAGGTACTCTGACATTCTTAGACTCCCAGCAGTTGAGAAAACTCTTGTAATACCTACCTGGCCATTTGATATGTGGGGGGATTGACATCATCGGAGGCCCTCCTGCCCGAGGTAATTGCAAATATGTATTAGTATCAATCAATTACTTTTTAAAGTGGATTGAAGCGAAAGCATTGGCCAAGATAACTGAGGAAAACGCAATCAACTTCTTACATGACCACATCTAGTGCCGCTTTGGGGTTCCACACACTATCATTTCAGATCATGGGCTTCAGTTCTCGATGACATTCACAGCTGAATTGTGAAGAGTAGGAGTGCGTCATATCAAGTCATCTGTAAGCAGGCCTCAAGGCAACGGACAAGCGAAAGCAGCCAACAAGTTGGTACTAACAACCCTTACTAAGAACCTAGAAGGAAGTGATGGTAGATGGTTGGACAAACTTTCCCTAGCCTTATGGGCTGTTCGCACAACCACCCGGGGGCCAACCGGGGAAACCCCATTTGCATTAACCTTCGGTTCTGAGGCTATGGCACTGGCTGAAATGGCTATCCCTACTGTAAGAAATTCCAACTACGATGAGCAAGTCAATAGGGTCAATAGGTTCCTAGACCTAGACCTAGTGGATGAAAAAAGACTAGCTGCTCAGTTGAGAATGGTGAATTACAAGCAAAGGACCAAGGCGTACCATGACAAGAGGGTCAACAGGAGAGTATTCCAAGTGGGCAATTGGGTACTCAGAAAAATTGAAGCTACTGGTCGGAAGGCTGAACAAAACAAGCTCTCTCCAAATTGAGAAGGTCCCTACATCATAACGCAAGTCATTCGAGAAGGGACTTACAGATTAAAGACTAAGGAGGGGAAATAGCTCAAGCATCTGTGGCACTCTGACAACCTGTGGAAATACCATCATTAGTTCTAGTTTATTTTTATGTAATAGATTAGTATTTGTCAGTCTTATACTTTTTCAGTAAGGTAGGATTGCAGTTTGATATAATCAGTTCAGTTTATGGAACTTCTTCAACATGCAAAGCAACTACCTACTACCAAGACAACACTAGAAGATGAGGATCCTATCCTCGGCCTTCAAAGGACAAGCCAAACGTCTAGCTGAGGAAACACCTCGGCCTAAACGACTAACTGGCAAACATCTAAAACCTATGTATGAGTCACCTTCCTCGGCATAAGGAGATGAAAAAGAAGGAAGCCTCACGTCTTGCCAAGGAATCACCTCGGCTTAACGACTACTGGCAATCCACATCTAAAACCTATGTACGAGTCATCTTCCTTGGCATAAGGAGATGGAAAAGAAGAAAACACCTAACAGTCTCTTAAGGCAAAATTATCAAGCATCTAATACCGAGCTATCCTTCTCGTTTTAGATAAAGAGTGAAGTACGAGGAACCCTTCCTCGGCTTCCCCAAAAGTAGGCTTGTACTTGTGCAAAAACCACAAACAGGCATTCAAACAAACAGTTCATATATCAAAGCATAAAGTCAGAGACAATGTGAATTGGAAGAAAGGGACATTTCATTGTTAAACATGAAATTACAAAATACCCTATTTTATTACATGGAAACAAAGAGAAAAATTTTAAGTCCTCTCATCGGCAAAAGGTTCCTCGAGGAAGGCCTCCGCCTCGGCATCAATGGTTGGAAGGGTGACCTGCTGAGTTTGAGCATTGACTTGAGCCTCCTCGTTGATTGGCTCCTCGGCAGTCGTCCCCTTTACATCCATATCCATCTCGTCCTCGATCTTTTCGATTAAAGCGTTAATATTTTCAGGATCAACGTATGGAGGAACCCAAGCTTCTCGGCCTGACCGAGCATCCGGCTCGACTATCAAACCTAAATTATACTTAGAATAAGGAACAAGGTAGTGAAGAGACCTAGCTGCTTCATCGTACCCATCTTGGCAGACTAGCCAAGCAATAGAGGCGAGATCCAGGCCATGGGAGGTGTCCACCATGAGACGTCGGGCTAGATGCAGGTAGTCATCCATAAACATGGTAGCTGTCTTGTCATTCACGACTTCAGTAAAGGACGAGCTGTCTTTAAAACGAGCTACGACCTCCTCCTCCTTCGAGGGAATTCTAGCCTCTAGCTCTAGCCGAGCAGCCTCATCCCACTCGGCTTTCTTCTGTGTCTCAGCCTGGAGCTTTTCTAGCTCGGCTATCTTGGCATCTCTGTCTGAGCCTGAGGGCTTCCTTGGCCTCCTCGGCATTCTTCTTCTCCTCCTAAGCCTTTGCCTTGGCTTCCCTTTCTACCTCCAGCTCCTCTCCCATTGCCTTCAGCGAGCTAGCAACTGCGGTGACGTCGGCTTCCCTTTGGCCGATCCTTGACTTGAGCTTGCCAATTTGCTCATCCACGACCTTATTGTGTATATTCTCGTAGGAGACCATGGTGGCAAACTGCAATGTAAGAACAACAACATTAGCAAAAATACCAAGTACAAAGTACGAGAAGAGAAATACGAGGGACTTACCTCGGCTAGCATCAAGCCTTTCCTGTTGGCAATATTTTCATTGGTATGCTTGCTTGGGGACCCTCCCGGGCTAGAACATTGAGGCCTCTGAGGGCTTTGGGCTGAGAGATGAGCTGCCGAGCTAGCTGCTCGGCCTCTGGATAAGTCTTGACGATACTTGGAGTGAGTGCTGGGGGAGAATAGGCATCTGCAACCCTCTTATAATGAGGTTCCCCCTCGGCAACACCAGAATGTGGCCTCTTCTGGCCTGAAGACCTGTGGACGAGGTCCGTCTCCTAAGCAGCAGCAGGATCAGCTGGCCTCTCCTTGGTCTCAACAGTTGTAATTTGGGGGCTATGCCCCTCAGTGAGTTGTTTTTCTTGGCTTCCCGAAGCCTCCTCGTCAACAACCTCCCCAACCGGATTGACAGGGACGGCTACTGCCTCTTTGGTAGATAGGATGACTTGACGCCGGGCGACGTCATCCTTCCTCTGATCAATTGCCAAGGTCTTGGCCGCTCGTCTCTTGGCCTTGATCAGTTCCCGGGGATCAACATTTTTGGAGGCCATCTCAGCTTCTTGCTCAGCTCTCAAATCTGCATATACGGGGAAGAGACATTTATATCACAACATGAATAAAGTAATAAACAAAATTTTACAAGTATGAAGATATGAGGAAGGTGGGATAATTACAGCCTACGACGTCCTCCTCTCTCAGACAATGATCCTGGGGATCAAGCTTGCAACGGGCACAATTAGAGTGGAAGACCAAGCTGGGATGGATCCTCCAATCATTAAATCTTCTTCCCCTATTGACGGGGACGAGGGGCTCCAGGCCGTCCCTAGGCCCTGGCATGATCCTGGCCTGGATGTAATACCGGTCATCTGTCTCCAGGCCCGACCAGTCAAGGACACCAACCTCAGCAAACTCGATGAACCGAGCTATCAACACGGCGCTCCATTCAGCCCGCAATACTTCTTTGGGAGCAGCAGGATGACGAGAGGGAGAAGCGAATTCCCAGCCTTGTCGACTCTCCACTCTTATGACGTGATTGTCCTAGCCAGACACCTTGCTTGACATGGGGAGGTTGATTTTGTGTTTCTTAGAGTCGCTCCTTATCACTATGAGCTTAGTCTCCTTGATGTAGCTTATTGAGAAAAAGTGGTGGAAGGCAGAATGGGTAGGCTCAAATCCTAAACTACGACATAAGACGATGAAGCCTACAAGGACCCTAACACCGTTGGCTCCTAGCATAGCCGGGACGGCTTGCATGTCTCCTAAAAATTCATTTATAAAGGGGTCCAAGGGAAGACGAAGTCCCTGCTGAAATTGTTTGAAGTAGAAGTGGACATGGTTAAGGCCATAATAGAACAGGTGCCTCTCTACTCATCTTCAAAGGTTGGATGACCGAGATAACTCAGCTTGTACTCTTCCTGAGACACCCCGTACTTGGAATACAACGCCTCCAACATTGGCTCCCCGGCCTTAACTGGTCTAGGCCTAAGAGTATATAAGCCCTACCTCGGCCTGATCTACCTCGGCCGGCTCCTCGGCCAGATCCTCCTTGGCCCTCGGTTTGCTCTCCCTCTACAAAGTCGTCTACTATGTTGGTTGATGTGGAGGCTTCACTTCCTCTCCCCGTCATATCTGCATAAAACCAAGGAAAATAAGTCAACAAAATCTTCCAAGGCATCAGGACGGGGAAGAGGAAGATTTCCCCTCCGCGTCATTTATAATAAGGCCGAGGAGGGAGCCTTACCCATCAAACGAGGACGGCTAAGATGGTCCGACGTCAGGTAGAAGAGGATGATGTGCTCCATCATCTCGCCCCATCCTTGGAACAATATAATATTTTGGGACATTGCATCAACCCGGTCAATTATCATCTTGCTCGGATAACGGAGGTCTTCCCTCGGACATCCAAACCTCGTCAACATTTCCCCTATTTCCATCAGGGTCACCAACAACCATGGCCCCCTCTCCCTTTGGTAAACCCTAAGGTTTCCCTTGTGGTAGCCTTAGATGACACGAGGGTCATGTTCCCAAGAACGGTTTATTTCTAAAATGGGATGAAGGGGCAGAAAGGGTTCAAGAATCGTATCAAGACAAGAAACTTAGAAAAACTTCAAAAAGGGTAATAATGGTGGTTTCCCAAAAATCACATCTAAGCAAGACCCAAGAAAATACAAGTTAAAGGCAGAAATAACAAAGGGAAAAGAAATTATACCTGTTTCTATTGAAGACAGATGAAATCGAACAAGCTAATCAAACGATTGTGGAATTCTGGGCATTCGAAGCTCAAGAACACGAAGAAGATTTGAATCTCAGTGTTTCGCTCTCAATTGCTAAAAGTGATAAAAAGTGAAATTGAAACAAGGGTTTTGTTTTTATATCCTCACAAATGGGTTAGATCCAAATCAAAACGGGTCAAGCGCCTTCCTTACCCCAAGCATTAAATGGCGTAGTGGGTTCCCAAGACGTGTGTCAGACATCGTGGACCACGCCCATCATTGCACTATTAACCGGCAGAAAATGGAACGACACGGATATTGAAGCGACATTTGCCATGTGACGCCTGTTCGTGTTCTCATAAGCCGAGGACGAGATCACTTTCTCCTCGACATAGCCGAGTGTAAGTTCCCAAATCCGAATCGTTAAAATCCGTTAAAAGTTAACCGGAATCCGTTAACGGGCCCTTTCCAAGTTAACCGGAAACCGTTAACTCTCTCTTTCCGAGACAACGAGACTTCCCAGGACTGCCCCGTGCATCCCGACTCCAAAGTGTACTCAACACACGTTATCACACGTAAAAGTACCACTTTCCTCGAAAAACGCAATTTTCGAGACTTTTCGGGGCCGTTCCGGACATTTTTCGGACAGTTATTTAGAAAACAGTCAAAACCGGGATTAACGGGAGAAAAAACCCTACCTTGCTGACTCACAGGGACACGTGGCACACATGCACAGCCTCCTCCATCCCCATCAATCAAATTCAAGGGTGAAAAGATCAGAATACCCCTGAAATTGAGAGTTAGGCCGTCCGGCCTGTTCTTCCTGAAAAACCAGATTTCTCCGCAAGCCCCTGCAATTTCCAAAATACCCAAAAGCCCCCCAATTGAAGTTTAGGCCGGACGGCCTGTTCTTCAAATTTACCCCCTATAAATACAGAGGCTGTCATTCAGTTAAATGGTCAAAAAATTTATTACCTCTCCTCATATCTCCACGGTTCCAGCAGCTACACCCCCTCCCGAGCCCCGGAAATGCCTCGATTTGCGTGAAAACCACGTTTTCCGACCAAACACGAGCCAAACACCTCCCAAACACTAAATCATATCCCGTATACGCCTTTTCGAGCCAAAGAGTCAATACCTAGCCATTGGTAACACTCTCTCTCTCTCTAAACTTCATTTCTGTCTCGATTTACGCGTCAAACGCTACTTTCGATCCGACCGAAATTCTTAAAATGTAGACGTAACACCGTCTACGAGACTTGATACGTTTTAGTCCCTAATCATCTTCTCTCCCGTAAGAGAAGTAATTCCGGGTTAAAACGGCGTTCAAGTCCCGTTTCTTACTTTTATGTCATTTACCGTCCGGATCATTCGATCCGTTGATTCGCACTTTTACTGTCCGAACCATTTGGTTCGTGATCGTCATTTACAAGTCCAGATCGTTTGATCCGTTGATATTGCTATTTACTTTACGCACCTTTACAAATCCGATCCATTTGGCTCGTCGATCGCATTTTTACCGTCCGGATCGTTTGATCCGTCGATAACGCACTTTCAATACTGTCATTTACAAAGTCCAAGCCGTTTGGTTTGTTGATAGTATTTTAATTACAAACGTCCGAGTCACAAAATGACTCGTTGATCGCATCTTACTTGCCATCATTTTCATAAAATTGGTAACAACGTAATGCCCGGTTCAAAACTGAAGTTCGTCACTCGAACTCCTTTTCAAAACCCCTCAAAATCGACGTTTGACATTCAAACGCTCTTTTACCAAAATCAACGTTTGTCATTCAAACTAAAGATTCAAGTTCGTCATTCGAACTCCTTTTTCAAAACAACTCAAAAACCGACGTTTGACATTCAAACGCTCTTTTACCAAAATCAACGTTTGTCAATCAAACTAAAGATTCAAGTTCGTCATTCGAATTCCTTTTTCAAAAAAACTCAAAAATCGACGTTTGACATTCAAACGCTCATTTCCGACTTAAAACCGACGTTTGACATTCAAATGCTCTTTTACCAAAATCAACGTTTGTCATTCAAACTAAAGATTCAAGTTCGTCATTCGAACCCCTTTTCAAACTCAAAACCGACGTTTGTCATTCAAACGCTCGTTTTTACCACAATCAACGTTTGTCAATCAAACCAAGATTAAAGCTTGTCATTCAAGCTCCTTTTCAAAAGCAACACAAACACACACACAAATGCACACTTTTCGAGAAAGGTAAAAAGACTCGTCATATGAGGCGTTACGGGTGATCTCAATATACTCTTCCCAAACCGTAACGTAACCTCCGAACCTAACAATCTCTGGTCAAAAAAGCCTTTTCCAAGTTTTGGCTACCAATCAAAATGACCCTTTTTCAATTCCTTTTCCAAGTTTTGGCTACCAATCAAAACGATCAATTTTTCAAAGCCTTTTCCTAAGTTTTGGCTACCAATCAAAACGACCTCCTTTTCAAACCAGTCTTTTTCAAAGTTTAGGCTCATAATACAAAACGGCGTGGCGACTCCTCTCTTTCGGTTTTAATTTAACCAATTCATTCTAGTTGTGTGTGACCCAATAGGATTATATTATGTTGGCAATGAGCCAGATCATATCGACTTTAATTTAATTTCAAGTTTGCTATGAAAATAAATGCTTCCACTAAATTATACACCTTCCAATGCAAATAAGCATAATATACATTTAATGGGCTAAGATTCAACTTTAATTTAATTTCAAGTTTGCTATGGCAAACCGCTCAAAACTAAATTAATTAGGTAGAAACATCAATCATATCACATATATGACTCTTAGATCTTTTATGAGATTTATTTAAGACATCATATGTCTAAGCATATTTTAATCTCATCTTATGCCTTAGGTCCAAAACCATTTCGATAACCCAATTAAGTTCATTCACTTTAAACGTATAGAAACCATCATTTCCTCATCTTGCTCGCAAACGAATAGAATCAAAGTACCTTGCTATGGCAAGCCCACCCAAAACTATCCGAGTGGTCTCAAGTGTTTTAATCATGAATTGGCATAAAGAACTTAAAAGTTAAATAAAAGTTCTTTAAAGCAGATTATAAGCATATCAGCAAAGGTAATCATAATCGCGCACCAGGTAAGTTCCCAGGAAGATAGGTGAGCCACAAGGACTACTTAAGTACCAAATCTCTCCTTCGACAGAACTCTCCTAGACATGCACAATTAGAATACCAGCTCTGATTTGCAACATAATCAATATTTTGTATACTGACTTGTTTCTCACAAACAATCAGATAACCATCAAATTTTGCGTAAATTGACTTGTTTCTCATAAACAATCAGAAAACAAAATTTTAATGTTTCAATCTAAACATTCAGGAAATTATAATTCAATGTTTCAACTAAACATCTAACAAAATTCTTAACACGTAAGAACACATAATTCATGCATCGCAACAATTAATAAAATCATATTTAAATTAATTAAGCATGCATAAACAATGAATTAATCTAGCATAGCCTTATAAATTTAATTTCCAGAAATTTATAGCATCCAGATTAAGACAGAAACATATCAGATTATAAACATAATCACAGATTGGCAGAAATTTTTTAACAAATTGATTCTGCCCAGATTAGGCAAAGTCTGTCGCGCGACCATACGAGGCCATCAGACTGCCCATGGCCAACTCTGTCGCGTGACGAGAGATGCCAGTTTCCAGAATTTTTCAGCTTCAATCAATTCAAACATAGAGCAATTAAATCAAATAAACAGCTTTTAACAGATTTAATTCAATATGAATAGAACATGATTTAGGCATATAGTTTCAAAAACAATAAAACTATCGCATACAAAACATGCAAGGAACATATAAACAATTTATATAACTTTTCTTAGCATGTTAATTCAAACTTAACCATACGAACGGGGCTCTGATACCACTGTTGGGTTTTATGGGTCCATGCGCAGCGGAATTAGCATCTAAATAACACAAAACCCAAGAGCCCTAAGATCCGTTCTATACAATTAAATTTAATTCCTTATTTTACCAACCTTAATTGCTAGATCCTTAAACCTTAGAGAGAATATTGAGAACCTTTTGTTGTGATTTTCCCTTAGAAAATTCGGTTAGGCTATTAGGGTTTCACAGACCTCATATTTATACTACTTTAGTATTAGTATTTGTTTCCTAATCGTATTAGGAAACTGTCTGTAAACCGCCTCAGGCATGTTATGTCGCACGACCACTTGCCCATGGGCAAGTTATGTCGCGCGATGACATATGCCACATCAGGACTTCTCAATTTTCTTCCTTTGGTTTAACCAATTCATTCTAGTTGTGTGTGACCCAATAGGATTATATTATGTTGGCAATGAGCCCGATCATATCGACCCTCATAAAACATAAGCGGACTCTAGCAAGCCATTATGTCTACCCAAATAATATAACGTAAGAGTTCACATTTCCAATGGTACACCTCCATTTCTCCCTTTGTCTCACGATGTTTATATTGAACACAAGTCATGGTCCACGTCAACTTGTATTTGTTCAATGCTTTCTCGATCTTGAGTATAATGATAATCCAATCGCATTGGGATATGGCCATACACTTTCATCATTATCACTCATCGAGGGGCCAAGCAAAACATCTCTCTTTCGAGGGACAAATTCCATCTTGACTTATCATCCTTCCCATCATGAATCCGATCATGCCAAAGATAGCCTTTATAAATATCGTGTTAAGATATCGTTTGACTAAAATCAAACATAACTTTCATCATATGTAAGGTCATGATAATCTCAGGTCTAGGGACTAACTGAAGTGACCATATGAGATTTAATTATGACATTTGACCATGACATAAATCTCATACGGGTCAAGTCCAGTCACTTGTTTTCTAACAAGTACCCATAATTTCAATGTGCATCTCTATGCATATAATCATCATATGATTATCCATTAACAATTATACTAATTATTCACTTAATAATTAGGGATGAAGATTATTACAATAAATATGCAAAATATATAATAATCAAATAATAAACTTTTCATATAATAATAAATAATGTCAAAATATAAGTCTATAAACTATAGGCCTAGGGCATAACACTAACAGTCTCCCACTTGCACTAGGCCCAATCTCCCATGTATCGAATACCCATGGACCTAACATGACCATCATGCTTAGCTTGTGGGAGAGCCTTAGTTAATGGGTCCGCCACGTTGTCATCAATGTCTACTCTGCATATCTTTATGTCTTCCCTTTCGCATATCTCTCGGATAATGTGGAAACGTTGAAGTATGTGTTTGGATCTCTGATGTGACCTTGGTTCCTTTGCTTGTGCAATGGCACCATTATTGTCACAATAAAATTCAATAGGATCATTGATGCTTGGAACGACTTCCAAATCACTAATGAACTTTTTGATCCAAACAGCTTCCTTAGCTGCATCAGATGCTGCTATGTACTCAGCTTCGGTTGTAGAATTAGTGACGGTACTTTGCTTGGAACTTTTCCAACTGCCATTGCCTCCATTAAGCAAAAACAAAAATCCTGTCTGCGATCTGTAATCATCTTTGTCGGTTTGGAAGCTAGCATCTGTGTAACCTCTTACAACAAGATCTTCTTCCATTTCTCCAAAGACCAAGAATACATCCTTAGTTCTTCGTAAGTACTTGAGGATAATCTTGACTGCTATCCAATGTGGTTCGCCGGGATCCGATTGGTACCTACTCGTCATGCTTAGAGCACACGAGACATCGGGTCTAGTACATAACATAGCATACATGATAGACCCAATTGCCGAAGCATATGGAATACCATTCATTCTCTTTCGCTCATCATTAGTCTTAGGACTTTGAGTCTTGCTAAGAGATACACCATGCAACATTGGCAAGTTTTCTCTTTTAGAATTTTCCATTTGGAATCTTCTAAGAACCTTGTCAATGTAAGTACTTTGACTTAAACCAATCATCCTTTTAGATCTATCTCTATAGATCTTGATACTAAGGATATATGCAGCTTCGCCCATATCTTTCATTGAAAAGCACTTTCCCAACCAAGACTTGACAGTCTGTAGTGCAGAAATGTCATTTCCAATGAGTAAGATATCATCAACATACAACACAAGAAATAGTGCTACGCTCCCACTAATTTTCTTGTATACACAAGGTTCATCTTCGTTCTTGATAAAGCCAAACTCTTTGATTGCTTCATCAAAACGTAGATTCCAACTCCTAGAAGCTTGTTTCAATCCATAAATGGATCTCTGCAACTTACACACCTTGTTAGAATTTTCTGGACTGACAAAACCTTCAGGTTGTATCATGTATACATCCTCAATTAACTTCCCATTTAGGAAAGCTGTCTTGACATCCATTTGCCATATCTCATAGTCATAATATGCGGCTATGGCAATTAAAATTCTAATAGATTTAAGCATAGCTACAGGTGAAAAGGTTTCATCATAGTCGATACCATGAATCTGCCTATATCCCTTAGCTACAAGCCTAGCCTTATAGGTGTGCACCTTCCCATCCATGTCGGTCTTTTTCTTGAAGACCCATTTGAACCCTATGGTTTTTACGCCTTCGGGTGGATCAATCAAGTTCCAAACTTGATTATCAGTCATGGATTGTAATTCGGACTTCATGGCCTCTTGCCATTTTTCCGAATCAGGAGAGGACATCGCTTCTTGATAGCAAGTAGGTTCATCGTTTTCGATTAACTCCACTTCATCACTTTCCGTAATGAGAAATCCATATCTCTCGGGTTCAGATCGTGACCTACCACTTCTGCGAAGGACTTGTGCATCTTGAACCGGTTCCACAACTCTTTGTGAACTTGGTTCAGTTTCTACCATTGGTTCAATGTTGTTTTCGGGTTCTCGAATTTCTTTGAGATCTATTTTACTCCCACTGGTTCCTTTGCGAAGAAACTCCTTTTCTAAGAAGGTACCATTTCGAGCAACAAACACTTTGTTCTCGTTTTGGTTGTAGAAATAGTATCTTTTAGTTTCCTTAGGATATCCCACGAAAATACATTTATCAGACTTAGGTGTTAGCTTGTCAGAATTTAACTTCATGACATATGCATCGCAACCCCAAATCTTCATGAAAGACAAACTGGATTTTCTTCCATGCCACATCTCATATGGGGTCTTTTGAACTGATTTGGTAGGAACTTTGTTTATAGTGAAAGCAGCAGTTTCTAGTGCATGTCCCCAAAAAGATAAAGGAAGCTCAACTTGACTCATCATTGAACGAACCATGTCCAACAAAGTTCTATTCCTCCTTTCAGACACACCATTCCATTGTGGTGTTCCGGGTGGAGAGAGTTCTGAAACGATTCCACAACTTAAGATGACTGTCAAATTCTTGGCTCAAATATTCGCCACCTCGATCGGATCGAAGTACTTTAATAGTTTTGCCAAGTTGATTTTGCACCTCATTTTGAAATATTCGAAATATCTCAAACGATTCACTTTTATGTTTCATTAGATAAACATATCCAAATCTACTATAATCATCAGTGAATGTTATGAAGTACTAAAATCCTCCCCTAGCATTCCTACTCATAGGTCCACATATATCAGTATGTATGAGGCCTAATAAGTCGCCCGCCCTTTCACCAGTTTTGGTAAATGGGTCCTTGGTCATCTTGCCAAGTAAACAAGATTCGGATGACTCATATGATTCATAATCATGTGAGTCTAAAAATCCATCTTTATGGAGTTTAGAAATGCGTTTCTCATTTATATGGCCAAGACGACAATGCCATAAGTAAGTGTGGTTTACATCATTGGGTTTAGATTTCTTGTTAATGTTATAGACATCATTATCGCGATTTTCAACATTAAGGATATAAAGGCCATTGAATGAAATAGCAGTACAATAATGCATATCACTCTTGTAAATAGAAAACTTTTTATCATATATAAGAAAATTAAAACCTTCATTATCCAAACTTGAAATCGAAATAATATTCCTACTTAAAGCTGGAACGTAATAACAATTGTTCAAAACAAGTATTAGTCCACTAGGTAAAGTAACTTCATAAGTTCCTACAGCTAATGCAGCAACTCTTGCTCCATTCCCCACACGTAGGTCCACTTCACCATCTTCAAGCATCCTTCTGTTCTTTAGACCCTGCACATTTAAACAAATGTGAGATCCACATCCGGTATCCAATACCCAAGAACTAGAAGTAGATAGGAATATATCTATAACAAAGATACCTGAAGTCGAAGCAACATCTTTGCTCTTTTTCAGTGCTTCCTTGTATTTTAAGCAGTTTCTCCTCCAATGTCCAATCTCATTGCAATGGAAGCAGACTGCGTCCTCTTGGGACTTGGGCTTAGCCTCTTTGGGTTTGACACCCTCTTTGGGTTTGGCAACATTTGCCTTAGGATTACCAACTTTTGCCTTTCCCTGGGTAAGTCTTCCTGGATTGCCGGTTCATCTATTCAATAAAATCTTTCTATTCTCTTTGGCTCGAATCTTTGGAAAGCCTATGTCGCTTGATAAAGCTACTGCTGAATTGTCTAGGCCAAGTGTGGCTAAGATTTTGGTGCAAGTGGACTTACTAAAAAGGCTTCCTGATAAAATTCATATAGATTGTGGTGATTGTATGCCGAGTTTTGTGCAACCTGTTGAGTATGATAACATGCCTATGTATTGCAGCTAGGATTAGAGTTTCTGAGTTTGTTGATATGATCCACATATTCACCCGTAAATCCGTCCGGACCAGCAGCACTAGTCCCACTCATACTCAGGACGATAGCATGAAGCTCTTTAAGCGTGGGGGGGGGGGTAATAAGCATCTCATTTTCCTGATTGGAAACCAACCGAGGGATCACATCAAACAGCTCATCCGGGGGATCCACATATTCATCAGGATCCACATTAAGCAATTTGACGCTAAAAACACACACACGCACTGAATTGCTGTTCTCTCAAATTTGGCCGCAACCCTAATTAGGGTTTCGTCATTTTTGGCCGTTGGGCCATTGCTCGCCGATTGCTGCTGCCTCCGGCAGCCTTCTCCCTTCGCCATGGGGGATTCCATGGCTCAATCTGCGTTCTTTTTTGATGTTGTTCCTCCTGTCCAAACTGATGCGACGGCGGCTTCACTCCAAAACCCTAGCGCCGTGCATCAGAATCAGTCCAAGTCCGTTGGTGGCACTGAACCATTGAAGGCGGCGGCAACTGCTCCTAATCATAATACTAATTCTTCTTCTTGTCCTCCTCTACTAACAAAATCTTTTGCTGGTCTCTTCTCGCAGGCACTATCTCCGGCGACAAACTTGGGCTCCGCTACATTATCAACACTTCCTCCTATTCTCTCCTCGCTTCATAAGGGCACTCCGTCAATTAAATTATCTAAAGAACATATTGATGCTTTCTCTAAGTCTTTTTCGTGGACTCTTGTAGGAAAATTCCATCATGGGCGACCTTCTATGGAGGATTCACGGCTGGCTTTTGCAAAATTTCAATTGAAGGGGCAATTTAAACTAGGTAACCTTGATGCCCGTCATATGCTCATCCAATTATCCTCGGCTGAAGACTATCAAAGGTTGTGGATGAAAGAAGTTTGGTATGTCTCCCGTTATCCCATGAGAACTCTCGCTTGGACGCCGGCATGGAAGGCGGAACATGAATCCCCTATTGCTGCTGTTTGGATCGGCCTTCCTGGGCTACCCATCCACTTGTTCAACAAAGCTTGCTTATTTGCTGTTGCAAAACTTATTGGCACTCCACTATCGGTTGACAAAGCAACAATGGAACTAACTCGGCCTAGCATAGCGAAGGTTCTTATTCAGTTGGATGTATCTCGGAAATTACCACATGAAGTATTTGTGGATTGTGGTGATTATCTTCCTGGCTTCTATCAAAAGGTGGAGTACGATAACTTACCCAAGTATTGCAAGCATTGTTCTTTGCTTGGCCACGACGTCATTTCTTGCAAGAGGGCAAACGGTTTTAATTCTGGAAATATGGCCATGGATACTCGTAATTTGGGTGATGCTGATCTGCAAAAGGAGGAAAAAGTGACAAAAAATGGTATTGGTCTTAATGTCAAGACTCATGCAGCCAGTGCAAAATTAGAAATCTGGATCATATCAACAAACTCAGAAACTCTAGAATCGACTACATGCCTACCCCCAATCTTCTCCGATTGATCAATAACAGAGTTAAAATCACCTACAATTAACCAGGGATCATCCGTACTACTTAACTCAATTAAATAATCCCATAACACCCTTCGAGTAAACCTGCTACAACTAGCATGAACAAAGGACAATAAAACAGGATTAGGCCAAAGAGAGTGAGAGGCCCGAACAGTGATAACCGTGTGTGGATGATGTGAAATTTCCTCTAGTGGTGTGACCTCGCAAATGGAGCACTGTGTGTGCCTTGTGTCGAAAGTCTTCCTGATATTGGTGATAAATCAGGCGGCGTGTCCCGCAAGTGGTGAATAGCGGCGGTACAAGATTCGCTAGAGGTGGTCCTTGGTTTGAGGGAAGGATTGTTGGGGTAACAACCCAAGTCCCACATCGGCAATTGAAAGAAGAATTGCCTAATATATAAAGGTGTCCACCCACTCCATTAGTATGAGGCCTTTTGGGAATTGACCCAAGAGCAAATCCGTGCGGGCTGGGCCCAAAGCGGACAATATCATACTAATGTGGAGTGGTGGGGACATCCTTCTACTAATTATTCTATGAATGCTGGTGGTATATCTTCTTTGATCAATCTTCATCTTCTTCACCCTCATGTGGCCTTTCATACGGGTAATCTTAATGTTCCTATCTATCTCATTTGTCTTATGCTGATGATATCATTATCTTCTGTAACGGAAGTATCCCCTCTCTTGAGCGTCACATGGAATTCCTGACTTCCTATCAACATTTCTCTGGGCAACTCATTAGCATATCTAAATCTTGCTTTCTGACGGGTAGGGATCTAGCTGATCATGATAATTCTATTTCTCTTACTACGGGGTTTCAAAAGAAAAATTTACCTATTTTTTTTTTTTGGCAAAAGGAGACGGTACTCCCTAGATTTTATTAATAACGAAAAATAAAAATACAAACATGGTGGGGGACATGACAACCTTTACCACCAGAATAAAAACACCTAGGGGGAGTTCTTACACATCCTGTAAGATCCTCAACAAAAAAGGGGGGGGGGAATCTAAAAACAAAAGAAAATACATCAATAAAAGAAAAACCTTACCGCCTAACATTAGGATACGAGATCCGATCAAAGTAGAGAAGGCTCTGGCACGGCTTGGGACAAGACTCCAAAGAAGTAAACTGAAAATCCGCTTGAGCGAAATGAGATATTAGCAAGAAAATCTGCCACTTTATTACCTTCCCTGTAGACATGAGTTACCCGAATAGACACTTCCTCCATGAATCCAAAATGGCTTGAATGAAGTACCAGATCTCCCAAGGAATATTGCATTTGCGGAGTAAGATATTAGATAAAACTTCGGAGTCCACCTCAAGCCATAAAGAATCAAACCCCATAAGCCTAGCTTGAGAAATTCCATCAAGAGCAGCCCTAGCTTCAACAACCATGTTAGAAGCATTACCATAAAAATTAGAAAAAGCAAAAATAAAAGACCCATCATGCTGACGTAAAATACCTCCACCCGAGGCAATGCCCGGGTTTCCACGAGACGCTCCGTCAGTGTTAACTTTTACTTGTCCCCCAGAAGGAGGGGACCAATGCACAAGCTTGGGACGACTAATAGAAGGGGTGGCCATACTAATATTAAAAAATTGAGCAATATTTACCTCTGAAGGAAGAACATGAAATGTTAATTTGTGAGCTCGAAGGATATCACTAATATGGAATTGAATATTATTACGAACCTTTCCCCAACTTGGAATTCCATCATCAAACCTGCATTTATTCCTGTGCTTCCAAAGCTCCCAACAAATGAAACTGGGAAGGATTTCTCCCAACCATAACACAGCCCTACTAAGCTTGGAATTTTTACAAGCATGCCAAGCAATCATCCTTTGCATAATAGAAGAGCCCGAGATATGGAAACCAATTAAATTTCCAAAGAAATTCCACACATGAAAAGCAATATCACCATGAAGAATAATGTGCTGTAAGGATTCAATAGAAGGGCTAGAACAACAATGACAACGAGAAACAATAGAAATACCTTTCCGAGATATGTTGTCATCAGTAGGAGAGCCTTAAGGCATTTCCACATGAATATGGATATCTTAAGAGGAATATGCTTATGCCAGCACCAAGCAAAGACACTACTACGAGTACGGGACACTCTACACTCCCTCCAAGCCGAAGATATAGAAAATCTGCCCGAAGAGTAAGGGGTCCAAAAAGGGTGATCACAATCTCCATCAATCCGAATACCATAAGATTGAATTCCCATCAAACATTGCTGCCCAAACGTATTACGAACATAATCTTCTTTTAAAACCCCATCCTCAAATAAAGAAAAAATCTGATCATGCCGATTATCAAGAAGATGAAGATTACGAGGAAGCCAATTTTCTTGGATAGAAATATCCCCACAGCCAATACCCCAAGCAATACGACTCTCCACCAAATCCTTAGCGGCAATCATACGCTTCTAAATGTGGGAGCAACCCAATCTAGAAATAGCATCCATAGGATGAGTATCCCGACAATATTTGGCCGCAAGAAACTGAGCCCAAAGAGAGTCAGACGTGCGAAATCTCCACCAAAGCTTCATAGAAAAAGCAATAGCCATTTCCTCAAATTTGCGGAGGCCTAATCCCCCTTCCTCAATTGGCCGAAAAATTCATTCCGAGAAACCCAATGACACTTATTTCCCCCATCAGACCTTTGCTCCAAAAGAAATTGGCAATAAGACGATTCATGGCATTAACAACACACTTCGGGGGATCAAGTAAAGAGATATAATAAATGGGAATAGCTTGGAGGCGGGACTTAATCAATATAAGCTTAGCGCCAGTAAAGTAATTTACCTTGCCAAGAGTCAAGCTTATCTCGAAGCTTTTGCATGACGGGGATCAAACAAGGATTGCACTTTCCTACCGATATAAAGAGGACACCCCAAATACACAATAGGGAGGTTTTCTTTTGGAACCCCGTAATAAGAGAGATAGCATTATCATGCTCAGCCACATTCCGCCCCGTCAGAAAACAAGATTTAGAAATGCTAACAAGTTGCCCTGAGAAGCGTTGATAAGACTCCAAAAACTCCATATGACGCTCAAGAGAAGGAATACTTCCATTACAGAAGATAATAATGTCATCAGCATAAGACAAATGAGAGATGATTGGAACATTAAGGTTACCCGTATGGAAGGCGATATGAGGGTGAAGAGAATGAAGGTTATTAAGACCCGCTTAAAACCTCGGCGGCGATAATAAAGAGACTAGGAGATATAGGATCCCCTTGTCGAAGACCACGATAAGAGACAAAGTAACCATTAGCAGTGCCATTTATCAGAACCGAGAACCAGCAATAATTTATGCATCTAAAGATCATGTCCAACCATCCTTCAGCAAAGCCAAATCTCCTCATCACCTTAATCAAGGCAAACCAAGACAGCCTATCATACGCCTTAGCCATATCCAGCTTAAGAGCAACATTGGACCCATAAACCTTCTTTTTAAGAGACTCGAAAAAGCTCCTGAGCAAGCAAAACATTTTCATGGATTAGACGACCTTTCACGAAGCCACTTTCTTTGAGGAGAAATGATACGAGGAAGCACGGCTTGAAGGCGAGAGCACAAAAGCTTGGTAATGATTTTATTAGAAAAATTACACAAGCTAATAGGCCGAAGGCGAGAGAAGGAAGTAGGGGCTGCCACCTTAGGAATAGTAACAATAAGCGTCGGGTCCAGCCTCCGAGGGAGAAGAAACCACGAGAAGAACTCAAGGACAGCATTATAAAGATCCATGCAAATAATATCCCGGCATTTATGATAGAAATCCCCAGTAAAACCGTCCGGACCGGCGGCGCTAGTCCCACTCATGCGGGGACGATATCATGAACCTCTTTAAGCGTAGGGGAGAAATAAGCATCCTATTTTCCTCATTGGAGATCAGCAGGAATCACATCCGGCGGCTCATCGGGGATCGACATTAATATTAGGATTATCATTAAGGCTGGTCCGAGTAGAATCTAACGGCCTCTTCACGAATATGATTACGATCAACAATCCAATTACCATTACTATCCCAAATTTTGTGAATGTATAATTTCCGCCTCCTTTTTTTCACATAAGCATGAAAGAATCGAGTATTATTATCCCCATCTTTAACCCAAGCTAAGTTAGCTTTTTGCATCCAGAACTCCTCTTCAATCTTAAGACGATAGGAGAGGTTAGCTTGGCAAGATGAAGGGCAGCCCTATTATCATCACTAGAATCTTGTTCAAAAAGAAGCTCTTTAGCATAAACTTCATCTTCAGCATGCTTCACAAGCTGATCAACTCTCCCAAACGTAGAACGATTCCAAAGCTGAATATCATGTTTGAGGCGAGTAAGCTTCTTACTAAACTTGACCAACGGCCTACCAAAGATTCTACCCTCCCACGAAGACTGAACCAAAGGAATGAAAGAATTATGACGAGTCCAGACATTGAGAAATCTGAAAACACCCTTACGAACCTCATCAACTAAACGAATATTGATGGCCAACGGAGCATGATCGAGAACAAGTCCTATTAAGGTGATCAATAGAAGTTTGGGCGAAACAACGCAGCCATTTATCATTATACAGGGCACGATCAAGCCTTTGAAGAATGGTAGCACGCTTCGATCTCTTGTTCCACCAGGTGAAGATATGGCCCCTATACGTGGAATAAGATTAGAAACCTGAATCATATCAACAAACTCAGAAACCCTAGAATCCACCACAGGTCTACCCCCAAGCTTCTCAGATTGATCAACTACAGAATTAAAATCCCCCACAATTAACCAAGGATCATCAGTATTGCTCACATCAATAATATAATCCCATAAAGCCCTTCTAGTGTATTTCTTGCTACGGCTAGCATGAACAAAGGACATAAGGACGGGATTGGGCCACGAGAGAGTGAGACACCGGACGGAGATCACTTGATCATTACGAAAAATAACATCACAAGTGATGCCGTACCTCCACACAACCCCGGATATTTCCCTTATCATTAACAACACCTCCAATACAGCGAATTTTACGAACATAAGAAGGAAGTAACATGGGATCCACCTTGGGCTCATAGATACCACATATAAAGACATCATGAATCCTTAATAACCTCTTAACTCTACGAGCAGAAGGCTGCATTACCAATACCCGGATATTCCGGCTTAGAACCCCTACCATTAAAACAATTTTTAAAGAACAAACGGAGAGATGGCTTTTAAGCGAGAGAATCATTGGATTTCCCAAGATTTGGGACATTCCCATCAAATAAAAAATCCCTACCCTCATCGAAGACCTCATGAATATCCAGGCGAGAAGTGACACGAGGGCCACGAGGAGATAATGAAGATTATCAATAACCTCCTCACCGGGCCATTTACAAATAGAATTGTCTATCACCTCCAATTGAATCGAATCACATTTACCATCATCCAAAATAATAGCACTATCCGCCCCGGCCATAGGCATTTGAGCCAGGGAGAGGGAATTACATTGGAAACTTCTTTGAAAGCATTTTCATTATGATCAAGCTCATCTTCAAGCTCAATAGAACCCATCTTCAACAATAATATGGTTACCCCCGGAATTAAAATTAGGAGCAGATTTTTCTATATGAATAGCAGTTTTTAAAGAATTAGGGGACACAAAAGGGGCTCCACGTTTAGGAAGAAAACTAAACCCATTAGTAACAATGTTAGAACCAAAGAATCTCGAACCAAGGGGGATGGGGGTTTTGAACCCTAGAAGAAGAACCAAACACATTTATAGAATGATTATGAGTAAGATGCGTACCTTCCGCGTTAGGTTTCGAAGCCATATTATTCATACCTTTCCCATCAATAACGTGACCTTTGCCTTTAGAAACCCAGGCATTCTCTCTTTGAGTACCACCATTAGTTTGTTGTTGAGCAGATTTTCCATTAACACCTTCAGTAACTTTGTTCTTTGCGACATATATTTGAGCTTTTGGCCAGCCCGGGTTCTTATCAATTTTGCTATTACCTTCATTGCCAACGTTAGTAGTAGTTTCCACAAAAACATCTTTGTTTTTTTCCAAAGTAGTAGGATTCGAATTATTATTATTTGCATCAGCCGTATTATTCTGAATTTTATCTTTGGGATGAAGATAAAAACACTTTGAAACATCATGGCCAAGTTTATAACAATGCTTACAATATTGGGGAAGATTATCAAATTCTAATTTTTGAAAAAAGCTTGAGAACTCATCACCACAATCTATGAAAACCCTAGAAGGAAGTTTCTTAAGTAAGTCAACTTGAACAAGCACCTTAGCAACACTAGGCTGAGATAACTCAGCCGTGGCCTAGTCAATAGAAAGCGGCTCCCCAAAAATTTTAGCAATGGAGTACAAACAAACTTTGTTAAACATGTGGATTGGCAATCCCGGAAGACCAACCCATACAGGAACCAATGACGATTCCTTTTCCGGCTGCCACGAAGGAGACCAACGAAAAACTCTCATAGGAAATCTGCCTAAATACCATTGTTCTTTAGCCCACAACCGATTAAAATCTCCCTCATGCATTAAACGAATAAGAATATGTTTAGAATCAACGTGACCCAAAGAAAAATCTGCTTTCAATCCAAATTTTAAAAAATATTGTCTAGTGATTTCCATATTAGGTCTACCATGAGAAAATTTTCCAACTAGGGTGAACTTAAATGGTTTAGCCAATGATTGAATCATCTCTTTAGAAAATTTAAGGGCTGGTTCTCCTTTGTGAATAGACATAGGCACAAGATTCATGGCTGGAACCGGATTAACATGAGGAGAATCCTTAAATAAAGAGGAAAAGGATTTGGCTTTAGAAGGAGAAGTGGGATGCGGCTGCTGCATATTAGCATTAGGAAACAGATTTCCAGCATTATTATTACCACAAGACCCATTACCATTAGGATTAGTAAGCACAATATCATTAGAATTAGGATTAGGAGTCATACTATCATTAGGAATCGGCTGCTGTAATATAGAAATAGGAATTACATTACCATGATTTGATGAAGCACCATTTACATTGTTTATTTGGGTTGCCCTCTTTATATCGGTAGGAAGGTTCAATCTTTGTTCGATCCTGTCATGCAGAAGCTTCGTGATAAGCTGGATACGTGGCAAGGTAAATTACTCTCGGCGGGGCTAAGCTTGTTTTGATCAAGTCCTGCCTCCAAGCTATTCCTATCTATTACATCTCTTTACTTGAGCCCCCGAAGGGTGTTGTTAATGCCATGAATCGCCTTATTGCTAACTTCTTACGGAGTAAGCGGCGACGGGGAAAAAAGTGTCATTGGGTTTCTCGAAATGAATTTTTCTGGCCTATAGAAGAAGGGGGTTTTGGCCTCCGTAAGTTTGAAGAGATGGCGACTGCTTTTTCTATGAAGCTTTGGTGGAGATTTCGTACTTCTAACTCCCTTTGGACTCAGTTTCTTGAGGCCAAATATTGTCGTAATACTCATCCTATGGATGCCACTTCTAGATTGAAATTTGCTCTCATATTTGGAAGCGGATGGTTCTTTGTTAAGGATTTAGTGGAGAGTCGTATTGCTTGGGGTGTGGGTCGTGGTGAGATTTCTATTCAAGAAAAGTGGCTCCCTCATGATTTTCCTCTCCTTGATGATCGCCATGATCAGATTTTTTCGTTATTTGAGGATGGTGTCTTAAGGGAGGATTATGTTCGGGATACTTTTGGTCAGCAATGTTTGTTGGAGATTCAAGCCTTTGGTATTCGGATTGATGGTGATTGTGATATGCCTTTTTGGTCTCCCTCTTCTACGGGAAAATTTTCTATCTCTTCAGCTTGGAGGGAATGTCGGGTGTCCAGGATTCGGAGTAGGGTTTTCGCTTAGTCTTTGGCATAAGTTTATTCCTCTTAAGGTGTCCATTTTCATGTGGAAATGTTTAAAGGCTGCCCTCCCTACTGATGACAACATATCTCGTAAAGGTATATCTATTGTTTCTCGTTGTCATTGTTGTGCTAATCCCTCTCTTGAATCTATGCAGCACATTCTATTACATGGTGATATTGCTTTTCATGTGTGGAATTTCTTTGGGAATTTAATTGGCTTCCAAGTCTCGGGTTCTACTATCACGTAAAGGATGATTGCTTGGCATTCTTGTAAAAATCCCAAGCTTAGTAGGGTTGTGATTTGGTTGGGAGATATTCTTCCAAGTATCATCTGCTGGGAGCTTTAGAAGCACAGAAATAAATGCAGGTTTGATGATGTTACTCCTAATTGGACAAAGGTTCGTAATAATATTCAGTTCCAGGTTAGTGAAATCCTTCGGGCTCACGATTGCTATTGCTCGCATTAAACTTGTTTCATGGACTCCTCCTTCTGTGGGCCAAGTCAAAGTTAATACTGATGGTGCCTCTCGTGGTAATCCGGGCATTGCCTCGGGTGGTGGCATATTGCGCCGTCATGATGGATCTTTTATATCTGCTTTTTGTCATTTTTATGGTAATGCTACTAACATGGTTGCTGAAGCTAGGGCTGCTCTTGATGAGATTATTCAAGCTAGGTCTATGGGATTCAATTCTATTTGGCTTGAGGTGGATTCTGAAGTTTTGTCTCTCATTTTACTTCGCAAATGCAATATCCCTTGGGCGATTTGGTATTTCATTCAAGGCATCTTCAGAATTATGTCGGATGCGCATATTCAGGTAACTCATGTCTACAGGGAAGGTAATAAAGTGGCTGATTTTCTTGCAAATATTTTGGCTTCTGAGCAAGCGGATTTTTAGTTCTCTTCGTTGGAATCTTGCCCTAAGCCGTGTCAGAGCCTTCTCTTCTTCGATCGGATTTCGTATCCTAATATTAGGCAGTAGGTGTTTTATTTTTATTTTTTTGATGTATTTTCCTTTTATTTTAGTTCTCCCCCCTTTTTTGTTGAGGATCTTGCAGGTTGTGCAAGAACTCCCCCCTAGGTTTCTGTTTCTGGTGGTTAAGGTTGTCATGTCCCCCACCATGCTTGTAATTTTATTTTTCTTTTTTAATAAAATCTAGGGAGTACCCTCTCCTTTTGCCAAAAAAAAAAAAAGAATACAAGAAAAATGGTGATGGGGATGGGAAGAAGAAGGCTGATCAAGGAATGAAAAGGGATGAAAAGGAGGATCATAAGAAGGGGGATACTAAAAATGAAGCTTGGATTCGGAAAGATAAAAATAAGGGTAATCAAGAAGGTACTAGCAAGAGTGCTGATTTTAATGAAGCCAAAAAAGATGTGTTAAAATCTGTTATTGATCTTACAAAGAAGGATGGTGGTTCTAAGGATTACACGGCTCCTTTGATGGCGAGAAGGGGTATTGTTTTGCCACAGTCTGTTAACGATGCTTTGTCTAAAAGCCTAAAGGCCATAAAGACTAAGGCTGGTCTCTCACAAATTGACGGAGAGGGGAGGATGTTCAAATATCTATTCCTGAAGTTCAAGATCCTCGTAAATTATGCACGCCTCTGTGAGATGATTCTGCTATGCGCTTAATCTGTCGCCTAGAGCTCCTCAAGTTACATCGCTGAATCAAGTCATGAATATGCAAATGGATTTCAAAGAATCTATAACCACATTGCAGGCCCAAGATGATGATGGTTTCATTTCTGTTACTCATAAAAGGAAAAAGAGTAGGGAGAAATCCCCTTCACTGTGAGTTCCCCTTTTCATTTTTATCTCCTCATTTACTTTCTCTATAGCTGTTTTTAATGGTGTGTTTTATAAGTTGGAATGCTCGTGGCATAGCTAATGTCGCCACAATCCGTAGAATCAAACGTTTATTCCGTTCTCATGGTGTCTCGCTTATGGCTATTTATGAGCCAAAATCTGATTTTTCTTCTATGGGTCCTCTTATTCGGAAGTTGGGTTAGGGGGAGGCGGCGCTGTAGGGTTTACATGAGGGAGGATTACGGCTGAAGCAATACTTGGATCAGCAATAGGGATTTGCGGCAGATTAGGGTTAACATTATGCTTGGAATTATGATTTGCAATAGAAGGAAGAGGAGGAAACATGGCCGGATCAGCCATGGAGGGCCAAACCCTAATTAGGGTTCTACCAAGAACGGCAATAATCTAGAGAGAACTTAATTTTAGTGCGTGTGTGTGTTTTTTCCAATTAGATAGAATTCAAATTCAAGTCCAAATGATCCTAAATTAATTAGGTAGAAACATCAATCATATCACATATATGACTCTTAGATCTTTTATGAGATTTATTTAAGACATCATATGTCTAAGCATATTTTAATCTCATCTTATGCCTTGGGTCCAAAACCATTTCGATAACCCAATTAAGTTCATTCATTTTAAACGTATATGAACCACCATTTCCTCATCTTGCTCGCAAACGAATAGAATCAAAGTACCTTGCTATGGCAAGCCCACCCAAAACTATCCGAGTGGTCTCAAGTGTTTTAATCATGAATTGGCATAAAGAACTTAAAAGTTAAATAAAGGTTCTTTAAAGCAGATTATAAGCATATCAGCAAAGGTAATCATAATCGCGCACCAGGTAAGTTCCCAGGAAGATAGGTGAGCCACAAGGACTACTTAAGTTCCAAATCTCTCCTTCGACAGAACTCTCCTAGACATGCACAATTAGAATACCAGCTCTGATTTGCAACATAATCAATAATTTGTATACTGACTTGTTTCTCACAAACAATCAGATAACCATCAAATTTTGCATAAATTGACTTGTTTCTCATAAACAATCAGAAAACAAAATTTTAATGCTTCAATCTAAACATTCAGGAAATTATTATTCAATGCTTCAACTGAACATCTAACAAAATTCTTAACACGTAAGAACACATAATTCATGCACCGCAATAATTAATAAAATCATATTTAAATTAAATTAATTAATTTCGCCAAAAAAAAATATTTAAATTAATTAAGCATGCATAAATAATGAATTAATCTAGCATAGCCTTATAAATTTAATTTCCAGAAATTTATAGTATCCAGATTAAGACAGAAACATATCAGATTATATAAACATAATCACAGATTAGCAGAAAAATTTTAACAAATTGATTCTGCCCAGATTAGGCAAAGTCTGTCGCGTGACATAGACTTCCAGAAGTCCTGATCTGTCGCGCGACCATACGAGGCCATCAGACTGCCCATGGCCAACTCTGTCGCGTGACAAGAGATGCCAGTTTCCAGAATTTTTCAGCTTCAATCAATTCAAACATAGAGCAATTAAATCAAATAAACAGCTTTTAACAGATTTAATTCAATATGAATAGAACATGATTTAGGCATATAGTTTCAAAAACAATAAAAATATCGCATACAAAACATGCAAGGAACATATAAACAATTTATATCACTTTTCTTAGCATGTTAATTCAAACTTAACCATACGAACGGGGCTCTGATACCACTGTTGGGTTTTATGGGTCCATGCACAGCGGAATTAGCATCTAAATAACACAAAACCCAAGAGCCCTAAGATCCGTTCTATACAATTAAATTTAATTCCTTATGAGATAGAATTTACCAACCTTAATTGCTTTCCGTTCTTGAGCTATCGAACAATTAATCAATGTGATTTCGAATCAAAAACTTCGATCTGAGTCTAGTGTGGGCACGGATAAGGCTGCCCATATGGGTTTTGGATCGGCTATGGCTGATCAAGAAGATTTGGATGTTGGCATAATAAACACAAATAATGTTTCTGCTGCAAATAACGTGGCTGCGGTTGTTGGTGTTGGTGACAATGCGGCTGTTCATGTTGGTGTTGTTGGTAATATCAATGTTCCAACAAATGATATGAAGGCTATTATGCGCAACATTGCTCGTTATAGGGAGTCCCATCCTCCCCAACCTTATGTGGAAGTAGATCCAAAATCTCCAGAGCGTTTTTCGGCTTCAAGGGCACCATATTCCTTTGTTACTGATATGGCTGGCTATACTCCTTTTACTCCGTCTCACAAAAAGAATACAAATGCTGATGGTTTCACAATGGTCTCTTCTAGAAAATGGCGTGGAAGATCGGCTTCTCCTCCTGATAATTTTGTTTGATGGGGTTTGGTTCTTTCCTTTCCCTTTTGATAGCTTAGGGCTTTGTTCCCCCCTTCCTCTTGTTTTGGGGTGGTCCATATGGACTTGCACCCCTCCCCTTAGCTTTCTTGATTTTATTGTTGGCTTTAAGCCCCACATTGTAGTTTTCTTTTCGTTTCCGGTGGTTTGGTTTTATGTCCCCCACCGTGTTTTGTTTCTTTTATTTTATTTATAAAAGCTAGGGAGCTACGTCTCCTTTCGTTTAAAAAAAAAAAAAAGAATCACAAACTTCGATCTTAAAGACTTGAATCTTCAGATTCGAACTCTAGGCCTTGATCGTCGTACGAGCGAAGACCCTCTAGTAGTATCCACACCTTTAAATGAACCAAGAATAATTCTTGATGATTGCTACTTAAACCTTAGAGAGAATATTGAGAACCTTTTGTTGTGATTTTCCCTTAGAAAATTCGGCTAGGCTATTAGGATTTCATAGACCTCATATTTATACTACTTTAGTATTAGTATTTGTTTCCTAATCGTATTAGGAAACTGTCTGTAAACCGCCTCAGGCATGTTATGTCGCACGACCACTAACAGCCCATGGGCAAGTTATGTCGCGCGATGACATATGCCACATCAGGACTTCTCAATTTTCTTCCTTTGGTTTAACCAATTCATTCTAGTTGTGTGTGACCCAATAGGATTATATTATGTTGGCAATGAGCCCGATCATATCGACCCTCATAAAACATAAGCGGACTCTAGCAAGCCATTATGTCTACCCAAATAATATAACGTAAGAGTTCACGTTTCCAATGGTACACCTCCATTTCTCCCTTTGTCTCACAATGTTTATATTGAACACAAGTCATGGTCCACGTCAACTTGTATTTGTTCAATGCTTTCTCGATCTTGAGTATAATGATAATCCAATCGCATTGGGGTATGACCATACACTTTCATCATTATCACTCATCGAGGGGCCCAAGCAAAACATCTCTCTTTCGAGGGACAAATTCCATCTTGACTTATCATCCTTCCCATCATGAATCCGATCATGCCAAAAATAGCCTTTATAAATATCGTGTTAAGATATCGTGTTAAGATATCGTTTGACTAAAATCAAACATATCTTTCATAATATGTAAGGTCATGATAATCTCAGGTCTAGTGACTAAATGAAGTGACCATATGAGATTTAATTATGACCTTTGACCATGACATAAATCTCATACGGGTCAAGTCCAGTCACTTGTTCTCTAACAAGTACCCATAATTTCAATGTGCATCTCTATGCATATAATCATCATATGATTATCCATTAACAATTATACTAATTATTCACTTAATAATTAGGGACGGAGATTATTACAATAAATATGCAAAATATATAATAATCAAATAATAAAATTTTCATATAATAATAAATAATGTCAACATATAAGTCTATAAACTATAGGCCTAGGGCATAACACTAACATCAAATACCATGGAGATCGTCAAACTTAATGTCCTGTACAGACAGTTATTCGGTGAGTGGAAACAAATGGTTGACATGACAAAGAACCCTTCTGATCATGTAACCGACGACGACTTCGTCAACATCATCTTCTCCAGATATCCCGACGAGATCGAGGATCCAATCCTTATTGACAGATTCTGCGATACAAAAGTTACCCTCGACGATTGCCTAATCATAGTAAACGAGGTCCTGGACAAGAGAGCTCAAGGCTCATCATTATTTCTAGTTATCACCCCCAGTGGAAACCGGCCCGTGCCATAAGTCAAACTCACAGCCAAGAGCGCCGTCAAGGCGAAAGGCATCGACAAAGGAGACAGAGCTCCTCACATTGCTACAAGTCGAATCAGCCTCGGGAACGCCTCCAGTAGCCACCCTGAGAACATCTATGAAAGTGCTCCCAGCGAGACAGATCAAGCTTACGAAGAAAGGAACGATCACCTCAGCATCAACATGCTCTCAAGTTCGACCCTATTCCCAGCCATCACGGCCACAGATTCAGACATCCCACCAGCAAGCTGCTAGCTCTGATTGACTTGGCTCTCGAACGAGATCATGAGACCATCAGTATCGCAAAATTTAACACCCCCGTCGATTTTATCAAACAGATATGGGCATACTTCTTGGTGACCGAGATCAAAGAAGGCCGCATGGAATGTCCGAGCATGACTTCCTTCGTCAATATAATCCAAGTGTTTCAGCCATTCGGAGATTTGGATTTGATGATAGTTCTAGACACCAGTTAGAGAGCGCGCACCTACGAAGACTGCTTAACTCTCGCAAGAAAAGCCCTCCTGGAGCTAGTCGCACAAGACAATCACCTCTGGGACGAAAACAAAGCTCAGAAGACTCACACAGGGACCAAGCCCTTAAAGCGTCACAAGCAGCTTCAGACAGACAACTAGAGG
This sequence comes from Adenophora triphylla var. japonica, assembly GCA_022495995.1. Classification (NCBI taxonomy): domain Eukaryota; kingdom Viridiplantae; phylum Streptophyta; class Magnoliopsida; order Asterales; family Campanulaceae; genus Adenophora; species Adenophora triphylla. The sequence continues at coordinate 343,760 of JAFEMH010000677.1, forward strand.
CCACTCTAGACCAATTCGACCTCAAAGGTTTTGCCCTCGACAACTTCATGGATTACCATCGCTTCTTAACAAACCCCCTCTGGCAAGGGAGGGCGGTCAACGGTCCAAACGACCTAGGAGTTGGAATGGCACAGCACAAGGAGTACATAGCCCAGCAACATGAGGTAGCGCTTATCTCCCCGAGAGAAGCAAACCCTTTGTGAAAGCGACGACGAAGACGAGGATGGGAGCGGATCATTTCCGTTCTCAAGTTAAAAGGCCAACTGAAAGAGGAAGGTTTATTCAAAAAGAAGAGAAAAATGGAAATACATCTCCAACAACTGCTCAGGGAGATTCCACAGACTACAACATTCGTTTACAGAAACGATCAACTGTGACAAAAGCCAGTCACATGGGCAGACGTCCGGGAAGCCGTGTACTCACCTTCCGACATACCCGCCACTCAATTAAAGTAGCAAAGAAAGCTCTCCCCAATGGAAGTTTATCTAGACTGCCGCATACGGTTCAAAGAAGCGCTGGCTATTCTCACATGGGAAGAAACGCAAACGCTAGCTCTCGACGAAAGCTACTGCAAGAGAGCTGATCTGGGCTGAAAGCGGAGGAAAGTTAGCAAACCATGACTACTGGTTATCCCAACTCCAAAATACCATGTGCCTGCTCAGCAAGAAGGAGAAAAATGCAGTATACCATGAAGAGATCAGAGAGACAGTTCGCATGAACCAAGAACTAGGCTCCCTCCCTGCAGAGGCACCTAAACCAGTACCTTGGGACAGGATCCGAAAAGTTGCCGAAGCCCCCGGGAAGACATCCACAGTCAACGAATTGAGAGAGGACATATGACCCTGTGCTTCGAAAAATCCTCCTCTGACTATGGCTCAACTCAAAGCGACCTGGTCAAAGAGGACCAAGCCTGACGTCAACGTTCTGACCCGATCTGGTCAAATTCATGTGCTACCGCCCAAGGCCACCAAAAAGCCAACAGAGCCAGAACCGCAACCCGGTCTGCCCGAAGAAACAAGTTCCGGAAAGGAGGACCCGATCCTCACTCAACTCAAGCACCCAGGCGAACATTTCCCTGTGGTCCCTGCTCACATCTTCATACCCTCACAAGCTCAAGCTAGAGGAAAGTTTGGCCCGTACCATGGTCCCCGTGGACGCAACTCCAGAAGAAGTAATTCAGATGATTGGCAACATCCACTATGGAAACATCATCACCTTCACAGATTTGGACCTGCCAAAATTTAGGGCTAATCACAATGAGCCGCTCTACATCACAGTTCAGTAGGACGAGCGTCGCCTTCCCTGTGTACTGGTAGATGGAGGTTCCGAAATGAATGTCTTGCCCGCCAAGATGATGTACCTTCTTGACATCAAGCCCACAGATTTGAAGCCTTCAGTCCACACTGTCAAGGCTTATGACTCTACTTCCTGCACAGTTCTCGGGGTTGCTACTTTAAACATCTGGTTCGGCAAACGGATGATCCCTATTAATTCCAAGTGTTGGACATTCCTATCACTTTCACAGCCATCCTGGGATGACCCTGGCTGCATCAAATGAACGGCGTGGCATCCACCCTTCACCAATGTATCAAGTTCATGCAAGGCAACAAGCTGACAACAGTCTACGGCGACAGCGTCACCACCGAAGGGACCTGCACCAACGGCATTCCAGTGTTAGAGATCAAGCATGACGATATGGCATTAATTGGATTCACCTTCGAGACTTCCAAGATCCTAATATGCAGTGTGGACCTTCCACTATTCTGGGACAAAATCCCTCCCGCTATGAAGATGATGAAACTCATGAACTTCATCCCGGGACTGGGGCTCGGCAAAAGGTTACAAGGCAAAGTCATCGAATTCAAGGACCACACTACAGTCCAGAGGCTCAGTTATGTGCCAACACCAGCTGACATCAGGGAAAACAAAAAGCTCGCCAGCACCAAAGCAGCAGCCTGCAAAAGGGGAACCTCCTACGGCACGCCCAACCTCCGACCTTACAGTTTTGACCTCGCCCGCTACTTCGTCAAAGGAACCAACAGCAGAACTGAGGGAACCGACAGCAGAACTGAGGGAACCAACGGCAGAACTAAGGGAAACGACAGCAGAAATGACAGCAGAACTGAGGGAACCAACAGAAGAACTGAGGAAACCGACAGCAAAACTGAGGGAACCAGCAGCAGAACCGACAGCAGAACTAAGGGAACCGACAGCAGAACTGATGAAGATGAGAAAGAAACAAGAAAAGTCAACACAGAGACTATAGAAAGGATGGGAAAGCTGGCACAGGACCTCAAGCGTTTCAGAGGACTCAAAGCTAATCCGATAAGTGGAGCATTCCTCAACATCACTGCTCTACCTGGACCAGTTGCCACCACAGTTCAGCATGAGTACTCATTTTAAGGGATCCCAGACATAGAGGAGCAGCTCGAGACACTCTTCATGGGAAACAGACTGTTCGGGTCAGCCTCCAAGGCCACATTCAAAACAGTAACTCCAAAGAAGAAGGAACCAGAATTCGTGGAAGATGCTCTCAGTGGACCCGCTCTACAGAATCTTTTCGAAGAAGTCATGGAGGTGCTAAACCTGATTGACCTGGGCTCCGAGAACAACATGATCACCATGATCGGGACAGCAGAAGCCAAGCCTCTCGACCCCCGAACCCTCACCAAGCATCCAACAATGCCACTGGAAAACTGGGTGACTTTTACCGGACCAAGGGCAAGCCAAACAGAAATGGAAGACAAACTGGGCCTGAACCCATATCTCCCTAAACCTAGTCTCAAACCCTCTTAGTCTGTCATTGTCAAAATCCAGTCCTCTGAGTCGTCTGACGGCCTCATGCCAGAAGACTATGATAATGTAGCCAACAATGTATTTCCTTTCGTCTTAAATGAAAAATTCCACCTTTCGAATTATCCCCTCATTGCCACTTTAACAACTAATAAGTTAACGAACAACTTAAAAGAAGTTAATAATGACTCACTTGATAAAGAAGCAGACACACTAAATGAACAATACATTAAAGAAGTTCTAAAGCATGTAGTTGACCAAGAGGACAATCGGGCCCAAGCTGTTGAAGAGGTTATGACTAAAGTAAACCTGGGATCAGTGCAAGAGCCTGAGACACAAGTGGGCAGTTTCTTTGTCAGTGCAGAAAAAGAAGCCCTAACAGATCTCCTCAAAGAATATGTTGACGTGTTCGCCTGGTCATACCAAGACATGCCAGGACTCGATCCCTCAATCGTAGAGCACATAATCCCTCTGGATCCAGAATCCAAGCTTGTCAAACAGAAACTGCGCAAGATCAAGCCAGAATGGTCCCTACAAGTAAAAGAAGAAATTGAGAAGATGCTCCGCGTCAGCTTCATCAGAGTAATTAAGTACCCAACATGGCTCTCCAACATTGTGACGGTCACCAAGGCCAATGGAAAGGTCAGATGATGTGTAGATTGCCGAGATCTCAACAAGGCCAGTCCTAAAGATGATTTCCAACTGCCCAACATCGACATGCTAGTCGACACCACGGCAAATTTCAAAGTAAAGTCCTTTGTGGATGGATTTGCTGGATACAATCAGATCAAGATGTCCGAGGAAGATCAGGCCAAGACTGCTTTCACCACTCCGTGGGGGACATACTGTTATACGGTCATGCCATTTGGTTTAAAGAACGCTGGGGCTACTTATCAACGGGCTGCAACTGCCCTCTTCCATGACATGATTCACAGAGAAATCGAAGTGTACATCGACGACATGATCATCCACTCCAAAGGATCAGACATGCAGCACATGACAAATTTGAGAAAGTTCTTCAACAGACTCAGAAAGCACTCCATGAGATTGAACCATGCAGAATATGAAGCTTGCACAGCCGGCCTAGAAGCCGCTCTCGAACGCAGCATCACAGAACGTGAAGTATACGGAGACTCAGCATTGATCATCAATCAAGTATCCAACAAATGGAAGACAATAGATTCTGGCCTCCAGAAGTACCACACGTACATGGAGGAGCTCATTGCTCAGTTCAAGGACATCTCTTTCCACTACTTGCCAAGAGACAGGAACCGCTTCACAGATGCCCTAGCAACCCTAGCATCTCTTGTTGAAATTCCTGAAGGAAAGTCAGTGAAACCCCTCAGAATAGGCAGACGGGAAACCCCCGCTTATAGCTGTGAGATCGAAGTTGAACATGAACCGATCGACGAACTCTGGTACAATCAAATATACCAGTATCTCCAAAATGGAGAAGCTTCCTTCACAAATGAAGATGGAAAATACAAAGAAGGGATCAAAGCCAAAAACATGATGGATCTAAAACGCCTAGCATCCCATTTCGTCATTCTGGGGGGTATATTATACAAGAAGCGCCACCAAGGGCCACATCTCCGGTGTGTAAATAAAGAAAAGGCCAGCGAGCTGACAAACGAAGTTCACAACGGAATCTGCTGTCCGCACATGAACACCAGAGCATTGACACAGATCATCCTCCGTATGGGTTACTACTGGGTATCAATGGAAACAGACTGCATCCAGTTCGTCAGAAGTTGTGACAAATGTCAACGGTTCTCCAACCTCAACCACATTCCTCCTCACGAGCTCTGCTGCATGACTACACCATGGCCTTTCGCCACATGGGGAATTGACGTCATCGGGAAAATCACTCCACCAGGGAGCAACGGTCACGAATTCATATTAGTCGCAGTCAACTACTTCACCAAATGGGTAGAAGCCAGATCATACAAAGTACTGAATTCTAAGAAGGTGGCCGAGTTCATCAAAGAGAACATCATATGCAGATACGGGGTGCCCAACGAGAACATATCCGACAACGGGACCCACTTTGAAGGAGATTGTGACCATCTGTTGACCAAGTTCAGAGTCACACGCCACAAGTCTTCTCCCTACTACAGACCACAGACTAACTGTGCAGTAGAGGCAGCAAACAATACTCTCCCAAGAATAATAAAAAAGATGGCCGTCAGAGGTCGGGATTGGTCCGAAAAGCCACATCTAGCCTTTTGGGGATATAGAACATCAGTCAGAACCGCTACAGAGGAGACTCCTTTTGCACTCACATACGGAATGGAAGCGATGTTACCAGTTGAATTGGAAATTCCATCCCTCCGAGTCCTCTTAGAAAACGGAATCAATGAAGTCGAATGGCTCCAAAGCCATCACAACGAACTAGCTCTACTCGATGAGTGAAGATTGAAAGCCATGGAACCTACTCGTGCCTACCAAAGCAGAATGGCCCAAGCATTTGATAAGAAAGTCAAGATCCGAGACATCATAGAAGGCGACTTGGTGCTTAAGGAAAAGCCTCCTACACAGACCAATCCCCTCGGAAAGTGGAAACCTACCTGGATAGGCCCGTTCGTGGTACAAAGAATCTTCTCCGGAGGAGCCATGAAGTTAACAGATTTGGACGGGAACCCTTTCGTTAACCCAATAAACGAAAGCAAGCTCTGCAGATACTTCGTTTGAGAAAGACACGAGTCAACTCTCCTTCCCCATACACCGCCAATTAGTAAAATCAAAGTGCTAAAAGAGTAATATCCAACTAGATACATTCCCGAAAATGATCTAGGTAAAAAACAGGGTCGCACTTTTCGTCTCTTTTCAAATTTTACCTAAAAGTGTCGAACTACGGTGATCGAGCCCCTTAGTCCAATTGTAAAAGGGGAACGTAGACAGCCATCATTGGTTTGGTCTCAAAAACAAATAAAATTTCAAATACAACACCAATCGCTTGTGTTTCGAAAAACTCTTAAATTTAGCCTACATATTCATTACGGTTAAAACAATCTTTGATGAGTTCAAGCACGGTCTACTCTTGACTCGCTACACAGTAGCAAAATAAACAATAAAACACTTAATCAACTTAATGTGTCTACAATGACACTGGGTGGATATTCCGAACAACAAGGTCAACCTAGTCACTCGTACTCGGTCCTTTGTCTTTCCTCCCCTTCCCTTTCCCAAGGAGGGTATTCTTTGCCTTTATAGGGAATATCCCCGTAGTCCTTCTACCTGGCTCTGGGACCCTTCCCGACGCCTCTGTCAAACCTGTGGCCGCCAACGCATCCCTTTCCCTAGCTCTATCACGAGTTGCCTCTCTTCGAGTCGTCATATCCGTGCTCTGATCGGCCATCCGACTAGCATTGGCCTCATAGTCAGCCATATCATCCCCGGTACAATCCTGAGGGTTAGCCATCGCTTCGGCCCTCCTCAAAGTCGAGCTGTCACGGTGGTCAAGGCCCAATAGCTCACTTCGCCTCCATAGAAGAGCCATTTGTGTCTCCCCTATACACTCCTCATACCAGTTCAAATACCGAGTGGACAAAACATTGCCCCCTCTCCGGTGAAAGAGAACCCTGGCAGGAAAAGACTCATATTTCCACAACCGCATGAAAAACAATGACGTCGAAGGATCATCCATAAAGAGCGATCCCACCTCAAAGGTAGCGGCATCACTCAAACCCGTCACCGAAACCTGCTCCAGCCCGAACTGTCGCAGCACCAAAGATGGAATGTAGAAAGAAGACTGGGACAGCCCCGGAACTCTGACAATGAAGAGACCCTCCTGAACGGTCTGACAAGTCTGCAACTTCCAGTGAGGAACCCACCATCGCAGACGATGTGTGCGGAGTTTGGCCATCCAAAGCTCCAAGTCAGCCTGACTGCCTCCTATCACCAAGGGTCGTCGAGAGAAAGACCAAGGATCACATGTCGCTGGTACCTCGGGCATCACTTGCAACCGCTCCCTCAACCACAAAGTAAGCATAGCGGGACTTCCTCCCCACAAGTATCGGCTACCGGTCGCCATCCGACCTATGCCAAGGAATGTCTCGCCCAAGATCAAAGGCACGATATCTCCTCCGCTCCGGCACTGCCTCACCAGGTCCAGAACACTGTGGTGGCACACTCCCAATGACGTGAATGTGAAAAATGTAGCAACCGCGCACAGAGCAAAAGCGTCCCATGCAGCAACGCTCCCATCGACACCAGCGAATCTATCGGGCAGCCACGAAATGTCAACATGATCGGTATTTGGTATCAGCATTTCGTATGCTTCTTCAGCTGAAACGCCAAGCAGGGACATCAATTTCTCAACGGTGGTCAGGCTGCCCGTCAAAGGAAGAACAATCTGCTCCACCTCAGGTCCTCCAAGGAAAGCCTGAAAATCCTCAAGTTTAGGCGTGATCTCGTTATAGGAGAAGTTGTACACGTGCCTCCTTTCGTCCCAGAAATGAGCCGCAGCTCTCAGAAGGTCCCAATCCGGCACAAGCTCCTTCAAAGCCCAAATCGCCTTCATCCTATAAAAACCCTCGAAAAATTCCTTGTTTTGCCTCGTGTGGTGCGGTACCCACGTCTTGAACCTTTCCAAAAATCGCTCTTGCATCTGAGACGACAACCTTGGAAACGTAGCCATGAAAAATAAAGGAAACTCTAAGTATTTGAGAGAGAAACATAATTTAGCTTCAAGAACAAGCGTGAGACATCCAAATCTGCAAAAACTGGACTGCAATTTAAACAAACTGAAATTGAGACATGGGCCGTCCGGCCTATTTTTCAGGTTGACCAAGTCAAACCTGCAGCCTTGCTGCACCAATGTCCCTCGACATTTCCAAACGCAGCCCTATTCACGCCTTGACCAAAACATACCAACTCGTGATCAATTCACTCATTGCCAACACCACATCCACCTTGGGCTTGTGCAACAGTACAATTAATAAATAACAGTGCATATAGTTATAAATTTTGCCAACTCAATTTTTATTATTTAACGCATTTCATGTTATTATTTATTTTTGATCAACCTACTTGCTTATCTGCCAAGAATAAGTAAAAAGTAATCATAAATACTCAAAATGTACAAAAGTTCGCCACAAGGGCCTTTCAAGTACAATACAATATTCTGTTACAGACAGTGCACACAATTGTCTAAAAAAATCAATGGGACTACTCAGAGTCCTGCTCGTCATCCGAGCACTCAGCATACTGCCCCGCAGCAGCAGGATCCGTGGTAGACAAATAATCCGTGAACTCATCAAAGCCGGAGTACAAGAAGTGACGGCTCCGTGCCTGTGCTCCCGAAGACTCCCCAGACTCGTATCCCAAATACGAGGAGTGGCGAGCCCCAAATCCAGCAGTCTCAACAGAGAACTGGCCAAAGCTCGGCCCGACATCTATACCACCAGCCATGGAAGCAGATGAGTCTCTCGCAGCAGACGGTTGGGAAGGCATCGGCTCATGAACAGCCGCACTCCCCCGAGAACTGCACCCTAGGAAGTTCACAAGCCTCCTAGCAAAGCCAGTCATCCCATCCAGACGTCTGACGGCCTGATCGTAAGTACGGCCAGAAACCTGCAAACCAGGAAAGCCGTCAAAAGACAAACAGACAGCACAGATGCAACATTTGCAGAATGCTACTACAAGTACAGAAAATCCACAAGATACTCATCGAAGCTTTTGGTTCAACTCTGTATTGAGGCCTCGCCTGCTCCGGGATAGGAATCGTCAGCTGCCTGCGAGAACCACCAACGCCCTCGAATGCCAAGCGAGTGCGGGGGAGCGGATAATCTCTGGGAAGCGCAGGGTCCTCACCCTCTCTGGACATCACCTGTGGGCTCCTCAGCCTCGTCCTTCGAAAGATGTCGTAGTCAGCATTCTCAATGATGTTCTCGATGTGAGGCACTCCCTGCCTGTACCACTGCAACTCCGCCCCAACTATGGACATAGGGAACTGCATGTGAAGAGGCGGATCCTTCGGAACCAAGGAATCAGATCCCGAAGCGTACTGGCAAGACACCCTCTCGCCCAAATACATAACGTCACAATGAAGCCCCACTAGCAGCTTCCGCTGACGTGTCACCTCCCTAGAATCCTTCACAACAAAATGATTAAACCGGCTCCACCAAGTCAAGTTGATCCTCGGTGAGAAGTCTCGGTCTAGAGCCAAAGACACCTCCCCGTAAGTCACACGGGTACTCTCCCTGGACTTCACCGGCTTCCTAGCCGCCTTCTACCAAGTCAGCATGGTAGGAAACAAAGGAGTATACGCCTCCCTGGTGGTCCACCGATGCGGGTGAAACACCTCAAAGCACCACACCTGTCAAACGCCAGGAAAGTTATATCAGCTACAAAGAAGATACATACAAGTACAAGTGAGACAAGGAAGAGAAAAAGAAGGTGACTCACATCTAGCGCGAACTGAAAGCAACAGAACGAGTTGTCCTCCCCCCGGGAACACCTGTCCAAGGCGAAGAAAAGATTGGCCAGACCAGCTTCTCCCTACGCAGAACCCCTCACGACCTCCAGATTAGTCAGGGAGCCAAGCAAAGCAAACTGACACGTCGTGTCAGCATTGGGGAAAAGGGTTGCTGATAGAGCAAACCACAAAAACCCCTAGCCAAACACTCTGCTGTCATCCTCTCGGAGCCAGCCAGATACTCATCCATCCCCCTCCTCAAATGTGCCTCCATCAAACCACTCTATAGGATTGCCTCGGAACGACAACCCGGTAATCGCAGCGAAGTCCGTGGGAGTCACTGATGCCTCCCCCCACCTGAAGTGAAATGTGTGGGTCGTATCCCACCAATACTCACTCAAGGCAACATGGAGCACCTTCACCCTCATTGTCGAAGCCACCACGGCAACCGCACTGATAAAGCCTCCCAGACCAGAGTCTATCACGAGCTGTCGTGGACTCCTCTCCCATCACGAGCCACATCCGGAACATTTCCCATAGCTCGCGGACAGCCTCAGGATCTCCCCTACACAAGATAATGTACACAAAATGTACATGCACATATCAAAATCACAAAAACATATCAACTCAAAGATATAGTTCATTTCCCTAAAATATTTCCGTCCCAGTCGGAGTATTAACGGTTCAAGTTTCAAAATTCCGTTCATTAACGGTTCATTTCCCTAAAATATTTCCGTCCCAGTCGGAGTATTAACGGTTCAAGTTTCAAAATCCCGTTCATTAACGGTTCATTTCCCTAAAATAATTTCATCCCAGTCGGAGTATTAACAGTTCAAGTTTCAAAATTCCGTTCATTAACGGTCCATTTTCCTAAAATATTTTTGGCCCAGTCGGAATATTAACGGTTCGAAATCCCAAAAAACATGTAAAGTCATTTTGAAAAAACCCGTCAAAACTGGAACTTTCAAAACATTTCGAAAAATCCATCAAAACCGGAACTTTCAAAGCATTTCGAAAAATCCGTCAAACCCGAAACTTTCAAAATATTTCGAAAAACCCGTCAAAACCGAAACTTTCAAAACATTTCGAAAAACCCGTCAAACCCGGAACTTTCAAAACATTTCGAAAAACCCATCAAACCCGGAACTTTCAAAGCATTTCGAAAAATCCGTCAAACCCGGAACATTCAAAACATTTCAAAAAACCCGTCTAAAACGGAACTTTCAAACATTTCAAAAATTACTCTGTCCCTAATTAAACTCAATTTAATTTTGGAAAACGCCCCTAGACATGGAATTTTTCTACCAAAATTTTTATGTTGTCTACCCATAACGTCAATTGCACTAAGCTAAAGTCAATTTCGACAAAAGGGAATCGCGAGGTCAAAAACCCCAAATCGGGCACCAAGAACCCTAACACAATTCAAATCAAAATTCCAAAATTTCAAGAATGCAAATTCTAAAATTCAAGGGAATTTAGAGGATGCTTACCTTCCTCGCTATCCCCTCCTTAGATTTATTGCTATCCCGAGCTTTGTAAAACTCGATCGGATCCATAGGAAGAGTGGTCGTTCGCACCGTCCTCTTGAGCCTCTTCCTCTCATTATCGGTCCTTCTATGTCGACCCCTCCGCCCCAATCTTGCTTCCATAGCAATAATCTCTCGAATATTTCAACAAAGATCGAAGAAAAATGACGAATTTTTCTCTCTTTTCTCTCTTCCTCTCGACAGAAAATGCAAATTTTCTCTTTTTCTCCTCTAATGGCCGACGGCTGCTTATAATTTGTCCAAATTGAGACATAGGCCGTCCGACCTATTTTACGTGATGGGCCACTTTGACCCAAATGCCAATTCAGCCCCTCATCTTTCCAAATTTGACACTTTTCCTCAAAAGTTAAAAATTCCCCAGTTAGACATTTCTAACGCCCCTCTTCAGAGGTTAAATTCCAGTTAGACATTTCTAACGCCCCTCTCCATAGGTTAAATTCCAGTTAGACATTTCTAACGCCCCTCTCCATAGGTTAAATTTCAGTTAGACATTTTTAATGCCCCTCTCCAGAGGTTAAATTCCAGTTAGACATTTCTAACGCCCCCTCTCCAGAGGTTAAAACCCGACCGTCAATCGTAAGCCCGACCTTCCCACCTCAGCGGCAATCAATGTAAGCCCGCATAACAATCCCTCTTCGGCCACCATAGTAAGCCCGAATATCTCTTCCCCCAGCAGGTGAACAATCACTTCCCCGACCGTTAATCGTAAGACCAACCTTCCCACCTCAGCGGCAATCAATGCCCGCACAACAATCCCTCTACGGCCGCCGTCGTAAGCCCGAACATTTATCCCCAGCAGGATCCTATGACACTCCTTCTAAAGGAACTTCAATCAATCTCCTCAGTTCCTAACCGACTTTGTTAGAACTCTGGACGCTTTTCCCCAGTAATGTGTCATTCTCTCCCGAGATCACATTCCGTTCCTAACCCCGATGTTGGAACATCAATCCTTCTGTGTTTTTAAAAATGCCAGTTTAACACAACTATTCCCATAATTCCCACCATATCTCCAGAGGCACGAATGCCTTCACCTCAAGTTAGAACGCCTCCGAACAATTTCCCGTAGGTTCAGACGCCTCCGAACAGTCTCACTCAGGTTAGAACGCCTCCGAACAGTTTCCCGTAGGTTCAGACGCCTCCGAACAGTCTCTCTCAGGTTAGAACACCTCCGAACATATTCCCGTAGGTTCAGATGCCTCCGAATAGTCTCTCTCAGGTTAGAACGCCTCCGAACAGTTTCCCATAGGTTCAGACGCCTCCGAACAGTCTCACTCAGGTTAGAATGCCTCCGAATAGTTTCCCGTAGGTTCAGACGCCTTTGAACAGTCTCACTCAGGTTAGAATGCCTCCGAACAGTTTCTCGTAGGTTCAGACGCCTCTGAATAAGTCTCCCTGAGGTATAGACGCCTTCGAACAGTCTCCCATAGGTTCAGACGCCTCCAAATAGTCACACTCTGGTCTAGACACCTTCCAATCACTCTCAATCAGGACGAACTCCTCCTAATCATTCCCCCACAGGTTGAGGCCCCTACGAAATGCCCTCGTACCCATAAATTACGATCGGCTTGATTCCCACTCGGGATACGTAGGAATCCTTTCGCTAAGGTTCCAGCCATCTGGCCGCTCAGGTCTCTCCCAATAAGACATCCCCCGATTTGGATCCTTATCTTTTTCAACGATCTCACTTCCTTCAAAAGTGACATCGCTAAAATCCATTAAAAGTTAACCGGAATCCGTTAACGGGCCCTTTCCAAGTTAACCGGAATCCGTTAACTTCCTCTTTCCGAGTCAACGAGACTTTCCAGGACAACCCCATGCATCCCGACTCCAAAGTGTACTCAACACAAATTATCACACGTAAAAGTACCAATTTCCTCAAAAAACGCAATTTCTGGGACTTTTTGGGGCCGTTTCGAACATTTTTCGGACAGTTATTTAGAAAACAGTCAAAACCGAGATTAACGGGACAAAAAACCCTACCTTGGTGACTCACAGGGACATGTGGCATACATGCACAGCCTCCCCCATCCCCATCAATCAAATTCAAGGGTGAAAAGAACAAAATACCCCTGAAATTGAGAGTTAGGCCGTTCGGCCTGTTCTTCCTGAAAAACCAGATTTCTCAGCAAGTCCCTGCAATTTCCAAAATAATGTAGCGATGCGTGACTTTTTTAAACATCTTTTTGAGTCGCCACCTATATTATTCGTTTGAAAACATAGAAAAACCATTTGAAAATAGATTTTGGGTTCGGGGATTAGGTTATGGAATGGGAAGGTCAAGGAGCACTCATTCCACCAAATCCGGAGATCGGTCTTGCTAGAAAAAAGGGAGGTTTTCAAAGAAAATAAATATTTTAAATAATAAATAAAATAAAGATCCATTCAATGAGGTTAAACGGGGAATATAGGATCGATTGCTTCGAGACCATCCCCATGATTTGGGGAGGCTCTAGGCTGATCCTAGATTCAATGTATTTATACCACTCTAACAATCAATTAGAAAGGGAAAGGAGGATTACCTTGCGTGAAGTAATTCGGATAGAGTTTCGACTCAAGTTTTGAGTCGAATCTTGACTCAGATAGAGATTCACCTCAGTCCTTGATTCGAGCTTCGATGTTTGTTTATCAACAAGGTTGACAAACAAACTTTAGGTGTTTTTAGGGGTGATTTACAGGAATCTTTCAGGGAGAGAAACCAGTAAATGTGGGGGTTTTGACTTGAAAAGTCTGGGATCAAAATACTGAAAGTCTTCAGGTATTTATAGGTGTTGGAGAGGTGTTGAAGATGAGATTAAACACCTTGGGAAGGTTCCAGAATCCAAAATTCATTGGATGGCCGGATGGATAAAGTTTTATCCCGAAAGAGGTTGAAACCGACGAGGAAACTGCCTTCTGCAGGTCTGCAGAACTCCTTTATCTCGCGCGAGACATGCTATTCCGTGCCAGATAAGGCAGTCTATGGAAAATTATGCCCTTCCCTCGTTATTTTGTATGCAGTTTAGTCCCAAACTATCGGTCGTTAGTCAAAACTTAACGAAACATGATGAAATGGTGGATTTCTACTTCTTGACTCAAGGCGAGACTTAGAGCGGTATAAATGTGCTCCGATGGGGAATGGGGTGTCTACAGAGCCCCTCGTCGATAAGTCATATGAAAGAAGTCATGTCGACGATAGAAAAGACATCATTCTGAACATCGGGATGGTCGGGCCGCACGGCTTCGTAGTATCTCTATCGGAGAATCAGACCATAACATAGTTCGACTCCAAATACGAAAAGGTTGCTTTAGGTATTTTGAAAATCATTTTGAAAATCAAGGAGATTTTGTTTTTGAAAAGGTAAATTCGTATTGAGGAATCAAATCAAGATCCAATTCTGAATATACCTGCCTGTCTGAAGATTTACCTGTCTGGGCTCTGAACCTGTGGGGAAATATGTTAGAAAACAAAGGCTTACCTGTCCAGTCCTTTGAGTCCTGTCGGTTTTGTGACGATTCGCCTGTCTGGGCTCCGAATCGGGCTTTTTGTTGGGGATAACAATTCACCTGTTTGGGCATTGAATCGGGCTTTTGATTTGACAATTTACCTGTCTGGGTGTTAAATCGGGCTTTTGATTTGACGATCCACCTGTCTGGGCATTGAATCGGGCTTTTGATTTGACGATCCACCTATCTGGGCATTGAATCGAGCCTTTCTTTTGACGATTCACCTGTCTGGGCGTTGAATCGGGCTTTTCTTTTGACCACCTGTCTGGGCTCTGAATCGGGCATTTTTTTTGATGATCCACCTGTCTGGGCTCTGAATCGGGCTTTTTCTTTTGACGATTCCCCTATCTGGGAATTGAATCGGGCTTTTTCTTTTGACGATTCACCTGTCTGGGCTCTGAATCGTGTGGAATGAATTGATCTCTGGATCAATCATTTCGGGCGACTGGTGCCGTATCGGGCGATTGTGCGGGTGTCACGTTCGGCTCGTTCCGTGACTTGCGGTGCCTATTTTTCCACGTTTCCTTGCTAGTGTATCACTTCCAAGGGTAAATGTGTCAAAATTTTGAATTTTGACGTTGCGTAGACGCTTTTTGTCGAGGACAATTTCGTACATTTGCAGATGGTTTATCTCGCGTGAGATAGCTTGTCTCGTGTGGTATATCTACTGTCGAGGCAATATAACAGCAGCTGCTGTTTATTTTGACAAACTCTCATTTTTTCAAATTTTCTTTCACAGCTCGAGCCAAGGCGATTTTTCTGAAATTTCTTGGTGCTTTTCTTTGTTGATTTCCCTCTTCAATCAACCTTCAATCCCTTCTCCTTCCAATATCCATGGCGCAAGAGAGGAAGAATCCGACTTTGGGGAGTCATTTGCTTGGCAAGGATTACCCCCGTGACGACCTCACTTTTGATAGGGATATGCATATCTCTTATGCCGTTCGCGAGGGTTTGGTAAGAGCTTCTCCCTCACTTCTCATTTCATGAATTGCATTGCATTCGAATCCATTTTTTGAATCCCAATTTCATCAAATTGGCAATTTTTATCCTTTGTATAGAACTTGGTTCTTCCTTAATGCATGCTTCATTTTTGTTGAATTTGTTGGTTGTTTGACGTCGTATTGTGTGTGTATGAGTCCCCTACATATCATGGATTGTAGGAGGGGTTGATTCGGGTAGTCAAATGCATCTTTGGGCATGCTTTTCTTGTGCGCACACCAAGTGTTCGATGAAATGCCTCAATGAGAATTTTCTTCTATTTCTTTGAATTTTTGCCATGGGATGATTTCTAACATTGCTCCTTTGCTTTTCCTCTGTTTTTCAGTCATACAAGCCAACTAAAAATTGTCGTGGGAGTCCGAAGCTTGCCAAAGCTTTGTGGGATAAAATCAAGGGCTTAAATGGCGTTCGAGCTAGGATGGCTCAACGGGGCTTTTGACCTTTATCGACAACATCCAGGGGATGAGACGGACTCACCAGGTCCTTCAAGTAATCAGAGAGAGGTGGTGGGACACTACCCACACAGTGCATCTTTGCTTCAGGGAAGCTACCATGACCCCGACAGATTTTCTTGCTATCACGGGGCTGGAGTTTATCGGTGCCGCCCTCCCGAATACTGCGGGTTACAAGCCTGCAAGTCCAGCCGCATGGAGGCAGCTGATTGGTTTTGCCCCTAACAAGGTTAAGGGGTTTGTTGCTGAGTTGTCGCCCCTCCGTGCTCAGCTTGAGGCTTATGCGATTAGGCCAAATCCGAACATCGATCAGTTGGTAAGGGGTTCTCTCTGGTACATTCTGTCAGAGACCATCTTTGTTACCGTAGAAGAATTTCTACGATTTGCCTTGCTCTCTTGGGTTTGCTGGATGATTTGGATGCTGTGGGGACGTATGACTGGGCTCAGTTGGGCTGGCCTTCTGTTATCACGCCATGGATGAGGCGTGCAGGCACACCAAGGATACTCTCTCTGGGTATTCTTATGCTTGGGAGGTATGCTTTTGATTCTGTCTCTGTCTTTTGTTTGTACTTTTTGTCTGTGTTTTGTACTGAATCTGTTCTATTTTCATGTACAGATATGGGGATATGCCGTCTTCGGACTGTACAAGTTTGAGTTGGATAGCCGGGACCCTCTGTTTTCGGATATCAGGAGGTGGAGCCATCCCAATCGGACTGTGGATGAGGAAGAGGGATATCAGGACTGGACCCTGACCGTTACGGAGGCGCGGGCCATGCTAGACACTTTTGAGTTTGAGCGGCTGGATCTTTATCCGTGGACCTTGGTGGAACGAGAGGTTCACCGTGCTTGGGATGCTACTGCGATGCAGAGGATTTTGGTATCTCTGGAGGGGGATAACATGTACTTGGGCGAGCGAGTCTTCCCTCAGCATGGCCGGGGTTCACTGCCATATATAGGGTGCCAGCGGATCCGCCGAGGGCGATGTACCCCACCCACTTCATTCCTGCTGATGATTATGCTGATCTTGTGGAGGGTAGTGCGGCGACGGATTGCGTTGTCCGGGGAGATTCATATGCGAAGTTCTTGCCTCGCCTGATGGGCCCCCTCTTGGTAGGTGCTAGGCGGTCATTTGCTCGGGCTTCCACCTCTGCCTCGGCCTCAGGTTCGTCACCCCCCAGCTCTTTTTCCCAGTATGCGGGTCCTGTGCCTTTTGCACCAGATTATGGTCCTCCGAGCTACACATATATGATGGGGAGCATGCCGATGGTGAGCCACATCCCGATCCCGGACCATATTCCTGAGGGTTACCGTCTCCCATCTGATGTCTCTTCGGTACATTTCTGTTCATACTATTTCTCGTATTCGTCCATATATGTGTGTATGTACGACTTCATCTGCACCCTTTTATTGTCAGATTACCATGTCCGCGGCTGATTACAACCGTGGGGCGAGCAGGATGGCGGGATTGATGTCCTTGGTGTTGGGCCTGTCCGAGCGGCTATTTCAGAAGGCGGCTTTGGCAGCTTCGACGGTAGCCTCGGCGGTGACCCCGACTTGTGGAGCCAAGCGGTCGAGGAGGGACGACAGCCCCAATGGTGGTGAAGGCGGAGGTGCCGGTGGCTCGAGCGACTTGATGGCGTGATCCCCCTTTTTCTCCCCATTTACTTCTTGAGAACTTGTAAATATTGGCCGTGTGGGCCCAGACAATTTTTCTTTCTTTTTGGTACCTGTTAGCACGTAGGTAGCACAAAAAACAAGGTTTTCTTAATTCCTAGGTCTAATTTTTTTTTAACTTTCTTGACTTCCGTGATTTGAAATGAAATGACCATTCGGGTCACAGTATGTGCAGGTTTTCGAGACTTACTTCGTCAAGTCGGGGCTAGATTGCTTGTTTGTGCAGTACTGCTACTGAATTTGCCGAAGAGATGTGTCGCACGGGACAAGGCATCTCGCGCGGGACACGCTACTCAGGCGAAATTCCTTTCCTTCTTCGAACAGGATTCTGTCAGTTTTCCCTATAAAAACACCTCGTAGTCCAGCCAGATAACTCATCCCAAACCTTCAAACTCTAGAGATATTCTGTTAGGATTGAATTCTTGTCTTCTTTTCCAACCCTGTGATCCATGGCTTCCGAGGAGATCGTCCCAACGTCCATGATTGTTGATGATTTTTCTTTGCCGCCCGACGTAGTTGAAGCATTCAAACAAGCAGCAAGGGATTTCGTGAGGTCGTTTCGCAATCGATCTCGCAATAAGTTTATAGCAAAATTAGGATTCAGAATCCTTTTCACCTTGAAGAATCTCCAACCGGATTGGAATCTTTTGCAGGGTGCTGCTCGATTTTGGGATCCTTCTGTTCATCTCTTTAATTTTTCTCTTAATGATATGGTGCCTACTTATCTTGGATATGTCGTTGACTGGTGAGATTGCTATTCCCAAGTACAATAGGAATCATTCAGAGGCTTTGAATGAATTTCTAGGGATCCCCCATGATACTTGCTATGATCTGGTTCATCGCAGGTGGGTAGATTGTTCTTCTTTTCCTGAACGCTTCAGCGGAGATTCAGATGATGAGGCCTTCCATGCTTACAAACGGAACTTTCTGGCCCTTTCTCTTTTCGGAGATGTTTTGTTCACGTGCAGGGATGGCTTGGTTGATTCCCAATTGGTGGAAATTGTTCTGTAGGCTAGGAAACGTTCTAGGAACATCATTTCGCTAATCTTGGGTGAAACCCTGCATGGTCTTGATGAGTTGCATAAGACTGGTGCCATGACTCAAGGGAGTCCTCTTTTATTGACTATTTGGCTTAGGAAACATCTCAAGTTGGTAGGTCCCCCGTTGGAGTATTCCCCATTCACATACCATATGAGGAAATTGCTGATCATGGATCTCTCGGTGGATGAGTGGGCCAAGCTGATTGCAAAGACTGCGACTGCCGATATCATTTGGTGTCCACCTTATTGGAGATTGAACAAGTATGTTGCCAATACCAAGGGTTTTGACAGGTTTGTTCTCCCGAGTTTGCGAGATTCCTCCTTTTATTTTCCCAAGCGGGTGCTCCGCCAATTTGGCCAGCAGCAGGACACTTATCTTTTCGAAGGGGCCTCTCGTGAGGTGTCTTATATCAGTGTCGAGTTTGCGAGGGTGCTAGCTCAAGCATGGGGTGAAGGAACTAATCGAGACCGCTGGTCGAACCTTCAAACTTTCGATGCAAGTGTCTTCTTATCTGACAAGTATTTGGATTGGTTTCTTCATACCGGTCATCCTAATGTGGAGAAGATTGATGATCTGCGGCTTTCATTGTTAGGGGATTCCTTTGTAGCTAGTAGTATTTTGCGGAGGAGTGAGGCTCAGTCTGATCCTGCCAATGTACGGACTGATCCAACCCAGGATTTTCTTGATGGGGATTGGTATGAGAGGCGTGGTAAGGGTATGCCTGGAAAGATGCAAGCTTTAGATAGGCCCAATGTCTTCAAGAGGCTTTCGGAGTTCGTTTTCACTCTCGCCTCGAGGGATGTTCTGCTTCGAAGGGCCCAAAACGCAAGAGAGATCGCGATGACGGGGGTGATCATGTCCGCCGGCCTACCAAGTCAATGAAAGGCTAGATCCTAAAGAGTACCAAGAGATTGCTTCGATAGATTAATAGTTTTATTATATTTATTATATTTTTTTTCAAGATTGTTAGCTTAGCAAATTAGTCGTTGTGGTTAGGATTCCCCTTTTGTCCTTAATAAAATGCATTTGATTAATAAAAGGACAAAATTTTATTTATTTATTTGATTAGACCGAACCCAAAGTCTGCCCACGTTCCTCTTTTACAGCAATTAAATAAGAGGCTCAGGTCTAACGTAGTTCATTTTTTAGAGAAAAAGGACAAAATATGGCTTTTGGCCGAAGGATAGTATCGCGCGAGACAAGGCCTCCTCTTTTTTTTTCATTTTTTTTTTTTATGCACACCCTTTCTTTTGCCTAGACCGCCCCTTCGGGGTTTTCAATCTAGCGGGCTTCTTTTCTTATGCAAACTCTAATTTTTGCCTAGGTCGTCCCCTTCGGGATTTTCAACCTAGCGAGCATATTTTTCTTTTTAAGAGGCCAAGTCACGCGAAGTATTTCTTGAGCTTGTCCATGTTGACTGGCTTCGGTAGCTGATCTCCGTCTAAGTCCACCAGCTAAAGGGCTCCCCCAGAGAATATCTTCTTCACGATGTAGGGTCCTATCCATCTTGGTCCCCATTTGCCTAAAGGGTTGAAAGGTCCATGACGATGTTCACGGAGAACCAGGTCGCCTACTCTGATATTCCTTGTCTTGACCTTTTTGTTGAAAGCTCTTGCCATTCTTCTTCGGTAAGCTTGAGTGTGCTCGGCTGCTTTCAGTCTCCTCTCGTCTAGTAGGGCTAGCTCTTCGTATCTGTTTTCTAGACAGTCAACTTCATTCACTTGGTTTTCTAGGAGAACCCGTAGTGATGGTATTTCTAATTCTATCGGTAAGACAACCTCCATTCCGAATGTGAGGGCGTAGGGAGTCTCCCCTCTAGCTGTTCGGACTGAGGTGCGGTATCCCCAAAGTGCGAAGGGTAGTCTGTCGGGCCAGTCTTTCCTAGTGATTGCCATTTTTCTGATGATGGTTTCGATTATTTTTTTTTTGCGGCTTCAACTGCTCCATTCGTCTGAGGCCTGTAAGGAGATGACTTATGCCTTATGATCTTGTACTCTGTTAGGAGGTGATCGGTTTCTTTCTCGAAGTGCGAGCCATTATCGGATATCATCTCTTGCGGGACCCCGTATCGGCAAATGATGTTGTGCTAGATGAATTCTGCTACCTTTCTGGCATTCAAAACTTTGTAGGAGGTGGCCTCGATCCATTTAGTGAAATAGTCGATGGCTACTAAGACGAAACAGTGTCCATTGGCTCCTGCGGGCGTGACCTTTCCAATCACATCTATGCTCCATGTTGAGAACGGCCAAGGAGACGTCATAGGGTACAGTAAGGAAGGCGACGCGTGCTGAAGGTTGGCGTGTATCTGACACTTATGGCATTTCTTGACCATTCTGGTACAGTCGGCTTCCATGGTTAGCCAAAAGTACCCTTGTCTGATGATCTTTTTGGCGAGCATGTTGCCGCTCAAGTGGGTTCCACATATACCTTGATGAACATGGTCCATTATTTCTTGGGCCTCTTCTTCGGTGGCACAAAGGAGGTTTCCTTGGGAGTATTTTTTGAATAGACGGTCAGCAATGATGACGTAGTTAGCTGCCAGCCTTTTAAGAGCGATCTGAGTCTTCTGGTCGATCTCAGGCGGAATGGTTTCATCTAGGATGAAATGCCAAATGTCATGGTACCACGGTTTCTTTTCGGAATGGCACATTCGGATGACCATTTGTCTTTGCAGTCATGGAGATCTATAACGGCGCAGTAGGCAGGAGTTGCGCGCCGGGTTATTTTGAAGGGTTTGACTGCCTTTCCCGCAGGGATTTCAACCAAGGAGGCAAGTGTAGCCAATGCATCAGCAAACCGGTTTTTGTCTCTAGGAAGATAGTGGAACGAGATATCCTAAAATTGTTGCACTAGTTCTTGGAGGTGGGCATTGTATCTTTGAAGGGTTGGATCTTGGATCCTCCACTTCTTCAGTGTCTGATTTATGATTAACTGGGAGTCCCCAAATACCTCAAGTTCAATTACGTTGCGCTCTAGGGCTGCCTCAAGCCCCGCTATGCAAGCTTCATATTCTGCGGTGTTGTTGGTAGCATCAAAGTCAAGACGTATTTCTAGTGGAGTATAGATATCATCGGGATCTACTAACAACATTCCGATGCCGAACCCTCTCTTGTTGGGTACGCCATCAAAAAATAATTGCCACTTATTTTCGACTTCTATGCTCATGATGTCTTCATCAGGGAATCGCGGGTCTTCCCCCTTCACTTCGTCGCAAGGAAATTCGGCCAACTGATCTGCGAATACACTGCCCCTGACGGATTTCTGAGTGACGTAAGTGATATCATATCCCGCGAGCATGAAATACCATTTAGCCAGTCTCAAAGATAAATTTGATTTGTCTAGGATGTACTTCAAAGGACCCATTCTTGCGATGAGACGAACTGGGAAGGCTTCCATATAGTGCTTTAGTCTTTGTGATACCCAGACAAGAGCAGCGCAAGATTTGTCAAGTGGAGAGTAGTTGATTTCGCTGCCTTGGAATCTGCGGCTGACAAAGTAGATTGCATTCTCTGTGTGTGAAGCAGGCTGTTCTTGAGCGAGCATAGCCCCTAGCGCGTTGTCGGTAACCATGAGGTATAGCTTTAAGGGCTTTTCCTTGTGCGGTGGAACCAGGATGGGTGGGGAAGTTAAGTAGTGCTTAAGAAGCATTCGAGGAAGTTAAGCACTACTTAACTTCCCCACCCATAGGTTTATTTCCGGTGGTTAAGGCCGTCATGTCCCCCACCTTGTTTTGTACCTTTTCTTTTTCTATTAATAAAATCTAGGGAGTACCGTCTCCTTTCGCCAAAAAAAAAAAAAAAAAAAAAAAAAAAGAATGCTTCTTAACATTCCTCGGTCCATTCTTGAGGTGCGTTTTTCATAAGTAGCTTGAAGATAGAATCGCACATTGTAGTTAGTTGATTGATGAATCGACTGATGTATTGGAGTCTGCCTATGAATCCCTTTACTTCTTTCTGTGTTTTTGGTGGAGGCATGTCTATGATGGCCTTTATCTTGGCGGGGTCTGCTTCTATGCCACGCTCGGTGACCATGTATCCTAAGACTTTCCCTTTGACCACTCCGAATGAGCATTTTGCGGGATTGAGCCTCATCTTGTGTTGTCTCAGTCGATTGAAGAATTTTCTGAGATCTCTGAAGTGCTGACCATCTGTCCCTTTTGAGTGGATAATCATGTCGTCTACGTATACCTCTATTTCCTTGTAGATCATGTCATGGAATAGTGTCGTGACTGCCCTTTGGTAAGTAGACCCAGCGTTCTTGAGACCAAACGGCATGACCGAATAACATAACGTCCCCCAAGGTGTGGTGAATGTTGTTTTGTGCTGATCCTCCTCTGTCATGAGGATTTGGTTATACCCTGCGAAGCCATCGACGAATGAGCGGAATTCGTATGCTGCTGTGGCGTCGACCAACATGTCTATGTTTGGTAGGGGAAAGTCATATTTAGGGGATGCCTTGTTCAAGTCTCTGAAATCTACACAGACTCGTATTTTCCCGTTCGACTTGGCTACTTGTATCGTGTTTGCTAGCCATTCCGGATACTCGATCACTTTGATAAACCCTACGTTCAAGAGTTTCATGATCTCTTCTTTCACTTGTATTGACCATTCGGGCTTGATTATGCGCAGTCTCTGTTTGACTGGCTTAGCGTTGGGTAGCAACAGTACTTTGTGTTCTACAAACAACTGATTTAACCCAGGCATATCTTTGTAGGACCAAACGAAGATGTCGACATATTCTCTGAGGAGCTGCGTCAAGATTTCTCTGTCTTCCCCCTTGAAGAAGCTGCCGATCTTTATTTCTCTGGGGTCTTCCGTTGTCCCGAGATTAACCGTTTGCATTTCCTCATTGTCAACGGGGCCATTCTTTCCACAACGACCTACTTGCTTTGCTAATTCTTTTAAAATTTGTTCGTTTTCTTGGTCTATCTCATCGTATGATTCATTATTAACTTGTTCGTTATATTGATTATTATTAGTTAATTCATCATTCACGATGTTAGCAATCTCAGGGTACTCGGAAAGATCAAAGTTTTCATTAAGGAAGTAGGGGAATACATGTTCGGCCACCGCCTCGATTTCCTCTTGGGTGAGTTTATCAGAGGTGGATCCTGATTCTAAAGTGAAAGTTACAGGGCCTATCTTCCTGCGGGGATAGGGAGTACAACCAAGCTCTTTGATCATGAAATCTTCGTCAACAACTGGTCCTCCGGTGACGTGCCAGTTTAGAATTGGCTCATTACATTTCTATATTAGCTTTGTGTAATCAATAATTGTTGGAGCGTCCCCCTCGGAGATTGCATGGATCTGGCTGTCTTCTAACCGACACAGGTCTTCAAACTGTCGCAGCATGTTTTCTCCCAACACAAAGTCCCATTTACTGGTCATTTCTTCCTTTGTGCCCCATAAATCTTTAGGGATTAGTGGGACGGGTTCTGTTTCATCTGGCAAAGCGTCGCAGTCACTGAAGATTTCAAAGCCCGATTGGCGTTTTCCTTTATCGTCAGTCCATGGTTCTGAAAAGATAAAGTATGGGATGCTTTCCCCTTCCCGGACGAAGTAGCCATTGAGTGTCTTTCGATATGGCTCGAGGTTGCAGTTTTTGACCTTTTGGTCATTGTGGCCTTTGTACGTGGTTCCTTCCCACTTGACTTGAGTGAAGTCCCACTCTTCTTCGTCATCTCCATCGTGGATGGAAATAATGTATCCTATGCCATGCTTCGTGTATGGTGGGGGAACCGGTGGTGGTTCCGTTATCCCTTGCAAGTGTTTTTCGAGTCCCAAACCAGGAAAGTACCCTTTTGCTTGCATCATTCTCCAAACAGGAAGGTTTCCAAAAAACTGAAGTTCTTTGGAGTAATCGTTTTCGTTGCAAGTTTCTATGACATTCACGGTGCTTTCTTTCTCGATTTCAAAGCCGCTGAACAAGTAATCAGAAGTGTTGTGTTGCACCTCGAGGATAGGGCTAGCAGTAACCATTTCTCAGTGTATGGTGACTATTGTATCGTTGTGCCTGAACTTGATGCACTGGTGTAGGGAGGAAGGTACACCCCCTATGTTATGTAGCCAAGGGCGGCCAAGCAGCAAGTTGAAGGATGCCGGGATGTCGATAACTTGAAATTCGATGTTCATTGTGACTTGCCCCATTTCTATAGGTATCACAACTGATCCCAAAGCAGTTCTAGCAGTACAATCGTAGCCTCGTATAGTGTGCCCTGATGGCTTAAGGTCTTTGTGGGTGAGGCCTAATGATGATAAGGCTTTCTTTGGAAGGACATTGATTGCAGAACCATCGTCGATCAAAATGCGTGGCATTCGGTATCCATTCACCTTAGCAGTTATGTATAGAGCCTCATGATGGTTATTCCCATATGATGGGAGGTCCAAGTCGGTGAAAGTGATGACGTTGCCAAATTGTACTTGGCCGATCATTTGAGTAAGCTCTTCGGGTGTTGCTTCTGAGGAAATGGTCATTTGGGCCTTTTTCAACATTTCATGATGCTTGTGGGATGCTCCTATAAGATCCCAAACTGAGATGTTTGCTTGTATCTTCTTTAGCTGGGCTAAGAGAGGATCGTCTGGTTCTCTTGATGATGGAGCTTTTGCTTGTTTAGGGGGATTTTCGTCCCTTGGATCTTTGTTGATGATCACTTGACCGAATCGTGTGAGGAGATTGATTGTTTTAGACCCTTTTTCCTTTTATTCGAAGATTTATCATCGAACAAATATTGGATGACGTCTTTCAAGTGGAAACATGAGTTGCTCCTATAAGATCCCAAACTGAGATGTTTCCATTCTTGACAAGCACCTCGAGGAGTTCTTCTTGAGTTATCCCTTCAGGCTTGTCGTAATTCCTATCCCTTTTCTTCTTTTGTGGTGGAGGTACCGCAGAGTACTTACCATTTCCGGGATGATTGAAGACAATAGCATTGACAGAAGTGTCCTTAGGATTGGAAGAGGAAGAGGAATTTTTCTTGTAACGGAACCCGCTTTCTTTCTTGGCTTCCCTTTTTTGCTTGATGAGGTCATCTAACCGTATGCCCGATTTGTGGAGTTCGGCGAAGCTAGGAAAGTAGTTGCCTGCAAGTTTGTCTTGATATTCTTCCCGAAGACATTGTATGAGGATGTGGATTTGTTCGTCTAGGCTTGGCCTATCAACGATTTCAGTCAGTTTGGTCCTCCATCTTTTGACGAAATCTGTGAAGGATTCGTTCGGAAGCTGCTTGGTTTGTTCGAGATCCCTTCTAGTGGTGCGGTAAGTGGAGTTGTCCTCATATTACTTTTGGAAGGTACGGCTAGCGAGTGGCCAATCGAGCCTTGTAGAGAGTGGAAGAGTCATGTACCAATCTCTAGCGGCACCATCGAGAGTTTGTGGAAAGCATTGAGCTAGCAAGTTTTCATCAACACCCATAGGTAGCATGGCCCAAGAATAGGCCTCTAAATGTGACTTGGGACAGGTAGTGCCATTGAATTTTGCAATGTCGGGTATTTTGTACTTTCTAGGAAGCTTGGACATGGATTGACGAAGGGTGTCATAATCAATAGAGAGAGAGGCTCCCTTACTCACATCGAGGGATGCAAACTTCTTTTCTAACATTGCCATGGTGAGGGGTTCGTTCTTGCTTTCCCCTTTGCTTTCTTTCTTGGATGTGTAGCTCTCATTGTCAGAGGAGGAAGACGACGAGCTAGACTCTTATTTCTTTTTCTTGCTTTTGCTTTGGCAACGACCCTTAGCCTTTTTGGGGTATGATTCCTCTTCTTCGGAGGAAGAATCATTTTTCTTCTTCTTTTCTTTGTTGCTAGTGTTGCCCTAAGCTCTTGGATTTCTTCCACAAGAGTGTGGATTTGGGTAGGTTGCACCTCTAGGCGATCATTGGCTTCTTCCAGAAGTTTGTGGTTGTTTTCGGACAAAGTTTCGTCACCCAGAATTTCGTCGATGCCGGACATTGTGTTGGGAGTCTTGAGGTTGAGTAGCTTCGGAAAACTGACAGAAGAGACGCAGAGATGGTGTCAGGAACAAATCTAGCCCCAACGAGTCGGAAGCAGGCTTAAGTGGTACAGGCTCAAACACAATAATCTTCCTCATCATTGCAAAGGCTTCTTTGCTCTCGATAAGGCAAGGACTCCTTATTTTCGGCTTGGTTAGTTGGTTATGGCTAGATTCCTTTTTGTTTTATTTTCTATGTACTCTAGCTTCCCTTCCCATTTTTGTAGAGGACCTTACGTCATGTGTAAGGACTCCCCCCCTTAGGTTTCTTTATTGGTGATTGAGGTTGTCATGTCCCCCACCACGTTTGTACATTCTTTTCATTATTAATAAAATCTAAGGAGGTACCGTCCTCCTTTTTGCAAAAAAAAAAAAAACAATAGGGGCATTATCTCGCGCGAGACAAGCAGTCACGCACAAGACAATCACACAAAAAGTCGATTTTTATTAGACCTAATTTTTGGCCGGAACGGTGAATCCGTTTTGAGGGGTTTCTAAGGCCTTTATCAGAACCTAACGACTAAGTAATCGATCCGATTTTTTAAAACAAAGTCATGTAAGATTGTTTTGAAGGATTTTTTTCTTTTTAAAGGGACTTCCGAAAGGACTTTTTTCTTTTTCCGAAGAGACTATTCCGAGTCCTTCTTTATTGTCAATTTTATATGGCTTTATTTTGGTCAAAAACACGAAAACATCACCGAGTCAAACCGATCGGTCACGGAGTGTTCCTAGAAAATATACTACATGATATGTGGCGATGCAGGGCTGGAAGGCTAGGCTCCCCGCGATATGACAATCTAGATGGATTGAATACGCGGAGTGGGATGATCCAACTTCGGAGAGACCGGCGACTAGGTGGTTACCGTCATCCGTCCTTAGTGTGGGTCCCGGGTTAATAGAGGTATGTAGTGCAATGGCAGATATAATATGAGTGCGCATGTGTGATAGTCGATCTAGGTGATAGAAAATATAGAGATTTTTTTGAAAAATAAAAGAAAACAGATAGTGGCCGCACCAAATGGTTGCCTAAGTTTATCCCAGTTTAGGAAGACTCAGGCCGTCGTAGTTCCAAATAATGAGAGAGAGAGAGAGAGAAGAATAATTCAATTATAACTCCCGAATCCCCAATGGACCGGACTTTAATAAAATAAAACCCAATCACACGCAATTTATAAATAACAATCAATTATTTAAACCAAATACATTCGAGTTCTACATCTTAAGGGAGGCCTTAAGATGAGGGAACTCTGCAGATAATGAATTCTGGGACCCCCTTGCATGTTCGACTCTCGTCTTGGACCTTGAGATGAACAGGGAAAACCAGATGACACCAGATTGCCGAGGCAATATCTCGCGCGTGACAAGCTGTCTCGTGCGAGATATGCTTGGCCTGGACACATAAATCGAATTTATTTACTATTTTTTTTTTTGAAAACCTCTCCTTTATTTTTTGACGCAAGTTTAAGCCTCTTTATATTTATTTACATTCCCTAACGGAGTCGCCACTGTAGCGATGCGTGAATTTTTTAAACATCTTTTTGAGTCGCCACCTATATTATTCGTTTGGAAACATAGAAAAACCATTTGAAAATAGATTTTGGGTTCGGGGCTTAGGTTATGGAATGGGAAGGTCAAGGAGCACCCATTCCACCCAATCCGGAGATCGGTCTTGCTAGAAAAAAGGGAGGTTTTCAAAGAAAAGAAATATTTTAAATAATAAATAAAATAAAGATCCATTTAACGAGGTTAAACGGAATATAGGATCGATTGCTTCGAGACCATCCCCATGATTTGGGGAGGCTCTAGGATGATCCTAGATTCAAGTTTAGAGTCGAACCTTGACTCTGACAGAGCTTCGCCTCAGTCCTTGATTCGAGCTTCGATGTTTGTTTATCAACAAGGTTGACAAACAAACTATAGGTGTTTTTAGGGGTGATTTACAGGAATCTTTCAGGGAGAGAAACCAGTAAATATGGGGGTTTTGACTTGAAAAGTCTGGGATCAAAATACTGAAAGTCTTCAGGTATTTATAGGTGTTGGAGAGGTGTTGAAGATGAGATCAAACACCTTGGGAAGGTTCCAGAATCCAAACTTCATTGGATGGCCGGATGGATAAAGTTTTATCCCGAAAAAGGTTGAAACCGATGAGGAAACTGCCATCTGCAGGTCTGCAGAACTCCTTTATCTCGCGCGAGACACGCTATTCCGCGCGAGATAAGGCAATCTGTGGACAATTATGCCCTTCCCTCGTTATTTCGTATGCAGTTTAGTCCCAAACTAACGGTCGTTAGTCAAAAATTAACGAAACATGATGAAATGGTGGATTTCTACTTCTTGACTCAAGGCAAGACTTAGAGATGTATAAATGTGCTCCGATGGGTTCAGATTGGGGTGTCTACAAGTACCCAAAAGCCCCCAAAATTGAAGTTTAGGCCGGACGGCCTGTTCTTCAAATTTACCCCCTATAAATACAGAGGTTGTAATTCAGTTAAATGGTCAAAAAATTTATTACCGCTCCTCATATCTCCACTGTTCCAGCAGCCTACACCCCCTCCCGAGCCCCGGAAACACCTCGATTTGCGTGAAAACCACGTTTTCCGACCAACCACGAGCCAAACACCTCCCAAACACTAAATCATGTCCCGTATTTGCCTTTTCGAGCCAAAGAGTCAATACCTAGCCATTGGTAACACTCTCTCTCTCTCTCTAAACTTAGTTTCTGTCTCAATTTACGCGTCAAACGCTACTTTCGATCCGACCGAAATTCTCAAAATGTAGACGTAACACCGTCTATGGGACTTGATACGTTTTAGTCCCTAATCATCTTCTCTCCCGTAAGAGAAGTAATTCGGGGTTAAAACGGTGTTCAAGTCTTGTTTCTTACTTTTCTGTCATTTACCGTCCGGATCGTTCGATCCGTTGATTCGCACTTTTACCGTCCGAACCGTTTGGTTCGTGATCGTCATTTACAACTCCGGATCGTTTGATCCATTGATATTGCTATTTACTTTACGCACCTTTACAAATTCGAGCCGTTTGGCTCGTCGATCGCATTTTTACCGTCCAGATCGTTCGATCTGTCGATACCGGACTTTCAATACTGTCATTTACAAAGTCCAAGCCATTTGGTTTGTTGATAGTATTTTTTTTTTTTTTTTTTGGCGAAAGGAGACGGTACTCCCTAGATTTTATTAATAACGAAAAAAAAGATTACACTAATGAACTAATCAACTTTGGTTGAAACACACACACACGCAGTAAAAGTTAACGCTCTCTAGGTTTCTTGCCGTTTCTTGTGTTTCTTCCCGTCTCTAGGGTTTTGCCCTAGAGACCGTAATCTGCTGCCATGGCTTCAACGGCAGTGTGGTCTTCTTCTCTAAACTCTAGCAATTACAATCCTTATTACAATCCCTCTTTGAATCATCCAAGTCCGAATCCTATCCCTAACCCTAATCCTCATATGGCGCCGCCTCCTAACCATGCAAACCCTAGTCTTCATCCGCCTCCTACTAACAGCAATTCCGTGAACCTTCAACATAATATGGAATCGTCTCAAATGAAGAATGATACTCCTCCTCCAAGCCAAAACTCTCTCGGTCAGTCATCCAAATCTTTCGCAGACCTGTTTGCACAGAAATCCCCACAACCGCAACTTGGGCATGCTGATCGTCCACATGGTTCAAATCTTGCGGCCATTCAAACTGGACTCCACAAAGGGACTCCAGCCGTTAAACTAAACAGGGAAGTTCTTGAATCTTTTGCTAAACCTTTTAAATTTACTCTTATTGGAAAGTTTATGCACGGTAGACCATCAATGGAAGATGCTAGAATTGCTTTTGTTAAATTTAAATTAAAAGGAAATTATAAACTCGGCCATTTAGATAATAGACACATGCTAATTCAATTAACTACGGAAGAAGATTATCAACGATTATTCATGAAAGAAGTGTGGTATGTTGATCGATTTCCTATGCGTACGTTGGCGTGGTCTCCGGCTTGGCGCCCTGAACAGGAATCTCCTTTTGTTCCGGTTTGGGTTGGCTTCCCGGGACTCCCAATTCATTTAATGAACAAATCCTTTCTCTATGCGGCTGCTTCCATGATTGGCTCCCCTCTCTCCCTAGATAAAGCCACGGCTGAACTTTCTAGACCTAGTATTGCTAAAATTCTCATTCAAGTTGATGCAACAAAAAAATTCCCTAATGAAATATTTATCGATTGTGGAGATGTCTACCCAAGTTTCTTTCAAAAGGTTCAATATGATAATATCCCTAAATATTGCAAGCATTGTTTTATCCTTGGGCATGATATTTCTATGTGCAGGAAGGCAAATCCTCATCTTAATTATTCCAAACAGCAATCGGATAAACAGGCCAATGACAAGGCGGAAATTGTTGCTGGTGTTAAGGATCTTGCTGCGGATGGAGATAATTCAAATGTGGTGAAATCTAAGGATGGAGCCACTTCAAATTTGGACTCTTTACGCAATGGTAAGGATGATGATAATGTTAATAAAAATGATGTTATTGCTGATGTAAATCTGCAGAAATCTTCCATGGGAGCTACTTCTATTTCGGCTCCAGCACCTAAAATGGCTGTTCGTGGTCAGAAGCTTCCTATGTCGGTTGAAATTGCTTTAAAAAATGCTTGTAATGCTGCTATTTCCATGGGAGCTGGTCTGGGCTCATCCTCTCAGCCTATAAATGTTGAGAATAACAAAAACAATGACTTTGACATGTCGGAAATTATCAAAAATGTGGAACTTCTCAATGCGAAACACAAATCTGCCATTGCTGATGAAAAGAACTCGAATGCTCTTGATCCCGTGGTTGAAGAGGATACTGAAATTTCGGCCCTTGATATTGAAGGCCTTAATCTTTCCCCGCGTGGTCCTCCTTCTGTTTCGTTTGTCACGGAGCAAGCTGGCTCCACTCCTTTTGCTAATACTTCAAACAGCGATGTTGATGCTGATGGATTCACAAAAGTCATACATAAGAGGAATCGTGCTAAATCCTCATCTCCTTCATCCTAAGTATCTCTGTAAGTCATTTACTTCTATTAAATCTTTTACAATGGTTGCTATGATTTTTTGGAATGTTAGAGGTATTGGTAATGGTGCGTCTTTTAGACGGGCTAAAAAGATTTTCCGCCTTCATGGTGCCTCCTTTTTTGCTATGTCCGAGCCTAAAATGCCTCTGGTTCACCGTCTGTCTACGCAAAGGAAGTTGGGTTGTGTGGGTAGCTTTTCTAACTGTAACGGAAAAATTTGGTTTTTTTGGAAACATGGCTTTGTCTGTAGTGTGGTTCAGGATAATTCGCAGTCTCTTACTATGCAGATTTCTCATGGTCAATGGGAATCTTGCATTCATGTGACTGTGGTATATGCTAGTTGTAATAGTTTTGATCGTAGAGAGCTTTGGGATAACCTTATGGATTTTAGTTCTTGTACTACTCCGTGGATGGTCATTGGTGATTTTAAGCTGTGTCCTTATGCAATGCGAAAAAGTTGGAGGAAATCCTATTCGTAGAAAAGGCTGTTACGAATTCTACGATATGATTCAATTCTACGGTCTAATAGACGCTGGTTATTTAGGAAATAAATTCACGTGGGTTAATAAGCCTAGAGGGAAGCCTACTATCTTTCAACGTCTAGATCGCGCTCTTTATAATTCTCAATGGATGGACACTTTTCATGTTACCTCTGTTACCCATCTTAATAGAACCTGTTCTGATCATAATCCCCTTTTGGTCCAAATCAAAATCTTGGTGAGCCTACCAGGGCTCTTTCCGCTTTCTAAATATTTGGATGAAACATCATTCTTTTCGTCTCTTGTTGAAAATTCTTGGAATGATTATATGGATGGAGCCCCTATGGTTCGGTTTGCTAAGAAGCTTGCTCGCCTTCGCAAATGTATCTACGCTTGGAATAAAGATGTGTTTGGTAGGGTTGATCGGCATGTTCGCGATCTTTGAAGATGAGGTTTGTCAAAAAGAATTACTTTTCCAAGGTAATAATTCGATGAGAATAGGGCTGCCCTTAGCTTGGCACAAGCTAACCTTCTTGCTAAGTTGAAGGTTGAGGAAGACCTTTGGCGTCAAAAGGCTAATATTAAGTGGTTAAAGGAGGAGACCATAATACTAAGTTTTTTCACTCTTACGTTAAGAAAAAGGCAGCGGTTATACATTCATAGAATTAAAGATGGCAATGGGAATTGGGTTCATAATAAACAAGATATTCGGGAAGCTTTGTTCATTTCTTTTCGGACCAGCTTCAATCTTCCCATGATGTTCCTAAAGATGATATTCTAGAGGTCATTCCTAGGTGATCAATGATGGAGATAATGAGATGCTCACGGCTATTCCGTCTTTAGATGAGATCAAAGATACTATTTGGTCTATGAGTGACCAAAGTCTTTGCTGGCCCACGATGGTTTCAATGGTGCCTTCTACAAGGGTTGTTGGGACATTATCAAAGCGGACTGCATAGAGCTGTTAAAGAGTTTTTCTTTGGGTTCCCTATGCCTCGGAGCTGGACTTCCACTCTTATCGTCCTCATTCCCAAAGTTAGCGCTCCTACCTCTTTCTCGGAGATGAGACCTATTAGCTTATGTAATTTCACGAATAAAATTATTACGAAGCTGCTTAATTCCCGTCTTGCTCCTATTCTCCCTCGAATCATTTCTCCTCAGCAAAGTGGGTTTGTTAAAGGCCGTTTGATTCATGAAAATGTCTTGTTGGCTCAAGAGCTTATGCATTCTATTCGGAAAAAAGTGAGGGGGTCTAATATTGGCTTAAAGTTAGATATGGCCAAAGCTTATGATCGTATTTCTTGGTTTGCGGTGATTAAAGTTACGAGAAGGTTTGGCTTTTACGAAACGTGGAATGATTTAATCTTTCGTAGCATATCTTCTTGTTGGTTCTCCGTCTGGTTAATGGAGAAAGTTCTGGTTTTTTTCCCCTCTTCTCGTGGGCTCCGTCAAGGAGACCCTATATCTCCCACTCTTTTCATTATTGCTGCCGAAGTTCTGAGTAGGGGTCTCAACCGACTTCACACTGATTTTCCTCATTATCGTTATAAGGC
Organism: Adenophora triphylla var. japonica; assembly: GCA_022495995.1. Classification (NCBI taxonomy): domain Eukaryota; kingdom Viridiplantae; phylum Streptophyta; class Magnoliopsida; order Asterales; family Campanulaceae; genus Adenophora; species Adenophora triphylla. The sequence goes on from JAFEMH010000677.1 coordinate 377,234, forward strand.
TCACATTCATACTCCTATGATCTCTCATCTTTCTTACGCAGATGATATTCTTATCTTCTGTAATGGTTCTAAAGATTCTCTTGAGGCTCATATGAGATGTCTTAACTGGTACCAAGAGTTTTCGGGTCGGCTTGTGAATACAAGGAAATCTGTTTCATTACGGGAAAAAATGATGAGGTCGTAGATACTATTATCGCGATCGTTACCGCCTTCGAAAAGAAAGATCTTCCGATTATCTATCTTGGCTGTCCTCTTTATGTTGGGAGAAAAAATATCGCTCTTTTTGACTCTGTCTTGCATAAGATGGCTGATAAGCTTGTTTCTTGGCAAGGGAAGATCCTCTCCTTTGGAGCTAAGCTCACTCTTATTCAATCTTGTTTACAAGCCATTTATTATATTTCTTTGATGGATCCTCCCAAGGGGGTTTTTAAAGCTATGTATCGTCTGGTCACTAATTTCTTTTGGAGTAATGAAGACGGTAATTCTAAATGTCATTGGGTGCGAAAAGATCTTATGTTCAGGCCGAGTAGTGAAGGTGGTTTGGGTCTGCGTCGTTTTGAAGATATTTCTATGGCTTATGCTATGAAACTTTGGTGGCGTCTTAGGAGCTCCCATTCTCTTTGGACGGATTTCATGCTTGTTAAATATTGTTATGGATCCCATCCTATGGACGCGGGTAAGCCTTCCTTTTCTTCCCATATTTGGTGCCGTATGATTCAAGCAAAAGACATAGTTGAAAATCACATTGCTTATGAGGAAAAGATAGAAGCCGCTAGCTTTCTCTCTCTAGAATTCTCTCTCTAGAATTCTCTCTCATTCTCGCCCTAGGGTTTCAACCCTAGGGGCGGCAGCCCCTTTGATTCGTGATTGTTTCTTGCTGTTTTTGTTATTATTATGAATGTTCATGATGTTATGGTGATGGAATGTGATCTTAACCGATCGAAATCCATGGAATCTTCAAACCCTAATTTGGTAATCCCTACCATGTTGATGCCGCAAGCTTCTTCAACAACTACTCCTTCTATGGCGGCGTCGACCTCCGTTCCCCAAACCCTAGCGCCGTCACACACTACGGCTGTTAACCCTAATCCGACGCCTTCAAATCCGGCCCCTTCTTTCTTTGCGCCTTCAAACGCGTCAAACCATTCAACAAAATCGTTTGCAGATTTATTTTCGAAGCCTAATGGAAATATTGTGGATCCTTCGCACAAGGCTGCTTCAATGGTTATTCCAACAGGGAATCATAAAGGTATGCCGTCTATTAAATTGTCAAATGATATGATTTCAGCCTTTGCCAAACCTTTTGCTTTCACGCTTGTTGGGAAGTTCAAGTTTGGTAGGCCAACTATGGAAGAAACTCGCATGGCTTTTGCTAAGTTTCAATTGAAGGGACAATACAAGCTTGGTAATTTAGATGCTCTCGGCATTTGCTAATTCGGTTGACAACGGAGGAAGATTATCGAAGGTTGTTTATGAAAGATGTATGGTATGTGACAAAATTTCCTATGATAACTCTTGCTTGGTCCCCTTCTTGGAGGCCTGAACAAGAATCTCCTATTGTTCCTGTTTGGGTTGGTTTCCCGGGGCTGCCCATTCATTTGTTTAATAAGCCTTTTCTTTTTGCCTTGGCGAATTTGATTGGGTCTCCCCTTGCTCTTGATAAGGCTACTTTGGATTTGTCAAGACCAAGTGTTGCAAAAGTGTTAATTAAGGTGGATGTGGTGAAGAAGTTGCCCAAGGAGGTTTTTGTAGAATGTGATGATGAATGGCCGAGCTTTACTCAAAAGATTGAGTATGATAATCTTCCCAAGTATTGTAAACATTGCCTTATGTTTGGGCATGATGTTGTCCATTGCAAAAAGGCGAATCCTAGTTTGGGTGAGTCAAAAAGGGTTTTCGGAAAGGATGGTGAGAAGGGGGCTGGTAATGGCGAAAAACCGACTACTAAGCTGCCTAAAAATGATGGAAATTTGGTGGTTGAGCAGCCGGTTATAGGGCTGGAACAGCAGCCAAAAATTGATAATATGGGGCTGGAAATTCCGGCCAAAAATGATGAGAAAGTGGCGGATGAACAGCCAGTTTTTGTTGTGCAGCTGCCCACGAGCAATGCAAAGGAAGATGGTGCTAAAAGTGACTTCCAAAAGGACGAGGTACCTTCGAATGTTGAATGTGGTGTAAAGAATGTGCAAGACCCAAAATTCCCTAGAGTTGCTAAGAGGGGCCAAAAGCTTCCTGAAGCTGTAAATAAAGCTCTAAAAAAGGTTTGTGATGATTTTCTCAAGGAAAAAAATATCTCGGCTGAAAATGTTGATAACATTAAGGATGCTGGTTGTGTGGATTCTCCCCCAAAGAGGACATGGATAAGAAGGGAAACTGAAGCTAATGACATGGAAAAGATTCTTCGTAACATTGCCCTCCATAGAGAGACACATCCCCCTACGGTTTTTGAGGCTGCCCCGGAGTCTAGCTCGGTTCATGAGGGTAGTAATGGTTTAGGTGGTCTAAATCTTTCACCTCGAGCCCCCACAATGGGGCCTTTCGTTACTGATATGGCAGGATCTACTCCTTTTTCCACCTCGAGTAAGCTTAACCCTAATGCAGATGGTTTCACTATGATCTCCCCCGGAAGAAGCGGTCTGTCTCTCCTCCAAATAACTCTTAATGGATTTTTTGATTTTTTTGTGGGTGCTTGCGGCTCAAGTTGTCTTGAGGTCTTTTGTTTGTTGTTCCCCTCCCCCTCCTTTTGTAATGGGTCGGTCCATATGGTCTTGTACCCCTCCCCTTAGTTTTCTTGCTTTTATTGTTGGCTTTAAGCCCCATATTTGAGTTTTCTTTATCCGGTGGTTTAGGCTTTATGTCCCCCACCATGCTTTGTAATTTTCGTTTTATTTTAATAAAATTTAGGGAGCTACGTCTCCTTTCGTTTTAAAAAAAAAAAAAAAAAAAAAAAAGAAAATCACATTGCTTGGAGAATTGGTAGGGGGAGGTTTCTATTCATGAAAAGTGGTTGGAAGGTCCTCCGCTTAATCTTCCTGGAAATCATATTGAAGTCTGTTCCTTATTTCACGAGGGTCAGCCGCGAGTTAATTATATATGTGATACGTTTGGCCCTGATGTTCTTAACTCTATTCATCGCCAGAATATTTCTATCTCTGATATTCCTGACTGCATTTATTGGATTCCCTCTCTTAAAGGTCAGTTCTCTCTTTCTTCGGCTTGGCAAGTGTGCGAGTGCCTAATGCTCGGGATTTGTTTTTGAGTATTCTTTGGAACAAATATATTCCCCTTAAAATTTCCATCTTCCTTTGGAGATTGTTACATAATGGCCTCCCTACCGATGTTGCGATTCAATCTAGGGGCATATCTCTCGTGTCCTCTTGTGTGTCTTTGTTCGCGGCATTCTTTAGAGGATTCTAATCATCTGTTTGTTCATAGTCAAGTGGCTTTTGAGACTTGGGATTGGTTCGCTAGGTTGTTTGGTATTCATATCTCCTTCTATAGCGTTAAGAGTATCCTATCTAGCTGGTGGTTTAATTCCGCCCTTGGGAAGAATAAGGGCATTTCTTGGCTTTCTCGGATTCTTCCCTGTTTCATTTTTTGGGAGCTTTGGAAGGGCCGAAACAAAGCTAGGTTTGAGGATCTTAATATGTCTTCTTCTAGGATTATCTGGGAGATTTTTGTGCAGATTGGTTCTATCATTAAGGCTTATAGCCTCTCCTTCCCTTCCTCTGACTTGGAAAATCAGATTTTTCACTGCTTTCACCTTCCTAGAGCTGTTCCTAAACCTAGGGCCTTCAAATTTGTTTGTTGGAACTCTCCTTCCACGGAATTACTCAAGCTTAACACTGATGGCGCTGCTAAAGGTAATCCAGGTATTAGTTCTGGAGGTGGTATTTTCAGGAAAAAAATGGTACTTTATTATTTGCTTTTTCCAAGTTTTATGGTCTTTGTACTAATATGGTTGCTGAAGCGATTCTGGATGGCCTCACTTACGCTTATCAATTGGGTATTACTTCTCTTTGGCTTGAAATTGATTCGAAATTCTGTTAAATGTGCTAATCCGTGACTTTCATATCCCTTGGAGTATTTGGTACGAGGTTCTTCATATAAAAAGGCTTATATCGCTTATTGGTGTTAGAGTGACTCACATTCTCGCGTGAAGGCAATCGGGTTGTGATGGCTTGGCTAATGTTCTTTCTTTGTTACAAGATCTAATTCTGAGTATTTCACTTTTTGATCTTCCTCACCGCCGCAAAGGAGCTTATATTTTAGATAGGTCTGCTATCCCTTATATTAGATGTTAGTTTTATTTTTAATGTTCTCTTCTGTTTTTTTTCTTTTTTGGTTGTTAGGTTGTTCCCCCTCCCCTTATTGTAGAGTTCCTTACGGCTTGTGTAAGGACTCCCCCCGTTGCTTTTCCAGGTGGTTAAGGTTGTCATGTCCCCCACCTTGTTTTGTAATTTTCTTTTTTAATTAATAAAATCTAGGGAGTACCGTCTCCTTTTGCCAAAAAAAAAAAAAAAAAAAAAAAAAAAAAAAAAAAAAAGATTACAAACATGGTGGGGGACATTACAACCTCAACCACCAGGAGAAAAAACAGGGGGGGGGGGTTCTTACACAACCTGTAAGATCCTCTACAATAAAGGGGGGGTAGCTAAAAATAAAGGATACACCAATAATAAAAAGGGTAAATAAAAAAACTAAATCAACCAAAGAATTAAAATAAGCAAACAAACCAAGGCAGTTGGCGGCACACCAGGCAACATCGGCCGAACCAGGCAGGCCTCCCTCGGCCAAGAAGCAACTAGGGCGGCCGCACAAGAGAAACCGAGGGTCTTGGGCGACCGCCCAAGGCAAAAACGCAGCAGCAACAACAAACACCAGCAACAACAGGAACATGGCAACAACCACCAGCAGCGAAAGAAACCAAACCACAAATAGCAGCAAGGCAAACCAAGAAAATACTATAAGCAACTCGGAGAGAAAACCCATCTAATGTAACCGAATGTGAGGAATCTTTGTCTTGTCTGAAGCAAGCAAGCCTTTGCAATAAGGAGGAAGATTGGAGAGCATAGAAATTTGAGAACAGAACCCTCTATCAGCAGCCATATTAGCCAAAAAATCAGCCACACTATTACCTTCTCTAAGGATATGAGTAACCCGGATCTCCATAAGAGCCATAAGGCGATGAATATGATCAATAATGTACCTTATAGACCAAGGATGTTGATAGTATTTTAATTACAAACGTCCGAGTCACAAAATGACTCGTTGATCGCATCTTACTTGCCATCATTTTCATAAAATTGGTAACATCGTAATGCCCGGTTCAAAACTGAAGTTCGTCACTCGAACTCCTTTTCAAAACCCCTCAAAATTGACGTTTGACATTCAAACGCTCATTTCCGACTTAAAACCGACGTTTGACATTCAAACGCTCTTTTACCAAAATCAACGTTTGTCATTCAAACTAAAGATTCAAGTTCGTCATTCGAACTCCTTTTTCAAAACAACTCAAAAAACCGACGTTTGACATTCAAACGCTCTTTTACCAAAATCAACGTTTGTCAATCAAACTAAAGATTCAAGTTCGTCATTCGAATTCCTTTTTCAAAACAACTCAAAAACCGACGTTTGACATTCAAACACTCATTTTCGACTTAAAACCGACGTTTGACATTCAAACGCTCTTTTACCAAAATCAACGTTTGTCATTCAAACTAAAGATTCAAGTTCGTCATTCGAACCCCTTTTCAAACTCAAAACTGACGTTTGTCATTCAAACGCTCATTTTTACCACAATCAACGTTTGTCATTCAAACCAAGATTAAAGCTTGTCATTCAAGATCCTTTTCAAAAGCAACACAAACACAAACAAACATACACACACACACACACTTTTTGAGAAAGGTAGAAAGACTCGTCATACGAGGTGTTTCGGGTGATCTCAATATACTCTTCCCGAAACGTAACGTGACCTTCGAACCTAACAATCTCTGGTCAAAAAATCCTTTTCCAAGTTTTGGCTACCAATCAAAATGACCCTTTTTCAATTCCTTTTCCAAGTTTTGGTTACCAATCAAAATGACCCATTTTTCAAAGCCTTTTCCTAAGTTTTGGCTACCAATCAAAACGACCTCCTTTTCAAACCAGCCTTTTTCAAAGTTTAGTCTCATAATACAAAATGGCATGGCGACTCCTCTCTTTTCTGAGCGAGGTCCCAAGTTGCAAAAGCCGCTCACCGCGTTCCGCGCGCGATCCGGGTAATTTCACCGAGCTAGAAAGTCGAGGGCCATTGAACAGTATAAACCGAGATACGAACATGGGCTTGTCCGGGTAAGGCCCAAAGGGATTGGGCCCTAAACATAATCCATCAAGTCTCATATACAAGAAAGGAAATGGGCTTCCTCATACCAATCTATCTCGTCATTCCCTAGGCCGATCAAGGCTTAACTGGCGAAGTGACCAAGGCCCAGCGCAGGACCGAGGAAGACCTCCCTCCAAGGCCGAGATGGATCTCCCTTGATGACGAGGAGGCCTTCTCGGCAATCAAACAGCATGACGCGTTTCTCCATATATGCCACCTCTTCCCAGGCTCATCGTAGGCCGAGATGGACACGAATGACGAGGAGAGGTCATCTCGGCTATCGTGCAGAGTTGCAGTTTATTCAGTCCTATTCAAATAAGGACATTGGTCAATTATAATCCTCCTAAGATTGTAACCGCCTCCTATACCAATTCAGATCCAACAAGGACTCCTCAACAGATATAATCTTCTTAGGATTCATATCTTATCTCTTAGCAATCCAATTCAACATGGATTCCACATTATTCTACCTATAAATACAAGCTATAATTCACATATTTTGGTAAATTATCTCTTTGACTCTAAACTCTGTCAAATTGATTTCTCTCTCTATAAAAAAATGCTTACTCTCACGCCGGAGGGCCTTCGCCGGAGAAGCCTCGGCTTAGTTTACGTGTTTGTTCTTCTATTTTAGGCTATTCAATCGCCAGAGTACAACCGAGCACTGAATTTGGGCTGATTCGATCTTTTTGGCAGCATCAAATTTATTTTCCCACTCTTTTAATATAGTTAAAAATAAAAAAATGGTTTGCATTATTTATAACATTAAAAAGTATAAAATAAATATTAGAATAAATTAATTAAAACTTTTTATTAAATAATTAAAACCAAAGAAAGGAAAAGAAAGAATGAAATAGAAAGGGAGGAAAAAAAGAAAAGCATAATCAAATCCATACCCCAGATACCCCCTCCCACCTTCCATTCCCACTGCCCCATCCCCGTCCCCTCCATTTCTACAATTCCTACTCACCTTTCAAGGCTAAATGACATTTTAGCCCTTTAGTTTAGAGTCAAATGTCACAAATATCCGTCATGTAACATGCATATGACCATATTCTCATTAAATTTCTAACGTAATTTAGGATCCAGATGTAAAGTGGGATTATTCAAACATTAATTATGACATTGGAACAAATTTTGCACGAAGGTACAGTATGATTTGGGTATATACTTTAGGGGTGTAAACGTAATTTGGCATTTTTGGTGCAAAAGGTCACAAAATGTCTTACCGAGTTAAATGCTTAAAAGATCCCTAACACATTATTTTTTCCTATTTGTCCTTCAAAGATTTTTTGTTTTCATTTTATAGCCATTGGATTTTTTCCCCCTTAAAAATGTCATAACCAACACCTCCATCCCACCACCACTATCATAACCAGTACCACCATCAAAACTAACACTGCCATCCCCCGCCATTGTCATAACTACAGACACCACCAAAACCATCAGAAAATAACAAAAAAGCTAATAAAATTCATGAGAAAACTAACAAAAGAAGTCTGAAATTAAAATGTGCAAACCCGAGTTTCTTGAATTCTGGTTATCATATTTAAATATGCAAAACTAGAAATTAAAATCTGCAATATCAGAATCCTTGAGAGGAAATTCACTCGCTGGAATTAAAACAACATGCCTTAGACGACCAAATTAAAATTCCTAGATGTCTAATTTAAACGATATTTTTCGAATTCAAATTTTGAGTTTTCTACAAAGAGTTATGCTCATTTTACTTCAAGATGTCTAACCAACTAAAAATTACAGTTTTAACTCATATGGTGATATTCATTTAATGGATGTTTTTCGGCTGAGTTCTATCCCCCAGCCCTCTCGGATCTTTAGATTGGTTGTGTGGAATTCTCCTGATGACGGTTGGATTAAAGTTAATACTGATGGGGTTTCTCGTGGTAACCCGGGTATTGCTGCTGGTGGGGGTATAATTTGGAATCCCCTTGGTGATTTCATTTATGGTTTTGCTAATTTCTATGGTGTTCAGTCTAATATGATGGCTGAGGCTCTTGCTGCGAGGGATGGTCTCATTAATGCTCATAATCTTGGTTTTCTGAACAAGGAATATCATATTCCGTGGGCTATTTGGTATGTTGTTTCACACATTTTTCGTTTGATGGATCAGATGGAGGTTCGGGTTACGCATCATTTGAGAGAGGGTATTGTGTTGTTGATGGTTTAGCCAACATGGCTGCTGATGTTGGGACGGATACCTCTCTGTTACAGTTTCATGATCTTCCTCATCATTGCAAAGGTTTCTTTGCTCTTGATAAGGCAAAGACTCCTTATTTTAGGCTTGGTTAGTTGGTTATGGCTAGATTCCTTTTTGTTTTATTTTCTATGTATTCTAGCTTCCCCTCCCTTGATTGTAGAGGACCTTACGTCTTGTGTAAGGACTCCCCCCTTAGGTTTCTTTATTGGTAGTTGAGGTTGTCATGTCCCCCACCACGTTTGTACTTTCTTTTCTTTATTAATAAAATCTAGGGAGGTACCCCCCTCTTTTCGCCAAAAAAAAAAAGTATTGTAAGTGTGAATAGTTCCACACGTGTTTACCAAGAATGATTTCTAATGGAAGAGTCACGATTGGCATTTGCCAAATTTCAATTGAAAGGTCAGTTCAAATTAGGGAATCTTGATGCTCGTCATATGCTCATTCAATTATCGTCAGAAGCAGACTACCAACGTTTGTGGATGAAGGAAGTATGGTATGTTTCTCGTTTTCCGATGAGAACTCTTGCTTGGTCGCCGGCTTGGAAGGCGGATTTCGAGTCCCCAATTGCCGCTGTTTGGGTAAGTCTGCCAGGTTTACCCATTCACTTGTTCAACAAAACTTGTCTGTTTGCCATTGCAAAACTTATTGGCTCCCCTTTATCAATTGATAAAGCTACAACAGATTTATCTAGGCCAAGCCTTGCTAAGGTTCTTATTCAAATTGATGTCTCAAGGAAACTGCCTCATGAAGTTTTTGTTGATTATGGGGATTTCCTGCCTAGTTTTTACCAAAAAGTGGAGTATAATAATTTGCCAAAATATTGTAAACATTGCTCCTTACTTGGGCATGATTTTTCTCTTGCAAGAGGGCAAAGCGAGTCAGCGACGGGCCGGCACTCTTGCTAAAAAGCAGTGGAAATGTGGCGTTTGAGCAAGCAAAACTGATGAAAAAATGGCATTTGAAACTATTAGCAAGGAGCAGTCCAAAAATGATGATACGAGGGCGTTTGAGGAAGCGGACGATGGAAAAATGGCGTGCGGCGGTGGAAAATGGGGAAACATCGGCCAAAATCGATACAAACGTGGTTGATGGCATGAATAAGGCTGAAAATTGGGCGGATAGACCCGAAGATGCTAGTATTGAGAATGAGATAGGTAAAGAAAATGTCCCTCCAAAACTTGATAAAGCGAGTCTTCCCAACGGCGCCAAAAGAGGTATAGCTCTTCCTAAGAGTGTAAATAATGCCTTAAAAGCTGTTTTTGTTGATGTGGCGGATCAAGTAAACTCTAATGTTCATGTGGATGTTGAAACCTCGTGTATGGGCGATAACAAGGATTCTCCTTTGGGTATTGTTGATGTCGTGGTTCAATCTAACCAAAGCGGTGACCCTCATATGGCGCAAGTTAGTGATCTTGTTGCTTGTGTGGTGGAAATAATGTTAAGGGCGATGATTTTGTTAATATAGCTCCGACAAATGATATGGAGGCTATAATGCGCAACATAGCTCGTTATAGGGAAACTCATCCCCCTTCGGTTCTTAGCACTCCGGAGGTGGTGGTGGCCCGATTCTCAAAAAAGTGGTATTAATTCTTTAAACTTATCCCCAAGGGCTCCTAATTCGTACGTTACAGACATGGCGGGATCTACCCCTTTTGCTACTTCAAGTAAGCTCAATCCTAATGCAGATGGTTTTACATTGGTTAACTCCAGAAAATGGAGAGGCCGGTCTGGTTCACCTCCGAATAATTTTTAATGGATTTTTTGATCTTCTTGTGGGTGTTTGCGGCTCTTGTTGTTTTGAGGGTTTTTCGTTTTTGTTCCCCTCCCCCTCCTATTGTAGTGGGGCGGTCCAAATGGACTTGCACCCCTCCCCTTAGCTTTCTTATTTTTATTGTTGGCTTTAAGCCTCATATTTGTATTTTTTCCCTTTCCGGTGGTTTTGGTTTATATGTCCCCCACCGTGTTTTGTAATTTTCTTCTTTATTAATAAAATTTAGGGAGCTACGTCTCCTTTCGATTAAAAAAAAATAAAAAATTATTAAGATTTGTATCTTTCTTATTTTTAGAACATATTTGTAGTATCTTATTTAATTTATTTAGTTTTTATTATTTATAAATTAACCTATTAATTAGTTTCCTTGTTCAAACAAAGAATCCAAGTCAATGAAGGAAGTATTTGTGATCTTCATGTAGATTTACATAGGCTTTATTTAGCAAAGTGTGAATACTCCAACATATACATGGATTTGGAAGGAAGATCTCTACATGGTTTAGAACTTCTTTTTATTTAAAGGAATACAAGATATTGAAGGATTGAATTGATTGACAATGGTTCAAATAAAGGTAGAAGTATAAATATAGAGGATCTTGTCAAGCAAATCACTCCCTACAACCTAGGACTTTCACTCCTATATAAGAAGACTATACGGTTCATTCATTCACACGATTTTAAATAGTACATTCCAATGATTCCAAGAAGAGAGATCAGCCTTTTTGAGTGCTTTTGTGAGAGTTATTTTGTTACACAAAGTTCTCCTTTAACTTGTGTTTTTAGTGTTTAGTTATTTTGTTCATCTCTTTTTCTTTATTGTAATTGAATCTTAAAAGTTTTATTAAGAGAAGTTTTTATTGTCTACAGCAAAATTGTTGTATGATGGGTTAAAACTCCCACTTGTAATAAAATACCTCTCGCAAGTGTACGAGTGTCGTTGTGAAAGCGTACACAAGTAGGGGTCGTGTCCACGGAGAATTGTTGGGTGATTAAGTCGATTTAAATTGCATACAAAGGTAACCTAAGGGGGGGTTTGGTTTTGGATATAACAACAACTACAATGATCAAGAATTAAAATTAAATCTAGGAATAACAAGTAAACAAGAGAGCAAATTCAAATAGAGATTGAAACAATAATAAGAGAGGATTCCATGGATTGGACTCAACACACCACTAATCTATGCCAATTTTGATAAAAATCTTGATTCCAATCTAGAAGTTCATTCACTTGGGTAAAGATTGGGACGGTGAGACGGCCGGATTGCAATCTTACTTTTTCCAACCAATTTTACTTCACAAATCAAGTTGATAAAATTAATTTAGAAAAGCATTACACTTTAAGGAATGTATGAACAAAACCCACTTTGATTCCAATCAAGTTATCACAATGAGTTTCTCATCAAAGCATTGGTCAAAATAGAAAAATCCCCAAATCAATGGAAGAAATTAAAACCCAAATGATTAAAAAGGTGATTTAAGACTAAATCATAAATACAACTCTTCAAACCCTAAGTTAGGAAGATGCAAAGATGAGCTAGAATGAAATCAAATGGGTAGAAAAATTATGGCATAGATTAAATGGTTGTGCTTACATCCAACCCATGAAATTAGAGAATTAGCTACACATATTATGCATTAAACAAACAAAACTAATTAATAAAAACATAAAACAACTTATCTTGATAGAAGAAATCACAAACCCTAACTTTCTCTCTCTAAGCCTCCTTTCTTCTTCCCAAAATAAAGATAACCCTAAAAAAAATATAACATCTTTCTATTTATACCAAGGGGGGCTAGGGCTTGGGTTTGAGTTCAATTGGGCAATAAACAATTTAGGCCCAAATGCAAATAAAATAGAAAATAGAAAATAGAAAACATCAGCCAAAATGGGGAAGGTCGTGGCTGAAGGGCGGCCGCCAATGGCTAAGGGCGTCCGCCGTTGGACTGGGGCGTGCAGCTTGGGGCGGCCTGGGTGTGGCCGGGCGTGGCCGGGCGTGGCCTGGGCGTGGCCCCTTCTTCATGGGCGCTCGCCGTAATGGCCTTGGGCGGTCGCCGTAGGGCTTCGGCCAGACAAGGGCGTTCATGGCTGGTGCTTGGGCGGCTGCCGTTGGCTTGAACTGGAGCTGACCAAATTCATCTCCTTCTTTTCTTTTTTTTATTTTAATTCCTCCGCCTCGCTCCGTCTCGAATTTCATCTTTTCTTCAAATAAAATAGCCAAAACTCACCCATTTCCCTGTCTAACACAAACACTAACAGACACAAATTAAAAGCACTTTTTACTCAGGTTCTCACAATAAATAGAATTTTAGGGACATAATTTGGATGTATAAAATACATCCATCAAATACCCCCAAACCTATTTTTTGCTCGACCCCGAGTAAAATAAAACACCACAAAGCTACACAATAACTACTAGAAAGCAAACAACAATAAAAAGATTAACCCAAAGTTTTTGTGTTGTCCAAAATGCCATAGGTTTGCCACGAAGACCAAAGATAGGGTGATAGTCATGAAAAAGAACTTCCAAACACATTGAAGCACTCAACCTTTAATTTTCATCTAAGCCGGGAATGTGGAAGTGATATTGTGGCTCATTGTTACCAACCTAAATTACTTTATAGATTCGTTTTGTCATGTCCTAACTCAAAAGAGGATGATGATGCACTAACGCATACGAAAGGTGTCCATAGGCACTCTTACACAATTGGTAACCCGGTTAACTCATATTGGGGACACGGCTTAGGAAGTTCACTACATTACATCATTGCCTCAATACAAAACTCTTCCTTGGTCACTATACAAATACTCAAAGATAGGGGAACAAGTTGAACAACTAAACATATTATTTGTGTCACGTAGGTACAAGAATGTTTAATCATTCTCGGAGCAGGAATCAGTACCAAGGAAATATTACTAATTTTTTTTTTTATCCTTGCCATTCCTTTTCTCTTCTCAACATGACACATATTCTCTTTTTTTTTTTTAACATACATGACTTGATACTTGCCCCCTTTACAATACAATACGAGATTTCCTAAGTTGACCAACTCAAGCCATGCCCCAATATTTATTAACCTAATGATATTAACAATTGTGCAATTATGTTCTAGCAACCCCGAAAATGACAAAATGATCCTATAAAAGTACTTAGGTCAAATGACAATGATCTGGGAGAAATGAAAGTGGAGTTGTGATGGTGCAACTAAAGTTTAAATGATTCAATGTGCTTTCAATTCCCATCATGACAACACACACACAAAAATGGCAACACAAAATACATCTCTCAATCATCATAGACTTCAATGGCAACCACCAATTTAGCGAAATGGACAACAATTTTTATTTTTATTTTTTTTAAATAAATAACACTACTTTAAACTACACTAGCATAATGATATCATGGTGATAGCAGATAAAGAGCAAAACCAATCAAATAAGCACCCACACCCCCAAACCTAAATTATGCATTGACCCCAATGCACGTAAACATGGAAAGTAAAAAGGGGGTGTACCTCGATCAATCACTAGGGCGGGGGATACGGAGGAGCTTTTTGGCTAAAGTATTGTTGAAGGAGACTCTCTTGGCGGGCCCAATGAGCTTGGGCATCCGCAGATTGTTGTGCCCTCCAAGCTTGGGCCTCCTCAAACTCGGCCATTTGTCTTTGATTCATCCCTCTAACTTCCACCCTCAATTCCCCGAACTCCCCCCTCAAATGAGATAATTGAGAGCTCATCTCCGCTCTCCAAGACTCTTCTCTCTCCCTATCGGGACCCTCATCTCCAAACTCGCTTTCCTCCTACTCACTCTCTTCCTCTTCCTCGACCACTTCCTTTCTTTTAGAGGACCCCTCCCCGCTCTGTTTTGGGTGGCTCTTCTCTACAAAAGTTTTCACATTGATTATTCTCGGACATTTCAAATCCTTATTCACTCCCCCTCCGGTCATATTCACTTTCCCTTTAGCACACAAAGCGGTGATCAACAGGGGAAAGTTGAAGTTGGACTGGCTTAAATTACCCGCCGTTCGCTTAATTTCATCATGAATGACCCGGCCGGTATCAACATATTCCTCCTGCCATAAAAAATGCAAAAGCAATGCACGCTTCCAGTTCACTTCATGATCATGCCCACTCGGCAAGATCCTTTCACAAATAAAGCGGTGCAAGAACTTCAAAGACCTGTGCAGATCACACGACTTTGCCACTTTCCCCTTTGCCACCACTTTTGGGTCAAGAGTTCCAAAAGTGGGAACAATCAAATCCTTCATAGTCGATTTCCAATTATTTATGTTGACCTTTTTTTTTTTTTTTGGCGAAAGGAGACGGTACTTCCTAGATTTTATTAATTAAAAAGAAAATTACAAAGCAAGGTGGGGGACATGACAACCTCAACCACCATAAAACAAACCTAAGGGGGGAGTCCTTACACAAGACGTAAGGTCCTCTACAATAAAGGGAGGGAAGACTAGAGTACATAGAAAATAAATAAAAAAGGAATCTAGCCATAACAACTAATAGAGTCTAAAGTAAGGGGTCCTATCCTTATCCCAGGCAAAGAAACCTTTGCAACGGCGAGGAAGGTCATTGAAATGAAGAAACTCGAGATTTTGTTTATCATCAGCCGCCTTGTTAGCCAAATCATCAACAACGCCATTTCCTTCACGAAGAATATGAGTAACCCGAACATTCATAAGAGACATAAGACGATGAATATGGGCTATTATATACCATATCGACCAAGCCAAATATGATGAAACCCTCTATGAAAAGCTCTTTGAAGAGCATCCCGAGCAGCCAATGCTTCAGCCATCATATTAGATTCAACTCCATAGAAGGAGGCAAAAGCATAAATAAAATCTCCGTTAGAGTCACGAATATGGGGGACGACATTCATAAGAGACATAAGACGATGAATATGGGCTATTATATACCATATTGACCGTTTTCAACGCTTTAGTGAATTGACATTCCCTAGTTGGAGTGTCACTTTCCATTTTGAAAAACTTGTTGATCGTCTCCACAGAATAATCAACATTTTTGTTCCGGACTCGGGATTTCTGATCGTCCCCCAACAGTATTAACTCAGCTGCATTTGCGTAGAATTCTCTCACCAAAATAGTAGATCCGGCATTGAAAAGCTTGGCTCCGAGATGTTGCCATTTGTACATCGCCACAATGTCGTCTAGGTCCATTCCGGTAAAATCAAAGCCCGGCTCAACATTCATTTTGACAGTCTCCCAAGACCCGAAATGATCCTCGGCCATAGCTCCCACAAATTTAGATTTATCCCTAGGTGGAAGACCCGGGGGAATGTCTTTTCTAACTTTTTGCGATTTACTCATGTTGTCTACCAAGTCCCAGCAAATAAAGTGCAAAGAGAGGGAGAAATTCGAGTCTTACAAAGATTCGCCGGAAAAAATTGCCGGAATTTGGCCGGAAAAGTCGCCGGAGTGGAAGGAGGTGACCGGAATAATGGAGTTCTTCAACAACCCTAACTTAAAAAAAATTCAAATTCCTCTTCACATCACCCACACTAATCATGAAATGGGTCTTAAAAGCTCAAGGATAGAGGCGGATTTGGGTGGAGAGGTAATTTTTGAGGTTTTAAAATGGTGATTTGGGATGGAGATGTGGTGATTTTAGAGAGATGGTGAGGTGGGTTATGGTTTTTTTAGTGAGAGAGAGAGAGAGAGCTGACGAGTGAGGGAAGGAAGGAGAGAGAGAGAACAATTTCTTCAAAATTTGGTCTTGTTGACCGGTCAGGAAGAGAAGGGCGACCGCCCATGGAGAAAAGGCGACCGCCGTATGGTCTCGGCAATGGGTATGGCGCTGGGCAATGGCTAAGGGCGTTCGCCCATTGGGGCTTAAGTAGGGGAAGGGCGTTCGCCCATGGAGGAATGGCAGGCGCCGTAAGCTCTCGGCCTACCTAAGGGCGCTGGGCAATGGCTAAGGGCGTTCGCCCATTCATTTTTTTTTCAGCTGACTTAGAATTTCTGCACATCACCAAACAAAACACCAAAGCATAATACCTATTGATGCAAAATAAAAAAAAATGACATAAAATTAAAATGTTTTTCGAGGGTGACACTATAAACACTCCCCTATAAACCCACAAACTCAGGGAGATCCTTTCGGATGACTCAATAATTCAACAATTTAAAACAAAACTAACTACTCTAAATAACTCTACTTTGGTAAAATAAGTTGACCGCACCAAAGGTTGCCTACGTCCCCAAAACAATGAGCGGACTACTCATTGAAATAGGCTCAGGTCACCGTAGTTCAAACATTTCCCCTCAATAAATGAGAGGAAGACACAATTTGACTCGATTTTTTTTATTATTTATTTATATTTTTCTAGAAATAAATACCACCACCCCCAAACCTAAATCATGCTATGTCCTCATGGCAACGTAAGGCGAGAGAAACACGATTTTAGTTGAGAGTGACAATACGACTCTAAAGTAAAAACATAAAGCAAATAAATGGTACCTCGTTGGGTTGGCTCCCAACTAGCGCTTTGTTTAACGACGTTAGCTCGACCCAAGGCATTTGCAAACTATTAGTGAATGCCCTCCGGCTCCACAAGCTCAATGACCTCTACATCTTCATTCATGAAAACTCCTTCATAGTATGGCTTCACCCGATGCCCATTGACTTTGAACACATTTCCAGTCCCCAAATTCTTGAGCTCAACCGCTCCATGGGGAAAAATCTTCACAAGTTCGAAGGGCCCCGTCCATTTGGACTTCAACTTTCCTGGAAACAATCTTAAACGGGAGTTGAAGAGAAGAACCTTCATGCCCAGATTCAACTCCTTAGACCTCAAGAGCTTGTCATGGTAACGCTTAGTTCTTTCTTTGTAAAGCTTGGCACTCCCATAACTTTCTTGTCTCAACTCTTCAAGTTCATTCAAATTGAGCATCCTCTTTTCTCCCGCCATGTCAAGGTCCATGTTCAACTCCTTAACGGTCTAATAAGCTTTGTGCTCCATTTCCACCGGCAAATGACACTCTTTCCCATAAACAAGTCGAAATGGGCTCATGCCAATTGGTGTTTTGTAGGCCGTACGGTACGCCCAAAGAGCATCATGAAGTTTTAAAGCCCAATCCTTCCTATTCGGGCGAACCGTCTTCTCAAGGACCGCCTTGATTTGGCGATTGCTCACTTCAACTTGACCGGAGGTTTGAGGATGGTATGCGGTTGCAAGCTTGTGAATGACTCCATACTTCTTCAAGGTGCCATTGAAATGGCGGTTGGTGAAATGAGTGCCTTGGTCACTTATGATTGCCCTTGGAACTCCATACCTACTAAAGATATTATCACAAACAAACTTGGAGACAATGTTAGCATCATTGGTCCGGGTGGCAATGGCCTCCACCCATTTGGACACATAATCTACGACAACCAAAATATAAAGATAACCATGGGAAGGGGGGAAGAGGCCCATAAAATCTATGACCCATACATCAAAAATATCAACAACAAGATTATATTGCAAAGGCATTTCATCTCTCTTCCCAATTCCTCCACTTCTTTGACACTTATCACACTTTTTGGTAAATTCGTTTGCATCCCGGAATATGGTAGGCCAATAAAGTCCAGCTTGAAAGATCTTTCTAGCGGTCTTTGGACCACTAAAATGTCCACCACATTGAAGTTCATGGCAAAAATTCAAGACACTTTCTTGCTCATATTCCGGAACACACCTCCTCAAGAGTTTGTCGGGGCAAACCTTCCACAAGTAGGGATCATCCCACAAATAATTCTTCACATCCGACTTAAATTTCCTTTTTTGATCATTGGTGAAATGTGAGGGAATCATGTGGGAAACTAGGTAGTTAACTAAGTCCGCATACCAAGGTTCTTGAGTGTGCAATGCAAAGAGTTGCTCATCCGGAAAATTCTCATTAATCGGGATTGCATCTTCATTAGTGTCTTGGTAGGCTAAGTTCACTAACCTAGACAAATGGTCCGCTACTACATTTTCGGTTCCCTTTTTATCTCTTATATCTATGTCAAATTCTTGGAGCAAAAGCATCCACCGCAAAAGTCTAGGCTTAGCATCTTTCTTGTTCAACAAAAATCTCAAGGCGGCATGATCCGAATAGACAATCACCTTTGATCCAAGCAAGTATGAACGAAATTTTTCCAAAGCAAACACTACCACCAAAAATTCCTTTTCGGTAGTAGTGTAGTTTAATTGAGCATCATTCAAAGTTCTACTTGCATAATGAATCACATAAGGTAATTTGTTTATTCGTTGTCCCAAAACCGCTCTAATGGCAAAATCCGAGGCATCACACATAATTTCAAAAGCATAAGACCAATTAGGACCAGAAAGTATAGGAGCACAAGTCAACTTCTCTTTAAGCAAATTAAAAGCATGCACACAATCTTCATCAAAAAGAAATTCGGTGTCCTTAGCAAGTAGGTTACATAACGGCTTGCAAATTTTTGAAAAATCTTTAATAAAACGCCGATAGAAACCCGCATGGCCTAAAAAACTCTGAATTCCTCTCACATTGGTGGGATGGGGAAGTTTAGCAATCACATCAATCTTTGCCCTATCTACTTATATCCCATTCTTTGACACAATGTGCCCCAAAACAATCCCATGCCTAACAAGAAAATGACATTTTTCCCAACTCAAGGTTAAGTTGGTTTCACAACACCTCTTCAACACGGAAGTCAAGTTTCCTAGGCATCCTTCAAAGCTATCACCATAAACGGAGAAATCATCCATGAATACCTCTACACTCCTCTCAATCGTGTCCGAGAATATGGAGGTCATACACCTTTGAAAGGTCGCCGATGCATTGCAAAGGCCAAATGGCATCCTCCTATAGGCAAATGTTCCAAAAGGACATGTGAAAGTGGTTTTAGATTGGTCCTCGGGAGCAATTGGAATTTGATTGTAGCCCGAGAAACCATCCAAGAAGCAATAATATTCATGTCCCGCCAACCTTTCCAAGATTTGGTCCATAAGAGGTAAGGGAAAGTGGTCCTTTTTTGTTGCGGCATTCAACTTTCGCAAGTCTATGCACATTCTCAGACCCGTCACTTCCCTCATTGGCACATCTTCACCACTCTCATTTTGGACAACCGTGATACCCGACCTCTTTGGTACAACTTGTACCGGGCTCACACATTCACTATCGGAGATAGGAAAAATGATTCCGGCATCTAGTAATTTAAGAACCTCTTTCCTCACAGCTTCCTCCATGTGTGGATTCAACCTTCTTTGTCTTTCTCTAGTCGGTATGGCACCGTCTATGAGATGAATTTTATGCATACACATGGTGGGACTAATTCCCTTTATGTCCTTTAAGGTCCAACCTATCCTTGAGCATATTAATCAATTGCATCTCTTGGTCAAAGGTTAGATTGGAAGCAATGATGACCGGCAAGGTCTCACATTCTCCCAAGAACACATACTTCAAATTACCCGGGAGGGGTTTCATTTCAAGAACTGGGGGAGTCACAATCGATGGCGCCATCCTCTCATTGAAGTGGACTAGGGGGTGATATGGGCCGTCACAAGGATTTTCATCAACCTTTTCTATGGCCATCAAGTGGGAACCCACATTATCCCTAGACTTCTCACCGCTCATCAACAACCTATCAAGTTCCTCACAAGACTTATCACGCCATGAAAACTCCTCTACACACTCATCAATGACATCAATAAAGTTACAAGAATTTTCATCATCGCAAGTGCCTCTCAAGGCTTCTAGAACCGAGATTTCAATTCTCTCGTTAGCCACAGTCATTGACAAGGTTCCATTCCCCACATTTATGATTGTGTTGGTGGTGGCCATGAAAGGACGCACAAGCAAGATAGGCGTGCCCCGGCCAATACCTTCACATTTTGGCATTTCAAGAACAACAAAGTCCACGGGGACTATGAGTGAGTTCACTTGAACTAAAACATCCTCCACAATGCCCAAAGGTCTCTTGATAGAGCGATCGGCAAGTTGGAGAGCCATTGTGGTGGGTTTTAGTTCGGGCAAACCCATCTCCACATACATGTAATGAGGTAACAAGTTGATGCTAGCACCAAGGTCTAACATAGCCTTCACCTCTTTGGAGATAACAAAGCTCCCGGGGTCCTTAAGTTTGGGTGGAAGGTTATGCCGTACCACGGCACTAGCATTTTCTCCCATTAACACTTTCTCATCTTTCCCATACTTGTGTTTCCAAAAGTTGATTTCTTTGAAAAATTTGGCATAAGCCGGCACATTTTTGATGACACTCAACAAAGGGAGATTGATGTTTACTTTGGAAAACATTTCCATCAATTCCGACATTTGTTGGCTCATCTTGTGTTGAAGAAATCGTCCGGGAAATGGCATGGGAGGCACATATGGCTTGGGAGCAATTGGAGAATCATTTTTGGAATTGTCTCCCAAATCATTTGTGCTCTTTTCCACATTTTCTACATTAACCTCTTCAACAAGAGGTGGGGGGAGGGGAAGATGGAGAAGAAAGTACCTCCTCACCTACTTGTTTTCCACTTCGAAGGGTAATGATAGCCTTGGCTTGGTGGCCTTGGCTAGGGAAGGTACCGGGCTTGTGTGCTTGAAGAGCTTCCGCAATTTGGCCCATTTGGATTTCCAACTTTTTGAGAGCCGCCTCACTATTCTTTGTTGCTTGTTGGCTATCAACTCTCAATTGTTGGTTTTCGGCCCTTATTTGTTGATTCTCGGCCTTCAACTCATCCATAGCAACTTCCCATGGGGCTTTCCTTTGCTCATATTGTCCGGGTGGAGGTTGAGGATGGAGAGGCTTATGTTTTTGTTGATTTTGATTACCTCCCCATGAAAAGTTGGGGTGATTTCTCCACCCCGGATTATATGAGTTTCCAAATTGGTTGTTTTGAGGAGGCCTATAGCCTTGACCTTGGTAACCTTGCCCATAAGTGTTTTGCCCATATCCTTGCATGGCGTTTACCTGTTCATTACCAAAACTCGGACCACTTTGACAATCATTAGTAGCATGAGAATTGGAGCCACAAAAAGTACAAAAATCATTCTCCACATTAGCATTGGAAGAAGGACCACTCATAGACAATTTATCAAGTTTTTGATTAATTAAGGCCATTTGCCTTGCCATGTGATGTATATCTCCTAAGTATGGCAGCGGATAAGGGATAACTTTTATGGATTGTGTTTTTGGTAAAAGGAAAATGATGAACAAGACGAAAAGATAGATAAGATCACCAACCAATTCTATAAAGACAAAGTCACCAAGAATGGCATAAAGATCCTTTTGGCAGTCACCCTCCCAAGATGGGATTAAAGACAAACCGAGTTTTCAGAGAACAACAAATGTTTCTCAATTATTGAATTCAAACATAACATGTCCCCAATTATTACATACTTAGCCCTTATATAGGCTGGACAAAAGACTCAAAATAAATGAGTACATGTTTATCTAAACTTAATCTGAACCAACATGAACTTGGCCAAAATTCACATTCCATGGATGTGACTGTTCAGATTTCTAACACATGGCTGACTTCAAATGGGCATAACTCCTTGAATACTCCGAATTAGGATGACTTTCAGCACTTGTTGGAAAGATAAGAAATAGATCTCTCAGCTCCTTTTTGAATCACTTAAAAATATTAAGTATGGCAGCAGTTATGGCCCAACGAATCTGCAACATCAATTCTGTCCGAAAATTGGCTGCTCCAAATGGCCCAAAAATATAATTTCCCCATCTTGAAAGGTTTCTAAGGCCTTGTCAACCATAATGTTTATCTCTCCCATATCATCCTCCCCTTCTTCAGAAAGAATTGGCCTCAATTCTGCAAGTGTATCATCATCAACATATGGTGACAAATCTCCCACATTAAAAGTTGCACTAACAGAATAGTCACCGGGAAGATCAATCTTATAGGCACTCTCACCAACTCGTTCAATAACTCGAAATGGACCATCAGCCCGAGGCATCAACTTGTTCTTCCTTTTGTTGGGAAAACGCTCCTTTCGTAAGTGAAGCCAAACCAAATCTCCAACCTGAAATTCTGGTTGCTTGCGGTGCTTGTTAGCTCTCCTTTTGTATTGCTCATTTACCTTCATGATTCTTGCCCTTACTTGTTCATGTAGCTTCTTCATAGCTGCAACTCTTTCCTTGGCATCTTGCAGCACCATTTCAGCCTTCTTGATGGGAATCAAGTCAAGAGGAAGACAAGGATTCACACCATATACTACCTCAAATGGTTGAGTAAAATCTGGTAGTGCTAGGACGGGGGTCTCACAAAGCTTCCTCTTTATCAATTCAAAAGATTTTTGAGCAGAAGAAGTCCATCCAAACTTCCCTTTCTTCAAACACTCGGTCATAGGGCTGGTTAGAGTACTAAAATCCTGAATAAACCTTCTGTAAAAAGACGCTAAGCCATGAAAAGATCTCACCTCCGTGATTGTAGTTGGTGTAGGCCAAGACTTTATTGCTGCAATCTTTGATTGATCAACCAAAATACCATCCTTAGTAACCACATAGCCCAAGAAAGTAACACTAGGCTGCATAAACGAACATTTCTCCATCTTGCCATAGAGCTTATTAGCTCTCAAAACTTGAAACAATTGCTCAAGGTGCTGCAAATGTAAATCCAAACTTTTGCTGTAAACAAGAATATCATCCAAGTAAACAACAATAAACTTACCCAAGAATGGCCTCAACACTTCATTCATCAACCTCATGAAAGTGCTTGGGGCATTTGTGAGCCCAAAAGGCATAACAGTCCATTCATAAAGTCCATGCTTTGTCTTGAATGCGGTCTTCCACTCATCTCCTTCGCGCATGCGAATTTGATGATAGCCACTTCTCAAATCGATCTTCGAAAAACAACGAGAACCATGGAGCTCATCAAACATGTCATCCAACCTTGGCATAGGAAAACGGTATTTGATAGTGATGTTATTGATTGCTCTACTATCAACACACAAACGCCAAGTACCATCTTGCTTAGGAACCAACAAAGCTGGACAAAGACAAGGACTCATACTCTCCCGCACATAACCTTTCTCTATCAACTCTTCAATCTGCCTTTGAAGCTCCTTTGTCTCCTCCGGATTACATCTATAGGCTGGTTTGTTGGGTAATGGAGCTCCGGGAATCAAGTCAATCTGGTGTTCAATCCCTCTCAATGGCGGCAATCCAAAAGGCAATTCTTTCGGGAAAACATCACAATACTTATCAAGCAAGGATTTCAAAAGGGGGTCAATTGCGCCCTCCCCTTCTTTACCCTCAATCCTTTCTACAAATAAAACATACACCACTCCTCCACCTTCTAACTCCCTTTCAACCTCTCTCTCACTTGCAAACAGATTTTGTTTTTGTGGTGGGGGTTTAGTTGGAGAAGCTTTTGATGGGGGCAAAGGTAATAAGGTATACTTCTTTCGATTCACCTCAACCACATACTCATTCTTTCTCCCATGATGTACCACGCTCCTATCAAATTGCCATGGTCGTCCCAACAGAATATGGCAAACATCCATAGGTACCACATCACAAAGTACCTCATCTTTATAATTTCCCATGGAAAAAGAAACTAGGGCCTGTTTGGTTACCTTTACTTCACTTCCATTCTTTGAGCCAATGCAACTTGTAAGGTTGGGGATGAATGCAATGGTAGTTGCAATTTCTCCACAAGCGTAGTAGAAGCAACATTAGTGCAACTCCCTCCATCTATGACCAGATTGCAAACCTTCCCTTGAACAAGGCACCTTGCATGAAAAATCTGCTCTCTTTGTTCTTCCTCAAGCGGTGAAGGTTGGGAGTGCAAAGTTCTCCGTAGCACCAAGGTCTCACCTTTTAGGTTTTCTGTATTAACCGACTCATGCTCCTCTTTGTTCTCTTCTTCCCCCTCAGCTTGTAACGTAGCCTCAATCTCCTCGATCTCATGTAATGCCAAAATCCGACTATTTGGACAATCTGATTGGTAATGACCATACCCCTTACACTTGAAACATTTCACCTTGTCCATGTTCTTTATAGTGTTCTTCACTTCAGCCTTTGAAGAAGTTGTTGGCTTTGTCTCCGTTGTAACCTTTTGAGCTGCAGACGAACTACTCGAACCACCTTTTGATGCAGAATAATCCTTTGACCACAGAGGTTTCTTGGCTGCCTTCTTCCCCCTTAATTGCTTCTCACACTTAATAGCCACCTTACATAACTCATCAAGTGTTACAAGGCTGCAATTCCACCATAGTTGCTATTTATTTAGGCCACCAAGAAAACGTGCCATGCTTTGTTCTGTAGGCTCTTGCACATCACACAAAATACACAATTTATCATACTCCATGATGTAAGCTTGCAGCGATAAATCACCACCTTCAGATTATTAAGTTTGGAAAAATTGTCTTGCAAATAAGAGCTCGGAAGGAATCTTCTATTAAGGTACTTCTTAAACTTCTCCCAAGAGGAAATTCTGATCTTACCTTCACGCCTTCGCTGATTCTTCAAATTCTCATACCACAATGAAGCATATTTAGTAAGCTTCAAGGTAGCAATCTTGAATTTCTTGCGATCATCGTACTCCTTGTACTCAAATACACGTTCAGCACTTCTAATCCATTCCAAGTACTTTTCCGGATCTGTACCACCTTCAAATTACTGGAATATCAAGCTTAAGCCCACGATCATCATTGTTGTTGCGCCTATATTGCCTCCTAGGATGTGCCTCACGCTCTTCTTCAGAAGATGAACCATCATTCCCAAGGTTCTGATTTTGAATTGGGGGATTTTGTTCAAAGAGATTAAGAACACGCTGCAATTGTTCTTGCAAATCTTGAATTTGCCTATCACGACGCATGTTTTGTGCTTGCTCAAAAGTCATGCCGAATGGAATTTCTCCTGTAGTTGTATCGTCTCCAGCCATGATCGTTCACAAGATTAGAACTCGTGAAACCTGGCTCACGATACCACCCGATGTATATCTCCTAAGTATGGCGCGCGGATAAAGGATAACTTTTATGGATTGTGTTTTTGGTAAAAGGAAAATGATGAACAAGACGAAAAGATAGATAAGATCACCAACCAATTCTATAAAGACAAAGTCACCAAGAATGGCATAAAGATCCTTTTGGCAGTCACCCTCCCAAGATGGGATTAAAGACAAACCGAGTTTTCAGAGAACAACAAATGTTTCTCAATTATTGAATTCAAACATAACATGCCCCCAATTATTACATACTTAGCCCTTATATAGTCTGGACAAAAGACTCAAAATAAATGAGTACATGTTTATCTAAACTTAATCTGAACCAACATGAACTTGGCCAAAATTCACATTCCATGGATGTGACTGTTCAGATTTCTAACACATGGCTGACTTCAAATGGGCATAACTCCTTGAATACTCCGAATTAGGATGACTTTCAGCACTTGTTGGAAAGATAAGAAATAGATCTCTCAGTTCCTTTTTGAATCACTTAAAAATATTAAGTATGGCAGCAGTTATGGCCCAACGAATCTGCAACATCAATTCTGTCCGAAAATTGGCTGCTCCAAATGGCCCAAAAATATAATTTCCCCATCTTGAAAGGTTTCTAAGGCCTTGTCAACCATAATGTTTATCTCTCCCGTATCACCATGTCATCATTCGGACTCAACTCATACATGCCTTTTCCCTTTCCCCGAGACCCTTTTTGTTGGGAATTGGCTCCCAACATTTCAAACAAAGCTTGGGTCTCCTCCGGAGTCTTTAGTCCAAGAGTGCCACCGGCGGCATTGTCAACCATAGTTTGGTTAACATTGTTCAAACCATCATAAAAGGTTTGATGGAGCAAAAGGTAGGGAGAAATTGTGATGAGGGCATTGCACTAAAAGCATCTTAAACCTATCCCAAATTTCATGAAAGGCTTCCCCGGGGTCTTGTTGGAAATTTATAATCTTTTGCCTATAAAGTGCAAGTAGAACATGGGAGAAGAATTTGGTAAGAAAAGCATCATGGAGTTGTGCCCAAGTTATAATACTCCTAGGGGGAAGCAACATAAGCCAAGTTTTGGCTTGATCTTTTAAGGCAAAGGGGAAACATTTTAAACGCATTTGTTCCTCTGTGACCCCTTGCCTACCCGGAAAACTTGACACGGTCATCAAATATTCACGCAAGAAATTCAAAGAGTCCTCATTCGGGAGGCCATAAAAATTGGGCAACATGTTAAAGTATTGCCCCTTAATCTCGAAATTCTTGGCCTCCGGAGTAAGGACGATGCAAGAAGTGGTCGTATCAACTCTAGGCCGCAAGAAGTCATTCATTATAGGAGGCGGTTCTGCCATCTCCTCAATGATTTCTTCTTCGTCGATGGAAGAAGTGCTAATTTCACTAAGTTCTTCGCCCGACCCCGAAACCGGTGTGTCCGAGTCCGTGCCGGATTCTCGAGTAGGAGTTAAGCCCCTCTCAAATCTATCAATGGCGTTGTTTCCAAGAACTAACGGGGAGTTCAAGGAATGTCGCCCAAACATACACTACTCAAATAGACCAAATAACCTAAACAATTCCCCGGCAACGGCGCCAAAAACTTGATGGGTTAAAACTCCCACTTGTAATAAAATACCTCTCGCAAGTGTACGAGTGTCGTTGTGAAAGCGTACACAAGTAGGGGTCGTGTCCACAGAGAATTGTTGGGTGATTAGGTCGATTTAAATTGCATACAAAGGTAACCTAAGGGGGGGTTTGGTTTCGGATATAACAACAACTACAATGATCAAGAATTAAAATTAAATCTAGGAATAACAAGTAAACAAGAGAGCAAATTCAAATAGAGATTGAAACAATAATAAGAGAGGATTCCATGGATTGGACTCAACACACCACTAATCTATGCCAATTTTGATAAAAATCTTGATTCCAATCTAGAGTTCATTCACTTGGGTAAAGATTGGGACGGTGAGACGGCCGGATTGCAATCTTACTTTTTCCAACCAATTTTACTTCACAAATCAAGTTGATAAAATTAATTTAGAAAAGCATTACACTTTAAGGAATGTATGAACAAAACCCACTTTGATTCCAATCAAGTTATCACAATGAGTGAAAAAAGACACACGCACTAAATAGCTATTCTCTCTATCTCTTGCCGGTTTTGGTGAAACCCTAATTAGGGTTTTGCCTTCCATGGCTGATCCGGTCATGTTTCCTCCTCTTCCCTCTAATGCAAACCCTAATACCAATCACAATGCTAACCCTAATCCGCTGCAGAACCCTAAT
This sequence comes from Adenophora triphylla var. japonica, assembly GCA_022495995.1. NCBI lineage: Eukaryota > Viridiplantae > Streptophyta > Magnoliopsida > Asterales > Campanulaceae > Adenophora > Adenophora triphylla. Next base: position 404,806 of record JAFEMH010000677.1, read on the forward strand.
GCTGAACCGAATGTTGCTCCAGCCGTCATTCACTCTCATGCAAACCCTAGGGCGGCGCCTCCTCCTAATCCTAATAAATCTTTTGCTTCCATAATCAGCTCTACTCAATCGACTCCAATCCAAGATATTCCATTGATTCCAGCCGTCAGCTCTACTCAATCGACTCCAATCCAAGATATTCCATTGATTCCAGCCAATAAATCTTTTGCCGTATGGGTTTCTTTTATTCATGCTAGCTGTAACAGATTTTCTCGTATTTCTCTTTGGGATGAGCTAATGACTATTAGTGAGGTGAATTTCCCTTGGTTGGTTGTGGGTGATTTTAACTGTGTTATTGATCAGAGTGAGAAGATTGGAGGAAGACTAATAATAAAGCACAAGAGACAGAAAAAAAACATGCACACGCACTAAACTCTCTTCTCTCTGCGTTGGGGCGGAACCCTAATTAGGGTTGCCCTTGGGGCGCCGGCTATGACCTTTCCGGCATCTTTTTTTGACGTCCCTGTTTTACCGATCATCCCTCAACAATCCTTCCCGAATGTAAACCCTAATGCGCATGTATTGGCCCATCAACATGCTGCGCCGCAACCTTCTTCTCTGCAGAAGGTTACCGTTTCGCCTTCTCCGCAATTGAATGCTTCTCCCAAGTCCTTTGCCGATCTTTTCAATCAGCAAAATCCGGCTGCTACTCATAATCCTAGCCCAGATTCAACCCTTCCCCCCATCATTTCTTCTTCGCATAAAGGTACTCCATCGATCAAACTTTCTCAAGAACACATTGAGGCTTTTTCTAAACCTTTCACGTGGACTCTCGTCGGAAAATTCCAGCACGGTCGCCCAACTATGGAAGAATCTCGTTTGGCTTTTGCCAAATTTCAATTGAAAGGTCAGTTCAAACTGGGTAACCTTGATGCTCGTCATATGCTTATTCAATTATCCTCGGAAGCAGATTATCAAAGGCTGTGGATGAAGGAAGTATGGTATGTTTCTCGTTTTCCAATGAGAACTCTTGCTTGGTCGCCGGCTTGGAAGGCGAAATACGAGTCCCCAATTGCCGCTGTTTGGGTAGGTTTGCCCGGTTTACCCATTCATTTGTTCAATAAAGCTTGTCTATTTGCCATTGCAAAACTTATTGGTTCTCCCTTATCAATTGATAAAGCCACGACAGATCTCACTAGGCCTAGTCTAGCAAAAGTTCTATTTCAAGTTGATGTTTCAAGGAAGCTCCCTCATGAAGTTTTTGTTGATTGTGGGGATTTCCTTCCCAGTTTTTATCAAAAAGTGGAATATAATAACTTGCCAAAATTTTGTAAACATTGTTCTTTACTTGGGCATGGCTAAAGCGATTAAAAATGTGGCTTTTGAGCAAGTTAAAACTGATGAAAACTTGGGGTTTGAGAAGCCTCATAATGGGCTGGTTCAGCTGCCAAAATCTGGTGCTATTGTGAGTATTGATGGCTCGAATTATGCTGAGAAAATGGCTGATGTAAAGAGACATGAAGATGCAAATGATGAGAATGGGTTTGGCAAGGCGGATGGTGCTAATTGCGGCACCAATGATGCCTCTACTGTGATTTCTAAGGAGGCGGAATCCCCTCCCAAAGCTGATAGCAATATTGCGAAGGACAAGGAGACAGTTCAGCCTTCCAAAAATGATCAAAATGGAGTTCATGTTGTCTTCCCAAAAGTTGCAAAAAGGGGTCGACTTCTTCCTGAGATTGAGAAGGTCTCAAGAGATGTTGTGAAGGGAAATGATGGTATTCAGGCGGACAACGCAAATTCTGATGGTTTTTTGGGTGTTGGCTCGGCTATGGCTACTCATTCGGATGCTGCCTTGGAGTTGGTTGCTGCTAATTCAATGCTAAATGCAGATAAAGTTGTCCACTTGGGTGATGGATCGGCTAGGGATGGCAACATAGTGGCTGATCAAGAAGACTTGGTTGTTGGCATTATAAACACAAATAATGTTTCTGCTGCAAATAATGTGGCTGCGGTTGTTGGTGTTGTTGGTGACAATGCTCCAACTAATGATAACGTGGCTGTTCATGTTGGTGTTGTTGGTGATATCAATGCTCCAACAAATGATATGGAGGCTATTATGCGCAACATTGCTCGTTATAGGGAGTCCCATCCTCCCCAACCTTTTGTGGAAGTAGAACCAAAATCTCCAGAGCATTTTTCGGCTTCAAGGGCCCCATAACCTTTTGTGGAAGTAGAACCAAAATCTCCAGAGCATTTTTCGGCTTCAAGGGCCCCATATTCCTTTGTTACTGATATGGCTGGCTATATTACTCCGTCTCACAAAAAGAATACTAATGCTGATGGTTTCACAATGGTCTCTTCTAGAAAATGGCGTGGAAGATCGGCTTTTCCTCCTGATAATTTTGTTTGATGGGATTTGGTTCTATCCTTTCCCTTTTGATAGCTTAGGGTTTAGTTCCCCCCTTCCTCTTGTTTTGGGGCGGTCCAGATGGACTTGCACCCCTCCCCTTAGCTTTCTTGATTTTATTGTTGGCTTTAAGCCCCACATTGTAGTTTTCTTTTCGTTTCTGGTGGTTTGGTTTTATGTCCCCCACCGTGTTTTGTTTCTTTTATTTTATTTATAAAAGCTAGGGAGCTACGTCTCCTTTCGTTTTAAAAAAAAAAAAAAAGTGAGAAGATTGGAGGAAAACCTATTTATCAAAGATTAGACAGAGCTTTGTATAATGAGCAATGGTTGCAATTGTTCCACTCTACCCGTGTTACTCATCTAGCTAGAACTTGTTCAGATCATGCTCCTATTCTTATCACTTTGCAACTTGAAGCTGAAGTGCGTCATGGCTCCTTTCGCTTTCTTAATGTGTGGCTGAAGCATCATTCCTTTTTGGAGCTTGTTAAAAATTCTTGGGCTGTCCCTATGGATGGAAGACCGATGGTGTGCTTTGCCAAGAAACTTGGGCGTCTCCGGAAGACTATTTCAGATTGGAATAAGCATATATATGGGAGAATTGACCAGCAAATAAAAAACACAGAAGATGAAGTTTTGGTTAGGGAAGCTCAATTTCAAACTCTTGGTGATGATGAATCTAGGGCTGCTCTAAATTTAGCCCAGGCGCAATTACTTTCAAAGTTGAAGTTAGATGAAGATTTATGGGCCCAAAAAGCTAATTTAAAGTGGTTAAAGGAGGGAGATAGAAACACAAAGTTCTTTCATTCTGTTGTAAAGAAAAAGAGGCAGAAATTATGTATTCACAAAATAAAGAATTGAGATGGCGTGGGGCTGAAAGAGAAGAATGAAATTAGAGAGGAGGCTATAAGGTTTTATTCGGATCAGCTTCAAGGCCATTGTGAGATTCCTTCCGATGATTTTATGTTTCTTATCCCTCGTCTGATTACTGAAGAGGATAACACTTCGCTTACGGCTGTTCCCAATGAGGATGAAGTTCGACAGGTAATTTTTTCTATGAATGGCCAAAGTGCAGCTGGTCCGGATGGTTTCACGGGTGAATTTTATAAGGGCTGTTGGGATATTATTAAGGCTGATTTGGTGCGTGCAATTGGTGATTTCTTTTCTGGGTTTCAAATGCCAAGAAGCTGGACTAGTACTTTAATTGTCACAATTCCAAAGGTGGATTCTCCCTCTTCTTTTTCGGACATGAGACCGATTAGCCTATGCAATTTCTGTAATAAGGTGGTTACAAAATTATTAATGTGTCGTCTGGCACCCATTCTCCCTCGCATTATTTCCCCGGAGCAGAGTGGGTTTGTTCAAGGTAGAGTTATTCATGAGAATGTCTTATTGGCTCAGGAAATTATGCAATCTATAAACAAAAAGGTTCGGGGTTCTAACGTGGCTCTCAAGCTTGATATGGCGAAAGCTTATGATCGATGATTATCTTGGTTTGCTCTTATTAAGGTGATGCGGCAATTTGGATTTAATGAGGTTTGGATTGATCTCATATTCCGGTGTATTTCTAATTGCTGGTTCTCCGTCCTTGTTAATGGTGAAAGTTGTGGTTTTTTTCATTCTACAAGGGGCCTTAGGCAAGGCGACCCCTTATCTCCTTATCTTTTTATTATTGCAGCGGAAATGATGAGTAGGGGTTTAAATCTGCTGCATACTATGTTCCCTCAGTACCGATACCGTATTCATATCAATTCTCCTTTAATTTCTCACCTTGCCTATGCGGATGATGTGATTATCTTTTGTAATGGATCGAAATCTTCTTTAGAGGCGCATATGAAATACTTGGATTGGTACCAGAATTTTTCGGGCCAGTTAGTGAATATCAACAAGTCCTGCTTCATTACGGGTAATAATGGTAATAGGGATGAGATTGTGGCAGCCACTACGGGATTTGTAAAACAAGATCTCCCATTGTTTTATTTGGGATGCCCGTTATACACGGGTAAAAAGAAGATCAGCCTCTTTAATCCCCTCATTAGAAAAATGGATTCTAAGCTTGCTTCTTGGAAAGGTAAATTACTCTCTTTTGGAGCCAAACTCACTCTTATTCAATCTTGCTTATCTGCTATGCCTCTCTATTATTTATCCCTCATTGATCCTCCAAAAGGGATGTTTCGTGCTATGGAGAAGATTATTATGAGATTTTTTTGGAGTTCTAATGATGGGGAGAAGAAATGTCATTGGCTTTCTTGGGAAAAAATGAGTTGGCCGATTGAAGAGGGAGGCTTGGGGATTCGAAAATTCGAAGATATGGCTATGGCTTTTTCCATGAAACTTTGGTGGCGTTTGCGTACATCTAAATCTTTATGGAGTGATCTTATGTTGGCTAAATATTGTTGGGAAATTCACCCTATGGATGCTTGTCTCACATCATACTCTTCTCATATTTGGAAAAGATTAATTGCTGCAAAGCCTTTAGTGGAGGATAGATTAGCTTGGAGGGTTGGGAGAGGAGAAATTTCCATTCATGAAAAATGGTTAGATGGGGATATGGGTCCATTTCCTTTTGCTCACGCTGAGGTCTCTTCTCTTTTCCATAATGCCGCCCCTAATAATGATCACATCCGAGAGTTTTTTGGCCAGCATCTTGTGTCTCTGATAAATTCTCATGCTATTTCTCTGTCGGATAAGGAGGACGTTCCTATATGGGTGCCTTCTTCTTCTGGTAAGTTCTCAGTTAATTCAGCTTGGAGAGAATGTCGTTCTAACCGTCCTCACTCTATTATATATTCTTATTGCTGGAGCAAATATATCCCCAAAAAGATTTCGGTGTTTCTTTGGCGTGCTTTGCATAATGGCTTGCCTACGGATGAGAGAATTCGATCTAAAGGTATCTCCCTTGCTTCTAAATGTAATTGTTGTAATGCAGCAAGTGAAGAATCCATGGTGCATACTTTGGTTTATGGGGATATTGCTAAGAAAGTTTGGGATTTCTTTAGTGGTTTGTGTGGCATTCATTGTTTCATGGGTCATTTGAATCAGGTCCTCATTAGTTGGTGGCAAAGTCATTCTAGTTCTGATTCCAATGTCTGCTCTTGGCTTTCTCGTCTCCTTCCAGCTCTAATTTTATGGGAAATTTGGTGTGCTAGAAATAAGAGCAGATTTGAAGATGTTCAAATGAGTTCCAATGCTATTATTCATAAGGTTCGCACTCAAGCTTCTAATATCGCTCTCTCTTTCTCCCTTTCTTTTACGAGAAGTCAAGATAATAATTATTTGTTGGATGTATTTCATTTGGCCCCTAAACCCTTTTTAATTCATAAAGTCCGAATGGTTCTATGGGTTCCCCCTAATGTTGATGAGATTAAGCTTAACACGGATGGAGTTTCTAGGGGTAACCCGGGAATTGCTTCTGGGGGAGGTGTTTTTAGGAATCATAAAGGGGATTTTATTCTTGGTTTCTCCCATTTTTATGGCTGCCAATCCAATATGATGGCGGAGGCTATGGCTGCTAGGGATGGGCTTATCTTAGCACAAGCTCGTGGTTTCCATCGTGTTTGGTTAGAGGTTGATTCTCAGGTGTTGATGCGGATTCTTATTCGGGAGTACCATATCCCGTGGGCTGTTTGGTATGTTATTTCTCATATCCATAGATTATTGGCTCAAATGGAAGTTCGAATTACTCATATTCTTCGCGAAGGGAATGGTGTAGCGGATGGTTTTGCTAACATTGCTTTGCACGAGGTCCAAAATTTCACATTCACCTCTTTTAGTGATATTCCTAGGCCTTGCAAAGGCGGTATTGTTTTGGACAAGGCTAGGATCCCTCATGCTCGATTTCATTAACTCTATGGCCAGATTTTTATATAGATTGTTTTCTATTTTTTGTAGTCACCCCTCCTCATATTGTAGAGGACCATACGACATGTGTATGGCCTCCCCCCTAGTTTTCTTTTTCCTGGTGGTTGAGGTTGTAATGTCCCCCACCATGTTTGTAATTATTTTCTTTATTTAATAAAATCTAGGGAGTACCGTCTCCTTTCGCCAAAAAAAAAAAAAACAAGTTATCACAATGAGTTTCTCATCAAAGCATTGGTCAAAATAGAAAAATCCCCAAATCAATGGAAGAAACTAAAACCCAAATGATTAAAAAGGTGATTTAAGACTAAATTATAAATACAACCCTTCAAACCCTAAGTTAGGAAGATGCAAAGATGAGCTAGAATGAAATCAAATGGGTAGAAAAATTATGGCATAGATTAAATGGTTGTGCTTACATCCAACCCATGAAATTAGAGAATTAGCTACACATATTATGCATTAAACAAACAAAACTAATTAATAAAAACATAAAACAACTTATCTTGATAGAAGAAATCACAAACCCTAACTTTCTCTCTCTAAGCCTCCTTTCTTCTTCCCAAAATAAAGATAACCCTAAAAAAATATAACATCTTTCTATTTATACCAAGGGGCTAGGGCTTGGGTTTGAGTTCAATTGGGCAATAAACAATTTAGGCCCAAACACAAATAAAATAGAAAATAGAAAACATCAGCCAAAAATGGGGAAGGCCGTGGCTGAAGGGCGGCCGCCAATGGCTAAGGGCGTCCGCCGTTGGACTGGGGCGTGCAGCTTGGGGCGGCCTGGGTGTGGCCGGGCGTGGCCCCTTCTTCATGGGCGCTCGCCGTAATGGCCTTGGGCGGTCGCCGTAGGGCTTCGGCCAGACAAGGGCGTTCATGGCTGGTGCTTGGGCGGCCGCCGTTGGCTTGAACTGGAGCTGACCAAATTCATTTCCTTCTTTTCTTTTTTTTATTTTAATTCCTCCGCCTAGCTCCGTCTCGAATTTCAACTTTTCTTCAAATAAAATAGCCAAAACTCACCCATTTTCCTGTCTAACACAAACACTAACAAACACAAATTAAAAGCACTTTTTACTCAGGTTCTCACAATGAATAGAATTTTAGGGACATAATTTGGATGTATAAAATACATCCATCATTGTAGATAAGTATTTAAAACCGTGTTTTACTTTCGTAACTTTTATATTCCCCTGCTTTTTGTACTGATGTTAGTGTTGGTGCTATCACACCAGGACTCACACGAGGTATTTCTGAGTTCATTCGTCAATCCTAGCTAGTCAATTTCTTTCAATTGGTATCAGAGCTTCACTCAATTATACTGGGTGAGATTCAGAAAGAGTAGTCATTATGGATGGTCATTTGAGTCAATATCGTCCTCCTGTTTTAGATGGTACAAACTATGCTCTATGGAAAGCTAAGATGCGTCTTTACATCAAAGCAATTGATGAGAGGTCGTGGCTAAGCATAATTTTCCCATGGTATCCTCATAAGGTTGAAAGCAAGGATGTAGTGGGTGAAACCTCTGACAAATCCTACAAACTTAAACCTGACGAAGACTGGACTATAACAGAAATTACCCTTGTTAATTATAATTCTAGAGCTATAGGTGCTATTTCAAGTCATGTTGATGAACACATGTTTCGCCTAGTAATTAATCAGAATGTAGCAAAAATGGCTTGGGATATTTTGAAAGGTCATTGTGAAGGTGATGATATTGTAAAGGCTACTACTAGGTTAAGAATTCCTATGACCAAGTTTGAAAACTTGAGCATGAGTGAGATTGAAGACATTAAAAGCTATTCAGCGAAATTAAGGGAAATATCTAATGAATGTCTCTCCCTTGGTGAGCCTATATCAAATGCAAGGCTGGTAAGTAAGATGTTGAGAACTATAACTGAAAAATTTAACATCAAAATTTCTATTGTTGAAGATGCACATGACACCACGACTATGAGATTAGATACTCTTGTGGGTATTCTGACCATGTTCAAAATGAATCTGTCAATTCAATAACAACATAAGGCTGATGGTATTGCTCTTTCCAGTGCCTCCAAAGTTTCTAAAGAGATTGTAGAAATCTCTAAAGAAATAGATAAATCTAATTTGGAAATTGAAGATGTGGCTTTACTCACCAAAAGGTTTACATCATTTTTAATGAACAAAAAGGAAAATAAGTTTCCATCAGAAAGCCAAAACACATCAACTTTTGAAAATTCGGAGTAGGATACTGGAAATACTTTTAAACATCCTAGAAGTTTTTCAAAAAAGAAATTTGATTCTATTCAATGTAGAGCCTGTAAAGACTTTGGTCACTTTGCTAGTGAGTGTGCCACCACTCTGAAGAAAAAGGGGATGAGCTTATATGCTACCCTTAGTGACAGCGAAGATGAAGATGAGACTGTAAACCTAGCAGTCATGGAAATCTCATCTCAAAATCACGAACATCATTCTGATGTTACTTCAGATGTAGTCACACTGGAGATCACACCCTCTGACTTTGAGTTCAAATGATTTAATTCTTCTGTTTCTGAAAAACCAGAGGATGAACAGGAATGTGATGGTAATTTTGAGGAACTTCATGAGGCATACACTGATCCTTTCGCCAACTGGCAAAAATGTATTGAAAAAGTTGATGTTTTTGAAAAGGTCAATGAGAAACTCCCAACTGAAATTTCTTCTTTAAAATCTAATCTTGAGAGAGTTTCCATTGAAAATAACAACCAAAAGGATATCATAGCCAAACTCGAGGTCATGCTCACCAAACGTGATATTGAACTCGAGAAAACCAAAGCTGAACTTGAAAAAGCGAATGGGACTTTTAAAAAGTTGAACTCTGGAAAAGCTAAACTTGAAGAAGTTTTAAACTTGGGAAGTCAAACTAAAACTGGTCTTGGCTATGAATCCACGTTTGTAAAAGAAGGTGAAGTTACCTCTAAATCTAAAGCTTTTCAAAAGGTAGAGTCCAAACCTAAGAGAAGGAAGTTTGTGTGTCATTACTGTTTTGCTCCAGGTCATATCAAACCCTTTTGTTATCAAAGGATTCATGGCCTAGGGGAATCTGCTCCCCAGATGAAAGCCCAGATGTACTCACACCACAGCTCACATTGCCAAAATTCTGGGCATTTCGTGTGGGTTGAGAAGAAGGATGAGGAGTGTAAGGTTGTTTTCACCTCTCCGAAGAGCAGTGTGTCTAGCTCTTGGTATTTTGATAGTCAATGAAGAAAGTATTTGTGATCTTCATGAAGATTTACATAGACTTTATTTTAGCAAAGGAAGATCTCTACATGGTTTAGGACTTCTTTTTACTTAAAAGAATCCAATATAAGGAAGGATTGAATTGATTGAAAAGAGTTTAAAGAAAGGTAGAAGTCTAAATATGTAGGATCTTCTCAAGCAAATCACTCCCTACAACCTAGGACTTTCACTCGTATATAAGAAGACTATACGGTTCATTCATTCACACGGTTTTTAATAGTACATTCCTGCGATTCCAAAAAGAGAGATCATCCTTTTTTTAGTGATTTTGTGAGAGTTATTTTGTTAAACAAAGTTCTCCTTGAACTTGTGTTTTAGTGTTTGGTTATTTTATTTCTTCTCTTTTTCTTTATTGTAACTGAATTTTAAAAGTTTTATTAAGAGAAGTTTTATTGTCTGCATCAAAATTGTTGCAGATAAGTGTTTAAAACCGTGTTTTACTTTCGTAACTTTTAAATTTTGCTACTTTTTGTACTACTAGTGTTAGTGCTGGTGCTATCACACCAGGACTCAAACAAGGTATTTCTGAGTTCATTCGTCAATCCTAGCTACTCTATTTCTTTCATGTATAGTTTTGTGTATTATATTCACGTAATGGCATGAGCAAGTAAATATAAATAGAGGCTTTAATCAATAAATACTTTAGCCAAACGAATAATATAAGTAATGACAATTTCAAATCTCGTCAATAAGTTCCTAGACCATTTTGCCCCTGTCAATCTATTTTTCACAGTTGTGTAATTTTTCACATTTGTGTGATATCAGTATAAAATTTGATAAATTCATCTCTCTATTTTCATAGTTGTGTGATTTCACAGTTGTATAATTTCACAGTTGTTTGATTTCACAGTTGTATAATTACCTAGTTGTATGATTACACAGTTCTGTCATTTTTCATTTTCGCTTATAAAATCATTTATCAATTGATTTAGCCAAAATCTCACAAAAAACGCGTTTTTCCTAAGCTTAGAAAAAAACGTGTTTTGTTTCCCCCGCTATGCCAGTGTAAACAAGTGTCAGTGTTAGTTTAACAAAGTGCCAGTGTAAAAAAAGTGCAAGTGTTAGTGTAACAAAGTGCCAGTGTAAAAAAGTGTCAGTGCATGTATATTAAGTGCCAGTGTTAGTGTAACAAAGTGCCAGTGCATGTATATTAAGTGTCAGTGTATAAAAGTGCCCGTGTTAGTGTAACAAAGTAGGGGTGGACATGGTTCGGTTCAAACCGCGGTTTGAGACCGAACCGAACCAAACCACGCAGTTTGGTTTGGCTTTTTTCTATAAATGGTTTAGCTTGGTTTGAAAATTTAATAAACCGTGTGGTTCGGTTCAGCTCGTAGTCTGGAACCTCAAAACCGAACCAAACCGAACCGAACCAAACCGATTCAGACCGAACCGCGGTTTAGAACAGTGAAACCGAACCACGAAACCGAACCATGAAATTCTTGAACCGAAATCCTAGCCGTTCATTAAAAATTAAAGATGAATCACAACCACTGATTTGAAAACCCTAGATTGAAACTCCTTAACTCAAACTTCCTCCTCATTTTTCATATCTTCTTTCTCAGTTTTTGATACTTTTATCTTGCTACTAAGACATTTGACTTTTATTTAATGGTTGAATCTTGAATTTGTAATTTTGTATCTTTATTTTAGACAATGTCTTGTAATTTGTTTTGATATGGTTTCTTTTGTTGTACTTGTTAGAACAATGAACTTTCAGTTTACTAAAACTCATTCCTATTTGGATAGTAGTATTTGTGTTTTATGTTTAATATATATGATTGCTAGTTTGATAAAAAAAAATATGTAAAGAGCAACGCTTTTAGTTGGACAGGTTTGTAGTTCGGATAGCGGTCTAGACCGCAGTTCGGACCACGGTTTGAACCGTTTATGAAATCGTGGTTTGAGACCGAACCGAACCAAACCGAGGTGGTTTGGTTTGGTTTGGTTTGGTTTGAAATTTTCTATGGTTCAGTTTGGTTTGGGATTTTCCCAAACCGAGTACTAGCGGTTTGGTCTCCAAATTCCTTCCAAACCGAACCAAACCGAACCATGTCCACCCCTATAACAAAGTGCCAGTATAAAAAAGTATCAGTGTTAGATTTATTAAGTGCCAGTGTAAAACACGTTTTTCCTAAACTTAGAAAAAAATGCGTTTTTTGTAAGACTAAATCATTGATTTATCAGTTGTATGATTTCACAATTGTGTAATGCTATATGTCCTTTAAACAGTTGATACATCAATTTATTATAATTGATACTCAATTTTTTAGATGTTTAAATTAAAAAAACTTAGTCATTCATTTTTCATTTGTTAATAATTGAGTATAAAACTGATAAATTCATCTCTCAATTTTTCACAATTCATTGGCAATTTCTCAGATATTTAAATTTAAAAATTGAGACATTTATTTCTTATTTGTTCATAATTGAGTATAAAAACTGATAAATTCATCTCTCAATTTTTCAAACTTACTACTCAATTTCTCAAATGCTTGAATTCCTGTTGTCGAATACCTTTATACAACTGAGAAAACAATTTCTCATATATTTAATTTAATGATGAGTGTTTTGTCATGTGCCCTTTAAAGAAATGAGAAATCAATTTTTCATATGTTTAAACTAAAAATCAAATATTTTCATTGATAACATTTAACCTTAGAAATACATAGATAAATTATTTTGATTTCACGGTTGTTTAATTTTACAGTTGTGTGAAGTCATATGCCCTTTAAACAGTTGAAAAAAAATCAGTTGTTCAAACCTAAATATTTAGTTAATAAATATATTTTCACATACCCTTTAAACAATATGGAACTCATTTTAAAACTTGTTTTTTTTTACTTGTGAATAATTGAGAAATGATCTCTTTGTCCTATTTGAAAGTTCACTTATTACCCAAATGGATGTCATATTTAAACGTTCACATTTGCTGAAATAACCAAAGATTATTATTATTAATTAAACATATATACTTCACTTGTTGCACTCACACATCTACATTGTGGGCCCCACTTTTATATCTCACTCACTCACTACCTCTTTCTCACTCACAATATTTTATAATATAAATACTTATTTCTTATTTTTTGTGTGCACCCCAAATGGTGAACCTTCAAATGAGATGGAGGAAGTATGAAACAATTCATTACTATCTTTTTGTTCAGTTGTTTCGGGGCTGTGCCAATTTCTCAATTAGGGGGTTTTTGTTTTTTTTAAGTGATAAGTGCTGAAATCTGATTTCAGTTCTGAAAATGGCTGAATGATTAAGAGGCGAATCAAAACTGAATTTTGAATTTGATAAGTTGTTTGATTTTGTATATCTGAATTCATTATAAGCAGTTAAAAAAAAATTTAAAAATTAAAAAAAAAAAAAAAAAAAAAAAACCATAAATGCATTATGAAACAAGAAACAGTTTAAAAAAATTTACCCAAAACCAAATATGAAACAAGTGGCTTTCGGAGGCTTTCAGAGGCAATTGGAACATTTTAACCTCTTAAAATTAAGAGGACTTTAAGAGCCTAACAAGCCTTATTTCAAAAAAAAAACAAACACACTTATTTCTCTAATCCTCTTAATGAATAAGTGTTAAGAGGCAAATAAGACTTAAAATGAAAAAACAAACGCCCTACTCTAACAATGTTCTAAATAATTTTTGGGACAAATCAAACAATAATGATGGACTAGGTTTTATTTTATTTTAAATAAAGAAAGTACCAATTAATCTACTTTTGCTTGGCAGTACCATAACTCCAACTCTACCCATTTTTGTAGATTGAAATCTGAAACGAAGCAACTCAATTAGTCTCCTTCACAGATTTTTGAACTTTTTTTACCGGAGAAAACTTTGAATTATGATAAAAAAGATGTCGAGGACTCTACAGTTTTGAATTCAACCCAGAGATCCTAAGGTAAAAATTAAAATGTGCAGTTTTTATTGGTAAATTAGACTCTATCTCAATATAAATAACATATAGTCAAGCATATTTCAATGTAAGCATGCCAATGATATGACGGTGAAATGCATTCTAAAGTCTTGGATGTTAAGTGAATCACTAGTTTCTAGTCTTTCAAATCTCAAATTATCAAACCGTGAACAAATCCACTTGCCAATTTCTCGGTCTCAGCACAGCACAGATCAAACAACAACCATTCCATTGAATAAGATGACAAAGTGTAAGGATAGTACCCAATAAGAAATCAAAGCTCTGAAAACAAATTATTTACTACACTCGCTCAGATGTGAACAACCCAATTCAGTATCTCCATCTTAATCACTCATTAACTGATCCTCATCAACACCTCCTCCAAGATCTTCATCCTCATCTAAATATGCTTGGGAGCTCACCACTTGGCCTGTCAAGTCTTTATGTTTCAAGTTACCTGCCAAAACAAAATATTCAAATAATAAGGTTTAATTTCATTTTCAACCATTCTACTTTCACTTCAACCACTATATTTTGTTTTTAGCACAAAAACCACAAATGTTTTGGAAAACTATCATTTTAGCCACAAATTCCCGAATTAAGGCACAAATTAGCCACGGATTAGACATGAATTAGGCACGAATTTGTGGCTAAAGTGATAGTTTTCCAAAACTTTTGTGGTTTTCATGTTAAAAACAAAGTATAGTGGTTGAAGTGAAAGTTGGAGTAAAGTACAAAGGTTAAAAATGAAATTAAACCAAATAATAATTAGCACAAGACTTCTACCTATCACTAGATTAAAAGTAACACAAGGGCATGATGTGTTCAGTTGTAGTAAAAGAGACCATTTTTGTAGTACTGCACACTTCTTGACCAACTAGGGTTTCAAAGTCAACGGCCGATGACTCAATAGCCTCTCTACAAAAACAGTTCTTTATAATGTTTGCTTGACATGGTCTCAAGAATTTAAATACTTCACTCAAGGAAAAAAAAAATTGTGTCCTCCATTTTTGTCTGTCTAAAAAGAGTGTCACATGAAAATGAACTTGCTCCTTTGAAAGTTACAATCTGTACAAAGTTGCTTTTTGTGATTCAAACGTCATTGAGCTGTGACTAGACTGATAAATAACCATGGTTTTATGTGCTCAATATGTATATGACCCCATCTAGAAAGTTTCATTTTCATAGCATCCCATTTGGACATGATTTTAATAATGTTCTTTGACATGCTCATACTTGCTGTCCAGAAAATATGCTCATGACCATGCTGCCTTGTTTTGTCTCTAACTCCGACTCCACTCGGGACTAATTGTAAAAGGGTTAGACTTGCATGTAATGGGTGTTAAATGTTTTTCTATTTTTCTGCAAAAAAAATAGTCTTCTGCCTTTTAGGTCTCATACGTGACTCACAAATTTCACACGTCACGTACAAAGCTTACTAATTTAAAGCTGCAAAGGTCTAGAAAAAAGGGGAGGAGATGGCTGGTATGTACTCCCAACGTCGCAGTGTCAATGTTTTCAAGGAATGTGCTTTGCTAACTTATACAATGCTAAAATTGCACAAAGTAACTTTCATTATTTGGAAATATGACATTTATTTTGGAACGCACCAAAATGGAAAGTGTGACATTTATTCCAGGACATTGGGAGTATATTTTAATCATATTTTGGGATTTACTCTTTTGGAAGTTTCCTAATCTTTTTACAGTTAAACTATGTTAATGGAGTTCCCAGGTATTTATCACATTTGACTCTTTTGGGAGTTTCCTAATCCTTTTGGGGTTTTTTCGAAAGAAAATTGTTTTTGGTTAGATTCCTAATCCCCCTTTAGGATAGTCTTTGGGATGTTTGTTCCTTATTAGTTTCTTAAAAACTTAAAAATCATACTTACGCTAACAGATAATTTTGGCACTAACATTTTTCGCAAGATTTTGAAATATTTAGGATGAGTACTTTACTCATTCACTAGTCCCCTTTGGGCTTCGTGGTAAGAGTCAAGCCTCACACTCTATATGAGGTTTAGGTTTCGATCCCTCTCATTTTCACCTGGCTGGAACATAGTAATATATACTCCCTCCGTCCCACCTTAGTGTAGACTAAGGTGGTGGGCACAATAACTAAGGAATATTATTAAGATAATGAAAATGTATGGTAGAAAATGAAGAGAGAGAATGAGTGGAGTGAATAGTAGGTTGGTTGAATAAATTGTATGGTGGAAAATGAAGAGAGAGAATGAGTGGGTGGGGTAGGGAAAATAAAAAATAATAAAAAACTTTCTAATTTTGGCAGTCTACACTAAGGTGGGACGGACGAAAAAGGAAAGAAGTCTACATTAAGGTGGGACGGAGGGAGTATATATATATATATATATATATATATATATATATATATATATATGTATGTATATATATGTACACACATACACACACTCCCTCCACCTCACTAAAAGTTACACTTTTTGCCAAAAGGTCGTCCCATTAAATGACACTTTACCAAAAATGGAAAATTTAAAATACTTCTTTAATCAATGGGACATACTTGCATACTCACAACAACTATCCACTTACTATTCGCTACGCTACTTTCTCTCTCCCGCTTTTTATATTCACAACACGTACACCACTTACGCATTTTATTAATCCCCGTGTCCATACACAAAAGTGTTGTTAGACAAAATCTTATGAAGAACACAAAAAAGAAAAGAATTACAATATAATTGAAATACAATTTACAACATAAACTTAAATAGGGAGAAAACCGTAGGTTGATCGTCTTGATGTTACCCGAATCCTGTGTAACACACTATCCTTAAGACAAATTCGCCCATTCACCGAATTGTGCTTGAGGTTGTTTTGGACGTTCATCTTCCCAGGATAAATCGGACAGACCGGACTATTCTTGCACATTAGAATCTCCGGCGAATTAAAGCAATGCTTGGACAAAATCACCATACCATTGTATACTATTCTAGGAGGTCAAAGAAAGAAGAATAACAAATTGCAATAGGAGAGGAGAGGAGGAAGATTAATGGAGACAAGTTATTTTTATTTGTTGTGGGTTTCTCTAGTTATAGCTTCAACAACCATAAAATGAAAATGAATGCCCAATTAATCCTTGTATTAATACGAGAGTCATTACCTTATATTTATGAGATTTTATTCCACAACTTGTAACCCTAAAACCCATGGTAATGATCCCAATTAATCCCTTAATTAATTTGGGCTTCACGGCACATCAATAGTGTGATTAAATTCTAAAAGTTACAATTTCAACCCACCAACTTTGAGCTATGATATCTTTCTCATCCAATCTCAAATTGAACATCTAGATATACCATTTCAATGTTCACATACAGTGGAACATGAACCCACAATAATCTTTGTCAAACGACAAACGATTCATGTAAGGAAAATACACAATTTCCTTCCCAAACAACATATTTTTTCAACAATCCCCATATGAAGGAAATTGATGGCGAGTTTGGTGATAGAGCTTGGCAAACGAAAACTTGCATACGATAGGTGTGGGAATGCCAATTGAACCTTCGCTTGTACAAGCACATTTACTCTACTCGCAAGTCGATAGACGCGATATCCTTGAATCATTATGCTTTTTGTGTAGCCGATCATATGTTTGACACAAGTATCATCCTAACATAGTTCAGTTATCATAGATATGTTCATTCGTGACCTTGAATATACGCCTGGTTCTGCGAGAGGGTCTAAGAATTGAGCCTCACACATTTCTCCTCGAAGCGGCCCCACTTCTCTCTCACATAGGTGATTTTTTAAAGGTAACCCGTATTACCCCGCTCGAATTTTCGACACGTAAGAATCATTAAAATCCATAGGCTTATCCTTGTCCTTTCGGGATGTCACTAATAGGAATAGACTTGGGGTTAATTCCCCCACAGTGACGCTACAAGTCAAAACAGTTAGGTGGTCCCATTGAATCTAGTTCTTTGGATCTCCAGTCATTTAGATTGGGTTTTCCGTTGTGTTTAACTTTTAAGAGGCTTAAGACTCATTCTCCTCCGAATTTACAACTAACTCTCGATTTAACTCTTTGGTTAACGTATCCGTTTATCATTTGACTTCACATAGTCAAGGTAGTTGATAGTAGTTGTCTAATGGTATTATGTCTAAGACATATATGTCTAGACTACCATTACACACATTGATATATGACTTTTCAATCATAAATTGACTTTAGCAATATACCATCTTGCTAACATAAGCTTTATCCATTTGATAATTGTTAACTCAAATTTATTTAAATCCTAGCTATTCCATATTGATCCTTTCATTTCAAGAATATCCACCTAATGACTTGTTTAACGAGTCCATTAGATTTCCTTGAATTTGAATCAATGGATCAAATTGACTAGAATTTTCCTCAGTTAACATATCGTTTTTGGATTTAATTAACAGAGTGACTACCTCTTGTTTAAATTCACACAATCAAACCTTTAATGGCATTATCTTTGTACTTATCTCAAGTCATACAATGACTTTACAAACTAGCACATTTTCTTATAGGTTCCATTTCTTGAACCGTTTCAATACTTGGATATATTTCATCCAAAGTATTATTTATTCATTTTCATGAATTTGACATCAATACTTGATTTCCATTGATTTTATTTTCTTTTGATATTTATAAATATTCAAACTTATTGAATCATATATTTTTGATATTTATAAATATTCAAACTTATTGAATCATATATAACAAACCAATATTCACAAATGTTATAAATATAACTTTTGAAACATAATTCACCATTTAGTGACCAAATTCAATTTATTTGGTAATTGGACTTGCTACCTTGCGAAACACGCCACATTTACAAGTGTACGTAGCCTACATTTTCATACTTCATATGGAGATTTCATTGCTTTCTTGGGAAAACCTTTTGAATAGGTAATTATTTTCCAAAGTATACTCACACATTTTCGGGGTAGTCCTAAAATTAGCAATAATGCCAACATTCATTATTTAACACCATTTGATCGTGGTGTACATGGTGGACACTTCTTTTTAATACAACAAACTCTCGGGTTGTTTCATGTAAATTTTCTCTTCTAAATCTCTATTTAGAAAGACTATTTTTACATCAATTTAATATACTTCAAGATTCCACAAAGCGAAAATTCCAAATATAACTTTTATTCTCGTGATGAGAGAATAAGTATAAAAGTAATCAAGGTTTTCCTTTTGCTTGTAACCCTTAATTACAAGTCTAACCTTGTACTCATTAATTGTTTCCTCGGCCTTTATTTTTCCTTTTTGAAAATTTCACTTATATCCTAGTGGTTTACTACCCGGCGGTACTTCCACTAATTCCCAAGTGTGATTTTCTAAGATGGAATCAATCTCAAAATTTAATGACATCTTTCCACAAAGTTTTTTCCGAAGCACTCAATGTCTTTATAACTTTGTGATTCGCTTTCTATCATATACTCCCTCCGTCCCACTATACTTGACACTTCTTTTCATTTTGGGTCGTCCCACTATACTTGACACCTTCCAAAAATAACCAAGTTTTTATATTTTTATATTCACTCTACCCCACCACTCATTCTCTCTCTTCATTTTCTACCACACATTTATTCAACCAACACTACTATTTACCCTACTCATTCTCTCTCTTCATTTTCCACCACACATTTTTTTTATTTTATTCTTTTTCCTTGGTTTTTTAACCCACCCCTTGGGTGTCTAGTATAGTGGGACGGAGGGAGTAGGTTGGAAAATTTGGGCCATATAATTTTCTTATCCTACCTCATTTGCTATGTCGAGGTCCTACTCTTCTTCATCATTTCCTCAAGATAAGTTTCTTCTTCTATTGAATCATGAATTCGTTTAAATGAGTTTGCCTCATCTTTTAATTTATACGGAAACAAATTCTTAGAGAAAGATGCGTCGTGATTCCATTATAGTATTCTTGTGTATACATTGAATCTTGAATTAATAAACAAGAATTCTATAAGCACTACTATTATAAGCATACCCAACACATATGCAATCAATAGTCTTTAGTCTAACTTATACACAAACTAGACTTAGTTGTGTTTTATCACTATCTCTTTATTAAGTTGATTTCCAACTTTTTCTTTAAAGAGATAAGATTCAACATTTTGCTTTTTAGCATGCAACGGTAAAGGTAAAAACTTATATTTTACCATCATGTGTGGATAATATTCACATCTCAAGCATCAATATGCCTTGATTATAAATCCAAGGACATATTTGATAAGTCTTATTTGTATCTATTTTGACTATATCACAAGATTCATTCTCATTATTGATCACTTGAACACCCTTTCGTTTCATTCATTCAAACATCATGAATATCATTCTTGATGAATCACCGTTGTCTCTCAAGACACAAGGTATATGCTTGACTTTTTCAAACAACATTGACTAACTTTGTCTTTGCCTTAAGCATTTAGGTATGTTCCACCTCATTAGCTTTCACCACAGGAAGAATTAGACAACTTATTCTCTGATTCTCTATTTTCTTTTCCAACATAAAGACGAATAGCAAGCACCTCAACATTTCATTTCTATTCATTTATGTTTGGGGTGATTCTTGAAATCTTTCCAAATAGGAAACAATTTTTCAATTATTGTTGTCAATTGAGAATTTCACTCAACACCATCCACTCGACATGGTTTTCATGAAAGACTATTTTCAATTCTTCCATTTTATTTTTTTCCGGTTTATGGAGTCCACTATTTTAAAAACAAGGAAGTGGATCACAATGAATTTCATTGCACCCGCATTCTCGATTTTATATTTATAGTCTACAGACTCCCATAATTCTTTTGTCGTTTCCTTAGTATTATATAAGTTATATAACGAATCCGACAATCCGTTAAGTATATGACTTCAGCAAAAGAAATTAGGATGCTTCAACCGCACTCACGGCTTAAACATCCGTCTCATTTCACCCAACTTTATAAGATCTTCCATAAGAAACCTCTCTAAGTTAAAGGTGGTCATGTAAAACATCTTTTGTTGCCATCACTTAAAGTCGAGGCCAACAAAATTTTCTAACTTCTCACTATGGTGATTCAGAATACTTGGAACAACCACATTCCGTTAGAGATTTGTCTCCACACAAAGAGCCTTTCCCAAACATTGGCTTTAATTTTTAACAATTATAACTTTGTTGATACAAATATAATTCTCTAACTTAATTAGAAAATTCACTCCAAGAATAAATTGCTAATTTAATAGGAGAATTAACACAATTTATTTCTTATAATCACCCATATTTAAAAACCACTAAATTCCTTAATGGAATCATAGTTGAAAGTTAATTATTCCAAACCTTTAAAGATCTCATCTTGGAGTACCTCTAAATTAGAGAAACACACATTCTCATTTACATAATACACAAATTTGTTTAGAAGTCCTCCTAAATATTTTGTGTCATTTGTCATCATTGACAACAATATGATTTAACAATTTTCTTCAAGAAGTTCTATTGTTTTTATCTTTATAACATTAGTCACATATTCCCCTAATAGGTTTTAACAACTTCTTCCAATAAGCCCTATAGTTTTAATTCTTGTGACACATGTCAATGTTCACAACAATAGAATTCAATAAATACTTTAAAGAAACTCTATTGTTTTTATCTTTGTGACTTTTGTCACTATTGACAATAATAGGATTTAACAACTCCTTTCAAGAAGCCCTATCGTTTTTATCAATATATCATTAATAAAATGCAACGTTAAATACTATATTTTTTTAACGGTCAAATACTATATTTTTTAACGCTCATCTTCTCAGTTCCAACAAACTATTCAATTTTTCTCACTATGATTCTTGTGAATCATAAGAACGTTAAGTATTCATCTTTCAACGTTCATTTTCTCAATTTAGTTTCTATGAACTTTTCAATTTTCCTAACTATGATTCTCGTGAACCATTTATATATATAACCAATTGTATAAACACCAGAAGTGGCGTCGCCACAACTATTTTACATAATCGTCGCAACATCCTTGATGTTCATCCGTTAGTTCATTATATGCTAAAAAAAAATCTTTCATAAATTGTTTTGTTCCGAAAATTTTATCTCCATCTTCAAATAATAGATTTCAATCTCCACCGTCCAGATTCTTCTATGAGCCTTGAACTTGCTAACCAAATTTGAGCTCGATCCAACAGTTAACGAATCGGAAATTGCAATTTTATCACAGCTGGTCATTTATAGAACTATGAATAAGAAAGTGACCTCACAATCTATTTCACCTTTTCTTAAATTATAAACTCAAAGCCTAAAACGTTGTGAGTCATTCTTTTATAGAACTATGAATAAGAAAGTGACCTCACAATCTATTTCACCTTTTCTTAAATTATAAACTCAAAGCCTAAAACGTTGTGAGTCAATACCAGAATTCATTTGAAGGTGCTGCCCACAGCAGACCCAAAATCTGGTATGTTCACTGTTTTGCTTGAAGGCTACTGAAGTTTCTAATTCTATAGAGACTAGATAAGTCAATCTGGTATGTACCAGATAAAATGCAGTTCTACAGCACATAATTAATTCACAAAAAAATATTTGTATGATATAGATAGAAAGCAACTGAAGAATCATAATAAAACCCATTAATATATTGACAATTCATTTCTGACTACATCCTATTCATATTTCTAGATACTTCAGAGAGCAAGAGATAAAGTATTACTCTACTAGGAACGAAACAATGTTTTCTTCCAAACTTGTCAAATCGGACAGTATGGATCATAAGATATGTAATATGATAATATCAACTGATTCTAGAAACTAGCTGAAAGAACTTATAGTATCTATCTTCTTTCATCAAGTACGAATTTCCTATCCCAATTATGTCATTCGCTGCATGTTCTTTAGGGCGAGCTTCCAAACAAACAGGTATCGTATCGTGCCTTTCCTTCTTACCAAATACCTTGATTGCAAGAGTATTACCAGAAGCCAATGAACCCAAATTCTTCACTTCTCCAGTCTGTTCAACAGTAAAGCTTCCATCATTTCCTGTAGAGGCGGGGACCTTTTCAATAACTAAACTTTCACTTATAGTAGCCCTAGCAGTGACACCCGAGCGCTCCTTCATATCAGAGCTTCCTCCCAAAGTTCTTGTAACAGAACCTACTCGAGTGCCAAAATCAATCTGCACCAACCTCATCCTTCCTTAGATCTGATGAATTACGAGGGAAGTCATGAGCTTGAGATTGACCACCACCAGAGATTATTTCTTCCTGAACAACAGGCACTCCAACTGCTTCCGGAATTATTCTCTTCCGGCCATCGGTTCGTCTATATTCTCTTTGCTTTACAGCTGCTACGGATTTTTCCCATCATTAAGTTGAGATTCAGAAGGCAGGTAGTTAAGTTGTAGGACTCTTACCAGTCAACTTAGCACTTCGACTCTGAAGGATAACAAGATTCCAGAGATGTGAGCTAATCAAATAACCAGCCAAATTGTATAGTTTGACTAAAACAAAGATGATGCAGCAATTTTGACTTCCAAAAATATAGAAAAGCATATCCACTTCAATTCTTCAACAGGAAGCCTCACTTCAATAGGTAAAAACACTCAACACCATAAACAATGTCTCGGCAAGGCATTTCATCAAACACCTTGCGTGCTTCACCCATTTCACAATACCTCGCATACATATCAATCAAAGCATTACCAACATATAAATCAGACCCAAAACCCAATTCCAAAACATGATCATTAACTCTTTTACCCATTTCAAAATCACCAGAACCAGCACAAGCATTGATTACTGAAGGAAAAGTGAATCTATCAGGTTTAACATTCAAAGCTCACATCAAAATCCAATCAAATACAAAAACTCACTAAACCCTTTTGACAATCAAAGTAAAAGAAACCCAAATTACACGAAGAATCAGTCAAAGCCATAAACAATCAAAAGATGAACAGCAAAAACAGCTAAAATTAAACACAAGTAAAGAAGATTTCCACCGCCCAGGCATACCTACCGGATACTTCACAATCTGTTTCTTCAACAACTCAAAATCGCCTTCCGTCCACTCCCCCTCCTCAACAACCTCCCCATTACCCAAATCATGACCCTATCCCCTTCCTTACTGACAATCCCAGGAACCTAATCGATCATTGAGGATAGCTCGCCGTCGAGAATGAAAATACCCATCTTCTCCAATGACGTCCCCGTTTCGATCGAACATCTGGAACTCGTCAATTGCGCATAGAGAGAGAAACGAACGCAATTGCGCATAGAGAGAGAAAAAGAATGAGAGGCCAGTTTGGTCATTTAAATTGTTATGAAATATTTTTAATAGAGCTAAGGGGTGTATTGATAAAATGTATTTCAACCAATGGACCCTAGATTATGAAAAGTTATTGGTAAAAATCCCAATAAAATTCGCCCTCGAATTTTAAATATGACTTTAAACACGTCTTCAAAATGAACTCCATCTTCAAAATTAACTTTATACCCTTGACGAACTTTAAACTTTATTGCCTTCGTAACAGTATCCATCAAATCACTCCTTTGAGTTGAGACAAAATACTCAATAATGAATTTATGAAGGATTTACAAAATAAAAGATCGAGGGGTATAAGTGTTAAACGGATCTTTGTAACGATGATCAACGTTAACATCTTCAAACTTCCACATCAATTGATTTTGTGAAAATTCAAGATCAATTGTTTAAACATGAATAAGATCGGATGTCAGCACTTGACAAATTTCACAGTGACACTCATCAAATATAGGAGGGTTTTGACCAATCGACAAGAACTTCTGGACTTGATAGTTCGAAAAAAAAAAACCGAAGAGATCAATTCTCGGACTAAGCTTTTCGGGATCAGATGTACCTTGATCTACGACTCATGCGATATGTTGCTCTATCACATCCTCCTCACGTTCGTAGGTCTCTTCCACAGTAGCCTTCCTTTCGCGAACCATTCTTCCTGGATTGAACGAAAGCTCTGATACCAACTGACGTAGCGGAAGACTTAAGGATAATCAATTACTGTTGAATCGCGCACGATTACCAGTAATGGATTTTCAATTCTCGTTGAATCGCGCACAATTATCGAAAAATTGGCATCCAAAAGGAATTTAATCACTTTTAGGAAATAAAGAGTAAACACTCGATATCAAATTCTATTAATCAAAGCTAATTTTCAGAATTAAAATTAACTTGGCTTTTATAGAACTCCTAAGACTTGGAAATCAAGTCATACACCTCTAAAAATAAGCCTAATCTGTATAGTAACCTAAATAAACTATAAAACCTCATAATATTGCATAAATCTACTCTAAAATACGATTATCACCTAACTAAATATAAATCTGAAAATACATAATAATAATTAAAATTAAAATTAAAACTAAAACTAAACAAATTACTATCTTGATATCCATCAATATACCATTTCAATGTTCACATGGAGTAGAAAATGAACCCACAATAATATTCGTCAAACGACAAATGATTCATGTAAGGAAAATACACAATTTCCTTCATACACAATATATTTTTCCAACAAGTGTAACATTTAGTGGGACGGCGGGAATATATAATTTTTCTTACCCATCCATGGGTAGTACAAAGCATAATGAGTATTCTCTCTCTACTTCTATAGAGCTTGTTTGACTAGTTTTATTTGTTTTATCTCTAAAAAAAAAACTTGATTTGGTTTGGCTTAAACCACGCTGATCTGATTGTCTCCGCAACCTTTTGGTGCACTCAAAGCTTTCAAAGATTTTTTTTAATAAAAGGTGACATCTAGTCTATGTCTCACACACACGCACCCAAGCATAATTGTTTACTAGCACCGCACATTATTTACCCTATCTATCTGCGGAGACGTAGGAGAGACGACTGTCATTATGATGCCGATTCTCCTGAATCGGTGCTCCCTACTATGCGGCATGCTCCTATACGACCAAAAAGCCACAGGGAAACTGAGTTGAAAGTCTGCATAAATTACACACATCACGTAGACTTTTCTAAGACACTCCTTGATCGGTCGATTTCGACGTTTGAGATCCTTGTAATCCAATGTCAAGATCAAGTGTTGCGCAACGAACCATATGAAGGGAACCAATATCATTCAAATTTTATTTTATACTTTTGATTTTTGAAATCTTCAACTTGGATATGGATGTATTTGTTTTTACGCTATTAAGCAAGTAGTATAAGATGGTCAATGAAGAGTCCAACTATACTACTTTTTTTGTACTACATGGTGTACCATTAGTGATCCAACAGTCGTCAATTGTTAGAGTTGACTTCATGAAGCCATTCAAGAATTTATGTCGTTGGATCTCTAGTGGTACACTCTGTTACACAAAGAGTGATTGGATTAGCTTTAGAATTAGTTCATAGATACAAAATTATTATTTAAAATTGGAACATAAGGTACTATTCTAACTTCTAAGTTTGAATAATTTGTAGAGCCATATTTTTACGTAATTTATTTATTTATTTATTTATTTATTCCAAATGAGTAGTGAGAACATGTGCAATGCACATGTAACAAACTAGTTATTAGAAAGAACCAAATAAGGAACAATCAACAATGTTATCTCTAGGTTAAGTGTGTGCATGTGCCACACGACAAAAACTTGGGTCAAATCAGTAATAAGAGAGTATGTAACCCGGATTATTGAAAAGAAAAAATTTACTGACCCAGCCAAAAGGTGCAGCCACTTGATGTGGCATGGAGGAGAGCCTTAACACGAAATAAGAAGCGCTCCAAGGATCTCTTAGTAGCAGGAATTTTGCTGGTGATAACTATTTGTTTCAAGCCCTTCCATAAATAAAGAGAATAAAGAGTAAGTGCCACAAATTGCTGAAAGTCTTGCCATACTAATATATAGAAACTTAAAAACTGACCTTCGCCTCAGAACATAATGTCTGAATGGTTCTTGTAGCCTTCTGAAGTTCTTTAACCTTCATTCAAGTACGGAGTAATAAGCAAGCAAATTCAACTTAATTCAAGTTCTAGTTTAAACTATCAGCCATTGTAAACCAAGCTCATCTCACCAGTTGAATGATAACTTCATTGTGCATATGAAATTGGTTTTGCAGGAAATCAAAAACTGCAGAGATATCATGTTTCAGTACACCCATTCAAAGTGTTATAGAGTACTACAGATAGAATTGCAAACAAGTACCTTTTAAGAAGGAACCAACAAACTTGCCGCCATACTTGACAGCCATGGCACGAACACCAACCTATAACATATTTCCACTTATCAAAGCATGCAGCTTGAAGCTGTGAGAATAAGTTAGCAGGTACTGCTTAATTACCTTGTCATTAGCCCTGCATAGACTTATTAACGACACAACCACATTGACAGACTGCTGGAGTTTGTTTAGAAGTGCTTCTACAGCTTCGTGTTGAGAACCAGCTCTTGATTTCTGAAGATGAATAGCTTCTTTAACCTAATAGAGTAAAAGATGAGCAAACTAACAAACAAAACACAGTCGTAGTATATGTGTAATCATCAATGAATTTGGCACAACTTATGGCTTACCAACATTGTGAGTGTAACAAGGTTTTGCTCATGCTGCAGATTAAATCATCATTGATCAACACCATCTCTGAAGAGCATCTATACATAAAATAGAATAACAGGAGATAGTGAAACATCTCACCAGCTCTCTATACCATACAGCAAATGTTGCAGAACACAGAGTAGAGAAACCAGAGAAACCATGGCTATCCTCCACGTCATTTGTTGTTCCGCTTGAAGAAGATGCCTGAAAGTCAAAACAAAGTACAAACCTTCTGATGGACCTGCTTACGAAAACTGCCAACTAAAGTAACTTGAATATCATTATAATCAAACTACCAACTGAAAATTGAAATGTCAGTCGAAGCCGACATTCTAAACGTAATACTCCCTCCGTCCCATAATGTTTGTCCATTTTGACTAATCACCCAATTTAACAACATTCTCTCATTTCCAATTGTACACTTAATAGTTAGCTGTTATTACTCCCGACTTCCAAGGATGCAAATTCCCAAATCCCGACAATCGAAAGTGAAGAAATCAAAGATAAAAGTTTTCTTCCTTGCCTATTAGCCTCCCCCTCTCCCTCTCATCCTCACATATCTAGCCAAACAAAACACAGATCTAGAAACCTCACCGGCGACGATGCATCAAATGGGAAGGATGTTGAGCATAAGAGCTCATATTCAACCCAAATTCATATGGATATGTACTATCGAGTGAGAGAAGTGGTGTATAATAACGGAATCGTCATGTAATCCTGATCCACCGGAGGAATGAAACAGTGGCAGTGAAGATCTGATTATAATGAAATTGCTTAGATCTATGTTTTGTTGGAATGCTATGTTGAAGATCTGATTCATTTCTAGTACATTTCTGAATCCTGAAAAAATTCCAGCGAAATTTCGGCCACTGGAAAACTTCTGACCACCATAAAAAATTTCCGGCCACCAGGGACTTTCTTATCACTGGGAATATGCCAGCCCCCAGAGTAGATTTAGGTGGACGTCGTTATTTCCAGCATGCTTGTTTGCAGTTGGTCATGTCATATTTTTATAAAAAGTGTAATTTTGGAACTTCAGTAATTTCAATAGCTCAATTTTGGAAATGGACAAACTTTACGGGACAAATGAAAATGGCAAAAGGGACTAACATTCTGGGGCGGAGGGGGTATAAACCTTATATAATCACTAAAACCTAGGAAAGTGTTTTCATTAACCATGCTTTTTAAGTACAAGGCTCAAAACTATAAGCAAATAGAAGGCATGGGCATGTTCATCTTCGATAATCCCTAGCAATTAGTTTATGGATAACATGCTTAGCTTTTTCACACCTTAGGCAATGTAGAACATGCAAGTTCATCCAATAATCTGAATGGTGACTCACAATTCTCCAAGTAAATGTGCACTATCTTCTGCACCATTTCCCCCTGCAACACAATGGGGATATGCACAACCATCAAACATAACATTATTGCTAGAAACAAGAATCATATACTAAATCAAAGTTTTCATTCTTGAAAGGATATGATGTACTAACTTTTCCCTTCCAACCATTTTCAAGGTTGTTATGATGCCAGTTATGCTTCAACAGATTCTGTGCAGAAGCACCCAATCGATTGGTCAAAGCAGGAAGGATGTCCGGGGAAACTCCTCCCCAAGTATCATTACCATTTACCGCAGGTTTATCAAGGAGGTTTCGGACAGATAAAACCACTGATTCTAAAGTAAAGACCACTTCAAATGCCAGGGTAAATGAGAAGGAACTTGCTGCAGAAACAAATAGTTAGGCAGTAAGAGCCTAGATCTCTCATTGACTGACAGAGGCAATTCTAGACAAAGAGTGGCATACCTACACCCAAAATCGCTTCCAAGAATGAATAAGAACCACAATATAGATAGTCCAGGTGTCTAGGTGAAGGGACTGATTTCATTCCTGAAAAAATGCAATCAGGTACTTCATTGACCTGAAAGGCCTTGAGCAGATCAGAGAGTACTGCTTTCTCCATCTGAATGTGGGGAAGATTTAACAACTGCAGTAAACAAGAGCAAAGCAGAAAATGAACAGAAGAACATGCACACACACACACGATCGTCTAACTATTGCAGATACAAGTGAAGCTTAGCAAAAAGACAAGAAAATGAGTGACTACCTTACTAAAGCAACGTAGTGTTTCTATAACAACTGAGCTTGAAACTGATGATGAAGAAACAACCATGTTGGTGATATCGGGGTTGCCAGCTAATGCAGATTGAACATTCCAATGATCTTGACAAGTTTCACATCCTACAAGGATTTATTGAAATATAAAAAACAGAGGACGAACTTCTGAAGATTACCCAGCTGTTTATGCATGTAGGTACCTTACCATGTTCAAGAACAGAAACTGCCGAATCAAGCTGACCCTTAAGAGTGGGAAACAGAGGCTGAATCATGCTTAAGAATTCAATAACCGTGATACCACTGCAACCAGGTGGACTGCTAAGACATCTGTCTGAAGTTCGTTTAAGACTAATACATTCCAACTTTCTGTGAAGATCTCGTAAGAGGTACAGATGAAGAGGTAACTGGAAAAAAATGACACCATTCACAAGGGTCGTGTTATGTAGGCTATGAAGCAGGAATATCAAGCGATTGTGTACCACTATGGGTAAATGGAAAACATACCTTGGAAGCAGGATCAGCACAACAAGAATCCAGATTCTGCATTTGAGGAACAACCATATTAGACAGAAATTACACTCACCTAAAGCAAAATACTCTATCAGAGGGGTTTCTAATGTTGGTTTTAATGTCATCTAAGTTGGGGACGCCTAAATTAGGGGATTGAACAAGCAACGAAGATATTTCCTGTGACAGCAAGCTGGCACGGTCGTGCGTTGTATTCAGCACAATCAAGGATCTGGAGCATGAAGGCTGCTGGAATTTAGGTGCTCACCTTAATTACAGCAACTAGTGGAACAGCGGACACGACCGTGCGGGCCAAAGGGGACGACCGTGCAAAACCAAGTTGCACGACCGTGCCAACGGGATTTGGGCCTGGGCCGGTTTGTTTTCAGCGCAGGATTTAAAACCCTGCAGGGTTAGGATTAGGGGCAGTATAAAAACCCCCTCTCCCTAACAATTAGTAGTAATTCTAGTGTGCTAGGCATATTAATAATTCTAGGATTCATAAGTTCAATTGCTCACCTGTTTCTCTAGATCTAAGGTTTGCACAGTCAAGAATTCTTATGACGAAGAATTCGTGCAGTAGATTAGATATTGTATATAGTTGATTTCGAAGTGATAATAATATTCTCTCCCTCTGCTCGTGTACGTAGCCAAGTTGGTGAACCACGTATATCGTTGTGTTTGTGTGATTGCTGTTTGATTTCTGTTTTCTACATAGACTCTGTTCTAACATCTAATAATATTAAAACACTGAAGCTATGTTGAACAGTGGAAATAGTCTTTGTGCACGATAAATTTGAATATGCCAAACCTTCCCACATACTACAACAAGGGATTCTAGTGGACAAGGTCATTTGATTGCCAAGGATACACTAATAAGGGTGCAATTCATGCACAATTGGTACGTACACCACAATATTGAATCTAAAAGAAGCTTGAGTTCACACATCAATCAATATGTTTTGAGTCTTGAAGCATGCAAGAACCTATTCTTTTTTTTTTCACTCGCAATGCCGTATACGCATTAAGACATATGCGCACATCCTTGCATGGTTATTAGCCTCCAATTAGTCTAAATTGATGCCCCCTCCATTCTGGAAAGATAATTGCGACTTTTTAGTAGTTGATTTAATTGAGCTTTGACGAAAGATTTATGAAATAATAATTATCCTACTGAAAATCCAAAAATGGTTATTGGTATTATTTTTAATGGTGTACCAATAACAAGTTTTAGAATTTCATTGGGGATATTATATTTTACTAAATTATTCGTCAAAGTTCAATCAAATTGACCACTAAGAAAGTGGGACTAACATTCCGGGACAGAGGGGGTATCCAATTTAGACGAATTTTCATTGTACAAGTCTATAAATTCACACACAAGGGGAATGAGAAAATGTGCATCATGTTCCTTAAAGCTGCAGAGAATACTATATCCCTCAAGCATCATACAATTCTTCACAGTTAAGGCGTCAATTCAACAGAAAGATTCTTTAGAATCTCTTCGAAGGAAGTACATGCATCGGCAACTCCAGACACTGTAAAATCATTTATGGTAGATAATCAAAGGAAATTCTCCATTCTTAAGACCTTTCATGTCACACGTAACCCTCGCATATCCAGAACATTCTTGAAAGAGCAAAATAAAATATCGGATATATGACTACTCATAATATGTCCTGATGCTCTTATATTAAAAAGAAGGAAAGTAAGAAGGATATATTATTCACCTTTGAAAATGCCCAAATGGAAAAGCAATCATTTGAAAGAGGCCTAAACTTGTATTGTTGAGCTTCCAATAGCTTTGTAGATGCGGAAATTTCTACATCTAATGGTTCCGTAGAGTTGGTCTGATGCTCTGCCAACCCAGATGCACTGCCCTTTGCAAGCGTACCAACAGAATCTTCATTAGCAACATCTTGGCTTGGCATTGCACCTGCTTTCCTCCATACATCAACAATTGTGGGCTGTCTAACTTTTTCATTCGTCTCTGAATTTCTAGATCCCTTTGACATCTTTTTATCTTTTGTCTTGCAGTTTTCAGAGGAATTCTCACTACACTTAATATGTTCTCTCTTCTTTTGAACCTGAGCTCTATGATTTGGCTGTATAAAGGAAGATGACGATGGCTCTACATGAGAACAGAGCTCAGGTAAAGAGAAAGGATGTTGTTCGAGGAAGTTGTTCAACAAGCCCTCTAGATATCTGCATTTGATAGTGTTCCTGTCAGCTCTTAATAAAGATAACGGAAGCCATGATGCAATAGTTGTGAAACGGGCATGTGATATAAAGTGATGTAAGTGGAGAACTGTTGGGCACAACTAATTTGAAAAAACACCTTTCTAACACCTAAATAAACAAGAAAAATAAATGAAATTTGATCTAAATTCTGCATGGAAAAAATATCAGATACAGAGAAACAATATACATTTTCTGTCAAACCAATAGAGTTCTACCAAGGGACAGCAATTCATACAACCAACCTAGCTACATGCCCAACCAGTCATGTCAATGCATCATCCGAAAAAAACTGTTAGAAGTACTGGGTCTTTTACGGTAAACTATTCTCTCCCACTATACCCTTTTACTTCTTATCTTTTACAACAATATACCTTTACGCGTCTTAATATGATATCAGGAACAGGCCTAGATTTTTGAATAATTGAGTAAACATTCGTTCAAAAATCTCGAGTAAAGTAGCGGGCTGTTTTCAAATTTATACTGCTCATGACAACAACTTTTGATAAGATCTGAGTTTTTTTCGGTTGGATGTTGTTTTTTATATTATTAGCATCATGGGTACTTTTACATGATTATAAATTGTTTAGATTGATGTTTTCTTTTTACTTTTGTATTTTTCTGATTTGGAGGGTTTTGTTCCCAGATCTGATTTTTTGGAGTAGCTGTTTTGCTGCATTTTCCGGCTGAGATCTGCTTCTTAAAAACTATAGCCGCTAAAATTTTCTGTTGTATTTGCTTTGTTCATGAAGACCGTATTGGATATTTGATCCAATACATCTATTTGGTTGGAGGTTGATTCGGAGGTGTTAATGAAGATTATTTCTGGGGAATACCATATTTCTTGGCATGTTGGATATTTGATCCAAAAGATCAAACATCTAATGTGGTTGATTGATGTATGAATTACTCATGTTTTGAGGGAAGCTAATAAAGTTGCGGATGGTCTTGCCGATGCGGCTGCCACAGCAAGGACTAATGCCGTTTTCTACACTTTTGAAGATCTACTCCGAGATTGCGAAGGGGCCTGGGCCTACTTACTTGACAAAGCTGCAGTCTCATATGTTCGTCTCTAACTCTGCTGATGCTGCTGATCAAGATGGACACAGGTTTGATATTTTTTGATAGGTTTCCCCTTCTTACTTTGTATTGGATCGTTTAGATCCCTCCCCGTTAACTTTCATATTTATGATGTATTTCCTTTTTCTGGTGGTTGAGGTACCGTCCTCCTTTCGCCCAAAAAAAAAAGACCGTACATCCAGTACCAATTTCAACCCCTATTTCTTTCTCTTCTTTTCTTCTCTCTTTCCCATTATCCTTTTAAATTAGGTTATAGACTTATGTGACTAAGTCTCGTGCCAAAGTGTGAAAATTCCTCATGTGTATGGGACATGTCAGATTATGTTACCATTTCAAACGAATCAGGGCCAAAAGTTAGAATTGGGACAAATTTAAAGTGCATGTAAGTGGAACGAATGTCTACCAAATGGGTGATCCGGATTTGGTATACATTTATGGAGATTCTTAATATTTTAGCCAAATGAGTAACATGGAAAAGATGAACATGATCTGCTAGTTGTTGGTGTCATTCCACATCCAAACAAAAGAACAAGCCTCCAAAAGTCACAAACAAAGTTAGATACTTAATGAATAACTAGTACATCGTGTAGAAAGTTTCATGAAAGATTGCACAAGGTTCCTCCTGCATCTAATCATAAAATTTAAGTGAGCCACACGAGAAAGTGAAAAAGAATTCTATTTTCCATAACGAATACCATCCATCCATCATGAAGGACTAATCCAAAAGCCAACAAATAAGTTGGAAATGTGATGAGTAGCATATGTACTGTCTACCAGATTTCATGAAAACTTACACAATGTTTCTCAAGCGCTTGAGTAACTTTTCATTTATATCCTCCTTGGTTGCTTGACTTATGCAGTCAGATTTTCCAGTAACTTGTGTACAGAATGCATTAAGCTATGTAGCATCAGAAAGAAAATGTTAGATACTGCACACAACAATTTGATATAAGTCCACCATCTTGATATGGGAAATGAAAGCAAGACTCAACTCTTACCAGCTCCCGCATCCAGTTGACTGCATAATAGAGAGAGAGGCACAAAACATGCTTCTCCTTCACATTCAAAGAGAGCCAGACAGATGCAACAAAGTACTGGCACCGCGCAAACATGTCATTAAATTGGGTATATGGCAGTTACATTGAAACAAATAAGAAAAACTAATTAGTGCATAATTTTGACCAGCTAGCGAATGTGATTACCTACTATATAGGAAAGTTAACTTGTACCAAGCATAAGAAAGTACATTATGTGTACAGGGAACACGCAGTTGTGAAGAAGGTGAATCAATTGAAATACTCCCTCCGTTGCAGAATGATAGTCCCACTTTTTTAGTAGTTAATTTGATTCAACTTTGACAATAGATTTAGGAAACTAGAATTATCCTAATGAAATTCTAAAAAATGTTATTAGTAGTAATTTATAAGGTGTATCAATTACAAGTTTTAGAATTTCATTGGATAGCTATTTTATCCTAAATCTTTCGTCAAAAATCAATTAAATTAACCACTAAAAAGTGGGATTATCATTCCGGTACGGAGAGAATACGACTTATGTTATTTCTGTTAAATATTTTTTTTTTCCGTGAAACCTTCAAAATGATAATATCATTATTTTGTTAGAATACATGTTTCTCCGTAATACACTGGTGGAACCACATGATTATTGTATATTATTTTTGGTTATTAATAAAATTTAGGGAGGTGTCGCCATCTTTTTGATTAAAAAAAAATTGTGGCAGGTGACCCCCTTTAGATTTGGAACATAGGCAATTTACCCGCTTGTAGCATTAAGAAAATATGATGTTTTACAAATAAAGTTGTTAATTTATCAACATTGACTCATTTTATGTTTGGGAATAAAAAAGGCACTACTCCCTCCATCCCATAGCAGCTTGTACCATTTTAGCTTGGACACGGGAATTATGGAGAGATTATATATCTAAAAGTATTGTGAGTGGGCTAGGAGGTGTGAATATGACAAGTCCGATAGGATTTGCAAGTGGGTCATATGATTTTAGTGTGTGAGTATGACAAATGGGGTAGGGTAATAAAAAGTGGCCATTTTAGAAAAGAAGACTTACCAATGGGAAAACCAAAATGGAAATTGGTGCTAGTTGTTATGGAACGGGAAGTCATTGTAATTTGGCCTCAATTAGACTCTACCATATAATTTTCCACCTTTACAATTATTTTGACCACCCCCTTTGATAAAATCCTAGCTCCGCCAGTGCAGTAACTCGGGTATTTCAAACGAGATTGGATTTGATTCACGGTAAAATATCATCATGACGAGAAAATGTCGGTGAATTTTATCCTAAACTAGAATACAACATTTTTCTAGGAAATTATCTGATTAGAACTCTTACAGTCTAAAGTTACCATTTATTTTGTCTATACTTGCTTCTTCTTTTCTTTTGAGTGTCTGCATGCGTTTAGGTGATGCTTGGGGAGAGAGGAGGGACTGCAATTGCAAATAATTTCACTTGTATGATACAGTTACATCAAATTGTGATCAAAATGAAATAAGGAGATTTATCTTTTCAGGAAAAAAGGACAATGATAGTGGGAGCTCCCAAAATATGTTCACCTTAGAGGAAGGAAGATGTAAAGGACAGCCAAGCAGTGCATCAATTCCTCCAAGTGATCCCTGATTTGCCAACCTCTCAACCTGCCAAGAATCCATATAAAACAAAAGGCTAATCTCCTCCTTCAAAAATCTTTCTTTAACATATTCATGCATTTACCTCGGATAACAAACGGAAATTAGCAGGAAGAATCTGTATTGATGGAGCATCCCTGAGTGAAAGGAAAAGTATATAAAATAAGCAAACATGGGTAACTAACAAACACGATTGTCAAACGAGTGAAAACTGTGCCCAAAATTAAAATATCACGCATATGAAATAGGATCTAAACTTAGCACCATCATTGTAATCCTTATTCTGTACCAAGCATTAACAAAGCCAAACCCAAAAGTGTTTGATCAAAATTCGTACTTGGCTCAGCAATATTGTATTTGAAACGAATTAAGTGACAACTTATATTAGGAGAAATAATATGATGAACCAAAATTATTGCCATTTAACAAAAAAAAAAAAAATCAACAGTGACCTTGTTAGATTGCCAAGTCCAATTTTTTATTTTATTTTTCCTAAGTCTAATTAAGAAACTTGATCCCAATCTCGTTCCAGTAATAGTGATGGCCCTCTACTTCCCAGCAAGCGTGAGGGAAAAAGATTACAATGGACATAGATACTAATTTGTTTTCAGGAAGCAAGTCAATTATAACACCCTAGGTATCATTCATTCATTTAGCATACCATGCTACCATTTCATGATTGAGTGTGTTTATTATTCTTTTGTAATCGACTTTAGTATGATTAATTAGACAAATGGGCTGAATTAGATGCAAGAAAATTGACTAGTTAAGCCTTAATGAAAAGTAGTATGACTATTCATACTTTATTAATCCTAAAAAAAAAAAAGGGCAAACCCCGGTGCGCCAAGCGCTCCCCGCCAAGCGGGGGTTGGGAGAGGGAACCATTTGCTAGAGCCTTCCCCTGACAATTGCCAAGAGGCTGTTCGCCAAGGTTCGAACCCGTGACCTTATGACTAATCAAGATTAATTATGTTTAATCATAATTATAAGACCTAATCACGTAAGTAAGCCTTGAGCATTCGCTGCATGCCACACCAACTTGTACCACCGCCTACTTACATTGGATTGCAACCTTATGAGTTATGCCACCTCCTACTTAGCAAGTGACTCATCAAGGAAGATTAAAAACAAGTGTTAGTCTGCAGGAGAGAAGTAAAATAAGGTGTTCACTACACAGTTAAATAGAGAGGAATGAGGGGATTTCAAAGATGGAACCAGATTTTTGAAAGACCAAAATGATTAAACCCTTATATAGAAATAAGGGAGTGAAGCTGCAAAAAAAATCATGCTTTCATTGGTTGCTTACAACAAGAAGTTATTACATTGTTTAATGGGTATGTTTACTTGTTATATAAGGGTATGTTTACTTGTTATAAAAGCTCCTTAGAGCATCCAGAATGGTAGGAGCTCTCTTGATAGTTATTTTGTGGCCCCCACATGCCACGTCATTATCAAGTCAACAAGTAAAAAGCACAAAGCTTTCCCCACCATGGTAGAGCTTTTTTCTTCACTTTTTAAAGAAAAAAAAAAGAAATAAGTACAGCTTAATATCTTTCTGCCGTTCACGGGTTATTAATCGCTTTGAAAGCCAAGCAATCTCTTCGCTAATTGAGTTGAGGACAAACTAACAATGAAAACCCTATCGGATTCGAACCAACGACTTGCGCCTTACCATGGGCTTACCCTACCGCTGAGTTAAAGGGCATTTTAGGGGAAACCTGGTTTGAGCTTTTCTACTCCCACAAGGATTTCGCTAGGGGGAAGCTCTGAACCCCTCACCAGGGAAATTGGTGAATATGAATAGAAATCCTTATAAAAAGTAACTCTTACTAGAAGGAGCTGGTTTTTAGTACATAGCTATTGAACACTTCTACAATGGTAAAAAGCTCTCTAGAGCTTTTTCATAAAAACAAGGAGCTACAAAGGAGCTCCCATTGTGGATGCTCGTATGGTGTTAAAATCATTGCTGAATTTGTATAATACACTCTCTTCTGGACCTCATATTCACCCCATGTGCTAGTCTTAGGGATCGCTTTTTATATGGAGCTATGCTTAGATGTTGATATGTGAAATCTTAATATTGCAAGCATTGCCAAATTCAGAAGAACAAATACAAAATCTGCGGCAATGGGCTCGATGTGAGGCATCTCCCTTTGTAATGATCAAAGGTTGTACCTGTGAACCAGCCCCCTAAAGCGAAACCAAAATACCCAACAAGCATCAGCTCTCCCTGAAAAGGAGGTAATCCAGCCATCTTCAAGCTGTTCAAGTGAATAACTTAAATTCTGAACCTGAGCATGTTAATCCATAGATAATTGGATATTGAGTCTAAAATTTGAGGGTGAAATGGTTAGCACCACCTACCCATAGGGCAGAGAGAGCTAGTGGTAGTTGGGACTAAGATCATGAAAACTATCCCAGAAAAGTTTTGATATTAAGTGATGACGATACAGGCTACAACAACGTCATGATTGGGATAAATAAGGATGGATGGATTGGAGGGGTACCTCAATCCCTTGTATCCATTATTAACGTGGTTATTGAGCTTATTGGATTTTTTTGTGTATGTAAATGTTTATCGTGTTCTTGTTCTTGTTGTACAATACATTATAGAATGCTTTGTTAAGCATTTATACATTAAGCTCATTCTACATCCTAGTAACTCATTGGGTCCTTAGGCTCACTCTTTTTCATTTTTGTTTTCCCTTGAATCAAGAGAAAATGCCACACGAGCGCGTGAGTCACGGGTCATTTTAGCTAGCTGTACATTTGTAAGATAGATGGTAGAGTTGTGGATGTGTTACTTGCGTATAAGGGAGGTGATAAGAAATAGTGCTTGTAAATGAGTTACTTAACTCTGTTTTTAAATTCAATTTAATGATGGATATTTTGTTTATCATCTTGAGCAATAGTGTTTCAACTTTTTACTTCATGTTTTGCACCTCGGTTTTTATGTCCCGATTAGGGGTCCAAGTTGGGGGTGACATCAATAATGGGAATCTCAGAATCACTATACTATGTACTCAGCAGAATAGCATACAATACATTCTGTATCTAGTTGCTTTCACTATGTAGAAACTCTCATCGCTCAATGTTACTATTCTCTGTGCTCTTTTCCTACAGTTAAGAGCCAGCAAAATATTGGAAGTCTCACAATCACTGAATTGACATTCCAAGTTCCAATAAACAGCTTCAATATCTTTAAAAACTAATGAAAAATAAGAGACTAGTCCAGTGACCAATCATCAATAAATATTACCGTAAAACAGAGGAGACCAGTGGCAAAATGTTGATACAAATTGGAGATATATCTCCATCCAAATTCATCCAAAGCTCCCCTGCATAGGGAAACAAGAGTATGAACTTTACTGCTTTCCCAATCCAATTTATTTGCAATAGTCAAGCCACAGCCATGACAGTGAAAATATTATATAGGATCTAAATGTTTCTATTACTCACCTTCTAGACCACAAAATAAATCAGAAACTGGCAATCTCCCATTTTCAAGATCGCATAGAAACATGGACTCAAACTCTCCTACATGTTTCCCAATCCTACAAGATACATATGGTTAATCTCACAAGTGACAGTTATGTCATGTTTCGACCATATAACTCACCATTCTGTAATTGCTGGGTGAAGAGTGCTGCCAGCAAGCATAGCTGACAGCTCATCATAAAAAAGGATCATTGGTAATGGCAACTGTTTACAAGAGTTGAGAGATGCTTTCAAGAGTTCCAGAGCCTCCTCGTAGGTCAACTTCTGCAGACAAAATTACCATGAGTGTTGAAGTCAGATTCCAGTACCATAAACTAGGGGTTTGCATAATACTAAATAGCAGAACATTGTTCTTAAAATAATCTAAAGCTTGTCCATCATTTGTACAGTCTTCCCATAAATTTACTTTACTTCTTTCTCATAAAAAAAAGTACTCCGTAATAAATTTTTAGCTCACGTACTTTCATTAAAGGTCTCGTTATACCACTGTTCTCTTTAAATTAACAAGAAAAGGACGTATTATACAGTCCACAAAAGAAAAATTGTCACTAACATGTTAGAAAAGTTAACAGAACATCAATGACCCATTAGAAAGTTAACGATATGTTGAGTTGGACAGCTTTGCACTCCACATTGACAAAATTTGTCATGTGAAAATGAGAAGACCCTTTTTACTATTTTCTTGAAATGCCTTAAATTAATTTCAGTAAGTATTTTCATTCTACTTATAATTGACTGAAATTTCAGTAACTTGGAAATAAAAATGAAAACACTTGCGGAATGAATTTCAGGCATTTTAAGACAATAGAACTAGATGGTGTTTTAATTTTGTGAATGAAGATATGTGGAAAGCAAATTTGTTTAACTCAATAATTCAGTTGACTTTTCTAATGGGTCATTGATGATCTGTTAACTTTTCTAATGGTCATTGACTCTTTGTTTTTGACCGTATAAAAAGTTCATGGTTGTAATGTCCAGCTGAATTGAATCAATTTGGAATAATCGATTCAACTGATAAAAAGAGAATTATGTTATAGATTGGGTGAGAACAGAATTAGAGAGAAATACAGAGTATGAGATGAGAGAGAATTTAGAGATTTAGAGAGAGAAAGAGTTTGGGAATTTTCTGGTAATTTTTCATATCTGTCAAAAGATGCTCAACAACACATAAATGGAGAGAGAGCACGTGATGACCAACGACCTCTCTCTCTCACCTCCAAACGACAACGTTTACATAACAGAATAAGATTCCTGGGCTACGCTGAAACGACAACGTTTTAATAAAGATAAAACGCTTATTCTAATGCCCGCTAATACCTAAATGATACGCCAACTTCCATACGACACCGTATAAGGAACTTTCAATTACAACGGTCATCCCCAAATTAATTAAGAACCCTAATTCGTTACATTCCCTTTCCCTTCAAAAAATCCTTGTCTCAAGGATTAAATTGAGGAAAATTTGCTGCAAGGGTCGACCAATCCTCCCACGTCGCATCTTCTGGAAACGCATTCGATCACTGTACTAAAACTTGCGCAGCTGGTCTATTATCCTTCTAGACCAAGCGTCTGTCCAAAACAGCAATTGGCTCCACTAAAAACTGTCCTTCCTCTCCAACATATGGTAACATAGGATTAGGGTTTACTGCATCACCTACCCTTGCTTTGAGTAAAGATACGTGAAATACAGGGTGTATCTTCGAGGTGGAAGGTAATTTCAGCTTGTAAGCCACATGTCCAACCTTAGCTTCAATCTGAAACGGTCCAAAATATTTTGGAGACAGCTTGAAATTTTTTCGAAGTGCCAAAGATGTTTGGCGATAAGGCTGCAACTTGAGGTACACCCAATCCCCTACTTCGAAGTTCCTTTCCTTTCTATTTTTGTCAGCAAACTGCTTCATCTTGTTTTGAGCATCTGTCAGTGCATCCTTGAGTGTCTTGATCTGTCTGTCTCTGTCCTTCAAAAAATCTGTGACTGCATCTAATTTGCAATATTGCTCATGGCTGAATATAGCTTGAGGAGGGGGATATCCATACAATGCTTCAAAAGGACTCATTTTTAGAGTTGTGTGGAAATTAGAATTATACCACCATTCAGCCAAGGTAAGCCAATTTGACCACAACTTAGGTTTGCTACTAGTAGCAGCCCTTAGGAATTGTTCCAAACATCGGTTCACCCTCTCAGTCTGGCCATTTGTTTGTGGGTGGTAAGCTGTGCTAAGGTTCAATGAAGTACCAAGGAGAGAAAAAAGGGACTGCCAAAACTGACTTAGAAACAGCTTGTCCCTATCAGAAGTGATAGTCACAGGTAAGTCATGTAACTTGTAGATGTTGTCAAAAAATAGCTTGGCTACTGTGTATGCTGTGTAAGGGTGTTTGAGGGGAATGAAGTGAGCATACTTAGTGAGCCTATCCACCACTACCCATATCGAATCCCAGTTATTTGAAGGAGGTAGACCTTCTATGAAATCCATAGATATATCAGCCCAAGGTTTGGTGGGAATGGGTAGGGGTTGTAAGAGGCCAGCTGGATGAGTATTTTCAGTCTTCACTTGCTGACAAATGTCACATGGGCCAATCACAGTGCACAAACTGTTTCATACCTGGCCAATAGAATAACTGAGCTATCCTCCTTGTTGTTCCTTGAATGCCTGAATGACCTCCCAATGGTGTGTGATGCAATTCCTTCACAATCTTCTCTCTTAAACCCCCTTTGCTACCGATAACTAACTTACCCTTATACCTCAGCCAACCCATTGTTCAGTGAGAAATCCTCAAACTTTTCATTGTTGGTCAAGACCCCTTCTAATATCTTTTGCACTTCAACATCACCTTCCCAGCTACCCATAATTTCTTGGACCCATTGAGGCTGCACAATAGTGATAGCTTGACATTCGATAGTGTCCTCATACAACCTGGACAATGCATCAGCTGCTTTGTTTTCAGTTCCCTTCTTATAGGTGATAGTATAATCATATTCCAACAATTTTGACAGCCATTTTTATTGTAACCCACCGGTAACTCTCTCCTCCATGAGGTATTTCAGACTTTGGTGATCAGTCTTGATTTGAAACTTCTGTCTACAGAGATAATATCTCCATTTCTCCACAGCCAACAAAATTGCCAAGAACTCCTTCTCGTATGTTGATAAGCCCAAGTGTCTTGGACCTAATGCTTTGCTAACAAAAGCTATAGGTCTACCTTCTTGCATTAGGACAGCCCCTAAACCATTATAACAAGCATCTGTTTCTACAATGAAAGTTTTGGAGAAGTCA
Source organism: Adenophora triphylla var. japonica (assembly GCA_022495995.1). NCBI lineage: Eukaryota > Viridiplantae > Streptophyta > Magnoliopsida > Asterales > Campanulaceae > Adenophora > Adenophora triphylla. Next base: position 447,176 of record JAFEMH010000677.1, read on the forward strand.
GGCATAGCAAGGACTGGGGCTGTAGTCATGGCTTCCTTCAATGCCACAAAAGCTCTCTCAGCTTCCTCATTCCACCCAAATGCATTCTTTTGTAATAATGAAGTCAAGGATTTACTAATGACTCCATATTGCCTTATGAACCTCCTGTAATACCCAGTCAAGCCAAGAAATCCTCGCAATCCCTTAATATTAGTAGGAGTGGGCCATCCTTTCATACATTCGATTTTTTAGGGATCCGTAGCTACCCCATCACCTATAACTATATGCCCAAGATACTCCACTTTTCTGCTAGCAAAAAAACATTTACTTTTCTTCACAAAAAGCTGGTGTTTTCGAATTCTTTCCAATGTCATTCTAAGATGCTCCACATGTGCTTCAATGGTGGGACTATAGATTAGGATATCATCAAAGAACACCAATAAGAATTTCCTCAGAAAATCATCAAATACTGAGTTCATAAAGGCTTGAAAAGTTGCTGGTGCATTAGTGAGTCCAAAAGACATTACTTTAAACTCATAATGACCATGGTGGGTTTTGAAAGCAGTCTTCATAATGTCCTCATTCATTCGAATCTGGTGGTAACCTGACCTCAAGTCTAGCTTGGTGAACAGTTTGGAGCCATGTAATTCATCCAACAGTTCATCTATGATAGGTATAGGGAACTTGTCCTTGACAGTCAACTGATTTAGGCCTCTGTAATCTATACACATCCTCCATATACCATCTTTTTTCTTGACTAAGATCACAGGAGAAGCAAAAGGACTTGAACTATGCTGGATAACCCCACTTTCCAACAGCTCCTTGATTATTTTCTCTATCCCATTCTTCTGAAAATAGGGACATTTATATGGCCTGTTATTCACTGGCTGACTACCAGGTTTAAGAGGGATGGAATGATCAAATTGCCTAACAGGTGGCAGCCCTTTTGGTTCAGAAAACACATCTCCATACTCCTTCAGTACTTCTGAAATCTTGGGGTCAATATCCTCTTCACTGGCTGTTGAAGATATTGAATATAATTGAATAATTGCCCCACAAGGTAAGTTATTCAGCATCTTAGTAGCAGTTGGAGCTGTCATGAACTTTAAGCATCACCACATCTTGTCCCCCTTGTAACTTACATTGTTTTCCATGCCATTTAAATCCCATTGACATCTCAGTGAAATCAAAAGTAATGGGACCTAAAGTTTTAACCCATTGGATACCTAAAACAGCATCACATCCTCCTAACTTGATAATCTTCATGTCCCCTTTGAACTCAATTCCTTGTAAACTCCAAGTAAAACCTTTACATTCACCTTGGCTATGTATTTGACTACCATCAGCCACAGTCACAGGTATACCATGAGTAGGTGTCACTACACATCCTATCCTTTCAGCAGTCTTAGCATCCAAAAAATTATGAGTACTCCCACTGTCAATGAGGACAGAGAATTTTTTATTTCCCACTCTCCCAGTCAATTTCAATGTCTGCAATGTTGCACTTCCAGATAAAGCATGAGCTGAGATCTACAAATTTTCTAATGGTACTTCCTCCTTCTCAACATCTGTTACAGGTTCCTCTGATGTGTCATGCCACACTTCATCCTCATCTCCATTTTCGACTCCCAACATGAAAATTTGCTTGCTCTTGCATTTATGTCCATATTTGAAAACCTCATCACAATTGTAGCATAAGCCTTTCTCCCTTCTGGCTTGCATTTCTGACTGAGTTAGATGTTTAATGGGAATGGGGTTCTTGGTAGGTAACAAGGTATCATTGCCTTGATTAATGGAAGGAGAGAAATAAGTGGAGAATTTGTTGTTACTGTTATTGGTGTTGGTAGTGTAGGGGGTATAGGCTGAGCTGGGCTTGTATGTTGCGGATTTGAGTTTCCTAATTGATGCTTCCCAATGTGTTTCTTCAATTCTCGCTAAATTTATGGCATGAGTGAGGGTTGGGGGAAATTGGGATTGTACCCTAAATCTTATTTCTTCCTTGAGTCCCTTAATAAAAATTTTGACATAAAATTTCTTACTCAGTCCCTCATTCTCCATCTTCATTAATGCCCTCATCTCCTCAAACTTGTCCTGATATTCTCTGACAGAATTGACCTGTTGCAAGCTAGCAAACTCCCCTTCAATATTTTGATAAGCTTCAGGTCCAAATCTAATGGCCACCTTGTCAATAAAGTCCTCCCATGCACTCCCATCAATCTCCTCACTGAAATTCTGATACCAAAACTCTGCCCCTCCATCAAAATGCATCGTAGCAAGCTCCACTCTATCTCGTAATGGAACATCTCTATATTTAAAAAACTTATGACACTTCCAATTTGAGATGTTTCTTATATGATTCATTAACTCCTTTATCAGATCTAGCTTCATGTCCATAACCCACACCCTTAATAGCATCAGTTGAATCATCAATATGAATGGTTTCAATACCAACCCTACCTTGTTTGTTCTGTTCAGCAGTTGGAATCCCCTGTGAAGCTCCCAATATCGATCCTGCACTGCTATTGCCCTTCGTTCCACGCCCAGCTTCATCCACCTTGTCCTTACCATTGTTGGACTTCATCTCCATCAACAAACGAGTCACCTGTTCCATTCCTTGACTCAGCGTGGTGATTTCCCCTTTTAACCCTGCAATTTCCTCCTTCAGTTCCGTTGTTTTTTATTCTACAACACCTTCAAGTCCATTAAATTTCTCGTCTAACGACCTGATGTTTGATTCCACTGCATCCATGCGAACGTTAACCATGTTTTCCGAGGATTCGATCGCTCTGATACCAATTTGTAATGTCCAGCTGAATTGAATCAATTTGGAATAATTGATTCAACTGATAAAAAGAGAATTATGTTGTAGATTGGGTGAGAAGAGAATTAGAGAGAAATACAGAGTATGAGATGAGAGAGAATTTAGAGATTTAGAGAGAGAAAGAGTTTGGGAATTTTCTGGTAATTTTTCATATCTGTCAAAAGATGCTCAACAACACATAAATGGAGAGAGAGCACGTGATGACCAACGGCCTCTCTCTCTCACCTCCAAACGACAACGTTTACATAACAGAATAAGATTCCTGGGCTATGCTGAAACGACAGTGTTTTAATAAAGATAAAACGCTTATTCTAATGCCCGCTAATACCTAAATGATACGCCAACTTCCATACGACACCGTATAAGGAACTTTCAATTACAACGGTCATCCCCAAATTAATTAAGAACCCTAATTCGTTACAATGGTTTCTTGGTTAATTTTACAAGTATAGTGGTATAGACCCATTAATAAAACTATGTTTGGTTAAAAATCTCACTCTCCCTTCTTAAAATTTAAAACTAAGTGCCTTCACCTGATATGAGGATGAAGTTGTAGTATTTGCATTCACGAGGTGCGATACTATCTTCAGAGTCCCGATTAGTCCCATTTTCTTGTACTTTAACTCTGTACTGCTTACCTGCAAGTATAATCCATGGGCTGAACATAGGATACTAATATGAGGCATGAGACTAGTTCAAAATCTTCATTTCAAAATTCATGATAAGGAAGAAAGACGAGAAAGGAACTAATTCCATTTACCTGCTTTCGTACAATCATCAATAGTTCGTTTGCAGTAGACGACCTAAATGGTTCTGACTTGGATTGGCTGGATAGTGCAAGAAGGCAAAAAACTTCATATACCTGCCAAGAGACAAGTGCAGTGGAAGAGTGAGTAATTTTGTTCGAAGTAAGACCGCATAGGAAATGACGCATTAATCATAAAACCTTGTGCAGGCATTCAACACTGAATCCCTCCAAATAATCCAAGATTCCTGAATGAGCAAAGATGTAAACAAGATGTACATCAAGCCTGGCAAGAATAAATAGAACCGTCACATTACCAAAGAAAATGAGAAGCGTACCACTTATGTGAGAAGAAAGTGGGAGTAGTTCTTGTGAATATCTTGAGGCCAGCAAAACCATGGCCTCCAAAGCTGAACTGACTTCAAAAGTAACGCCAGAACCCACATGAGTAACTAATGCACCTAAAACCTGTCATGAACAAAAAGAATTGAGTTCTAAAAATATGCAGTTATTCTCTTTTCTTCCTTTAAGCATCAAGGAATGTGGCATCTTACTTCCTGCCTTGAGTACATATCAGCAAACCCTTCAAACATATACGTATAGATGTGAATGCTGAATTCCCTTGCTTTTTGTTCTTTGCAAGCCATTAAGTACTCGGACAATGACAAGAATGAGTGGAAATAATCCTGAATACAAAGCAAGTATAACAGTCAAAGTAGCCTCAAAAATATTTCCAACAAAAACAAAGTTACCATATAAGGTTTTTCCATAAAGCTTTAATATCTCACTTTCATAGAGCAAGGTACAAGACTTATTACCTGCACCAGATCCTTGTTCCCACAAATGCACTGCTCAAACATAACTTCCTGAATACAACCTCCAACAATTTTTTTCTTGAAAATTTTTTTCACACTCTTTTGCATAGACTCATTGTTCACATAAATGAGCATAAGCAACCATATGTCAATCACCTTGTGATCCTGAGCTCTCTCAAGGCATTTCAGTTCATTCAGTATTTCCTGACAAAGTATCTGCAGATAGAATTTTTGTAACATAAGCTTAAGAGATGCAGGAGAATCGATAATTGTAAGAGAGGTAACCTACACTTTTAAATCGAAGACTGGATCCCAAAGCATCAAGAACTGAACCCTCAACATTATTCACAACTGATTTTCCTTTAAGCTTATTCTGTTGCGTGGAACGAGTATTAAGTACTCCAACCAACTTATATTGTTCCCGAAACTGTGAGATTATTCTTCTAGTGTTTATGGGAGTTGCCGAAAGCAGAAGATATCTGAGTAGGTAAGGCAAGTTTTCCGCATCAATTGTTCGTATGCACGATAATGCAATAGTAATCACCTTCAAATATAAACGAAAAACCAAAGAGTCATTAATTAGAGAAAAGTCAAAAGAATAAAATGAGTAGGTGCCTAATCTAGCATCTTAGAGGCACAGACTAAGCTGACAACCTTTTCTTGCAAAAGATCATCCAAATTAAGATTGGAGAAGCAGTCAATAACTGCCACAACAGAAGTGGAATCATCCTGAAGCAGCTTTTCGAGTGAATCAACAACAGTCTTATTGTTGTTATAGCCAATAATCTCAGGCAATGAACCAATGATCTCTTTCTTCAAGTGAGGAGGTGAAATAGACAAAACTTGGAATAAATTCTCAGTAAACGTCTCTGAGTCCACGAGGAAGTCAAGCCACCTAAATTGGTTAAGTATCAACCTTGATATGTCCTCATCAAGCCTTTGTGTAGGGTCCGAATCAAAATACTCCGGAAGTTTCTCAAGCAACATGGTTAGAAGGTCTAATTGGAGGGAAGGAACCAGTAAAAGTACTCGAACCAGGCTCTCACTCCTCAAATAACCAGAATTATCGCATTGTGATGGTAGTAAAACCCTACAATTTGTCAAAAACAACAAGAACACAAATGTATAGATACTTATTCAAAAAATTATATATATAGAATATACTTATCTTATGTCATTACAATTATAATTATTATTTCTAGTCGGAAAAGTGAAGAGAACTGGGGAAACTAACCGGCGGAGATTATTGGGAGAGTTAATATAAGAGGATAAGGAGGAGAGGAACTGGGAGCGGAGAGAAGAGTGTTGGTCGGAGGAAAAGAGGCGATGGAGATGGAGGCGGAGCTTGTGGAGATCAGCGGGGAGACATGGTGGGCCGGTGGGATTGAGGAGAGTGCAGCCGGCATCAGCCAGCACCGAAGCCATCTTGTCAACTGGGTAGAGAGTCTCCGTTGTTGGTAGTGGTGGTGGAGGTGGTGGCGCGGCGGTGGAGGAGGAAGAAGATTTGGGGATTTTGTTGGGCAGTTGGAGGAATGGGGAGGAGAAGGTACTAGAAGGTCTTTTACGGGATGGGGCTTGGTGGTTGTTGTTGTTGATATTGCGAAGGAACACCATTTTTGGGTAAATGAACCAGAGTTTGGTCGGTCGCCGGAGGGGTAACCCTCCCAAATCGCAACTGCGCGGGAATTTTGATTGGAACGGAGGAATAAGCAAGGTTTTAATGGCTTTGTAAGTGGAGATTATTCCTCTAAGGCCCCTCAAATAATTGCTAATTCTTACGTAGTGGTTCATAAGAAGAAGAGGCAATTCCTGTTATTCCATTTTGTTCTGTGCATGGGAATTATTCTTGACAATCCCTGATAAGGAGTAAAATTTACGATAAATTCCAAAACCACGTGTCTTTAATCCTCACATATCTATTCAAATCCAAACCATGACCTTGCGTTCAAATATATACTCATGTCACTACCAAATGTAATACAAAAATCTAATTGAAATTGTATGTCTCTACACAGATTCCGATCTTGCATCCCCCCAATAAACCCTAAATTTTGTCTAAACTCTAACAATTGACCTAGATATCTTTGGCCGTCTGGAAATTCCAGATAGCCTTAAGGGTGCCCAATTTGAAAAAATCCAAATGTACCACGAGAACTGCGGTTGCATTTTCGTTACAGAATAATGTTTGTCATATTGGGGTGTGGATGACCGAAGTGTACCACGAGAAATGCGATTGCGCTTTCGATACGAAATAATGTCCATCATATCGTGGTGTGGATGGCCGAAGTGTACCATGAGAAATGCGGTTGCGTTTTCGCTACAGAATAATGTCCGTCATATCGGGGTGTAAAGGACCGAGATACGCGACGAGAAATGCGGTTGTGTTATCGTTACGGAATAATGTCTGTTAGGTGTGGAGGACCGAGGTACGTCACGAGAAATGCAGTTACGAAATAATCTCCGTAATAGCGAGGCGTGCAAGACTAATGTACGCCACGAGACATGTGATTGCTTTTCGCTACAAAATAATGTCTGTTATAGTGGGGTGTGGATAACCAAAATATACCACGAGAAATGTGGTTGCATTTTCGCTGCGAAAGAATATCTGTCATAGATGGGTGTGGATGACCGAAGAGTACCACGAGAAATGCGGTAGCATTTTTGCTATAGAATAATGTCCTTTATAACGGGGTGTGGGTGACCGAAGTGTACTACAAGGAAAGCAGTTGCATTTTTTTCTATTGAGTAATGTCCATCATAGCGGGGTATGGATGATTGAAGTATACTATGAGAAATGCGGTTGCATTTTTGCTACGGAATAATGTCCATCATAGAAAGGTGAAATAGTGCGGATAACTGATCCAGATGTCCGGAGGACTCGCACTGCCATTGTTGTAGAGAGATTTGCAGTTGCCCGGGGGACTCACACTGCCGTCGTTGTAGATGAGAAGGTGTTGCAGATGCCTGGAGGACTCACACTGCTATTTCTGTATTGAGCGAACACGAATTGTTGTGGATGCCCGGAGGACTTATATTGTCGAATCTTCACAAGAAGAGATATATAGAGAGAGATAAGCGACAAATAATGCACAACTGATTTGTTTTATTATCTCCTAGTGTTTTAATTACACCTAGACTCTATATGTTAGATGCATGCCCAAAGCTGTTCGTGTTTGCTGAGAGAACTTTGGTTGTGCTGCTTTTGGAGGCAAACGTGCATGGACTTTGTTTGAACTGAGAGGGAGCTTGTTCTGGCCTCTAGGTCGTGTTTCTGTTGCGGTGTTGAGATGTGATGACAAGCCTCGAGAGACTCTTGCTTATGAAAATCCTCTAAAAAATATGATGCTGAATTTGCCATGCAATGGACTAAGGAACAACTTTCGCTAAAGTAAAGAGATGCTGGATTTTGAACCTCGAACGCTTTGCAATGTCTCAAGCCCTTTGTATGCTGAGATTGACTCTATGGGGAAGTCCTTGTAGATGCGTCCGGCTTCTTTTCTCAAAGAAGATGAAAGTTCTCCCTCTCTCATTTCCTTTTTTTTTTCTTTATGACGCACCTTTGTTTTGCCTAGATCGCCTTTTCAGGATTTCAATCTAGCGGGCATCTCTTTTGTGTCTTATTTTTTTGCGCACCCTGTTTTCTTCCGGTCGCCCTTTGCTATTTTCAACCTACCGGCCATCTCTTTTGTGCTTTTATTAGGATATCTTTGTAAAAAGCCCATCGATTTGATCGGGGGAGAAGTGTACATATAGAAAAGGAGGAAGAGGCTTTGATTTGTGAGAGAGAGATTTTTTTTTGGGGAAAGCCCCATGACTCTAGTGAGGAAGAAGGATACCAACTCGATTTTGTGGAGATAGCAAGAGCTGTTAACTTTGTGGAGAAAGACTGTTGACCTTTAGGAAGATGCACTTTACGGCAGCCCCTAATATTGACTCTTTTCAGAAATGACTCAAGGAAGCGAGAATGAGACATTTAGAGAAGAGAAGGGAATCCTCAGTTTGATTGCGAGAAGTTGGGAGTATAACTGAATGATAAGAAGCCCCTAGACTCACGAATGATTCCAACTCTAAGAAAGTTGTTCTATCTTTGGTTATGTTAATGTTTGTATTGATTTCTTTGCAAATCAGTCGTACAAAGATGTCTTGACGAAATTTGAGAAGAAGGATAATCACCATAACAATCTAGGGCTAACCACGTCTTCTTTCTTGAATGAGATCGACCCTGGAGGTTGCCTACGTTCCTCTCGAGGTGAGAAGCTCAGGTCGACGTAGTTTTGGTTGATGTTTCATTTCTTTCTATGGCGGTGAAGTTTGTGATGAAGGAATTTGATTATGCCTTTGTCCTTCTTTTCATAGCGAGCGTTTTGAATTATACATTTTAGTCTTATGGGATGAAATCCCTCCCGGTGACTCATCTTTTTAAAAGAAGTCAATGAACCGAGTTTTCAATCTTGCTCAGCCTTTAGAATGCGCCCACCCATTTTTTATGTGGGAGTTTCTTGGTGGGTATCTTTCACTATTCTTTAATCATAATGATAGCCCTTTTTCACAAATGGTTTTTTTCAAATTCGAGCAAAACTATTATCATGGTTATCATTTGATCCCACCGAACTGGCTTCATACAATGAGTAGAGCAGTTGTTTCCCATTGATTAGTAGAACCCACTGAGATATTTCCATTAGGAAGAAAGTAAGTCAACATCTTGTTAACATACAAAGGAAGGGTTCACAATCAGATGATCAAACATGTCGGTGGAAGTGATTTCATGCAACCACGCTGAGATGTATACTTAGCCCCTACTTCGCTTGAGTATTTGCAAAAACGTCTTTACTTTTCTTTATCCTTTTGTCATAGTGTTTAGCCCCTAGATGTTAAAGTGATAGCCTTCATTCCTAAATTCATTTAGATATCTTTTCATCATTTGCCAAGCATTATTAAGAAATGAATTGGATTGAAGATAAAATAACTTGGAGAATCGTGTAAGGACAAGAACGACTTTTAATGATTGGACATGACATTAACTTAATACACAATTTATAATGAAAAGGAAATCCTAATTAGTTTATTTTTAGGGAGAGAGGGAGGTCGTTGTTATAGCCTTCCAACACTGCTTGTTTTTTTTTGGAGCCACATCTATACCCAAGTTGTTCCTTGCTTCACAATAATTCTTTTGTAGATGAGCTCTTGAATCTTGGCCTTCAAAGCATGACAAGCCCCAGTGTTGTGTCCAACGGCGAGATGATAGTTGCGAAACTCGGAGGAGTCTGTTCTTTTCTGGGTCTTTGAGCTTTAAGTCCTTCAAAGGTTGCATCTTTTCCCTCTTCGCAAGGAAGTCAAAGATTTCCTCCAATGGTTATTCGATGGTGAACTCGCGCTTGTCAATTAAATCATAAATGACGTTCTTGACGTTGAAGCACTTTTCGGTAGTATGCCCACTATGCTTGTGATAATTGCACCATTTATTAGACACGTAATTTGATCGAACCTTCTTCAACATGTGTGCTTCTAAAGGTTTTACCTTTCCCATTGCTACCAAGGTGCCAAATGCTTTAGTTCGGGTCATTCGTAAGAGAGGATTAAAGATTTGATGGTTGGCGGCCCCTTTGTTCGTTCTAGGAGGCCAGATGTTTGAGTATGTGCCATTACCAACCCTTTCTTTGCCCTTGGTAGACTCTTTCAATTAGGCTTTGAGTTTGGAAACCCTTTCTTCGTGGGCCTTACTCTTGTGATCCCATCGGGCTTGCCACTCGTCGTCCTTGCATAGGGCTTCTTTGGTGAGATTGTCAACTTGCTCTTTGATCCCCTTCATCATGTCGAAAAGGTCCTTATTTGTGAAAGTGGGGACCTCGGGGTTGCCACTGTTGAGGTTGTTGTTGGATGCCATTGGAGCGGACTTGATTTCTTCATAATTTAGACCTAGAGCTAGAGGAGAATGAACACTCATTAATCTTAAGTAACACATCGATCATGGAGAGGCACCACAAACACACATTGGGCACACGACTCACCAAATAAGGAAAGGACTCTTTTTTTATTCATAAAGCTTGTCAGAAGGACGGGTTCCTTTCTAAGTTTCTACCTATAACTCTAGAATAGTGGAATTGTTACACTAGTATATTATAGACCATATCACAGTCCCATATACTCATCGGATTCCACCATTTTCTTTCCAAACCTAGGCATGTCGGGATTTAATTAAGTCAATGTCATGAAACACACACACGTATGAACAAAGTTTTATTTTGTCCTTAATAACCACGAGTTTATTGGATTGAAACAATGTGTGTGTATGATGACATTGGTTTAAGGAAATTGTGAGAAACTAGTATCATTGGAGATTGGAATCCCCTTAGGTGGGCCTCGACGGGTTTGGGGTTATACTTGTGCGACTCAATTGTGAAACAGTTCATATAGGAGTTCGTGCACGTGGTGTGTGGTACAAGTAGATGTTAATTTTTTTTTTTTGTACAAAAATAAAAGAGATAGAGAAACAAATAAGCACGTCGCAAAAGAAAAATTACAACTTTTGAATCACCCGTGTATCTGGTAAAAATAAGACAGAAATGTTAAAAAATAATAAAATTATGCAGGTTAATAGGCCCACAAACTGCATTCTAACCGTCCCTGTTTTGATCAGCCCCAGATTGGGCTTACTAAGGGCAAAACTCACCGAATCCCGTATGGGGGATGAAACTCGCCCGAGTTGGGCTTAAATATCCCGCTTCCCCCGTATTGGGCCATTTCCCAGAAACACAATGGGCTTAGGGAAAAATCCCCATTCCCAGAATTAGAGAACTACCCCTGTAGAAGAGAATAGTAGAACAAACATGCTAGAGAACATAGTACCAAACTCGCATGAATTTAGCCAGAGAGATCAAACTCGCGCGAGTTAGGCTGAATAAACCAGACTCACATGGTTTTGATTCCTCTGTGAATAGAATACGCAGAAACAAGAACACTTAAAATACTGATGGATGTGTTTTCACCCATCCATATAATACATCTTTAGACCTATTTGATACTTAACCTTATATAATTATGATTATGGTATGTCATGGTATATCATAATTATTCAAAAAATATTTATAGAAATTTGAATTTGAAAGACACATTATTTGAAAAGACGTGACTACTCAAATATTGTCTCTTGCAAAAGACATTTATTTGAAAGTAATCAATACATCCTTTTGAAAGGATGTAACATTTGAAAATGTATCTTTTGGAAAATGCATCTCTTCAATTAAAGGGGTGTGATTGTTTCTATAATTAGGAATGACTTTCATTCGTTTGGCACATCAAATTCATCGAGCTACAAGCCTTGCAAACAAGAAAAGTTCTGCAGATTCTCTTTGACAAATACACCAAACACATCAAATAAATTCCTAAGTTTTTTTTTTGGCGAAAGGAGACGGTACTCCCTAGATTTTATTAATTAAAAGGAAAATTACAAAACAAGGTGGGGGACATGACAACCTCAACCACCAAGAAAAAAACCTAAGGGGGGAGTCCTTACACAAGACGTAAGGTCCTCTACAATAAAGGGAGGGAAGACTAGAGTACATAGAAAATAAATAAAAAAGGAATCTAGCCATAACAACTAATAGTGTCTAAAATAAGGGGTCCTATCCTTATCCAAGGCAAAGAAACCTTTGCAACGGTGAGGAAGGTCATTGAGAAGAAGAAACTCCAGATTCTGTTTATCATTAGCAGCCTTGTTAGCCAAGCCATCAGCAACACCATTTCCTTCACGAAAAATATGAGTAAATTCCTAAGTGGCTATAATTGAAATATCATTAATTATAGTTGACTATTATTTGTATATCAAAAGTAATTTCACGGTAACCCGGTGTTCTAAGTAGGGGTGAAATATTATTTTTAGGAAAGTGTGATTCACGCCTAGAAAATACATCAAGTTTCATTTCACCCACACAATCCCCTATAAAATTGTTCTAATAATCTAAAAGTAATATTTTCATTTTGTGATGGCTACACTTCGTTATATGGCAACCAACTGTCACAAAAGTTGGAGAAGTTAGAAGGAGTTAGACTAAGTCGACAAAAGAAGAAGCATATTCTCCTTTAAGCATTTAACAATGCTTTAATCGATTTAAAAGGACACACAATTTTGGAGGAAGTTCCCAAGAGGAACTAGTGATAGAACCATGACAATATTATGAGATATACTTGGTAAGTACATGGTCGAAGAAGCATCGAGTAAAAGGTTTTAAGTTTTAATAATTATAGAAAGGCTGATGCTATTGTTGTCATGGAATAATTCTAAGAAATTCAAAGTACAAGGGATAAGACAAGAACCAAAGTAATATTATCAAAGTTTTAATGATGTTGTTTGTCCGATAGATTCAAATTGAACTAATCGGACATGTATATGTATATAACAAATTTGATGATATTAACTGAGGTGGCATAATTTGCTATATAATGATGATATGATGATTTTGAAATGGATTTAGAAAAAGTTGAACAAGCTAAATCGTTATTATCATATAAGTTCTCCATAACAATATATATGAAAAAAATAGATTTATCCTTAGAAGTTGGATAAAAATATGGAACAATTTAGAACAAGTTGAACAATAATCTTAAATCACTCTAATCAAATAGGTATTCCATAAAAAAATGGAAGAATCGGATTTTATTCTTGAAATAGGATAAAAATGGAGAATAAAAAGTTAATTTGACACAATCTCATGAGAGTGTTCAAAATATTTAATTATTTTGAATGTTCTCTGCCATATATTATAACTGTCCCTAGTTATTTTGATCAAACGATGATAAGATAATTGGGATTTTTACCAATAAAACCTTGAGATAGGGTGAAATTTACCAATACAAACAGTACATTTCAAATTCTACCTTAGGGTCCATGAGTTGAAATCAAAACGACCGTAGAGTCCCCTAACCCTATTTATAACAATTTAAATGGCTAAACTGCCCCTAATCAATGTATTTTCACAGTAAAAGCCTTTTTTGTAGAGTCCAATCTCATGAATTGCAAACCCTGTTCAACTTCAACCCCCCAAGTTACATCGTCTCCTTCCCCATTTATCTTAATTTCAAAAATCTAATCATTCTTATGAAAATATGTTGGTCCCAAAGGTGCAACAAGAGTATGAAAACAACTAGAGGGGGGTGAATAGCTGTATAAAAATTTCATTCTCTTTTCAAGGAATAATAAGAAAACTTATGAACTTGAAATGTAAAGTGCAGAAAGTAATAACAAGATATTTGGAGAGGTTCAATCGTTAAAGATTTACGTCCTCTACCAAGATGGTTAGTCTTGGATTTTCTAAGGGAGATAGTATATTTGATTTAGCTGTTACAAAGGAATACAAATTGAGAATCAATCAATCTCAAATCTAACTATCTTTTTCTATGAAGCTAATCCTAGACAATAACCAGTGTATGTGTGTGTGTGCAAGATTCAAGAGCTCTTTATAATGATAAAGATAGAGCTTGATGAATCTGGGTGGTTACAAGGCTTGAGATATTTCTGGGTAAGATATTCTTGAAAGCTTTGAAGTGTTTGAAGATTCAAAGGATTTTGGAGATTCTGAGCTTCAAGACTTTGAAGATTATAACAACGTCTCTTTTAACTCAAGCTTACTGGATATTTTTGAGGCTTGATCTCAAGGTCTATTTATAGCCTTGGAATAAAATTAGCCGTTGGAATTTCATGTTGAGCAAGCTTCAAGGACAATGTGCTGTTGATGTCTAATTGGAGCACGTGTCCTTTTTGTCTCCATGTTGCAGAGTAGTGGCAAGGTGGTATGCTGGTGTGTCCTTTGTACGAGATATACCAGCTGTGACTAATTTGAATTTTGAGTGAATTTTGCAACGGTAAAATCTCTGAGTTGACTCTGAGTTGATCTAGATCTTCAATTTGGCTAAGGGCAAGAGAGGATGCGGTATGGCAAGTCATGCGGTTAGGAATCCTATGCGGTCAGCCGTGTGCGGTCCTCCCAATTATGCGGTCAGCATGTGGTCATTGATGCGATTTGCATACTGATGCAGTTGCCATTTAAATGCGGTTGCTAGGGTGCAAGCGGTCCGTCAAAGTGCAGTCGAGACAATGTACTGCGGTCAGCCATGTTCGGTCGGTTATGCGGTTGACCGCGCATGGCTTCATGCTTTTCTTCAGCCAAAACACTTAGAGAATTTTAACCTAGAATGACCTACTCAAGCCTAAGTAACTTATGCTACAAAATGGACTTGACTAAAAATTGAAGTTATAAAACTTCATACATAATATCCTATAGTCCATATAAAATTAAAATATGTGATGGTATCAATCAAATCAAGTAATAGGAGAGGTTTATAATAAGCATACCCAACAATCTCCCCCTATTTGATTGAGACCATTACCTACTATAACAAAGGCTAATTCATTGTACTTGGTAAAAACATGTCCAAATAATTTAAGAATGGTAAATCATGTCCCAAGTCAATGCACATACATAAGCCTAAGTAATTTAATCTTTCTATTTTACTCTTTTTATTATTGGTGTATCCTTTGCTCCCCCCCCCCCCTTTATTGTAGAGAATCTTACAGGTTGTGTAAGAACTCCCCCCCTGTTTTTTCTCCTGGTGGTTGAGGTTGTCATGTCCCCCACCATGTTTGTAATCTTTTTTTCCGTTATTAATAAAATCTAGGGAGTACCGTCTCCTTTCGCCAAAAAAAAAATAAAAATAAAAAAAATACATAAGCCTAAGTCATAGATTTCTAACTTCCTAAAAAGATAAAAGAATTCTACATTGGGAAGTAAGAAATAATCATTTAGTGCATTCAATGAAGTTAACATGAAGTGCATGAATGCATTTAAACTAAATGTATGAAACATGCATAAGTATGAGATAGACAGTATGAGCTATATGCATGAGTCATAAAATAATGCATTCATTATTCCACAAACAAGTAGTTTGAATGAATAAAGTTTTTAGAGGATAATGATGCATTTTAAACTTAAGAGAATAATAGTTGTAATTTACAGACCTCAATGTTTAACAAAAACAAAAATTGAAGCAATAAAAAATGCTTCCAGCAGGTCTTCAATCTTCTTAATCTTCAATCACCAAAACATAATTTCTTCAGTTTCTGGGAGGAGGAGGAGGAGGAGGAAGAGGCAAGTCAAATGAGTCACGGTCACAAATGATGACATAGTTGTTGACCGTAGGATCAGCTTGAGGAGCAGGGGATGGTGGTAGATCTTCTGGCATGTGGAATGCAGAAGCTTCAGCACCAATGGCTTGAAGTACTCTCCTCAGCTCAGCAGCTTCTCCATGAGTGGCAGCTTGGAATGCAGTCAGCTGATGTTCCATATTCAAAAAGTTGCCTCTTGAAGAGTTTGTAAGAATATCAATCCTTGAAGTTTGGTGGTCAATGCGGTTGGAATGAATTCCAATACTTTCTCTTACTCTTTTGAATCTATCTCCCAGGACAGTGAAAGTATCATTGATTGAAGTATCAGTGTATTCCTCAATTTTCTTAATTCTTCCCAATACTTCAGTTTTATCCAAAGCCATAGCTCTAGACATTTCCTCCACGGCATGATTCATTTCAGATGACAACCCATACAAGAGGGCTTGAGTCATTTTTCTCATGGCTTCCTTAATGAAATCATGAGTAATGGTATTCTCTAAAGTAGAGGTAGGAGTAAATGGAGTGATAGGAGCAGCTTGGCTTGAGCTTGTGCCTGTGTGCCCATACATGATATCCTTGAAAGCCTTTGTCAGATGAACACTCTCCCCCTTAATGGTTTCAATCAATAGGGAGGGAAGAGAATCTACTTTGGCATGGAGGCTTTTGTGGGCAGCGACAAGGGATGATTGATTCTTGGGGAGTTGAGCAATCTGTGATTGGTTATCTAGCTGGATAGAAGTTAAAGTTTCAATGGATTGAAGGATTTGGTCAAGACTGGATTGAGGGATAGATTGAGGAGACTTAATCTTGTCCTTTGCCTCAGGCTCAGTGCGGTCAACCGCTCGGTCAGAGCCGTCCTTGGCATTTTCATTTTCACCCAAATTTTCTTCAAAGCCATCAACTTGGACACCATCAACACCTTGAATATCATCTTCTCTTCTTCATTAACTTCTTCATCAACAGCCACTTTAGCAGACTTATCATCAATTGGTTCATCCAGCCATGCACTGTCATTAGAAATAGCTTTATTAAGTTTCTTCTGCTCAATATTCCCTTGATTTGAAGGAATGGAATCAGCTAAATCATCAGAGAGATCAATGTCACTCTCATCTAAGCCAAGGTCTTCAACAATCCTCTTAGCATTCAACAGTCTTGATTTTTTCTTGAGTGGAGCCTGATCATCATGATCATCAATTGGCTTTCTTTTCTCCCTCTGAGATGGAGCACCAAACAGATGTTCAAAAATTTGTTGTTCCTTCATAGCAGATGGGGTTGGACTCAATGGAATAACTGTAGAACTGGGCTTGGATTGGTTTGGCTTTGACTGAGAGGTAGGCTTAGAAGCTTTTGGGGCAGGGGCACTGAATTTTGAAAGTTTGATGGGTTTGGATGGTGTGGTCGACCGTGATGGTACGGTTGATCGTGGATTTTCAACTTGGCTTGGTAGGTAAGATAGTCTGGCTTGGCTTGGCTCATGGATTTTTATTCCACCAGGTCTTCTTGGTGGATCAACATATTTGTCTTTCTTTCTTGGTGGTTCTTCTGCCTTGCCTTTTCCTTTGGCCTTCTTGGCAATTTCCCTTGAATCCTCTTTTTCTTGGTTCTTGTCAGCAACATGATCTCTTTCAATCTTCTCTTGGCCTTTGAGAGGCACAAATTCTTCCTGTGGATCCTTCTTCCAAAACTGAAGGTACAAATCGTTGCCAAACTTGTTTCTGAAGATCTGCATTGTTTTTCTTGTAAAAATCTTGGACTTAGGGATTTCATCATGAAGTTCCCTGTGTCTGTCGATGTATTTACTCTTCAATCTGAGTCAAGATGAGAGAAATCAATCTGGTGTGAGTTCTGTACTTGTTATGGCCTGCAGCCTCATTCTTCTGGTATTCCAAGATACTAGCTACCAGTCTTTGATAAATAATCTTGGTCCAATGCAATCGAGTTCCCAGAAATATAGCTGCAGATATTTTCCACTGGTCATTGTTGAAATTGGCATGGTTTCCAGTCTTGCAGAAAAAATAGTGTCCCACAAGATGACTAATGTGATATGAGCTCATCAAAGTTTTTCCTTGGGGTGGTTGTCACTGCCTTACTGCCAATTAAGGATAATGAGAGATCATCCAAATCTTTCTGATCAATTTCCATAGGGTCAGTCCTTGAAAATAAATTTCAGGTTCAGAACATGAGCAATGTCTTCATAATCTATATCTAAAGGAATGCCATTGATCTGAGTGCTGATCAACTTGACTCTTCTTCCTTTGTTATCATTGACTACAATTTCTCTGGCATAGTGGAAAAATTGATCCACGAGAGCAGGAACATGAATAGATTGCTTCATGTTGAAAAATGGAAGGACACCACATTATTTGAAAACTTTAAGCATTACTCTACCCAAAGCATATTGAGCTAAGTCCTGTCTGTCTATGACCCAACCATGTATGGAATGACTTGTATTCTGCAAGAGAGATATCAAATGTGAGGACAGAGATACATACTTGATGTAAATGCAGTTGACCATAATATTGACAGATAATGCGATCAACCGTATTTACAAAGGCAGGAATACCAACAAGTTATACTTTTTGTATGAGATGGCCATAGACTGACTTATGCGGTCGACCGTGATATATTGCGGTCGACCGTAAACACGGTTTGAGCGAAAACACGTACTATTAACTTGTACATATAATTTTTAGATCAAAAACATATAAACATGAGTAAACTGAATTAAAAACCAAAATATAAGAAATTTAGAGAAAATTCATATGAACACATGAAGAACATGAAGAACACGAAGAACAAAAATTTCCAAATTTCATTAAAACTTAGTGAAATTCAAGTATTCATGGTTCTAACAGTAGGAATTTCAACAAAACAACCTTTAAAACATGAATCAAACATAGAAAGTCTTCACAAATTGATTTTGAAATTCAAAAACCTTCGAAACCTAGGTTTTGAGAAATCGATCATATTGTCATCGAATCATCAAGCAAATGTGAAATAAATAACATAAACCAGTTCACAATGAAAATCCAAACATAAATGAACCAATATTTTACATAAATCAACACAGAAAACTGGGTTTTGAAATAAATGGGTTTCTCGGTTTTTTTCAGAAATACGAGCAGACAAAGAAATTCAAAATAGTGATCTTTAGAGATAGAAATGCCATACCATGACCACAAATTTTGATAATGATGAATCAGAGTTTGATTCCTCAGACGATTTCTTGGACGATTTCTTCTTTAAAGGAGCCATTTTATAGTGAAAATTCTAGAGAGATAAAGTCTAGAGAGAGAGAGAGAAGAAGACAAGAGTGAAGGACAGATTTGGTGCAGGTGACAGAGAGTGAGGAGAAGTGGAGAAGTGGAGACGGGGGTTATAGAGGGAAGTTAGTGCACAGTGATGTCCTTTGTGTAAGAGGGCTGTCCTTTTGTCTTCATTAGGACAGCCAATGGGGGCTGAACATGTGTCAATTTAAAATAAAATATTTTCATTAAAAAGATTTGAATTTAATAAATGCAAGGGAAAAAAATAATAATTGCAAAAGTACCCTTGTGCAATTATCTTGTCCTAAATGGACAAGTTCCAGACATCACAAAGAGTTAGAATACTTACCTGATGTCTTTAAACATACGGTTGAACATGACTTTTAGGGTTATACGGTTGACCGTATTTTAGGCTTCTATAAAGCGTGAAAATGATAGAACTTATGCGGTCCAATATTGAGGTACTTATGCGGTCGACCGTAACTTGGATTGGCTTGGTGCGGTGGACCGTGAAGAATGTAATGGACCATTCTTTTGACCTGATCTTTAATCATGAACTTAAAACACACAATTTGTTAGAAAGAAATATGAACAAGTTTTACTTGATTTCTAGCATACCCATATGCTCTAAATGAATGTTACCTTTTTCAACATGATCCTTAAGAAAGTGATACTTGATATCATTGTGTTTGGTTTTGGAATGCATGACAGGGTTGTTTGATACTGCAATGGCTGATGTATTGTCACAAAAGATTGGACAGTTTCCTTTATGGATACCATAGTCAACTAGTTGTTGCTTCATCCACAGTATCTGGCAACAGCAACTCCCACCAGCAATATACTCAGCCTCCGTTGTTGAAACAGAAACTGAAGCTTGTTTCTTACTGGCCCATGCAACAAGTCGATTTCCAAGGAAATGACAAGTTCCACTAGTGCTCTTCCTTTTTTTTTTTCTCGTTTTAAAGGGGATCAACACATTTCACCGCTCCCCCCTTGATGCACTTCACAGAGGCGCCTAGCTATGTTGTGCAAGCTGCATAATCTGCATCTGAGTAACCTATAAGATCAAAAGATGATTCTTTGGAATACCAAAGTCCAAGGTTAATAGTCCCAGATAGATAACGAATAATACGTTTTACAGCTATAAGATATGCTTCTCTAGGATCTGCTTGATAGCGACCACAAACGCAAACACTGAACATGATATCCGGCCTACTAGCAGTTAAATATAGTAAGGATCCAATCATACCTCTATGCAAAATTTGATCAACTTTCTTACCTTTCAAGTCTTTGTCTGACTGTGAGTACGCCAATCCAATTCGCGACCCTTTATAGGTGCATTTTAATGTGATAAAATTGCACTAGGGGCATTTTGGTAAATTCCCGGTCCATCCCGAGACTTTCGGAAACTTTTTATAAGTTTCTTGCGAAGAAAGTACTTTTAAGTATTTTTCCCATGCAAAAGGACCTACAAGGAATAAATCAGTTTGGACCTATTAGGAACTAGCCTGGAATGTTCCAGAACCAGGTTTTAGCGCCAGAAACGGTTATGGGCTTGCTTAGTCGTGCGACATCTCGAGCCATGGAAAATGGAAGCAGAAGGTCGTGCGACACAACTCACCCATCATCAAAAGCCTATAAATAAGACCCTACCCCTCTATATCTGGATCCCTCTTTTGCATACTGTTACTCTGCCAAATTAGAAACGTAGCTCACACTGCAAACACACACAACCCTCTCTCTCTCACACCCAAATCCCTCCAATCCTCCCTCAATTCAATTCAACCCACATACTACCATCTATATCCTCAATCCACCACTCCTCCCAAGCTCAATCCGTTTCAGAAGCTGTTTGTTGAAGGGTTCTATGCCTGACTTGGTATAGAATTCGTGGATCTTCAAGGGTAACTAACCTACTCCCTCCTTCTCTCTCATAGATCTTACTTTTTTCATAATTCAATCAATTTATACTCATTTGCTTCGGTAATTGGACTCTATCTGTCTTACTTATTGAACTCCAATCGCAATCTCTCTGTTTAATTCATTTTCTTTAGTCTAATTTCCTGTTCATGAGTTGACATTGTTGGAATTGTTGCTTGTTCATCAAGGGAGTGTGGATCTCCCCATATCTACACCCCCTTGGTTGAATAATTGTTGATTTATGCATTTCCGAAGCTGAATTGGTGATACAATTAGATCTGTATTGATTTCTGTTCCTTCTGTGTTCAACCTGTAAGATCTCTGCAGATGGGCAACCTGTGTCACGCGACACAACTTGCCGGGCTGGATCCTGTGTCACGCGACACATCTAGCCAGGCAGGTTCTGTGTCACGCGACACATCTTGCCATTTTGCAAAGATCCTTTTTAGTTGTAATCTGTTTTGAGATCTGTAATTGGGATGTGGCCTCCCTTACCAAATGGTTCACAAGTTGTAATTATCCCATTTCATTAATAAAATTCATTTACCACATTTGTTTGTCATTGTTGTTTGCACACACAATGAATGTTTTGGATGTTTAATTTCGAAAGACTCGTTTACGGACGAGGCGTGTTGGGTGAACTCTCGGTTCTTCCCAACAGGTAACCTGACCCCCGAACCCTTTTCTCTATTTTCAAAGGTTTTTCAAAGTGTACCTTAAACATGGCGTGGCAACTCCTAATTTTCACAAAATTTTCGGCGAGCGTACATTTAGTGGCGACTCCGCTGGGGAACATGAAACTGGTTTTCAAAAGAGGGTCATGCTTTCATTCATTTAAACATCCAATGTGTTCATCTTGTGTGCATCATTGATGACTTTGTGTGGTACATACATTTTATGGGATTGTGAGATTTGTGTGCTTTTGTGTGCTTCATGTTGATTATGTTGCTGTGCTTTGGTGTTGTGATTTGTTCCTTGCTATGAGGAGGCAGGGGCTGGTTTCCTGTTTTTGGTTCTGGTTCAGTGGCTAGCCAAGTCGTGCGACAGTCTTGGACCATTCTGTCCTGTGTCACGCGACAGAACTGGCCACTGAGCAGTTCTTCAGGTTTTGGCTAAGGGCAGTCCCTTGGATCGGAATGTGCAGTTGATTATTGTACCTTGTTAATCTGTGAGTGTGTGTGTGTTTTTCCCGTTTGTTTTTTCCTTTTCAAATAAAAAGAAAATAAAAAAAATGGATTCAAAAATTATTTTTCATAAATAAAAGAACATAGCCACCCTCACACTACATCACATAGATTTAGAACCCTTTGGTGCAATTGACGGCATTGCGGACGGCCATGTAATTCGCCTACGCTTGAGCACCTGAAATCAAACCTATCCCCCTAGCGCATCATAGGTGGCGCCACACTTTTAAAGCTCACCCGATGGTTGGTTTTTGGATACAATATTTTTTTTTTAAAATTACACCAAAATGAGTTGTTTCGAAATTTATAATAGGACATATATACCTATCCCAAAACCTAGCACGTGTGGGCATGTTGCCAATGCAACATGGTTTCACGTATGAACATGTCACTCTCGTGACGTGTTCTTAGAACGAGAGATCATGCCGCATTGTCACCGTGCACCGACGAGAGGTCATGCCGGATTTTTCTTTGAAATTCTTCAAGAATACCCGTTATACTGCCCAAATTTCCCCAGAAATTTGGATCACTCGTCCGTCTCATATAGTGCTTAGGTCTTGTTTAGGTGTTATCACCTATTATTAAGTTCTATGCAAAACATTTGGTGTAATTTGAATGTTGCGTCTCTAGGTTCCCCCGAGGTCTTAGAATGTGAAAATAAAGGCTTATCCTTTCCCAACCTTATTTAGGACTTAAAAGACACCGATTTCTACTTGAACATAAATAAGATGTTTGCACGGGTCCTTACCTTTATCCTTCCCTCCCCATACCTTCTCAAGGTTCGTTCCTATGCCACCTTATCAATCCATATCTACCCCTGTAGTCGCGGCAAGTTGGGTGCGTGCTCCGACTTCCAGTGCTCGTTTGGTTCGTGCTTCTGAGGTAGTTGCAGTCTTGCAGAGCTCTCATATGTTTTGGTATCTGAGATGTCTGATGCAGAGAATGTGTCGTCCGCCCAATCTGGAGGTTCCTTTGCTTCGGGTCAGCTGGATTTGAATGATTTGTCTGTGGTCGAGTTACGAGCTTCTCTTGAGGCTGCTTTGGTTCGTGAGTGCAAGGCTCAGTTGCTTGCCCAAGTTGCTAGGGCTCGAGAAGAGGAAACGCATGCTCGGTTTGTGGAAGCAATGCACGTTCGAGGGATTGCAGTCATTCGTTACGAAAATGGGTCTTATGAGGAGATCATTGGCGCTAACAACACTGATTATGGGACTAGAAATGTTTCCCTCCCTCTTCATCCCCCCGTTGATATTACATCTCCCCCCAAAGGCCAAATGCATGGGATGAAAGGGATGAATGTGAATGCACAAGGTAGGAGTCCTCCTCCAGTACCTCAGGTTGGCCAAGCTCAGATTCAGGGTATACAACCGATCCCCAATGCTTTTGGATCTCCTAATCAGTTTGGGTCGCAGTGTCAATATCAGTAAGGTTCCCAAGGATCATGGCATTATGTGGACAACCAGTTCAACCAGAAAGGATTGCTACCATTCCCCGCTAACCAAGCTCTGTCTCAAGGAAGTTTTTCTCAACCATTAATGGGTTCATCTTATGGTTTCAACTCATCGTCTATGCAAGGTCAGTGTTCAGGACCAACCCCGTACGTAACCGTTAATCAAATGTCCTTCATTCCTGCCATGAATCCCATTCAGCAAGGGGCGCCAGTACCCGAGTCACCTCTAAAGGTGGTTCAGATGAAAAGAGGAAAATAGTACTGTGGTGATGTGGGAATGCCTATGAATGAATTCCTCAAGATCTTGGTAAGCGAAGGATTGGTTCAGCCACTGGTCAATTATAACCCTCCTAATCCTAGGCCCAACCTGGATAAAAGAAAGTTCTGCTATTACCATCAATATCCAGGCCATACCACTCACGACTGCAAACTTTTGAGGGTGATCATCCAAGATCTCATCGATGAAGGGAAGATTGAAAAGGACTTTCAAGAGAAAGGTAGTGTTCCGAACCATGGTTGGTTTCCACGTCGCAAGCAGCGGAAATTTGACGATCTAGGAATGACAACTGAAGAGGCTTTCAATGGGTTAGTTCGAAGAGGAATGATAAAACCACTTGATAATTACAGCCCTGTTCATTGCAATCCCAAGTTGGACACCAGCAAGTATTGCCGATATCATCAGTATCCTGGCCACGTCACCAACGACTGTATTCCTCTGAAATTGCTTATTCAAAGGCTTGTTGATGAAGGTAGGATCGAGAAGGATCGTCCCAATGTGGTTACCAATTCTCTTCCGTGATATCAACAGAAGCCAGGAGGCCTTTCCGTCCAATGTTGAAAAAGCCAATCAGTAATCTTAGGGTCTAAATTGTTTTTCATTTTTAGTGAGTGTCCCTATTGGGATTTGAGTCTGTTATGTCCGTGTTATGAGTCTTTCAAGTAATAAAAGTCTTTATTTCTTTTCTTGCTAGACTCGAGACATCACTTGCACACCCACATTACACTTAATTGAAATGGTTTTATTCTACATGATTACTTGTGTTGCTCAATTACTGATGCTTTAAAATGATTAATGTTTAAATTGATCGGAATGAGAAAATCAACTGACATCTTTCTCAAATTGGGGCTTATCAACTCCCCACCTCGCATCTCATATGCTCACACCGTTTAGATAATCCGGTATGGACTGCGGCTGAAACCACCCATAGGAGAGCCATTACCTCACCCTCACCAAACAATACCCTCTCGTTTCCAGATCGGCATGTTTTGAAACCCGTTTAACCATCTCTAGAAGAAAGAGGGACTATCCTTGAGGCTCCCATGATTCGAAGGAAGATTGACCGTCTCCAAGCTCAAGAATGACGAAATGCAGTGATCCATTCTAGGGACTAGCTGAAGTTCTCTCTCAGAAAATAAAATTGAAAAAAAAAGAAAAAAAAAGAGAAAAAAAAGAAGAAGAGAGCCTAGTCCCTAGCAATTTTCTCAAAAGCAAAGTTAAAAGATCCAGTTGTTTACTCAAAGGGAGTCTCAGAGAAAATAAAGAGACAGCATGAATGTTCCCTCACCATTACCTCCAGCCAATCCCAAGCCATCCTCTCGCTTTTGCCATCCTCTCGCTTTTAGAGGACATTCCCATTACCCTTGACCCTGCCAAAGTCAATTTCGACCTCTTATTCTTAGAGGCATTGAAGATGCAATCACAATATCCTAGCCATAGAAATCCCAAACACACCCTCGAAAAGCCAACCTCTCATCTTTAGAGGTTCAGTCAGCAAAAAGCTCAGCCGACCTCTCATCTTAAGAGGTCATGACGTTCCAAATCACCCGATGGCCGATCGAAGCCCTGAAACCCAGCTACAGTTCCTACCGGATAGCAGTTTCATTCTAATATCTTCGAGATCTAAATCAAATTAATGCTTCATTGCTTGCTTAAGATGGAACCTAATCCATCTCGGTTCAAGATCATCAATCAGAGATTATGTAAATTCAAATCCTATTCATTTGACACTTCATGTGAGCATATTTCATTTCTCCTCCACAAAACAATTCCCGCGAATGTCCCACTGGGGCTTCGCATTCGTGTCTTTCATCGACACTCCAAGGAGACATGTGCGTCAACTCTCCAATTCTCAAAAGATCCTCGAATCTCCGCATTCCTTCTCTTCCAATCAGGACTTGCCCGAACTACGACGACCTGAGCTCCTCGCCATGAGAGGAACATAGGCAACCAGAAATGGTCTGGTCACAAATACACTCAATCTCAGAAAATCCAGTCTCATCAAGGGCCATCCACATACACAAATCCTCTTCACATCTTTCCAAATTTGACCCCGATATCAGTTGGCTTTTTCTCCTCATGATTAATCAAAATATTTGTCATATCAGATTTAGTGTTTGAATAACTCGAACATCAATAAAGGGTTTTTAGCAGCATTGTGATCATCATGAATAAGACAAGTTTTCAAATGTCTCGACAAGTCTTCTTTTCTACTCATAGGGAAATAGAGCCAAACACTGTCTTTCTGTCAGCAGGGGCTTCCATACACTTTTCCACACCTTGTGATGCTTATACTCTCTCAAAAGAGTGAAACCCAAAAGCGAGTGTGTCACAAAATCAGGATTCATTCCACTTTTCAAAAGATGTGCCCCCTGCACATATGCATTTCCGAGTCTTATTCAGTGACTGATTGACTGAAGTTTGAAAGATAATCGCCTCCTTGGCCACGTGATGTTTCTATCTACAATGGGGCTGCGTTGGAGCTATGTCATGGTGGGGCTTAGTCAGGCAGAGGAAGAATTGTGTGTGCATAAGATCTTCCGTGCAGGTTTTGGAGCTGGCTTTACAATCTTGATCCTTGAGGGTAACTCTGTACTTGAAGCCTACTTCATGAGGGACACAACTTACCACAAGGTGTCCTGGGTCGTGCGACAACTCTGGCCTCACATCAGACATCAGCAACCTGCATTGAATCCTTACCAGGGCACGCCCCGACTTGTCCAAAGCTGCAACCATCAGCCACCACTTCACAAACAACTCGGGAGAGGGTTCATTCATTCACATATACCTCATACACACACAATCAGGCCATCATTTCATACATGCACAAACCATATAATCTATATATACACCAACACCCCACCCATTCTCATTTTCCGAAAAGAGGAGGATTCGTGTAAATAACAAAGCTAATAATGTATATACTAAGATAATAAGCAATCAAGTTCAAATCTAGTGCAAGGTAATGCGTAGAAAATAGTCTAGACAAAAAGTGTTTGTTTCCTACAAGGTACATTGATCAAGAAGTCGCAATCTAATCCTTTTTTTTTTTTTTTTTTTTGGCGAAAGGAGACGGTACTCCCTAGATTTTATTAAAACCGAAAAATAAGATTACAAAATGGTGGGGGACATGACAACCTCAACCACCAGAAAAAAACAGGGGGGAGTTCTTACACAACTTGTAAGATCCTCTACATGAAAGGGGAGGGAGCTAAAAATAAAAGATACACCAAAAATAAAAAGCAAAATCAAACCAACCAAAGACCTAAAATAAAGGAAACAGGCCAATGCATGATCCGGATCATCAGCAGGAGCCCAGTAGATCACATCCTCCCCCTCTTCATCATCCTCCTCGACCAGCTCATGATCCGGATCATCAGCAGGAGCCCGGTAGATCACAGGGTCCGCATGATAAAACTCATCAACGGCAGGGATGGCAACAGACTCAATCTCATGTGGATCAACGGGAATATCATCATCATCACTCTCATACTCTGAGCTAGAAGAACTGGAAAAAGTGTGTGTATGAGGCATTCTTGATCCGGGGTCTCTTCTGTTCGCTCATAGCCATGTCGACCCGAGCTCTTTTCCTCTCCGGCAGACTAGGAGTAGAATCATCATCCGAAATCTGGGATAGGCACCGCTCCTTCCAGAAACGGGCGCTCCTCTCCAACTGCTCAATCATGTCCAGAGCTCCCGTATAAGATCGAGCAAAGCTCCTATAAGCCTCAGCTGAGACCTGATACAATCAAACAACAGAAGAATCAAGAGGCCAGTTGTGACAATAACAAAAGACACTAACAGTTTCAAGCACTAAAGAAGGGAAGATAACACTCACAGATCTAGAGCCCTCAGGGAGCTGGAAATGAGGACGAATCCGACTCGTGTCAAGGGGAGCTCGCCTCATGTGATCCCCATCCCAAAAGTCAACGAACGAGGGAGGTAAGGGTGGTCTCGCCACAAATCCAGATGAGGAGCCTACATCCTGAGCATCATGCCTCGCCATCACCTGCGGGGACCGTAATCTCTCTGCCACATACACAGCATAATCTCCTCCCTCCTCAATATGGTTGTAGGCACCATCACCCTGGATCAAAGTAATCAAATCCTCCAGCTTCCGAGGAAACCACATGTCCTTCGGAGGGTCAATCGAAACATGAGCAATCCTGTCTGGGCCGTGCTGCCTGTAAAATCTCTCTCCCAGATACAAAGCATCCCCAGACAAGCCCACAAGTAGCTTGCAACACTCTGTCAAGTGCGCAGCATAACCCAGATCCTGGTCTTCATATCTTCCAGTCCAAGGGAATAAACTTAAGCTCTGGGGAGTCCTTCTCAAGCATACCAATGTATCCTGATATGAAGCTGTCACTCGGCCTCTCGATCCAGCTGTCCTGGACTTCTTTCTCGCGTCCTTCACCCATTGCCTCAGAGCAGGAAAAGTGGTGGCAGGGAAGTCATCCTGGATCTGCCAGGCGTAACAGCTGAAAATATCATAAGCCCAGGCCTGAAAGAAAAGATCAAAACAGGTAAGATGACAGTAATGAATGACAGAAGGAAGTATGCCGAAGAAAAGAAGTCAAGATGGGAAGTACCTCAAATGCCATGTGACAGCAGTTGAAGGTCATCGCCTTCCCCCTGCTAATGTCATCAAGAGCCAAGTACATCTCAGCTAGGCCAGCCTCACCCCAAGACCGGGTCCCGACAGCATCCCAAGTCCTCAAGAACTCCAATAAGGAAATCAGGGCGATAGATGCACAATAGACAAACAACATGTCAGACAGGCCAACCCATACAAAGGCCCTCGCCAATCTCTCGGCTCTCAGCCGGCTCTCCTCAGAATCATCAAAGATCGCAGGATAGTCCCTGCTCTGCTCCCCAATATGACCGTGAAGCTCACCTAACTCATATCCATTCCCCTTCTTGTCCCGGGGAACGAAACCAAGCAACCCCATGAAATCTACATCACTGAGAGGCCCGGCCAGCAACAAGCGCGGGCTCATCAAGATAAAGAGGCTCAGCAGTGAAGGGCAAGCCCGTGATAACTACAAAATCATACGGCGTGATTGTCGCCTTGCCCCAGGAGAAATGAAATGAATGAGTGGTCTCCCACCAGAACTCCCTAAATGCCCTCATCAACTCCACACTCCTCTGGGTGTCTCCGATGGATTTTGCCATCTCAAAGAACTTTCCCAACCCAGCAACATAAATCATGCCTTTGGGCGAGTGAATCAGCTCCTGGCTACCGGGTAAACTGTCCCACAACCTGCCAATCACCTCCGGAGAGCCCCGGGTATGCAATCCCTGCAGGTAAACACAGCGCAGGTATGAATATCTCATTTTCTCCTTAAAAGCATGTCAATCAATGTTCATATTTGTTCAATTTACATAAAAATGGTCATTTTTACTTTGAAGTTGTCTTCCCCTTTTTCAAACAAAATTAGGTTAAATCATAGAGAGCATGCATTCATAATCATATGTCCTAATTCCATTCATGCAGTAAGGTCATTATTTAGCGTGCAAGTTCGGATCTTTTTGGCATAAAAATTCAATTTCAAATCAATTTAGTCCCAAATAAAAGCAAGGGTTACAGGAAGCATACCGTGGATTTCTTCTCGGCAGCAGAAGTGTGCTCTTTAAGCTGAGGGTAAAATTCTCCCCTCACAGCTTGCGGGATGAATGACCTTTGATTTTGTTGAATCCCCTTTCGTCGAGCAGCCAACTCGACATGTTGAGGAGCCTTCTTCGTAGGGCGTATTCTGGGAGGCATTGTTCCAAGCCGAGTCCGAATCAAACCCTTGATTTCTCTTGATTTTCCTACCAATTTCGTGCGTATCACCCTTTTTCTCTCAAGCTGTTCGTCTCCCTCTCAACCATGTAATTTTCAAATGGCGACTGTTCAATAATTTAAAGGGCCTGTTTACTTGGTTTAATAAGTCATGCGACATACAGTGCCCTTTGACCAATTTTTCAAAATCACCGCTGTGGTTTGCTGTTTTAAACTTTAACCCCTGTGGCATACTTTGCAATTTCCCCCGCAGGTGCAATTATCAACTGAGCACAATTTAATCATTGAGGACTGTCCCTCAACCAAACGCGAGACAAAGAATTCAAATCTAGCAGTCTCCCGGCAATGTTCATCAAGATCATCGGCCCCGACGCCAAATCATCAACAAAATCCATTTTTCATGGTAATCTAGCAAGCAAAATTCATGTCCTATCCGACAAATGCTCCCAAAGTCAATCATCAACAAAGACTGTCCCTTAAACGGCAATCCAACAGCTTTTCATCATCATCAGCCGTAGCCTCAGTCCCTCCGGCAGCTATAGGTAAGCACAGCACAGGTATGAAATCATATCTAATTCAAATTGCAAATCATCATGTCTTGTATTCTTGAAAAAAATCATTTCTTTTAGTTCATCTCGCGCATTCGGGTTCAAACGCCTCCAAACAGTCTCTTCGGGTTCAGACGCCCCCAAATAGTCTCTCACCGGGTTCAGACGCCTCCAAGTAGTCTCTCACCGAGTTCAGACGCCTCCAAATAGTCTCTCATCGGGTTCAGATGCCTCCAAACAGTCTCTCACCGGGTTCAGACGCCTCCAAATAGTCTCTCATCGGGTTCAGACCCCTCCAAATAGTCTCTCACCGGGTTCAGACGCCTCCAAATAGTCTCTCACCGGATTCAGATGCCTCCAAATAGTCTTTCATCGGGTTCAGACGCCTCCCAACAGTCTCTCATCGGGTTCAGACGCCTCCAAATAGTCTCTCACCGGGTTCAGATGCCTCCCAACAGTCTCTCACCGGGTTCAGACGCCTCCAAATAGTCTCTCATCGGGTTCAGACGCCTCCAAACAGTCTCATTTGGGTCAGACACCTCCGAATAGTCTGAACTATGACCGGCTTGATTCCCTCCTGGGATACGTAGGAATCCTTTCTCCAAAGGTCCAGCCATCCGATCTCACCAATCATTTTTCACCATCTACCATATCCCTTGCCGCTCATTGGGATTGGGATCTTTTCTTATCGACAACCTCACTTCTTCCATAAGTGACGTTGTCGAGGGGCTCTGTGAGTACGCCAATCCAATTCGCGACCCTTTATAGGTGCATTTTAATGTGATAAAATTGCACTAGGGACATTTTGGTAAATTCCCGGTCCATCCCGAGACTTCCGAAAACTTTTTATAAGTTTCTTGTGAAGAAAGTACTTTTAAGTATTTTTCCCATGCAAAAGGACCTACAAGGAATAAATCAGTTTGGACCTATTGGGAATTAGCCTGGAATGTTCCAGAACCAGGTTTTGGCGCCAGAAACGGTTATGGGCTTGCTTAGTCGTGCGACATCTCGAGCCATGGAAAATGGAAGCAGAAGGTCGTTTGACGCAACTCACCCATCATCAGCAGTCTATAAATAAGACCCTACCCCTCTCATATCTAGATCCCTCTTTTGCATACTGTTACTCTGCCAAATTAGAAACGTAGCTCACACTGCAAATACACACAACCCTCTCTCTCTCACACCCAAATTCCTCCAATCCTCCCTCAATTCAATTCAACCCACATACTACCATCTAGATCCTCAATCCACCACTCCTCCCAAGCTCAATCCGTTTCAGAAGCTGTTTGTTGAAGGATTCTATACCTGACTTGGTATAGAATTTGTGGATCTTCAAGGGTAACTAACCTACTCCCTCCTTCTCCCTCCTTCTCTCTCATAGATCTTGCTTTTTTCATAATTCAATCAATTTATACTCATTTGCTTCGGTAATTAGACTCTATCTGTCTTACTTATTGAACTCCAATCGCAATCTCTCTGTTTAATTCATTTTGTTTAGTCTAATTTCCTGTTCATGAGTTGATATTGTTGGAATTGTTGCTTGTTCATCAAGGGAGTATGGATCTCCCCATATCTATACCCCCTTGGTTGAATAATTGTTGATTTATGCATTTCCGAAGCTGAATTGGTGATACAATTAAATCTGTATTGATTTCTGTTCCTTCTGTGTTCAACCTGTAAGATCTCTGCAGATGGGCAACCTGTGTCACGCGACACAACTTGCCGGGCTGGATCCTGTGTCACGCGACACATCTGGGCAGGTTCTGTGTCACGCGACACATCTTGCCATTTTGCAGAGATCCTTTTTAGTTGTAATCTGTTTTGAGATCTGTAATTGGGATGTGGTCTCCCTTACCAAATGGTTCACAAGTTGTAATTATCCCATTTCATTAATAAAATTCATTTACCACATTTGTTTGTCATTGTTGTTTGCTCACACTATGAATGTTTTGGATGTTTAATTTTGAAAGACTCGTTTACGGACGAGGCGCGTTGGGTGAACTCTCGATTCTTCCAAACATGTAACTTGACCCCCGAACCCTTTTCTCTATTTTCAAAGGTTTTTCAAAGTGTACCTTAAACATGGCGTGGCGACTCCCAATTTTCACAAAATTTTCGGCGAGCGTACATTCACTAACTTGTTACCAGTAGCCATAGGAGTGTCATATGCTTTTGCATTTTCAAGTCCAAATTTCTTGATTAGATCTTTGGTATATTTTGCTTGTCTAAGGAAGATGCCTTCATCACATTGCTTGATTTGAAGCCCAAGGAAGAATGTGAGTTCTCCCATCATGCTCATCTCAAACTTGCTTTTCATGAGCTTCTCAAAACGCTTACACAAAATTTCATTAGTAGAGCAAAAAATGATATCATCGACATATATTTGAATAAGAAGAGTATGATCATTATATTTGGCAATGAAAAGAGTTGTGATGATTTTACCTCGTTTGAAGCCCTTTTCTAAAAGAATTTAGATAGAGTATCATACCATGCTATTGGAGCTTGTTTGAGTCCATACAAAGCTTTTTGGAGTTTGTAGACATGATCAGGATGTTTATTATCTTCAAATCCAGGGGGTTGTGCTACATAGATTGTCTCTTGAAGTTCACCATTGAGAAATGCGCTCTTCACATCCATTTGATAAAGCTTGAATCTTTTGAAAGAGGCATAAGCTAAGAAAATGCTTATAGCTTCAAGTCTTGCAACGGGGGCAAAGGTTTCATCATAATCGATTTCTTCTTCTTGTCTATATCCTTGAGCAACCAACCTAGCTTTGTTTCTTGTGATGCTTCCATTCTCATCCATCTTATTTCTAAACACCCATTTTGTACCAATCACTCCTTGTTCCTTTGGTCTTGGAACAAGAGTCTAAACTTTACATCTTTCGAATTGGTTGAGCTCTTCTTGCATAGCTACAACCCAAATTGAATCTTGGAGTGCTTTATTAACTTTGTTTGGTTCAATTTGAGATAATAGCGAAGTGTGCTCATCATAGCGAGAGCTTCTTGTTTGAACCCCAGAGAACAAATCACCAATAATGTTATCGATTGGGTGATCTCTAACCTCATGAATTTCAGGAGGTAAGTCTGGTTGAGTTGTTTGTTGTTGAAGATCTTCAATTGGTACATCATTTGAGCCATCATTGTAAGTGAGTTGAGGTACATGCTCTATGGAGTGTAAGGGAGTAGATTCGACTGCATCATCTTCTTTATGAACATTTTCAGTAGGAACTTCTGATGTTAGTTCTGAAAAATTTGGTGCGGTCGAAGTTGATGGATTTTCTTGAGTTGAGTGATTTTCTGATCTAGGTGAAGTTTGAGGAGGTTCACCTGTCTCATTAGGCTCATCAAAATCATCAGCAACATTTGGAGCCAAATGTGGCTCAAGGAGAGAATGTTCATCAAAAGTAACATGGACATATTCTACTATCTTTAAAGTATTTTTATTAAAAACACGAAAAGCTTTAGAATGTTTGGCATACCCAACAAAGATACCTTCATCCGCTTTAGGAGCAAATTTACCTCGATGCTCTCTTCCGTTGTATAGAATAAAGCATTTGCATCCAAAAATCTTGAAGAAGGCTATGTTGGGGGTTCTTCCTCTCCAAAGTTCATAAGGAGTTTTGTTGTAGGTCTTGTTGATGAGGAATCGATTTTGAGTAAAGCATGCTGTATTGGTAGCTTCAGCCCAAAAGTATTGAGGTAACTTGGCTTCAGCGAGCATTGTCTTTCTAGCCTCTATCAACGTTCTATTTTTCCTTTCGACAACTCTATTTTGTTGTGGAACTCCAGCAACAGAGAATTTATGGTCAATACCATGGTCATCACAGTATTGAGCTACACCATTATTTTTGAATTCTGTTCCATGATCAGATCTAACACTAACTATGTCAGCTTCTTTTTGAGTTTGGAGCTGTCTAAAGAGCGAGGTCAAAATGTTGAAACAATCATCTTTGGAGATTATCATTTCAACCCATGTATATTTTGAGTAATCATCCACCACAACTAGAGTATATCTACTTCCTCCAATACTTGCGATGGTGACAGGTCCAAACATATCGATGTGGAGTAGTTGCAAACATCTTGAAGTTGAAGGCACGGTCTTGCTAGAGAAAGATGCCTTAGGTTGTTTGCCAAGTTGCCAAGGATAGATAAAATGGACAACATAGGTTTTAGTCAATTGATGTAGATCCTTCCAAGTATGGTTTATTTACCTCGAAGTTTAATTTTCCTGATACGGAAAGGTTGGATGGGACTACTTGTCCTAAAACTCACATTGACTACTTTGTCCTTGCTATGATATCAATGAATCTGCTGAAGGAAGGGATGCATTCATCTTCTATCATTCCCTCAAGGAGATTGCCTTGAAGTGGTTCTTGCAGCTATAACCGGCCGAGAAAAGAACTTGGGCCCAGGTTTCCAAAGTTTTCCTGAGCAAGTACCGCACTAACTTGGACTGGCAAACGAATAGGAGGGACCTCCAAGGTACCACTCATAAAGAGAATGAAACTGTGTTCGAATTTTACCAATGATAGCATTGCAAACTTTCGTAGATCATGAATCCGTTGACCGATGATAAGCAGAAGGAGATCTTTCAGTCTTGCTTAAAACCGCAGTTGAGAAAAGCTTAGGGTATTTGTTATTACCCCAGGCTAAGGGAGATGGTTAACGTCGGGGTCAGATTTGAGAATGAATCCCTACATCTTCGCTCCCGAGGAAAGCCCAGCCACAAGAGTAAGCAGGCCTTACCAGTA
This sequence comes from Adenophora triphylla var. japonica, assembly GCA_022495995.1. Classification (NCBI taxonomy): domain Eukaryota; kingdom Viridiplantae; phylum Streptophyta; class Magnoliopsida; order Asterales; family Campanulaceae; genus Adenophora; species Adenophora triphylla. Next base: position 481,874 of record JAFEMH010000677.1, read on the forward strand.
CAACACTAATGCCGTCGCCAAGCCTAAAGACCTGACACCACAACATATAAATTTTATGCATAATGAGGCACCTCTTAATTTTAAGGCTCTGGAGCATCCTTAAAAATGTCACTTCGAGGACAATGAATCAGTACTATGACTTCGATATGCCCTATGGGCAACTCTTTGACATCTTGTTAGGGAGGGGATTGCTCAAACCCCTTGAGAACTTTGAGCCTGCCAACAAAGATCAAAAGTTGGACATGTCAAAGAAATGTGCCTACCATGCTCATAATGGCCACACCACTGACAGTTGCATCACGTTGAAGAAGGTGATAAAGGAAATGGTCTAGAAAGGAATCTTGGAGAACCCTACCAAGCCCAACATTGTCTTAACTTTTAACGGATTTTGACGATCCGGATTTGGGTACTTACAGCTTCACAGAAATCTTGTCAACCCTAGCATCTCTTGTTAAAATTCCCGAAGGGAAGTCAGTAAAACCCCTAAGAATAGGCAGACGGGAAACCCCCGCCTATTGTTTTGAGATCGAAGTTGAACATGAAACGATCGACGAACCCTGGTACAATCAAATCTACCAGTACCTCCAAAATGGAGAAGATTCCTTCACAAATGAAGATGGAAAATACAAAGAGGGGATCAAAGCCAAAAACACGATGGCTCTGAAATGCCTGGTGTGATGTACCCGATTTCTCTTTTTTTTTTTTTGCGAAAAATCAACTGAGTCGCCTCACCGTTTTTAGTTTAAGGGCCAAAACTTTGAAAAATGCCTTAAATTAGAGAAAATGAGTTCGGAGGTCACGTTACACTCCGGGATGGACGTTTTGACGTGTACCCCAAATGCCTCGTATGACGAGTCTTCCTCACTTGAGACTTTTGGTGTGTGTGTGTGTGTTTTAAAAAAGGACTTTCTTAAAGAAGGGGTTTTCTGGAAATAACTAAAATACTAAGGACTGAACTGAATAACAGTTTGAAAACAGTGATTAAACTGAAAATAACAGAAAACTGAAAAACTGTTTGCATATTACAATGTCATCCGCGTGGATGAGACTATAGTGCAATCTTATCCGCGCGGATGGGCCTGCAGTTTCAATATTTTTTACAGTTTCCAGTTTAGTTACTATAATTTCCAGAAACTTAACTGGATTTACAGGACTTAACTGAAAATGTAACTGAAAACAGAAAATGAAGGAATTGTTTGGATTTTTGGCATCCATGTTTTGTCCTCTCTTTCCCTAGACTTTGATTAGTGGTCATAAATGATGAATCCACTTAACCAAGCCATCCCAAGGGTATATTAGGACTTTGAAAACATGTCATTTGCTAGGGACAGGGGGGATTTTGACATGAAAAGTAATTTAACAAGAGAATTAGGTCAAGATGTATCAACTTTAGAGGAAGATCTCTAAGGTGGTCATAAGAAGACCATCCTTGAGACCTATACTCAAGTGTATATTATACATCTTGTGTGACCTATTTTATGAGTCTAGATGATTTTCATCCAAGGAAAGGGTTCCAAGATGAGCATCTTAGACATGGGGAGGGGGATTTGCAAGGAAGTAAGTAATATGGACCTTTTGAAGTGGTCATCTATGGAGATGGACTCCAAGATGACAATACTTTAGGTCAAATGAACAAACAAGAGCAAGTAATGTAAAAAGGGAAGTGGGGAATAACATAAAAGTAAAGAGAATGTGGATCCCTTTAGAAGATCATCCATGGAAATGGATTCCATGGAGTTCCTCTTGGATCCTTGGGACAAAAATTAAAGGAGAGTCAAACAACAAGTAGTAAGTAAGACTACATCATTTACACATGAAATATGTGCATGAATGAGAGAGGTATGAGTAGAGGGAGTGATGGAGTTGGGTTTACCAATTTTCTTGGATTTATGTTTAGGGTTTGAGGGATTTCAAGGCTTAGAAGTGGTTTTGGGATGGATTTGAGGTTGAAGTTGGTGTGGAATTTGAGTTGTGGGAGTGTAAATGGCTGTTTGAGAGTGAATTTTGACAGAGTAACAGTAGGTTTTCATATTTTTTGGCCTTGTTAAACTGAGGGAGAAGGGATGTATTTATAGGTTGGCTGGATGACAATCTTATCCGCGTGGATGAGATTGTAGGCACAATCTCATCCGCGCGGATGGGATCAACAGCGTGCCTGGTTGTTGCAGAAAGCAGTTTTGGCTGTTTGCAAATGGTCAATATTCCTTTTTTATTGGGAATGACATATTTCCAGCGAGGTCCTATGCCACTTTTTTATTCCTAAGAGGTCCTTCCTCATTCAAATTGTCAAAATAATGTCCAAAATGACCCTAAATGATTATAAATCATTAATTTAGGCTGACGGAACATTAACGACCCAGATTGGGGCACTTACACCTGGCATCCCACTTCGTCATTCTGGGGGTATGTTATACAAGAAGCGCCACCAAGGACCACTCCTACGGTGTGTATGCAAAGAAAAGGTCAGTGAGCTGATGAACGAAGTTCACAACGGAACCTGCGGTCCGCACATGAACGCCAGAGCATTGACACAGATCATCCTCTGTATGGGTTACTACTGGGTATCAATGGAAACAGACTACATCCAGTTCGTCAGAAGCTGCGACAAATGTCAACGGTTCTCCAACCTCAACCACATCCCTCCTCACGAGCTCTACTGCATGACTATACCATGGCCCTTCGCCACATGGGGAATCGATGTCATCGGCAAAATCACTCCACCAGGGAGCAACGGTCACGAGTTCATATTAGTCGCAGTCGACTACTTCACCAAGTGGGTAGAAGCCAGATCATACAAAGTACTGAATTCCAAGAAGGTGGCCGAGTTCATCAAAGAGAACATCATGTGCAGATACGGGGTGCCCAACGAGATCATATCCGACAATGGGACCCACTTCGAAGGAGATTGTGACCAGCTGTTGATCGAGTTCAGAGTTACACGCCACAAGTCTTCTCCCTATAGACCACAGACTAATGGTGCAGTAGAGGCAGCAAACAAGACTCTTGCAAGAATAATAAAAAAAGATGGCCGTCAGAGGTCGGGATTGGCCCGAAAAGCTACATCTAGCCCTTTGGGGATACAAAACATCAGTCAGAACTGCCACAGGGGAGACTCCTTTCGCACTCACATACGGAATGGAAGGGATGTTACCAGTTGAATTGGAAATTCCATCCCTCCGAGTCCTCTTGGAAAATGGAATCAATGAAGTCGAATGGCTCCAAAGTCGTCACGACGAACTAGTTGGGTATTACTCTTTTAGCACTTTGATTTTACTGATCTGCGGAGCTTGCTTCCGTTTACTGAGGAAGAACACGAGTCAACTCTCCTTCCCCATAAACCGCCAATCAGTAAAATCAAAGTGCTAAAAGAGTAATACCCAACTAGATACATTCCCGAAAATGATCTAGGTAAAAATCAGGGTCACACTTTTCGTCTCTTTTCAAATTTCACCTAAAGTGTCGAACTACGGTGACCTGAGCCCCTTAGTCCAATTGTAAAAGGGGAACGTAGGCAGCCATCATTGGTTCGGTCTCAAAAACAAATAAAATTTCAAATACAACACCAATCGCTTGTGTTTTGAAAAACTCATAAATTTAACCTACATATTCATTACGGTTAAAACAATCTTTGATGAGTTTAAGCACGGTCTACTCTTGACTCGCTACACGCTAGCAAAACAACAATAAAACACTTAATCAAATTAATGTGTCTGCAATGGCAGTGGGTGGATATTCCGAATAGCAAGGTCAACCTAGTCACTCGTACTCGGTCCTTCATCTTTCCTCCCCTTCCCTTTCCCGCGGCGGGTATTCTTTGCCTTCACAGGAAATATCCCCGTAGTCCTTCTACCTGGCTCTGGGACACTTCCCTACGCCTGTGCCAAACCTGTGGCCGCCAACGCAACCCTTTCCCTAGCTCTATCACGAGCTGCCTCTCTCTGAGTCTCCATATCCGTGCTCTGATCGGCCATCCGACTAGCATTGACCTCATAGTCAGCCATAGCATCCCCACTACTATCCTGAGGGTTAGCCATCGCTTCGGCCCTCCTCAAAGTTGAGCTATCACGGCGGTCAAGGCCCAATAGCTCACTTCGTCTCCACAGAAGAGCCATTTGTGTCTCCCCTATACACTCCTCGTACCAGTTCAAATATCGAGTGGACAAAACAGTGCCCCCTCTCCGGTGACAGAGAACCCTGGCAGGAAAAGACGCATATTGCAAAAACCGCATGAAAAGCAATGACGTCGAAGGATCATCCATAAAGAGCGATCCCACCTCAAAGGTAGCAGCATCACTCAAGCCCGTCAACGAAACCTGCTGCAGCCCGAACTACCACAGCACCAACGATGGAATATAAAAAGAAGTCTGGGACAGCCCCAGAACTCTGACAATGAAGAGACCCTCCTGAATGGTCCGACAAGTCTGCAACTTCCAGTGAGGAACCCACCATCGCAGACGATGTGTGCGGAGTTTGTCCATCCAAAGCTCCAAGTCAGCCTGACTGCCTCCTATCACCAAGGGTCGCCGAGAAAAAGACCAAGGATCACATGTCGCTGGTACCTCGGGCATCACTTGCAACCGCTCCCTCAACCAAAAAGTAAGCTTAGCGGGACTTCCTCCCCACATGTATCGGCTACCGGTTGCCATCCGACCTATGCCAAGGAATGTTTCACCCAAGATCAAGGGTACAATATCCCCTCCTCTCTGGCTACCAGGTCCAGAACACTGTGGTGGCACACCCCCAAGGAAGTGAATGTGAACAGAGTAGCAATCACGCACAGAGCAAAAGCGTCCCACGCAGTAACGCTCCCATCAACACCGGCAAACCTATCAGGCAGCCCCGAAATGTCAACATGATCAGTATTCGGTATCAGCATCCCATATGCTTCTTCAGCCGAAACACCAAGTAGGGACATCAACTTCTCAACGGTGGTCAGGCCGCCCGTCAAAGGAAGAACGATCTATTCCACCTCAAATCCTCCAAGGATAGCCCGAAAATCCTCAAGTGTGGGCTTAATCTCGTTATATGAGAAGTTGTACACGTGCCTCCTTTTGTCCCAAAAAATGAGCCGCAGCTCTCAAAAGGTCCCAATCTGGCGCAAGCTTCTTCAAAGCCCAAACCGCCCTCATCCTATAACAACCCTCGAAAAACTCCTTATTTTGCCTCGTGTGGTGCCGTACCCACGTCTTGAACCTTTCCAAAAATCGCTCTTGCATCTGAGACGACAATCTTGGAAACGTGGCCATGGAAAACAAAGGAAACTTCAAAGTATTTGAGAGAGAAACATAATTCAGCTTCAGAAACAAGCGTGAGACTTCTAAAATATACAGAAACTGAACTGCAACAAGTTGAAATTGAAATATGGGTCGTTCGGCCTATTTTTCAGGTTGACCAAGTCAAACCTGCAGCCTTGCTGCACCAATGTCCCTCGACATTTCCAAAGGCAGTCCTATTCATGCCTTGACCAAAACATACCAACCCGTGATCAATTCACTCATTGCAAATACCACATCCGCCCCGGGCTCGTGCAATAGTGCAATTAATAAATAACAGCGCATGTAGTTATAAATTTTGCTAGCTCAAATTTTATTATTTAATGCATCTCATGTTATTATTTATTTTTGATCAACCTACTTGCTTATCTGCCAAGAATAAGTAAAAAGTAATCATAATAAATACTCAAAGTGTACAAAAGTTCACCCCAAGGGCCTTTCAAGTACAAAACAATATCTGTTACAGGCAATGCACACAATTTTCTAAAAAAATCAACGGGACTACTCAGAGTCTTGCTCATCATCCGAGCACTCAGCATACTACCCCGCATCATCAGGATTTGTGGTAGACAAATAATTGGCGAACTCATTAAAGCTGGAGTACGAGAAGTGACGGCTCCGCGCCTATGCTCCCGAAGACTACCCAGGCTTGTATCCCGAATACGAGGAGTGGCGAGCCCCAAATCCAGCAATCTCACCAGAGAACTGGCCAAAGCCTTACCCAGCATCTATACCACCAGTCCTGGAAGCAGATGAGTCTCTCGCAACCGACGGCCGGGAAGGCATCGGCTCATGAACGGTCGCACTCCTCCGAGAAATGCACCGCAGGAAGTTAACGAGCCTCCTGGCAAAACCAGTCATCCCATCCAACCGTCTGACGGCCTGATCGTAAGTACAGCCAGAAACCTGCAAACCCAAAAAATAGATAGTACAGCACAGATGCAACATTTGCAAAATGCTACTACAAGTACAGAAAAGCAACAAAATACTCACCGAAGCACTGGGTTCAACTCTGTATTGAGGCCTCACCTGCTCCGAGATAGGAATCGTCAGCCGCCTGTGAGAACCACCAATGCCCTCGAATGCCAAGCGAGTGCGGGGGAGCGGATAATCTCTGGGAAGCGCAGGGTCCTCACCCTCTCTGGCCATCACCTGTGGGCTCCTCAGCCTTGTCCTCCGAAAGATGTCATAGTGAGCATCCTCAATGATGTACTCGACGTGAGGCACTCCCTGCATGTATCGCTGCAACTCCTCCCCAGCTATGGACATAGGAAACTGCATGTGAAGAGGCGGATCCCTCGGAACCAAGGGACCAGATCCCGGAGCATACTGGCAAGACACCCTCTCGCAAAGATACATGACATCACAGTGAAGCCCCACTAACAGCTTTCGCTGACTTGTCAGTTCCCTAGCAGCATGCACAACAGCCTGATCAAACCGGCTCCACCAAGTCAAGTTGATCCGCGGCGAAAAGTCTCGGTCCAGAGCCAAAGACACCTCCTCTTAAGTCACACGGGTGCTCTCCCTTGACTTCAACGGATTCTTAGCCGCCTTCTGCCAACTCAGTATGGCAGGAAATAAAGGAGCGTACGCCTCCCTGGTGGTCCACCGTTGTGGGTGAAACACCTCAAAGCACCACACCTGTAAAATGCCAGGAAAGTTATATCAGCTACAAAGCAGATACATACAAGTACAAGCGAGACAAGGAAGAGAAAAAGAAGGAGACTCACGTCCAGCACGAACTGAAAGCAGAAGAAGGAGTTGTCCTCCCCCTGGGAGCACTTGTCCAAAGCGAAGAAAAGCTCGGCCAGACCAGCTTCTTCCCAAGCAAAACCCCTCACGGCCTCCAGATCCATCAGGGAGCCAAGCAAAGCAAACTGACACGTCGTTTCAGCATTGGTAAAAAGGGTTGCTGATAGAGCAAACCACAAAAACCCCCTGGCCAAGCAATCAGCTGTCATCCTCTCGGAGCCAGTCAGATACTCATCTATCCCCCTCCTCAAATGTACCTCCATCGGCCCGTATCGAATACCAAGGCTCCTAGCATCCGTAATGTCAAAACCAATCAGTCTCGACAGCTGCTCCATGGTAAAACCATCAAACCACTCTATAGGATTGCCTTAGAACGACAACTCGATAATCGCGACGAAGTCTATAGGAGTCACTGATGCCTCCCCCCACCTAAAGTGAAACGTGTGGGTCGTGTCCCACCAATACTCGCTCAAAGTGACATGGAGCACCTTAACCCTCTGTGTCGAAGCCACTACAGCCACCGCGCTGATAAAGCCTCCCAGGCCCGAGTCTATCACGAACTACCGTGGACTCCTCTCTCCGTCACGAGCCACGTCTGGGAACATTTCCCATAGCTCGCGGACAGCCTCAACATCTCCCCTACTCTTGGTAGTGGACACGTCAACCGATCCCCGCCCCTGTAGGTAAACACAACAAAGGTATGTACTACAGGATAACGTACACAAAATGCACATGCACATGTCAAAATCACAAAAAACATATCGACACAAAGATATAGTTCAATCATTTTCCTAAAATATTTTCGTCCCAGTCGGAGTATTAACGGTTTATTTCCCTAAAATATTTTCGTCCCAGTCGGAGTATTAACGGTTCAAATTTCAAAATCCCGTTCAGTAACGGTTCATTTTCCTAAAATATTTCCGTCCCAGTCGGAGTGTTAACGGTTCAAGTTCCAAAATCCCGTTCACCAACAGTTCATTTCCCTAAAATGTTTCCGTCCCAGTCGGAACATTAACGGTTCGAAATCCCAAAACATTCAAGTCAAGTTGAAAAACCCGTCAAACCCGGAACTTTCAAAATATTTCGAAAAACCCATCAAAACCGAAACTTTCAAAACATTTCGAAAAACCCGTCAAACCCGAACTTTCAAAACATTTCGAAAAACCCGTCAAACCCGAAACTTTCAAAATATTTTGAAAAATCGGTCAAACCCGAAACTTTCAAAATCGTATCGAAAAACCCGTCAAACCCGAAACTTTCAAACACTTTCAAAATTACTCCGTCCCAAATTAAACTCATTTTAATTTTGGAAAACGTCCCTAGACGTGGAATTTTTCTACCAAAATTTCTATGTTGTCTACCCATAACGTCAATTGCACTTAGCTAAAGTCAATTTCGACAAAAGGGCATCGCAAGGTTTAAAGCCCCAAAACGGGCACCAAGAACCCTAACTCAATTCAAATTAAAATTCCAAAATTTCAAGAATGCAAATTCTAAAATTCAAAGGAATTTAGAGGATGCTTACCTTTCTCGCTATCCCCTCCTTGGATTTATGGCTATCACGAGCTTTGTAAAACTTGGTCGGATCCATAGGAAGAGTGGTTGTTCACGCCGTCCTCTTAAGCCTCTTCCTCTCGTTGTCTATGTTGACCCCTCCTCCCCAATCTTGCTTCCATAGCAATAATCTCTCAAAGATTTCAACAAAGATCGAAGAAAAATGACGAATTTTTCTCTCTTTTCTCTCTTTCTCTCGACAGAAAACTCAAAATTTTCTCTCTTTCTCTCTAATGGCCGATGGCCTTTTAAAATCTGTCCAATTTGAGTGAAAGGCCATCCGGCCTCTTTTACGTGATGGGCCATTTTGGCCCAAATGCCAATTCAGACCCTCATCTTCCAAATTTGACACTTTTTTCTCAAAAGTTAAAAATTCCCCAGTTAGACATTTCTAACGCCCCTCTCCCGAGGTTAAATTCCAGTTAGACATTTCTAACGCCCCTCTCCAGAGGTTAAATTCCAGTTAGACATTTCTAACGCCCCTCTCCTAAGGTTAAATTCCGGCTGTCAATCGTAAGCCCGACCATCCTATCTCAGCGACAATCAATGTAAGCCCGCACAACAATCCCTCTTTCGGCCATCTTAGTAAACCCGAGTATCATTTCCCCCAACAGGTGAACAATTACTTCCCCGACAGTCATCGTAAGCCCGATCATCTCATTTCAACGGCAATCAATGTAAGCCCGCACAACAATCCCTCTTCGGCCGCCGCCGTAAGCCCAAACATTTTTTCCCAGCAGGATCCTAAGACACTCCTTCTAAAGGAACGTCAATCAATCTCCTTAGCTCCTAACTAACATTGTTAGGACTCGGGACGCTTTTCCCCAGCAATGTGTCATTTTCTCCCGAGATCACATTCCGTTCCTAACCCCAATGTTGGAACGTCAATCCTTCCGTGTTGTTAAAAATGCCAATTCAACACAACCATTCCCATCATCTCCACCATATCCCCAGCAGACAAACCCTGGCTGTCATCATAAGTCCAGCACTCAAGGCACGAATGCCTTACAAAATTCAGTCCCAAGGCACGAACGCTTTCATCTCAGGTTCAGATGCCTCCGAACAGTCTCACTCAGGTTAGAACACCTCCGAACAGTTTCCCATAGGTTTAGACACCTCTTCTGAACAGTCTCACTCAAGTTAGAACGCCTCCAAACAGTTTCTCGTAGGTTCAGACGCCTCCGAATAGTCTCACTCAGGTTAGAACGCCTCCAAAGAGTTTCCCGTAGGTTCAGATGCCTCCGAACAGTCTCACTCAGGTTAGAATGCCTCCAAACAGTTTCCCGTAGGTTCAGACACCTCTGAATAGTCTCACTCAGGTTAGAATGAATGCCTCCAAAGAGTTTCCCGTAGGTTCAGATGCCTCCGAACAGTCTCACTCAGGTTAGAACACCTCTAAACAGTTTCCCATAGGTTCAAAAGCCTCCGAACAGACTCCCTCAGGTTAGAATGCCTCCGAACAGTTTCCCTTAGGTTAAGATGCCTCCAAATAGTCTCACATAGGTTAGAACGCCTCCGAACAGTTTCCCACAGGTTCAGATGCCTCCAAGCAGTCTCACTCAGGTTAGAATGCCTCTCAGCTCGAGGTTCGTACGCTCCGAACAGTCTCACTCAGGTAAGAACGCCTCTAAACAGTTTCCCATAGGTTCAGACGCCTCTGAACAGTCTCACTCAGGTTAGAACACCTCCAAATAGTTTCCCGTAGGTTCAGACACCTCCGAACCGTCTCACTCAGGTTAGAATGCCTCCGAAAAGTTTCCTGTAGGTTCTAACGCCTCCGAACAGTCTCGCTCAGGTTAGAATGCTTCTGAACAGTTTCTCGTAGGTTCAGACGCCTCCGAACAGTCTCACTCAGGTTAGAATGCCTCCGAACAGTTCCCCTTAGGTTCAGACGCCTCCGAACACTCTCACTCAGGTTAGAATGCCTCCGAATAGTTTCCCGTAGGTTCAGATGCCTCCGAACAGTCTCACTCAGGTTTAGACACCTTCAAATCAGTCTCAACCAGGATGAACTCCTCCTAATTATTCATTCCCCCACGGGTCGAGGCCCCTATGAAATGCCCTCGCACCCATGAACTACGATTGACTTGATTCTTGCTCGGGATACGTAGGAATCCTTTCGCTAAGGGTCTAGCCATTTGGCCGCTCAGGTCTCTCCAATAAGGCATCCCCCGATTTGGATCCTTATCTTTTTCAACGACCCCAATTCTTTCGAAAGTGACGTTGCTGAGGGGCTACTGTAGGTACCCAAATCCGGATCGTTACAATCCGTTAAAAGTTAATCGAAATCCGTTAACTGACCCTTTCCAAGTTAACTAGAGTCCGTTAACTCCCCCTTTCTGAGTCAATGAGACTTCCCAGGACTGTCCCGTGCATCCAAGTTTCAAAGTGTACTCAATACACGTTATCACACATAAAAGTACCACTTTCCTCGAAATACGCAATTTTTGGGACTTTTTGGGGCTGTTCCGGACATTTTCTCGGATAGTTATTTAGAAAACAGTCAAAACCGAGATTAACGGGATAAAAACCCTATCTTAGGTGACTCACAGGGACACGTGGCACACATGCACAGCCCCCCACATCTCCATCAATCAAATTCAAGGGTGAAAAGACAAAAATACCCCTAAAATTGAAAGATAGGCCGTCCGACATGTTCTTCATGAAAAGCCAGAATCCTCATCAAGCCCCTGCAATTTCCAAAATACCCAAAACCCCCCAAATTGAATGAAAGGCCGTCCGGCCTGTTCTTCAATTTTACCTCCTATAAAATATAGAGGCTGTCATTCTGTAAACTGGTCAAAAAAATTTATTACCTCATCAAATCCCCACGCTTCCAGCCAACCAAACCCCCTCCCGAGCCCCGAAAATGCCTCGATTTGTGTGAAAACCACGTTTTCCGACCAAACATGAGCCAAACACTTCCAAAACACCTCGCAAACACTAAAACGTATCCCGTATATGCCTTTCCAAGCCAAAGAGTCAATACCTAGCCATTGGTAACACTCTCTCTCTCTAAACTTCGTTTCTGTCTCGATTTACGCATCATACGCTATTTTCGATCCGGTCAAAATTCTCAAAATGTAGACGTAACACCGTCTACGGGACTTAATACGTATTAGTCCCTAATCATCTTCTCTCCCATAAGAGAAGTAATTTCGGGTTAAAACGGCGTTCAAGTACCATTTTTACTTTTCTGTCATTTACCGTCCGGATCGTTCAATCCGTTGATTCGCATTTTCACCGTCCGAACCGTTTAGTTCGTGATTGTCATTTACAAGTCCAGATCATTTGATCTGTCGATATTGTCATTTACTTTATGCACATTTACAAATCCGAGCCGTTTGGCTCGTCGATCGCACTTTTACCGTCTGGATCGTTCGATCCGTTGATACCACATTTCAATACTGTCATTTACAAGTCCAAGCCGTTTGGTTTGTTGATAGTATTTACTTACAAATGTCTGAGTCACAAAATGACTCGTTGATTGCATCTCATTTACTACCTTTTTCATAAAATTGGTAAAATCGTAATGCCCGGTTCAAAACCGAAGTTCATCATTCGAACTCCTTTTCAAAACCCCTCAAAATCGACGTTTGTCATTCAAACGCTCATTTCTGACTCAAAATCGACGTTTGTCATTCAAACGCTCATCTCAAACTCAAAATCGACGTTTGTCATTCAAATGCTCATTTCAAACCCAAAATCGACGTTTGTCATTCAAACGCTCTTTTACCAAAATCAACGTTTGTCATTCAAACTAAAGATTCCAGATCATCATTCGAACTTCTTTTCAAACTCAAAACCGATGTTTGTTATTCAAACGCTCATTTTTTACCACAATCAACGTTTGTCATTCAAACCAAGATTAAAGCTTGTCATTCAAGCTCCTTTTCAAAAGCAACACAAACACACACACGCACACACACGCACTGTCACGACCCTAGGTCCGGTCACTAATTTAGCTAGGTGTTGAGCACGTGAGGGTTGGGATGCATTGCATCTCCTCTTATTCATTATGTTTTTTTTTTTTGTTTTTGGCGAAAGGAGGATGGGACCTCCCTAGATTTTATTAATAAAATAAAATTACAAAGCACGGTGGGGGACAAAACCAAACCACCGGAAAAGGAAACTAAACTAAAATGTGGGGCTTAAAGCCAACAATAAAATCAAGGAAGCTAAGGGGAGGGGTGCAAGTCCATCTGGACCGCCCCAAAATAAGAGGAGGGGGGGGGGAACAAAACCCTATCCTACGAAGGGACGAAAGAAGACCTGGCCTATGAAATGAAAGCATTTCTCCTGATTGAGTTAGAAGTACCCTCCTTGAGGGATTTACTCCTGTTTTTCCTTGAAGTGACTTGAATGAAGCCTTCGTCAATAGCATTCTTTTTATCTGGGTCAGCAAAAGGGGTAGATCCAGCCATTTCAGTAACAAAATTCGCCAAGAAATGCGCAGCCCTTGGAGAATCATCCACCTTAGGTAGGACTAATTCAATAGCATCCATATTCTTTTGTTACTGATATGGCTGGATATACTCCTTTTACTCCGTCCCACAAAAAGAATTCTAATGCTGATGGTTTCACAATGGTCTCTTCTAGAAAATGGCGTGGAAGGTCGGCTTCTCCTCCTGATAATTTTGTTTGATGGGTTTTGTTTATATCCTTTTCCCCTTTGATAGCCTAGGGTTTAGTTCCCCCCTTCCTTTTGTTTTGGGGCGGTCCAAATGGACTTGCACCCCTCCCCTTAGCTTTCTTGATTTTATTGTTGGCTTTAAGCCCCACATTGTATTTTTCTTTCTTTTTCCGGTGGTTTGGTTTTTTGTCCCCCACCGTGCTTTGTTCGTTTTTATTATTTTTATTTATAAAATTTAGGGAGCTACGTCTCCTTTCGTTTTAAAAAAAAAAAAAAAATAGCATCCATAGCATTGCACTTGGGAACCTCCCCACCATCCACAAAGCTATCCACCATGCGGACCTCCTCACCATCTCTAGCTAAAGTTTCAACACTTACGGGGACAGGATTTTCCATAGGAGCATCAATAGATGAGGCCACCGCCTCCAAAGTATCATTATGTGATATGGAATGACTATGTGTTTATTCTGGTATTTGAAATGGAAATTTGATTTGGTATGTGTTATTTTCCAAGTTGATAAGTTTTTTTTTGGCGAAAGGAGACGGTACTCCCTAGATTTTATTAAATAAAGAAAATAATTACAAACATGGTGGGGGACATTACAACCTCAACCACCAGGAAAAGGAAACCTAGGGGGGAGGCCATACACACGTCGTATGGTCCTCTACAATATAAGGAGTGACTACTATAAATAGAAAACAATCTATATAAAAATCTGGCCATAGAGTTAATGAAATCGAGCATGTGGGATCCTAGCCTTGTCCAAAACAACACAGCCTTTGCAAGGCCTAGGAATATCACCAAAAGAGGTGAAAGTGAAATTTTGGACCTCGTCAGCAGCAATGTTAGCTAAACCATCCGCTACACCATTCCCTTCGCGAAGAATATGAGTAATCCGAACTTCCATTTGATCCAATAATCTATGGATATGAGAAATAACATACCAAATATCCCATGGGATATGGTACTCCCGAATAAGAATCCGCATCAAAACCTGAGAATCAACCTCTAACCAAACACGATGGAAGCCACGAGCTTGTGCCAAGATCAGCCCATCCCTTGCAGCCATAGCCTCCGCCATCATATTGGATTGGCAGCCATAAAAATGGGAGAAACCAAGAACAAAATCCCCTTTGTGATTCCTAAAAACACCTCCCCCAGAAGCAATTCCCGGGTTACCCCTAGAAACTCCATCCGTGTTAAGCTTAATCTCATCAACATTAGGGGGAACCCAAAGAACCATTCGGACTTTAGGAATCAAAAAGGGTTTAGGGGCCAAATGAAATATATCCATCAAATAATTATTATCTTGACTTCTCGTAAAAGAAAGGGAGAAGTACCGTCTTCTTTCGCCAAAAAAAAATAAAATAAAATAAAATAAAAGAAAGGGAGAAAGAGAGAGCGATATTAGAAACTTGAGTACGAACCTTATGAATAATAGCATTGGAACTCATATGAACATCTTCAAATCTGCTCTTATTTCTAGCGCACCAAATTTCCCATAAAATTAGAGATGGAAGGAGACGAGAAAGCCATGAGCAGACTTTGGAATCGGAATTAGAATGACTTTGCCACCAACTAATGAGGACCTGATTCAAATGACCCATGAAACATCGAATGCCACACAAACCACTAAAAACATCCCAAACTTTCTTAGCAATATCCCCATAAACCAAAATATGCGCCATGGATTCTTCACTTGCTGCTATACAACAATTACATTTAGAAGCAAGGGAGATACCTTTAGATCGAATTCTCTCATCCGTAGGCAAGCCATTATGCAAAGCACGCCAAAGAAACACTGAAATCTTTTTGGGGATATATTTGCTCCAGCAATAAGAATATATGATAGAGTGAGGACGGCTAGAACGACATTCTCTCCAAGCTGAATTAACAGAGAACTTACCAGAAGAAGAAGGCATCCATATAGGGACGTCCTCCTTATCCGACAGGGAAATAGCATGAGAATTAATCAGAGACACAAGCTGCTGGCCAAAAGACTCTCGGATGTGATCATTATGAGGAGCGGCATTATGGAAAAGAGAAGAGACCTCAACGTGAGCAACAGGAAATGAACCCATATCCCCTTACAACCATTTTTCATGAGTGGAAATGTCTCCTCTCCCAACCCTCCAAGCTAATCTATCCTCCACTAAAGGCTTTGCTGCAATTAATCTTTTCCAATTATGAGAAGAGTATGGTGTGAGACAAGCATCCATAGGGTGAATTTCCCAACAATATTTAGCCAACATAAGATCACTCCATAAAGATTTAGAGGTACGCTAACGCCACCAAAGTTTCATGGAAAAAGCCATAGCCATATCTTTGAATTTTCGAATCCCCAAGCCTCCCTCTTCAATCGGCCAGCTCATTTTTTCCCAAGAAAGCCAATGACATTTCTTCTCCCCATCATTAGAACTCCAAAAAAATCTCATAATAATCTTCTCCAAAGCACGAAAGACCCCTTTTGGAGGATCAATGAGGGATAAATAATAGAGAGGCATAGCAGATAAGCAAGATTGAATAAGAGTGAGTTTGGCTCCAAAAGAGAGTAATTTACCCTTCCAAGAAGCAAGTCTAGAATCCATTTTTCTAATGAGGGGAGTAAAGAGGCTGATCTTCTTTTTACCTGTGTATAACGGGCATCCCAAATAAAGCAAAGGGAGCTCTTGTTTTACGAAACCCGTAGTGGCTGCCACAATCTCATCCCTATTACCATTATTACCCGTAATGAAGCTGGACTTGTTGATATTCACTAACTGGCCCGAAAAATTCTGGTACCAATCCAAGTATTTCATATGCGCCTCTAAAGAAGATTTTGAACCATTACAAAAGATAATCACATCATCCGCATAGGCAAGGTGAGAAATTAAAGGAGAATTGATATGAATACGGTACCGGTACTGAGGGAACATAGTATGCAGCTGATTTAAACCCCTACTCATCATTTCCGCCGCAATAATAAAAAGATAAGGAGGTAAGGGGTCGCCTTGCCTAAGGCCCCTTGTAGAGTGAAAAAAACCACAACTTTCACCATTAACAAGGACGGAGAACCAGCTATTAGAAATACACCAGAATATGAGATCAATCCAAACCTCATTAAAACCAAATTGCCGCATCACCTTAATAAGACCAAACCATGATAACCGATCATAAGCTTTCGCCATATCAAGCTTGAGAGCCACATTAGAACCCCGAACCTTTTTGTTTATAGATTGCATAATTTCCTGAGCCAATAGGACATTCTCATGAATAACTCTACCTTGAACAAACCCACTCTGCTTCTGGGAAATAATGCGAGGAAGAATGGGAGCCAGACGACACGTTAATAATTTTGTAACCACCTTATAACAGAAATTGCAGAGGCTAATCGGTCTCAGATCAGAGAAAGAAGAGGGAGAATCCACCTTAGGAATTGTGACAATTAAAGTACTAGTCCAGCTTCTTGGCATTTGAAACCCAGAAAAGAAATCACCAATTGCACGCACCAAATCAGCCTTAATAATATCCCAGCAGCCCTTATAAAATTCACCCGTGAAACCATCCGGACCAGCTGCACTTTGGCCATTCATAGAAAAAATTACCTGTCGAACTTCATCCTCATTAGGTGTGATATCCCCCATCCCACATCGGAAATATGTGGAAATTTAGTGTGATATATAGAAGGCCCATACACTACTATTAAGCATCAAATCATCCATTGGACTTTTTGGAGCTAAAGAAAACAAAAAACCGTTTTTTTCACACACACGCAGTAAAATATTTTCCTCTCTAAGATTTCCGTTCTGTGCTTGCCGTTGGCTGCATTTCCGTGTTGATTCCGGCCACCATGGCCACTAATATGGCTGATCCTTCTTGTTTCCCTCCTCTCCAGCATTCGTCCCCTATCTTTGCTGCGCCGCCAAATTCCGTTATCCATAATCTGCATGGGGCGTCCAAACCTACCCCTAATTCTTTTTCAGACCAACCGATATCCCCCTCTAAATCGAAATCTTTCTCTTCCTTATTTAAGGAATCTTCCTGTCCTAATTTATCTCTACCGCTTGTTCCTATGTCAATCCACAAAGGTGAACCGGCATTAAAATTCTCAAAGGAAATGATTAACTCCTTATCTCAACCTTTTAAATTCACCCTTGTAGGCAAGTTCTCTCATGGTCGCCCTAATATGGAGACAACTCGTCAATACTTCCTGAAGTTTGGTTTAAAAGCAGATTTCTCGTTAGGGCATGTTGATTCGAAACACATCCTTATTCGTTTGATGCACGAGGGAGATTTTAATCGCCTGTGGGCGAAGGAACAGTGGTTTCTTGGCAGATTTCCAATGCGTGTTTTTCGCTGGTCTCCCTCGTGGCATCCGGGGAAGGAATCTTCTCTAGTTCCTGTTTGGGTGGGTCTCCCCGGACTGCCAATTCACATGTTTAACAAAGTCTGTTTGTATTCTATCGCCCAGATCTTTGGAGAACCTCTTGCTATTGATCAAGCAACGGCAAATTTATCTCGTCCAAGTGTGGCTAAGGTCCTTGTTCAAGTTGATCTTCTCAAAAAACTGCCTTCTCGGGTATTCATTGATTGTGGTGACGACTTTTCAAGTTTCTATCAAAATCTGGCATTTGAAAATATTCCCCGCTATTGTAAACATTGTTATAAGCTTGGGCACGATGTATCAAATTGCTTCTTTCTTCACCCAAAGGATAGGGTTGAGCAAGTTAAAGTTGATGTCTTAAATCATACGGATTCTAAGGTTGATAAAGGGAAGAATGTCCCTATCTATGTGGAAAAGAAAGACGCCTCGGAAAAAACGGGACAACATGCTCATGCAAAATCACATACAAATCCTCCATCTGGTGGCGTGAAGATTGGTATTCCTGTTATTCAAAAACATTTTTCTCAGCCTCTCCATTCAAGCACCATTAATACGAGCTTTATTGGTTCTCATATTGCTAGTACGTCTTTGGCTTCAAAGCCCCCTTCCTCTCATGTCTCAAACAATGTTTTCTCTAATATTATCAATAGTGGATTCAGTTTTCTCCCTAAGCGGGGTGTTCCTTTTGTTTCTCCCAACTCTTTAAAAGCTATTAGTGAGTTGGAACCAAGTAAAACTGATGTTGCTTTTGAAGAAGTATTTCTCGATTCTCCTGCGGTACAAGATAAAAGTCCCAAGATTGTTGATGGTTCTATTGATTTGGAAGATGAGAATTCCGATCTGGCTCTTTGTGCTCACAATGATTCAAACTTCAATGATAATAAACAAGACTACGATTACGAGGTTATTCTTCCAACGTGTGGGCCGTCGAGGATCGTAGTGGCAGCCTTGTGGGGGATTTGAATCTTTCTCCGAGGGCCCCAAGAAGTATTTCATTTGCGGTCCTGAGTTTGATGGTGGGGGAATTTCCCTAAGGATGTCTCGGCATAATAGCCCCCATTTCTTTTCTTAATATATTTAGTTTCCTTATGGCCAGTATTATTAGTTGGAATATTAGAGGTATGGGGAATGCCCCTACAGTTCGTCGTATTAAAAGACTTATAAGAGCTTATAATGTTTCGATTATTGCTCTTTATGAACCAATGCTTGATGGTTCTTTGGTTCCTCTTTATATGAGGAAACTTCGGTGTATTGGTGGTATTTCTAATGCTAAAAGCAAGCATATGGATTTTTTGGAAACAAGGTATTGATTGTGATATCTTGGATAATGGTGATCAAGAAATATCCATTAGAGTTTCTCACGTTCTTTGGCCTAATCAAGTTAATATTACGTTTGTGTATGCTAGTTGTTGCAAGTATCAGCGAAGGGTTCTTTGGGATTATTTAATTGACCGCAGTTCTCTTAGTGATCCTTGGCTTGTCGTAGGTGATTTTAATTCTATTTTGTCTCAATGTGATAAGCTTGGTGGCCGTCCCGTAACAGAAGCAAAAGTATCTGAATTTTCTGACATGGTGCAGATTTCTAACCTCATTGATGGTGGTTTTAGTGGGAACTGTTTTACTTGGCAGAACAACAGACAAGGAATAGCAACTATTCTGCAACGGCTTGATAGAGCTTTCTATAATTCTGAATGGTTAAATGGTTTTCATAGCACTTCTATCACCCATCTTAATTGAACATGCTCGGATCACTCTCCACTTCTTTTAAATATCAATATCTCGACTGTTTTGAAGAAAGGTGCCTTTCGATTTCTCAATGTTTGGTTGAAGCATAATTCTTTTATTCCCCTTGTAGAATCTTCTTGGGCTGAATATATGGATGGGAGACCCATGGTCAGGTTTGCTAAAAAGTTAAATAGGTTGAAGCATCGTATTCAAATCTGGAACAAAGAGGTTTTCGGTCGAATTGATCAACAAGTCAGGCTTGCGGAGGATGATGTTACTGCTAAAGAGTTAGCCTTTGATCACGATCCTTCGGAGGAGAATAGGGCTGCTTTACTTTTTTTTTTTTTTTTAAACGAAAGGAGACGTAGCTCCCTAAATTTTATAAATAAAACGAAAATACAAGACAAGGTGGGGGACATAACAGCCTAAACCACCGGAATGAAAAAAAAACAAGTGGGGCTTGAAGCCAACAATAAAGTAAAGGAAACTAAGGGGAGGGTTGCAAGTCCATATGGACCGCCCCATTACAATAGGAGGGGAAGCTAAATACAAATCCAAAGAAACCGGATATTGCAGATGCTACGGAACACGGGAGAGTGGTCATTGAAACACAAAACCATCGGGAATAATTGGTGATTGAGGCAGAACTGCCTCTCCATTGAAACATAATGAGGATGAGAACACGGTCTCTGATCACAGTGCCCATTAAAAATGGTAAATGAGAGTTGATGTAAACTACATCTGAAAAATCTGATTGAGACCACATTCTCGGATGAGGAGTCGAGACATTTTTTGATAATGTTGTCAATTGAATCAACTCCAAAAGACAACAAAAATAATGTAAATGTTGTCAATTGAACCAAAAATCCAAAAGACCAAGCTAAAGAACGAACTGATGTCAATTGAATAACAAACAGAAATAAACCATTTGAGACCTTAAAAGAGGCATATGACTAATCAGGGTTCCTTGTTGACCTGCAAAAACAGACCAGAGACGACGACGGCGGCATATCGGTTGCGGCTGCTGCCAAAACGGAGATACCGGCACTGAAGATGGAGGCGCGGCTTTATGAAATCCAGTAGGAGAAATCGGTGAAGCCGATTTGTTGATGGACAGGGCTGGATTTGGAGAAGGCGGCGGTGGCATATCCGAATTAGGGCAATTTGGATGCGACGAAATCGAGATTTGATGCGTTGCCGGCGTTGGGTAGACGGCGAAGCATGGATAGTGTTATAGAGCGAGGCCAAATGGCCGGAAACACGCTGTCGACGGCTTGGTGTAAACCTCGAAATAGGGTGTTGATTGGAGATGATTTCCAAAACAAATAACATAATAACGGAAATATGAAAGAAATCAAAGGAACCCAGGCAAGAGATCGGCCGCCCAGAAGGGCCGGCCGCCCCTAGGGGGAACCCTAGGACGGGGAAGACGAGTCCGCCCTAGAGAGATTTAGAAAACAGTGCGTGTGTGTGTTTTTTGTTTTTTCAGAAAGTACTCTGCTCACAATAGGGCTGCTTTACATTTGGCCAAGGCTCATTTACTTCATCGATTGAAGATTGAGGAAGATTTCTGGATGCAAAAGGCCAATTTATCTTGGTTAAAAGATGGGGATCGTAATACAAAATTTTTCCATTCTTATGTGAAGAAAAAGAGATTAAAGCTGCATATCCACCGTATTCTTGGCAGAAATGGTGCTTGGTTGGAGGAGTTGTCCGAGATACAAAATGAAGCCATTCAATTCTTCTCGGACCATTTATCGGGTGATCACAATTGTTCTTCTCAACACCTTCTTGATCATATTCCCAGCATTCTTAATGATGACGATAATGAATCTCTTATTGCTGCTCCTTCTCTTGACGAAGTTCGTGAAGTGGTCTTCTCTTTGTCAGGTGCTAGTGCGGGCCGACCCCGATGGATTCAAGTGGTGAATTTTATCATAATTGCTTTGGGAGTATATTAAAGATGATCTGTTTAGAGCTGTATTGGAATTCTTTGCTGGTTTTCGCATGCCTAGGGGATGGACTAGTACAACTATTGTGCTTCTTCCTAAGGAGAGTCTTTGGGGGGAATATTGCCTTAAAGCTTGATATGGCAAAGGCATATGATCGTCTTTCTTGGTTTGCTTTGATAAAGGTAATGCGTAATTTTGGCTTTTCCGAGACCTGGATAGATATGATTTTCAGATGCATCTCGGATTGTTGGTTCTCCATTCTTATTAATGGGGAGGTGGTGGGGTATTTTCCTTCGGCAAGAGGGCTTCGCCAAGGAGATCCTATTTCTCCTTCCTTATTCATTGTTGCTGCTGAAATTCTTAGTCGTGGCCTTAATGCTCTTCATGAGAACCATCATCATGTTATCTTCCATTCTGGTGCTATTCATGCCCCGTTTGTATCTCATCTTTCTTATGCGGATGATGTTATAATTTTTTGCAATGGGAGCAAGATTTCTATTGATATGCATATGCATTTCCTTAATTCTTATCAAGATTTTTCGGGTCAATTGGTTAGTGTGGCCAAATCTTGCTTTATTTTGGGTAGAAGAGACATGCACAGGGCGGATTTAGTGTCTGAGTGGACGGGTTTTCAACACAAGCAGCTTCCTATTATTTATCTTGGGTGTCCTTTGTATTCCGGGAGGAGGACGCAAGCTCTTTTTGTCCCGATTCTTAGAAAGATGGAGGAGAGACTTGAATCGTGGCAAGGAAAGATTTTATCTATGGGGGCTAAGGTTATTCTTATTAAATCTTGTCTTCAAGCCATTACTATCTACTATTTATCTCTTCTTGAACCTCCTAAAGGTACTATCGATGCTATTACTCGTCTTATCTCTAATTTCTTTTGGAGTAATGCGGATGGAGAGAAGCGTTGTCATTGGGTTTCTAAGAAGGAATTCTTTGGCCTACTCAAGGAGGTTTGGGTTTTAGAAAATTTGAAGATATGTCCCTTGCCTTTGCCATGAAATTATGGTGGCGCTTTCGTTGTGGAGATTCTTTATGGGCTCGGTTCTTATTGGAAAAATATTGTCATAATTCACATCCTATGGATGCTTCCATTCGAGCGGGCTGTTCTCACATTTGGAAGAGAATGATCGCTGCAAAGAATTTGGTTGAGGATAATTTGTTTTGGGGTGTTAAGGCTGGAAACATATCGGTTCAGGAGCATTGGTTGGATAAGGATCTTGTTCTTCCTAATGAGGCTCATGTTCCGATTTCCTCCTTGTTTATTGAGAGATCTCTTCAAGTTGACCATGTTAGGCAATCATATGGGCTGCAAGTGATCAATTTAATTGTGCAAGACTTATTTCTATTTCCGATGGGCCGACATTCCTTTTGGACTCCTTCTTCAACGGGTAAGTTTTCTGTTTCTTCAGCTTGGAAAGTCTGCCGCATTGCTAGACCGTCTCGAATGGTTTTTGCTAGTTGTTGGCATACTCATATTCCCTTCAAAGTATCGGTTTTTATGTGGAAAGCTTTAAAAATGCTTTGCCGACGGATGATTCTATTCAAAGGCGAGGTATTCATATTGCTTCTCAGTGTGATTGCTGCTCTTCTCATTATATGGAAACTTTGTCTCACCTTGTTTTACATGGTAGTGTTGCTTCGAAAATTTGGCAATTTTTGGGGATATGCTTGGGATTCGGATCTTTGGTTCTTCCCTCTCTCAATGGTTAATTTCTTGGAGCTATAATCTTCCTTTAAGAGCTTCCGGTGGTATCAAATGGATATGTGCTATTTTGCCGAGTCTCATCTCTTTGGAATATTTGGAAGGCACGTAATAAATCCAGATTTGAGGGCATTAAAATGGATGGCAACGACATTATTCTCTTAATTCAAAATCAAGTGCGGGATATTGTTAAGGCGTTCAATATTTCTCTCCCCTGCGGTCCGTTTGATTCGTATGTGATGGAGTTCTTCAATATTCCGGTTTACGTCGTGTGAGCAAACCAATTCGGTTAGTGGTTTGGGCAGCCCCTTCCAATGTTCAATTTAAGTTAAATACCGATGGTGTGTCTAGAAACAATCCGGGTCTTGCAGCAGGAGGTGGTATATTTCGAGATAGTAAGGGAAATATGGTTTTCGGTTTTTGCAAGTTCTATGGTGCCTCTTCGAATGTTGTGGCTGAAGTTAGAGCGGCTTTGGATGGGATTCATTTTGCTCTTGAGCGTGGATATCATTCCTTGTGGATTGAGTTGGACTCGAAAGTGCTGGTGCGTATTTTACATAAGTCTTGTCTTGTTCCGTGGGAAATTTGGCATTTCATTCAGGAAATCCATCGTATGATGCTGTTGCTTGAAATTCGAGTCACTCACATCTTGAGGGAGGGTAATCAGGTAGCGGATGGTTTAGCTAATTATGCTGCGGATCATAGGGCTGATTTTGAGTTTATTTCTAGTAGTGATCTTCCTATATTGTGTTTGAGGCCTTATCTAAATGATAAAGCTTCTACTCCTTATATTAGGCGTTAGTTTTCTTTAAAAAAAAAAAATGTACTCTAGTGTAAGGACTCCCCCCTTAGGTTTGTTTTATGGTGGTTGAGGTTGTCATGTCCCCCACCTTGCATTGTAATTTTCTTTTTAATTAATAAAATCTAGGGAGTTCCGTCTCCTTTCGCCAAAAAAAAAATAAATAAATAAAAAAAAAAAAATCCATTGGACTTTTGGAGGCCTGTGATGGGCTGTGGTTGACCCAATTGAGGAGGTGCTTAGTGGGCCAGTGTGTGGTGCCTGCGTAGCGGGTCGGGCTACAGGCTCGGGTCGTTACATTAGGAACAGCCGTAAGCGAAGTGTTATCCTCTTCAGTAATCAGACGAGGAATAAGAAACATAAAGTCATCGGAAGGAATCTCACAATGGCCTTGAAGCTGATCCGAATAAAACCTTATAGCCTCCTCTCTAATTTCATTTTTCTCTTTCAGCCACACGCCATCTCTATTCTTTATTTTGTGAATACATAATTTCTGCCTCTTTTTTTTTTTTTTTTTTTAAATCGAGGAATTCGATTCATGAAAGCGAAAAGAATACAAGAAGTCTACGGGGCATACCCCGGATAAAGAACTCAAAAAGATCTAGAACACTATCCTAAAAGAAGGATACAAAGAAAATAAAAATCGCATGAAAGAAACTGCAAATGGAAACATAGGAAGATTATGACTTCCCGTGTTTCCTAGACCCTTTTTTACCCACTTTTTTCCAAGTGCCATCATCATCCATTTCAACACCAACATTTTTAGAAAATCCCATGGCTGTCCCGAAAAGTTCAGCCCTAAAATCATCCATTTCAGCTTCATCATCACTATCCTCATACCCAATCTCCTTCTCGGTATTTCCATCCAGCCGTGACCCAGAAACAATGCCAAATTCCGAGGTTAATGGGACATGCACATCCTTGGACACGTCCCGGAAACCCCCCACCCCATTGGCACTTAAAGCACCGAATCTGTTTTTGGGCAGCCAAGCATTGGACGAAGAAGGAACGGCATTCGGGGCTGCATTCGATGTAGCTTTTCCCTTGCTTTTTGCAGAAAACTGAGCAGAATTCTGGGCAGAATTATGAGCAGAATTCGGAGCAGAAAAAGAGGGACCTTTACCTTTGTTTTCAACTCTTCTCCTCGGCATATAAGCAGTGATTGGTCTAACATCACCAATAGGTTCAATACCATTAGATGCCGAGGTATCCTTGTGCAGTTTGGGACACTTGAAGAAGTTGTGTCCAAACTTCTTACACTCACAACAGTAGTCCGGGTAGTGTTCATAAGCTACCCTTTGCACATACTTTCTATCATTGGACATTTTCACCCCAAACTCTAACACCGGAGGTTTACTCACGTCCACTTCAATTAAACACCGAGCAAAGTTCATCTTGGTCCTTTCTTTAGTAACCTTATCCGTATACAACGGAACTCCCACTCTAGATGACAATTTGCTAAGTCCGGAAATGCTCCAAACAGAAGGAGGCACATCTTTAAGCTGAACCCAAGTAGGGACCTTCATGAACAGGTCATCCGTGAGCATAACATCATTATCAACCTTCTTCAACATTAATGTCTTGCCATATGACGTATATGGTCCTCCCTGAAGGACCACAGCCAAGTCTTGCTCGGATTTGAACTTAAAAACCGTCCATCCTTTCCCATAAGGCATCACACGACATTTTACCATCCAACCGTTGACGATGGAATTGAGGGCAGAACGATCGGGGAAAGGACCGGTGAAGCAACCAATCAAACAATAACCCCAAGAGGCTTCAACTGGGATTTCGTCATTTACATCTAAAACAACTTCATCCTCTATGGAATAATGAAACTGCAGTTGGAATCCATTACCTTCGGCCCTGTTCTCTTTAAATATCCCTGCGAAGTTCATTTTGGTAGTAGCAGCCGCTTGGGAATTCTTTGAGTTGCCATTCAGTTGACTTTCTTGATTATCCACAGCCTTGGAGGCATCGGCTGCTAATGAAGCAATTAGGGAATTGTCATTAGCCTTGGATATATCAGCCCTAGACCCCTTTGGATTACCCTCTATATTGCCCTTCTTGGAAATATCTCCAAGGTGACAAGGTTCATTGCCATGCACATTGGAAACTCCAACAGTCCCATCCATGCGTCTTTCAGAATTTCTGGCAGCTTTGGAGGATCCGCCACCCTCCACCACCGGATCTACTCCACCACCACCACCACTGGTGGTTCCAGCCATTGAAGATGCTTTACCGACCTTGGACAACATTGGAAAATCCTCCAAACGCAAATTGCGCGATCAAAGGTAGCATCGCCATCGGTTCCGGCACCATCAATACCAGAATTTGTTACAGCCGCAAGAAGACCAATATTATTGGTTTGATTGAGACCAAACCCTTTCTCATACAATTCCGCAATCTGAGCATCAAGACTCTCATTCCATTCAACGATCTTAGCCATGATACCATCATCCACAACCTTAGAAAGATCAACCCTATGAACATTAGGGACAGCAACCGAAACAGAAGGATCAATGGATGAAGGAATCATGCTTTCAATATCGGATTCTTCCACTTCAAAATTCAATTTTTGTGGTTTACGCCGCTTCATACGTTTATCCGAGGTCACCTTGACCACCTTACCACCACCCTTCTTAGTCTTTTTCTTTACAACATAATGAAAGAATTTTGTGTTTCTATCTCCCTCCTTTAACCACTTTAAATTAGCTTTTTGGGCCCATAAATCTTCATCTAATTTCAACTTTGAAAGTAATTGCGCCTGGGCTTAATTTAGAGCAGCCCTAGACTCATCATCACCAAGAGTTTGAAATTGAGCTTCCCTAACCAATACTTCATCTTCTGCGTTTTTTATTTGCTGATCAATTCTCCCATATATATGCTTATTCCAATCTGAAATAGTCTTCCGGAGACGCCCAAACTTCTTGGCAAAACACACCATCGGTCTTCCATCCATAGGGGCAGCCCAAGATGTTTTAACAAGCTCCAGAAAAGAATTATGCTTCAGCCACACATTAAGAAAACGAAAGGAGCCATGACGCACTTCAGCTTCAAGCTGCAAAGTGATAAGAATAGGAGCATGATCTGAACAAGTTCTAGCTAAATGAGTAACACGGGTAGAGTGGAACAATTGCAACCATTGCTCATTATACAAAGCTCTGTCTAATCTTTGATAAATAGCCCTTCTACCCATTCGATTATTAGACCATGTGATAACATTACCTTCATATCCAGCATCCATAAGGTTAGAGTATTGAATCATATTTGAGAATTCTGTGACTGCCATACCATTAATAGGTTTTCCTCCAATCTTCTCACTCTGATCAATAACACAGTTAAAATCACCCACAACCAACCAAGGGAATTCCACCTCACTAATAGTCATTAGCTCTTCCCAAAGAGAAATACAAGAAAATCTATTACAGCTAGCGTGAACAAAAGAAACCCATACGGCTGTCTCCCAAAGCGGATGAGAAATTTGCAAAGTTAAAGCTTGATCAGAATCATGAATAACCATGCACTTCAGCCCATGCTTCCATAAAACCCAAACTCTATTATTTCTATTATTCACCCCATCTTCACAACCCAACTTCCGAATAAGAGGACCCATAGAAGAAAAATCAGATTTTGGCTCATAAATAGCCATAAGCGAGACACCATGAGAACGGAATAAACGTTTGATTCTACGGATTGTGGCCACATTAGATATGCCACGAGCATTCCAACTTATAAAACACACCATTAAAAACAACTATAAAGATAGTAAATGAGGAGATAAAAACGAAAAGGGGAACTCACAGTGAAGGGGATTTCTCCCTATTCTTTTTCCTTTTATGAGTAACAGAAATGAAACCATCATCTTCTTGGGCCTGCAATGCGGTTATAGATTCTTTGAAATCCAATTGCATGTTCATGACTTGATTCAGCGATGTAACTTGAGGAGCTCTTGGCGACAGATTAAGCGAACCAAAAGTATTCATCTTTGCATGGGAAGAAGACTTTACTCGCATAGCAGAATCATCTCTCAAAGGCGTGCATAATTTACGAGGATCTTGAACTTCAGGAATAGATATTTGAACATCCTCCCCTCCGTCCATTTGTGAGAGTCCAGCCTTAGTCTTTATAGCCTTTAGGCTTTTAGACAGAGCATCGTTAACAGACTGTGGCAAAACAATACCCCTTCTCGCCATCAAAGGAGCCATATAACCCTTAGAACCACCATCCTTCTTTGTAAGATCAATAACAGATTTTAACACATCTTTTTTGGCTTCATTAAAATCAACATTCTTGCTTGTACCTTCTTGATTACCCTTATTTTTTTCTTTCCGAATCCAAGCTTCATTTTTAGTATCCCCCTTCTTATGATCCTCCTTTTCATCTCTTTTCATTCCTTGATCAGCCTTCTTCTTCCCATCCCCATCACCATTTTTCTTGTATTCAGAATTTAGAATACGACAATTAAAATTATCATGACCTAATAGAGAACAATGGCTGCAATACATAGGCATGTTATCATACTCAACAGGTTGCACAAAACTCGGCATACAATCACCACAATCTATATGAATTTTATCAGGAAGCCTTTTTAGTAAGTCCACTTGCACCAAAATCTTAGCCACACTTGGCCTAGACAATTCAGTTGTAGCTTTATCAAGCGACATAGGCTTTCCAAAGATTCGAGCCAAAGAGAATAGAAAGATTTTATTGAATAGATGAACCGGCAATCCAGGAAGACTTACCCATACAGGAACAATAGAAGAGTCCGTTTGAGGCTTCCATGAAGGTGTCCAAACTGAAGTACGCATAGGAAATCTGTTGACATACCAAACCTCCCTAGTCCAAATGCGTTGAAATCTTCTTCATTGGTGAGTTGAATCAATATATGACGAGAATCAATATGGCCCAATTTATAAGCTCCCTTCAAATGAAACGTAGCAAATGCAATTCTTGCAGCCTCCATAGTAGGTCTGC
Organism: Adenophora triphylla var. japonica; assembly: GCA_022495995.1. NCBI lineage: Eukaryota > Viridiplantae > Streptophyta > Magnoliopsida > Asterales > Campanulaceae > Adenophora > Adenophora triphylla. The sequence goes on from JAFEMH010000677.1 coordinate 510,614, forward strand.
CATTAGAGAATTTTCCAACCAATGTCCAAGCAAAAGGCTTAGCAAAAGCCTCTAAAGCTTCCTTCGACAGTTTCAAAGATGGCATACCTTTGTGAATAGCGGCTGGAATCAATGGAATATCTTGGATTGGATTCGATTGAGCCGCTGAATATTGAAGCAAAAGATTTATTAGGGTTAGGGGGAGGCGGCACTGTAGGGTTTGCATGGGGGAGGATTACGGCTGTAGCAATACTAGGTTCAGCAATAGGGTTTTGCAGCGGATTAGGGTTAACATTATGCTTGGAATTATGATTTGCAATAGAAGGAAGAGGAGGAAACATGGCCGGATCAGCCATGGAGGGCCAAACCCTAATTAGGGTTCTACCAAAAACGGCAAGATTCTAGAGAGAACTTAATTTAAGTGCGTGTGTGTGTTTTTTCTTGAGGAAATTTTCCAAGTTGATAAGTTACTTGATTTTAGATATTAAAATAGCATTGTGGATTATATAATGTCTAAAAGAGATAAAAGGGAAATTGTGTAGTATAATGATAATACTTGAAAATATTATGGAAGATGTCAAGGTGCTTATGTGTAATTTTAAGTTCAAGGTGGTGGCTTGTAGTAGTTTGAAACCTTGAGGAGCTAGAGTGTAAAATTGTTTATATAAATATCCTTCTTAGTTTTTTATCCAAGAAGATAATCACCTCCTCACTTTTTTCTCTCTTCTTCTTCCACGTTCCAAGAAGCTTAAACCCTAGGTAATCTTCTAAAAATCCCAAAAATTCAGCTGTGGTGTGGTTGTTGATTCCGTCTTCAAATTAATGCTAATGAGGTGAATAGAGCGCGTAGAACCATTTATATCTATTAAGTTTTTTGCGCCGCTTTCTCTCTCTAGTTTCTCTCTAGTTTGCGGCGGAACCCTACCTAGGGTTTGCAGGGCTTCTCGTCTCTAGGGTTTTGCCCTAGGGAGGGGTTGCTCTTGGCCGGCATGGCTTTTCCGGCGGCCTTCTTCGATGTTCCAGTTGCACCTATTCCACATCGTCAACCTGATTGCGTTACCTTTCAAAAACCTAGCGTTCCCGTTACTGATCCCTGTGCGGCGGCTGCAAACCCTAATCCTAACCATAATATTCAATCTCCAACAGCTTTCTCTATCTCTAATACTCAGCCTGTTATAACGCAACCTGGTGTAACACAACCCAAATCCTTTGCGGCTCTTTTCTCTGAAAATCAGCAACCTAATGTTCTCCCCATTGCTCCGCTATCAACCCATAAAGGAACACCAGCTATTAAACTCTCGCGAGAGGTTATTGATCAATTCTCTAAACCATTTAAATGGACACTCGTTGGCAAGTTCTCGCACGGTAGACCCTCTATGGAAGACACAAGGATTGCTTTTGCAAAGTTTAGCCTTAAAGGGGTATACAAACTGGGTCATTTAGATTCAAAGCATATTCTGATACAATTAACAACGGAGGCGGATTATCAGCGTCTTTGGATGAAGGAGGTTTGGTATGTTTTTAAATTCCCCATGCGTACTTTGGCTTGGTCTCCGGCATGGAGGCCGGAACAGGAATCATCTGTTGTTCCTGTTTGGGTTGGATTGCCCGGACTTCCGGTTCACTTATTCAATAAATCATTCTTGTTCTCTCTTGCACAAGCTATTGGCACCCCTTTAACGCTTGACAAAGCTACTTTGGAGCTTTCTCGCCCTAGTATTGCTAAGATCTTGATCAAAGTTGATGTTCTTAAAAAGTTGACTGCAGAAGTGTTCATTGATTGTGGCGATATCCTTCCAAGTTTCTATCAAAAAGTTGAGTATGATAACTTGCCTAAATATTGTAAACATTGTTTTGTCTTGGGCCATGATTTTTCTAGTTGCAAGCGTGCTCACCCTCATTTGCAGAAACCTATTTCTAATGGGGTTGCCCCTATTAATTTGGCTGTCAACCAGAATTTGAAGGTCCAAGGTAATGAGGTTGTTGCCAAAAAATCTGATGTTAAACAGGATGTGGGGACGGATGGTGCTTTGTTGGCCCCCAAGCTTTCCTTGAATGTTGATCCTGCTATTGGGGATAAACTTGAGCCTCAATCTGATGCTACAATTAATGGGGCTAATTCTGATGGTAATGCTCAAGCTGCGGAGTTGCTTGATGTTGATACGGGTACTATGAATAAGTTTCAGGCTCCTACTATGGCTCGGAGGGGTCTTCATCTCCCTGCTGCTGTTAACTTGGCTCTCCAAAAGGCTATTGCGGTTGTGAAAGACGCTCCTAAAGGTTCTGATGTAACAACATCTTCGATTGTTGAGGCCTCTAAAGCTAATTCCCCTTCCTGTGATGTTCAAGAAGACAAGGCTGATGTATCAATTAATAAAAATGTCTTTGTAGCTGCTCCTTCGGCTGATCATTCCTTGGCTAGGGATGGTGGGGAGGCCGCTTACTGTTTTTGGTTTGGTTAATGCTCCAACAAATGTGGAGGTTATTGGTGCTTCCGAGGAGTCTATGGGTGCTTTGGCTCGAATACTATTAATATGGGTATTGGATCTACTGCTGTTCTTGGTAATGTCAATGCGCCTCGAATGATGAGGCGGCTATAATGCGTAACATTGCTCGATATAGGAGTCCCATCCTCCCCAACCTTACGTGGGCTGTGGAACCAATCTCTCCCGGAGCGTTTTTCGGCTTCAAGGGCCCCATATTCTTTTGTTACTGATATGGCCGGCTATACTCCATTTACTCCGTCTCACAAAAATAAAAATGCTGATGGTTTCACAATGGTCTCTTCTAGAAAATGGCGTGGAAGGTCGGCTTCTCCTCCTAATAATTTTGATTGATGGGTTTTGTTTTTCCCCTCTACCCTTTGTTAGCTTAGGGCTTAGTTCCCCCCTTCCTTTTGTTTTGGGGCGGTCCATATGGACTTGTACCCCTCCCCTTAGCTTTCTTGATTTTATTGTTGGCTTTAAGCCCCACATTGTAGATTTCTTTCCTTTTCCGGTGGTTAGGTTTTATGTCCCCCACCTTTATTTTATTTATAAAATCTAGGGAGCTACGTCTCCTTTCGTCCAAAAAAAAAAAAAAAAAAAGAACCATTTATATCTTCTTTTTAATTTGGTGAAAATTGGTAAGTTGTTATGATTCTCTTCTTTAACTGTTCATAAGGTGTTTATTGATGCTCTTATGATGTTTTGAATCAGTTTGGAAAAGGTTTGATCAACAACTAGGGGTTTGAAATGAAAAGACACTAAGTTGGGTGAAGAACATGCTAAAGGGTGTTTAATATGGGTTGAATTGAATTGGGATTATGTTATAGATATGCTCTAGGGTACAAAGGGAGTATATTATGAAACTTGAAATGGTCCAATTGGATAATGGGAAGTGCTTTAAATAGTGGCGTGAAAATGCTTGAAAGGCAGTTTTGACACTTGAACTGTTTTCAATCTGCAGCCTTGAACCTTTTTCTAGGCCTTGAAAACCTATGCTAACCAACATGAAATGGAACACTCTTAAACCCTGAATCTAGTACAACTTTAGTACTACATAATGGAACTTGAATTAGTCCAAATGGATAAGGGGAAAGACTTTAAAAAATGTCTTGAAAATGCTTGAGAGGCACATGTGAAACTTGAACCAAAGTTTATAAAACTTTGTAAATGAACTTGGAACCTTAACGGAAGGTGTTTAATATTATATTGTGAACGCGTAGGGTTACTTATGCGATATTGTATCCTTACGTGATAACCTATAGAGGGTTATTTGTTCTTTAAGTGCCTAAAATGGGTTGTGCACTATTTACTTGGTTGTGGCAGGAGTGTTAATATCCTGTTACTAAATTATACATTGTGTTTTGAATGTGTAGGCCTCGTATGTGATATATGGTGCCTTACGTGGTTATATTTACATGGCGGTTGGTTCAAAATAGGTTTAGATAGTGCGTGACATATATCTTGCACTGCATTATGGGATTGATCACGAATGTGTAGGACTTATGTGATATACGTTGTGCCATAAGTGTTTACATATTCATAATTAATTGTGCACATAGGTTTTAAATACGTGTTGCACTGTTTAATTGGTTTAACATGAGTTGCAGTAACATGTTATAATTATATGTGTTGATGTCCCATTGGGTGGACTTAATTTCAAGTATCTGTTATGTGCTTGAATACGGTTATGTCAGCTGATATTCGAGGGTATCAAGAATCCCATCACTTATGAGAAAGTATTTCATAAGGTGGTTGGATGTCTTTATACTTAGACCGTTCACCCCCTTCTGTGGCCACAGATTGAGGAGTTCAGCGTCTGTGGATATGTGCAGTCATGCCACAAGATAGTGAGGCAACTTATATGGATCTCTATAAGGGGCCGTATAAGAGGTGAAAGTGCACTAGCAGTTCACCACATGAGAGGAGTATGACTCCCACCGTATTACTACATATGACCCAGATTGGGAAAGGTAAAGAGAAGGTAACGGAATGTGTTTACCGCTTTATCAATGTGATATTTGAGCAACCTGTTTGGTGTTGCATATTTGATATTTGAGCAACCTGTGTGTGTTGCATATTATATGAGCAACTGGTTTATATGTTGCCTATTGTAGGACTTGCGGGTCCGGAGGAAAAGGTAACGTAAAGTGTTTACTGTTTTCTAATGTGATTGTGAGCAACCTGTTATGTGTTGCATATGGTGTGGCATATTATTGCATACATAATAGCTTGCTGAGATTTTATCTCACCCCTTCTCCCTTTACTGTTTTAGACTCAGCTGAGACAGGTGGACCATACCGCTGAGGCCGGGAAGGAGTTTGGATCGTATTTTGGGATTTTCAGAGTATGTATATATATTTATATGGGAGTTGGGAATAGTTATGATTATGTTGTAATTAATCTTGGGTTTGGTTTGTTTTAAGGTTGGCTTGTGTAAGCCGTTGTAGTTGTAGTATGTGTAAATGATACAGGATAGCTAGTAGAAGCAGGTTTATATTTCACCTCTACGTAGGGAGGTTATTTTGAAATGGTTTTGAGAATGGGTCATTATACTTTTCCAGTTGATCTAAAAGAAAAGTTTTTTTTTTTTAAAAAAGTGTGATTTGGGACCCTTCCATCCTAGGACACGGGTTTTAGGTTCCGGAAGTTGGGAGGCGCCCACAGTTGGTATCAGAGCCCAGGTTAGAAGTCAGGGTAGATGTCTTGCCTAAGGGGGAGTGTGTGATATCTGACGCCGAGTGTTGAATGCAGGAAGTTGTTCAATGGCGGGAAATGGTGATGATCAACAAACGGAAATGTGAACAAAATGGGAACAGAAGGAGACCAGAATATAGATATGATGAAGATGTTCAGGGTCTTTCTACAGAATATGGCAGCTCAGGGGCAAGCTTCACAGCAACCTGAGGTACGATCAAAGCCTGGAATAGAGGATTTTGTAAGAATGAATCCACCAAGTTTTAACGGAATCCGAATCCGGGAAAGGCAGAAAATTGATTAGAAGCAATGAATAAAATTTTTGAGGCTATAGGCATTCCTGATGAAGAAAAGGTTAGGTGTGCTATTTTCAAGCTGGAAGGTCCAGCGAATCATTGGTGGCAAGGGTTGCATGAATATTGGGAGCAGGCTCATACGCCCCAAACTTGGGATAATTTCACTCGGAATTTCGAGGATTATTTTGTTACCAGGTTACCCGGGATAAGAGAGAGGTGGAGTTCTTACGGTAGCTCAGTATTCGGCAAGGTTCGCGGAATTGGCTCACCATTGTCCTCACTTGGTAACCCATGAAGGGAGGAGAGTTTCTCATTTTATAAAAGGTTTGAGGCACGCGTTAAGGAAGCGATTAGCGACTTATGATTTTGCCGATTATCAGATGACCTAGGATAGGGCGTTTCAGATTGAGAATGACCTTGAGAAGTACCATGGGGGACTAAAAAGAGATGAAAACAAGTTAAAGTATTTGGGACAAGGCTCCAGTTTGAGCAGAGGGCAGTTAAGTTCGTCAGTTTTCGGAAATGTTCGTGTTGGTGTAATGCCCTAGGCTTTAGTTATGTTTAACTGAAAACCGTTATGTATCATCTTTATCGTTTATGCTTATTATTTGATTATTATATAGTTTGCATATTTATTGTAATAATCTCCGTCCCTGATTATTAAGAGAATAATTAGTATAATTGTCAATGGATAATCATGTGATGATTATATGCATAAGAGATGCACATTGAAATTATGGGTACTTGTTAGAGAACAAGTGACTGGACATGACCCACATGAGATTTATGTCATGGTCAAATGTCATACTTAAATCTCATACGGTTACTTCATTTATTTCCTAGACCTAAGACTATCGTAACCTTACATATGATGAAAGTCATGTTTGATTTTAGTCAAACGATATCTTAACACGATATCTATAAAGACTATCATTGGCATGATCGGATTCATGATGGGAAGGATGATAAGTCAAGAAGGAATTTGTCCCTCGGAAGAGAGATGTTATGCTTGGGCCCCTCGATGAGTGATAATGATGAAAGTGTATGGCCGTACCCCAATGTGATTGGAATTATCATTATACTCAAGAATCGAGAAAGCATTGAACAATAACAAGTTGACAAGGACCATGACTTGTGTTCAAATATAACATCGTGAGACAAAGGGATAAATGGAAGTACACCATTGGAAACGTGAACTCTTACGTTGCATTATTTGGGTAGACATAATGGCTTGCTAGAGTCCGCTTATGTCTTATGAGGTTCGATATGATCGAACTCATTGCCAACATAATGTAATCCTATTGGGTCACACACAACTAGAATGAATTGGTTAACCGGAGGAAGAATAGTTGAGAGTTTACGTATACGGCTATATATATCGCGCGACATATTAAGCCAATGGCTTAATATACCGCGCGACATAATAAAGCCAAGATGCGGTTTGATTGCACTGCCTCTCCTAATACGATTAGGAGAGGTATTCCTACTATTGTAGTATAAATACAAGGGTTCCGTCGGACCTAAAAGGTCACCAAATTTTCAATCAAAATTCACAACAAAATACTCTCAATATTCTTCAAGGTTTAGATCTAGCAATCATCAAGAAGTTGTTCTTGGATTCATTCAAAGGTGTGGATACCGAAAGAGGGTCTTCGCTCGTTCATCGATCAAGGCCTAGAGTTCAAGCAAGTTGAAGAACGAAGTTTGTGATTCGAGATCACATAATCAAATCGTGCGATAGCTCAAGACCGGAAAGCGTTTCAAGGTTGGTTTAATTCTATCTCATAGCAATTCAATTTAATCATATAGAACGGATCTTAGGGCTTGGGTTTTTGTGTTAATTTTATGCTTAATTCCATTGCGCATGGACCCATAAAACCCAACAAAGGGTATCGAGCCCCGTTCGTATGGTTAAGTTTGAATTAACATGCTAGATTTAAGATATAAATTGTTTATATGCTTATTGCATGTTTTGTATGCGATAGAATTTTAATTGTTTATGTGAAACAATGTGAAAATCGTTTTCGAAATATGCTGAATTAAATCTGTAAAAGGGATGTTTTACGTGATTTAATTACATGTAATCTGTATTGGTTCGAATCTGGAAATCCTGTTACTTGGCTGCTTATGTCGCGCGACATGTTGAGCCATATGGAGTTCAGTTAAGCGGCCTGTTAGGTCGCGCGACATATCAAGCCTCGGCGATGTTGTCACGCGACATAATAAGCCAAAACTGGGCAGAATCAGTTTGTTCAATTTTTCTGCTATTCTGTGATTGTGTTTACAATCTGATATGTTCATATGAAAATCTGGATGTTATAAAATTGAGTTTATAAGTCCGTGATAGATTGATTCATTGATATACATGATTAATTGATTAAAATGTGATTTTAATAATTATTGCAATGTATATGAAAATCTGGATGTTATAAAATTGAGTTTATAAGTCCATGCTAGATTGATTCATTGATATGCATGATTAATTGATTAAAATGTGATTTTAATAATTATTGCGATGCATGAATTATTTGTTCTTAAGTGTTAAGAATTTTATTAGATGTTTAGTTGAAACATTGGATTGTGATTTCCTAAAATGTTTAGTTGAAACATTGCATTATAGTTTCCTAATATGTTTAGATTTAGACATTGTAAATTTTGGATTTTATGATTGTTTATGGAAACAAGTCATAATTACGCGAAATTTTAAAAGGAAACTAATTGTTTATAAAAGGTAGTGATTATGTTGCCAAATCGTAGTTGATTTCTAATTGTGCATGACTAGGAGAGTTCCGTCTAAGGAAGAGTTGGTACTTAAGTAGTCCTTGTGGCTCACCTATCTTCACGGGAACTTACCCGGTGCATGATTATGACTATCTTTCTTTGATATGCTTATAATCTACCTTAAAGAACCTTCATTTAACTTTTAAGTTCTTTATGCCAATCCATGATTTAAACACTTGAGACCACTCGGATAGTTTTGGGTGGGCTTGCCATAGCAAGGTGCTTTGATTCTATTCCGTTTGCGAGCAAGATGAGGAAATGGTGGTTCCTATACGTTTAAAATGGATGAACTTAATTGGGTTATCAAAATGGTTTTGGACCCAAGGCATAAGATGAGATTAAAATATGCTTAGACATATGATGTCTTAAATAAATCTCATAAAAGATCCTAAGAGTCATATATGATATGATTGAGGTTTTCTACCTAATTAGTTTGATCTTGAGCGGTGCGCCATAGCGTACTTGAGATCAAATGAAAGATGGATCTTAGTCCTAAGAGTCATATACGATATGATTGATGTTTTTCTACCTAATTAGTTTAATCTTGAGCGGTGCGCCATAGCGTACTTGAGATTAAATTAAAGTTGGATCTTAGCCCATTAAATGCATATTATGCTTAATAGCATTGGAAGGTGTATGATTTAGTGGGAGTATTTGTAAAATACATTATTTGCTCTTAAATGATAAATGTGTTGATATTGATATGTGTTCATATAATTTGTATATTTTGTTGTAGAAATAGCATTACATAATGATAATTGCGATTCGTCCTTATGAAGGACAAAGTTCGAAAGGAACAATACATAATGTGTATGTTCTTGACGAATCCGTTCCTACTAAACCCATTGCAAATGTTGCAAAGGGCAAATAAGGAAGCAACATTAGAAACATATTGATGATTCTGACAATATTGCTTGCCTTGAATTTGCCACCATGGTTAAAGGCTCTTATGAAGAACCTTGAGCACATGATAACTATTCTTTTGTTATAGCATAACGCAAAAAGGAAATGTTCCAAGTGCAAGCTAGGCAAAAGATATATGTTGTGGTGAAAGCTCTTAATTCATATGATGAAAGAAGGAGCAATCCGCAAATTGTGTTAATGGTTAACACAAGAGAGGGTTCACAAAGGAAGGAAAAGTAGGTAAAGCAAAAGTTGCTAAACCTAGGACAAAAGTTGTTAAAGCCGAAGAGGCTAAACCCAAATTGTCTCAAAAGGATGCAGTTTGCTACCAATGCAATAAGATTAGTCATTAGAAGCAAAGTTGCAAGGCTTATTAGGAAGGCCTAAAAGGTGAAAAAGGGCAATATGATTGCTACTACTTCAAATATCTATATGATAGATATTTTCCCTTCGACTTCTTGTTCTTGGGTATATGATACCGGATCGGATCCCACATTTGTTTAAATGTGCAAGGAACAAAGAATAGAAAGCTACTCAAATAAGGTAAATTAAACATAAGCATGGGAATGGAGCAAGAGTTGCAACATTAGCCATAAGGGACTTATGAAGTCACTTTGCCTTGTGAAGTAGTACTTGTTTTGAACAAGTATGACTACGTTCCGGATTTGAGTAGGAGTATTATTTATGTTTCTTAAATGGATGATGAAGGATATAATTTTCTTATTTTCAATAAGAAGTTTTATATTTATTTAATAATATGCCTTATTGTAATGCATATGTCATTAAATAGTCTTCATATCCTTGATGATGAGAAACAAAATAATATTGAAGATATCTATGATATAAATGGGAAATCTAAACCGAACAATATGAACAAAGCGTTTATATGGCATTGCCGGCTTGGTCAAATAAATAAGAAACATATATCTAAACTCCATTAACATGGACTTTTAGACTCATATGACCATGAATCATTTGAGGAATGTGGATCTTATTTATTGGGATTATCGACCAAACCACCCTACACTAAAGTAGTGGGAGGACTAGTGACTTATTGGTCATTATACATGAGATGTATGTGGACTATTAAGTAGCATTGCTAGGGGAAGACTTCGGTATTTCATCATATTTCACTAAAGACTTATCTAGATATGACTATGTCTATCTGATGAAGTCCGAAGGTGAATCGTTTGAGATGTTTTGAACATTTCAAAGATGAAGTACAAAACAACTTGGTAAAACTGTTAAGTACTTCGATTAGATCGAGGTGATGAATATTTGAGCCAAGAATTTGACAATCATCTCAAAACTATGAAATCGTTTCAAAGTTGACTCCACCCAAAACACCACATTGTATGGTGTTTCTGAAAGGAGGAATTGAATCTTGTAGGACATGGTTCGTTCGATGATGTGTCAATTAGACTTTCCTATTTCCTATTTCCTTTTGAGGATATGCATTAGAAATAATGCGGTTACGCTGAATCGAGTCCCTACTAAATCGGTTCCTAAGGCCCCACATGAGATGTGGCATGGAAGAAAACTTAGTTTGTCTTTCATGAAGATTTGGGGTTGCGAATCTTATGTAAAGAGACTTGTCTCTTATAAGTTAGCACCAAATCTGACAAGGTTATTTTCGGATATTGATTTTACAATCACAAAGAGAACAAAATGTTTGTTGCTCTACACGATTTGTTTCTTGAGAAATAGTTTCTCAATAAAGAATCTAGTGGGAGTAAAATTAATCTTGAAAGAAGTTCAAGAACCCGAAAATAATATGGAACCAAGAGTAGAGACAGAACCAAGTTCACAAAGGAGTTGTGAAACCGGTTCAAGATGCACAAAGTCCATCGTAGATTGGATAGGTTACGATCCGAACTCAAGGAATAATGATTTCTCGTTGCGGAAAGTGATAAAGTGAAAGTCATTAAGAATGACGATCCTACTTGCTATCAATAAGCGATGTCCCCTCCTAATTTGGATAGATGGTTATGAACCATGGAATCCAAATTACAATCCATGTTTGACAATCAAGTTTGGAACTTGATTGGGCTACCTGAAGGTGTAAAAACTAATGGGATGCAAGAAGGTCTTCAAGACCGACATGGATGGGAAGGTGTGTACTTTCATGACTAAGGATTGTAACAAAGGAATTTAGGCAAATTCATAGTATTGACTATGTTGAAACCTTTTTCGCCAGTTACAATGTCGAAGTCTGTTAGATTTTCAATTGCCATTATCACATATTGTGACTATGTGATATGACAAATGGATGTCAAACGACTTTCTTTAAATGGAAAGATTATTAAGGATGTGTAGAGTACACAACCCGAATAGTTTGTCGATCCAAGAAACTCTAATAAAGTATGCATATTGCAAAGATCCATGAGATGGATTGAAGCAAGCTTCAAGGAATTGGAATCTTCGTTTTGATGAATTGGTCAAAGAGTTTGACTTCATCAAAGAACAAAGATGAATCTTGTGTATGCATGAAATTCAATGGGAGCGTAATATTATTTCTATTGTTTTATTACAATGATATCTTACTCATTGGAAAACAAGTTCCGACACTTAAGACTGTTAAGTCTTGGTCAAGGAAAGGTTTCTCAATGAAAGATATGGGTGAAGCCGATTACATCCTTGACATCAAGAAAGATGGATCTAGAAGGATAAATTGGTTTGAGTCAAAGTGTTCACATTGACAAGATTCTTAGAAGAGTCTAAGAAGAGTAGCTTGTCAATGGGTCATGGTATTTCTCTTAGCAATATTCATTGTCTTATGACAACTGATGAGCAAAAGGGAATGAATGAAGTTCCATATGCTGCGACACTTGGATCTGTCATGTATGCCATGATTTGTACTAGACTCGACGTCTCGTATGCTATAAGCATGATGAGTCGATACCAATCTGATCCTGTTGAGAACCAATGGATGGCAGTCAAGATGATCCTAAGTACTTAAGAAGAACTAAGGATACGTTCTTGGGATTTGAAAGATTGGAAGTTAATCTTGTTGTAAGGGTTACAAAGATGCTAGCTTCCAAACTGACAAAGTTATTTTAAAATCGCAATTAGGATTTGTGTTTGTGCTTATTAGAGGTGCAATTTTGATTGGAAGAGTTCCAAGCAGAAATTGTAGCCGATTCTACTACTAAGGCCATATTTTAGCAATATATGATGTAGCTGAAAGAGGCAGTTTGGATCAAAAGTTCATTTAGTGTTTTGGAAACACTTCAAGTGTTTTTCCAAGTATCACTAATCCGTGAAACTTTGTTGTGATAATTATGGTGTCATTTGTGCAAACAATGGAACCAAAATCACAACAGTGATCCAAACACTCACTTAGACGTTCTTCGAGGAATTCATAAAGAATGAGAAGACGTTAAGATATTAAATATACAAAGTATCAACCGATGATGACATAAGGGACTCACTTACAAAGACACTCGCATAGGCAGAAGCATGATGGGCATGTTAGATCCATGAGTATTCGATACATAAATGGAGCCTAGTGCAAGTGGGAGACTGTTGGTGTAATGCCCTAGGCTTTAGTTTTTTTTTTTTTTTAAAACGAAAGGAGACGTAGCTCCCTAGATTTTATAAATAAAATAAAAGAACAAAGCACGGTGGGGGACATAAAACCTAACCACCGGAAAAGGAAAGAAATCTACAATGTGGGGCTTAAAGCCAACAATAAAATCAAGAAAGCTAAGGGGAGGGGTGCAAGTCCATATGGACCGCCCCAAAACAAGAGGAAGGGGGGAACTAAACCCTAAGCTATCAAAGGGGAAAGGGGAAAACCAAAACCCATCAAACAAAATTATCAGGAGGAGAAGCCGACCTTCCACGCCATTTTCTAGAAGAGACCATTGTAAAACCATCAGCATTTGTATTCTTTTTGTGAGACGGAGTAAAAGGAGTATAACCAGCCATATCAGTAACAAAAGAATATGGGGCCCTTGAAGCCGAAAAATGCTCTGGAGAGACTGGTTCCACTGCCACGAAAGGTTGGGGAGGATGAGACTCCCGATATCTAGCAATGTTGCGCATTATAGCCTCCTCATCGTTCGGAGGAACATTGACATTACCAAGAGCAACCATAGCCGAACCAACACCCATATGGGCAGCCTTATCCGAGCCCACACCCATAAAATCCTCGGAAATATGGACATGCGCAGCTGCATTGTTTGGAGCAGCGACAACATTATTTTTTCCAGCAGTAATGTTTTCTTGAACAGCCACTACATTGCCAACTCCAGCCGAGCCAACACCCTTCAGGTCATCATGATCAGCCACTAATTTGGCCGAGCCATCACACTTCAGGTCCTCAAAGATTGCATTGTTCTCCTTAATTATTTGAGAGCCATCGTTTCCCTTCACCACATCTTTAGAGACCTTCTGCAGAATTTTATTAACAACATTGGAAAGAGGCACACCTCTTCGAGCAATATATGGGCCAGCCCCTTCCTTTAAATTTTCACCATTAGGATCATTCACCGAAACCTTAGGATCTTCCTTTCCATCATCAGTCTTCAACACATCCTGACTATCATTCTTGGGCGCATTATTGTTTATTGCTTTATTTGTTAGATCAATAACTTCTGTTTGAGAATCTGTGCTACAGCCAATGTGATCATCTTTTGCCTTACCATCATCTTTCTTTTTCCAGGTTACATGCGGCTGTTCAGTTCCTCCTCCTTTAGATGACTTAAAAACCTTGGTATCAGCACCTTCCTTTCCATCATCGCCTTCAACACATTGCTTTTCTTATACTCCGAGTTTAAGCTTCGCAATGGAAATCGTCATGACCCGAGAGAGAGCGGTGATTACGGAAAAAAAGGTAAATTATCGTATTCAACCTGTTTGGAAAAAACTTGGCATACAAATACCACAATCGATATGAATCTTATCGGGAAATCTCTTACGAAGATCCACCTGCACAAGAACTTTAGCAACACTTGGGCGCGACAATTCAGTAGTAGCTTTATCAATGGACATTGGTTTACCAAAAATTCTAGCCAAGGAGAAAAGAAAAACCTTGTTGAATAAATGCACCGGAAGCCCCGGTAAGCTAACCCAAACAGGGACAATAGGGGAGTCCGTTTTAGGCAGCCAAGAAGGAGTCCAAACAGACGTACGCATTGGGAAACGATGTACATACCAAATCTCTTTAGTCCAAAGACGTTGGAAATCCTCCTCGTTGGTCAGTTGAATCAGCATGTGGCGAGAGTCCATATGACCAAGTTTATAATCACCCTTCAACTGAAATTGAGCGAAAGCAATCCTTGCGGCTTCCATAGTAGGTCTTCCATTAGTAAATTTTCCCACAAGGGTCCAAGCAAAGGGACGTGCGAAAGCCTCAATAGCTTCTTTAGAAAGTTTTAAAGAAGGGACACCCTTATGCGTAGCAGCAGGAAGGAGGGGAATATCTTGAATTGGTAGGGAACGTGGTTGAGAAACTAGAGAAGCGAATGATTTGATCGAGGTAGGGTTGGGCTGAGTAGGGTTGGGATGAATAGGATGCGGATTAGGGTTTATGTCATGCAAAGGCGGCGCAATATGGTTTCCATTAGGCGGATTAGGGTTAACGGTGTTGGATGATTGCGGACCAGGAAATAATGGAGGCAGGGGGGGAAAATCCTCCGGAACAGCCATGGAGGCTGCCGGAAAAAACCAGGCCTAGGAAACCCTAGGAGGGAGGCGAAGTTGTTTTTAGAGAGAAAGCATCAAAAGATCTCTTTTTCTTTCGCCCTAGGCTTTAGTTATGTTTAACTGAAAACCGTTATGTATCATCTTTATCGTTTATGCTTATTATTTGATTATTATATAGTTTGCATATTTATTGTAATAATCTCCGTCCCTGATTATTAAGAGAATAATTAGTATAATTGTCAATGGATAATCATGTGATGATTATATGCATAAGAGATGCACATTGAAATTATGGGTACTTGTTAGAGAACAAGTGACTGGACATGACCCGCATGAGATTTATGTCATGGTCAAATGTCATACTTAAATCTCATACGGTTACTTCATTTATTTCCTAGACCTAAGACTATCGTAACCTTACATATGATGAAAGTCATGTTTGATTTTAGTCAAACGATATCTTAACACGATATCTATAAAGACTATCATTGGCATGATCGGATTCATGATGGGAAGGATGATAAGTCAAGAAGGAATTTGTCCCTCGGAAGAGAGATGTTATGCTTGGGCCCCTCGATGAGTGATAATGATGAAAGTGTATGGCCGTACCCCAATGTGATTGGAATTATCATTATACTCAAGAATCGAGAAAGCATTGAACAATAACAAGTTGACAAGGACCATGACTTGTGTTCAAATATAACATCGTGAGACAAAGGGATAAATGGAAGTACACCATTGGAAACGTGAACTCTTACGTTGCATTATTTGGGTAGACATAATGGCTTGCTAGAGTCCGCTTATGTCTTATGAGGTTCGATATGATTGAACTCATTGCCAACATAATGTAATCCTATTGGGTCACACACAACTAGAATGAATTGGTTAAACCGGAGGAAGAATAGTTGAGAGTTTCTGTATCTGGCTATATATATCGCGCGACATATTAAGCCAATGGCTTAATATACCGCGCGACATAATAGGCCAGTATGCGGTTTGACAGCCTGTCTCTCCTAATACGATTAGGAGAGGTATTCCTACTATTGTAGTATAAATACAAGGGTTCTGTCAGACCTAAAAGGTCAGCCGAAATTTTCAATCAAAATTCACAACAAAATA
The DNA here is from genome assembly GCA_022495995.1 of Adenophora triphylla var. japonica. Classification (NCBI taxonomy): domain Eukaryota; kingdom Viridiplantae; phylum Streptophyta; class Magnoliopsida; order Asterales; family Campanulaceae; genus Adenophora; species Adenophora triphylla. Next base: position 526,521 of record JAFEMH010000677.1, read on the forward strand.
CTCTCAATATTCTTCAAGGTTTAGATCTAGCAATCATCAAGAAGTTGTTCTTGGATTCATTCAAAGGTGTGGATACCGAAAGAGGGTCTTCGCTCGTTCATCGATCAAGGCCTAGAGTTCAAGCAAGTTGAAGAACGAAGTTTGTGATTCGATATCACATAATCAAATCGTTCGATAGCTCAAGACCGGAAAGCGTTTCAAGGTTGGTTTAATTCTATCTCATAGCAATTCAATTTAATCATATAGAACGGATCTTAGGGCTTGGGTTTTTGTGTTAATTTTATGCTTAATTCCGCTGCGCATGGACCCATAAAACCCAACAGTTCGAGGGGCACAGATTGCAGTTTCTGCAGCTCAGCCAGTATCTGGTCAACCTAGCATAGTTTGTAAATTTTGCCAGCGGACTGGACATATAGATGAGACGTGTTGGAGGAAACAAGGGAAATGTTTGAGGTGTGGGGAAATGGGGCATTTCAAGAAAGATTGTCCTAAATCTAGACTTCAACAAGGACAGACATCAGGCAGTGGCCAGCAAAGAGGGTAACAAGTGGGGGTACAAAGAGAGATACTGAAGGGAAAGTAAAAGAGAAAGTCTAAGGTCGAGTCTTGGCTTGGGATTATGGAGAGATAGATCCCTCCGCAGTTATTAAAGGTGTATTACCTGTCTCAGGAATTAGGGGTTATATTTTTATAGATCCCAGTTTATTCCATTCTTAGGAGGCATTGCATTTGTTTTATTTGCATAAGTGGCCTAAGAGTTATTTTATGTGCTAGAGGTTTCAACTCCTATGGGAGAGTACCTCAAATTTCTTTGATTATCATGATTGTGGCATGATTATATGTGGGCATGGATTGCTAGTAGAGTTGGTAGACTTACCAATTCGTGATATTGTTGTTATACTTGACCTGCAGTGGTTAAGTAGTTGTTGTGTTTTGGGTAGATTGTCGCAAGTAGCGAGTCTCCTTTTCTATGTCTGACTTGCCTCTGGTTGTGATTGAGGCAGATAAGTCATTAATTGATATTGTGTTATATATATGCATTAAAGGCCTAAATGTATGAACTAAAGAATGTGAATGTTATTTGGTTTCTGTGTTAGACTTGAATAAAAAGTCACCTGAATTATCTTAATTACCAGTAGTAAGTGAATTGGTGAGGTGTTCCTCAGAGTAATTCATACTGCCAGTTAGGGCAGTTGAATGTTATATTGATGTAATGTTAGGTTATTACCATATCCAACAGCACCTTGCGAAAGGGCACCAGATGTGTTGGTAAATATGATGAGCAAGGTTTCAAACTTGATTTTGATAACTTGTGATAATCTTTATAGAGAATATCTTGGGTTATTCAGAGTATGAAGAGATTATGGGAATTAATTGCCAGTTAGGTATCTGGTTTTCGTGAAAATCAATTGGTTGCGGAATTCAAGAAGAGTGATTTGTGACTTAAGAAAATTGTAATGTTGGGCCTTATAGTTTTAAGCTGGGGCATTGTTATTAATCTATTGGGTATTGAGACCCTGGTCAAATGGAACAACCTTTGACAGTGTTAGAATCCCGTAGTTTTCTGGGGTAACTGATTGTCACCAGATAATCATTGATGAACTCTCGAAGGTGATTTACTTGGAAAGAGATATGACTGATAGGGAATGAAAAAGGGTGAAACCAGTTTTGCAGAGTAACGAATAGAGTGGCTTTAGTTCAATCCTTACCTTACCTGATGGATGTGAGAACTTGGTGATTTTAGTTGCACGTCAAAAGAAAGGTTTGGGTTGTATTATTATGCAAAATGGGAAAGGAATATCTTATATTTCGAGGAAGTGAGTACTATCAGGTTAGAGTTTTCCTATTCTTGTCATGAAAGTGATTGTGATTCTGTTGGGTTACCTAAGTGGAACATTATCTATATGAAGTTAAGATTGAGATGTGTATTAACCAGAAGAGTTGCAGTCCCTGGTTACCTAAAAGGAATTGAACAACAGGTAAAGAAATGACTAGAAATACTACAAGACTTTGATTGCGGTATTTAGATCATCCGGGAAAGCTAGTGTGGTTCTGGATGCGATTAGCTGAAAGGCTTCACTGTCAACATTTTGGTTTTGTGAAGTGCCAGATAAGACATAAAATGTGAAGGTTCGAATATCCCTACAATTTATGGAAGCTTATGGAGGTTCCACAAATTGATCCTGAATTGAAAAGGATGGATGCATTTGAGTAATAGTGGATAGATTGACAGGTTGGTTCCTTTCTACCCAGATTACTTACTGAAGGATTGAATGGGAGAGTTAGCATAACCATAAAGGCGAGAGATTTGAATGATTTCCCGGAGTACCAATCCATATTTTGTATCAGATTGGAATCCAAGATTCTTATTGCGATTTGGGAAGACTTAATATGAGGCTTGGGCTCCGAGCTGAGTTCAGTTCTGCTTTTCATTCTCAGGTAGATGGGCAGACAGAGAGAACAATCCAGATTGTGAGGATATGTTACCTGTGTATGTGATGGATTTTCCCTCATTGTGAGAGGTTTATTCAACTTTAGTGGAATTTGCGTATAACAACAGCCAGCAGTTCAGTATTGAATTGGCACTGCTTTCATTACCCCTGAAGGTATATATTGTTTATATTGCTATGCCATTCGGACTAAAAAATGCAGGTGCAACTTATCAAAGGTTGGTGAACAAGATGTTCAAGGATCAGCTCGGAAAAACCATGGAAGTCTACATTGACGACATGGTGGTAAAGTCAAAAAACATTAAAGATCATGTTGAGCATCTTAAAGAAGCATTTGACATCCTGGAAGCCTTCAACATGAAGTTCAACCCCTCCAAATGCAATTTCAGAGTTAGGGCTGGGAAATTCCTTGGATACTTGGTGACCAAGAGGGGCATAGAAGCAAGTCCTGAGCAGATCAAGGTTATCATGAACTTGGAGTCACCCAGAACCATTAAGGACGTACAAAGACTTAAGGAGTATCTCACAAGTCTTCTGACAAATACAGGTTATTCTACGAGGTACTCAGAAAAAACAAGCTGTTCCCGTGGACCAGTGGACATGAAGCGGCCTTCGTCCAACTTAAGGAGTATCTCACAACCCTGCCATTATTTTCCAAACCAGAGTAGGGAGAGCCTTTGCTCTTATACCTTGCAGTATCTGAAATTTCAGTCAGTGCGGTCCTGGCTAGAGAACAAGGTGGTACGCAACTTCCTATCTACTACATAAGTAAGTCTTTACTTGATGCAGAAACCAGGTACTCTCACCTTGAAAAATTAATACTTTCTTTAATTACTGCCTCTATAAAATTACACCATTATTTTGAAACTCACGTTATTATTGTCAAGACTAACTATCCTATCAGAAGCGTGATGAGAAAACCTGAGATGTCAGGTAGGATGGCTAAATGGTCGATACAACTTAGTAATTATGACATACAATATGAAGCAAGGACTGCCATCAAGTCACAAGCCTTAGCAGACTTTGTGGCAGATTTCAGTCCCAACTTGCAACCCGAGGTTGAACTTGAGGTCCAACAACTTGAAGGCATTGACTCTCCTAGGTATTAGATACTATACACGGATGGTGCTTCTAACGCCATGGACACAGGTTTGGGAATCATCCTGAAATCACCTCAAGGAGACCTCATCCCTCAAGTTGTGGCTTGTGAGTTCAAAGCAACGAACAATGAGGCTGAGTATGAGGCCCTCATTATGGGATTAACCACTGCTTTGAATTTAAACGTTAAACATATCAATGTATATGGTGACTCCTTGTTATTAGTTAACCACTTTAATGGGTCTTATACAACTAAGCAGGCTAAGATGACAAGTTATCTTCAACATGTTAAGGTGTTTGCTGGGCAGTTTGCAGACTTCTCTTTCGAACAGGTTCCACAAGAAATAAATGCTGAAGCACATGCATTAGCCAACCTGGGTTCAAGTTGCAAAATCATGTTGAACAATACCATTCCCATCATTCATGTCATGCATCCAGCAATAGATCCGCATGAAACATGCCGATTTAATGAACATCCTGATGCCGTGACCATGCCTATCAGCAATTCCACATCCTGGACGCTACCCATAATTCAATACTTGCAAGATGGCACAATCCCAATTGATGTGAAGAATTCGAGGTCCTTCAGAATAAAGGTATCACAATTTATTTTGATAGATAATGTCATGTTTAGAAAATCCTTTACAGGAATATACATGAGATGCCTAGAACCGGAACAAGCTGAAGAGGTGTTAAAATAATTGCACGACGGGGAATGTGGCAACCATGATGGGGGCAAATCATTATCCTCAAAGGCATTAAGAACAGGTTACTATTGGCCAACCATGCGGTAAGATGCGATCAAATATTTCTAGAAATGTGATGCATGTCAGAGACACAGCAACATCCTACATCAACCTGCTGAACCACTGCATCCCATCTTGTCGCCTTGGCCCATTATGCAATGGGGGGATGGACATCGTGGGCAAGCTACCAAGGGCACCCGGAGGCAAAACATTCACGCTGGCTATGACAGACTACTTCTCGAAGTGGATCGAAGCTGAAGCCTTCGTACAGATTAGGGATAAAGAAGAGATATCATTCATGAAAAGAAACATCATCAGTAGATTTGGAGTCCCCTCCGAGATCATATGTGACAACGACTCCCAGTTTATCAGCAAGAAGACGCAAGATTTCTGTATAAGATGGGGGATCAAATTGATAATGTTCACACCAGTACATCCTCAAGCTAATGGTCAAGCTGAGTCTAGCAACAAGTTGATAATGAACAACCTGAAGAAACTCCTTGACCAAAAGAAGGGAAGATGGGCCGAAGAACTACCCTTGGTACTTTGGGCTGATAGGACCACCCCAAAGAATGCCATCGAACAAACGCCATATTCTTTAGTGTTCGGGGCCGAAGCTGTTATCCCTGTAGAATTCATGATCCCCACAGCTAGATATGGTCTTACAACCCCAGGAGACAACCAGCTTATCCTCGCAGAAGACTTAGACACTATTGATGAGCTCAGGGATATAGCCAAAGTCAGGATAGCTGCCTACCAGCAGAGGATAGCTAAGTCGTACAACAAGAATGTCCGCATCAGGAGGTTTCAAGTTGGAGACATGGTCCTAAGGAAGGTTTTTCAAAACACAAAGGAACCAAATGCAGGTAAATTTGCAGCCAAGTGGGAAGGGCCTTATCTAATCGATGCAGAAGATGGAAAGGGAGCATACAGTCTATCAACCTTAGACGGCATGAGAATCCCAAGAAATTGAAATGCTATTCACCTCAAGTTGTACTTCATGTAAGTTGTGAATTTATTAGTTTTTCATTCCAAAGGATCAGGTATGATTCATCTTACTTTATTTTATGTTATTTCAATTCAATTTATATATATTTCAAACTCCTACTGACTTAAGCATCGGAGGGGTGTTAGCCAAGCTAACACCCACCCTAACCTGTTTCTGTTTTGCAAGATGATCTGGAATCCGTGTTCGAAATAGTACCATCAACTTGTCCCAAACAAGCTACAAGACGATCCAGGAAAACAGGGAACCTCGATCACTTTTCAGGTTAGCATACTAAGACAACTTTATAAATCTCCGATCCCCTTCTTTTAAAGAAAAAAAAAAAAGAAAAGAAAAAAAAGAAAAAGAAAAGAAAAAGAAAAGAAAAGAAAAAAAGAAAAAGAAAAAAAAAGAGAAAAGAAAAAAAGAGAAAAAGAAAAAAAGAAAAAGAAAAAGAAAAGAAAAAGAAAAAGAAGAAAGAAAAGAAAGAAAAAAAAAAAAAAAAAAAAAAAAAAAACTTTATAAATCTCCAAATTCTACACCCAAGGGAAAAAGGTATACTCCTTTCAAAAGGTTCAAAGATATTAAATCTTTCTCAAGTTGTTAAGGTTATTTACACCTTCGCCTGGGCGCACATTTTTCATATTTTAGTTAAGGGGTAGGTGAATGTACGCTCCCTGAAAAATAAAATGAAAATTGGGAGTCGCCACGCCGTTTTAAAGGAAACATTGAAAACCTTTGAAATGAAAAAATGGGTTCGGGGGTCAGGTTACGTGTTGGGAAGAACCGAGAGTTCACCCAACACGCCTCGTTCGTAAATGAGTCTTTCTATGTTCAACGTTCAAAACATCCCAGAGTGTATGTGTGAGACAAAATATGTAATGAAATGCATATTAATGCTTCATTTATTGCTCAACTGAGGGATTACAACTTGTGAACCATTGATAAGGGAGGCCACATCCCCGATTACAGATCTCAAAACAGATTACAACTGAAAACAAAGGATCTCTGCAAAATGGCAAGATGTGTCGCGTGACACAGGACCTGCCTGGCTAGATGTGAGATATACGGTGTCTCGGATCGAAGTGATAGTGACGTGAGACATACGGTGCCTCCAACCGAAGTGATAATGATGTGAGACATACGGTGTCTCGGACCGAAGTGATAATGACGTGAGACATACGGTGTCTCAGACCGAAGTGATAATGACATGAGACATACGGTGTCTCGGACCGAAGTGATAGTGACGTGCGAGACATACGGTGTCTCGAACCGAAGTGATAATGAGGTGAGACATACGGTGTCTCGGACCGAAGCGACAATGATGTGAGACATACGGTGTCTCGAACCAAAGTGATAATGATGTGAGACATACGATGTCTCGAACCGAAATGATAATGAGGTGTGAGACATACGGTGTCTCGAACCGAAGTGATAATGAGGTGAGACATACACTGTCTCGGACCGAAGCGACAATGATATGAGACATAGTGTCTCGAATCGAAGTGATAATGATATGAGACATACGGTGTCTTCGAACCGAAGTGATAATGAGGTGAGACATACGGTGTCTCCAACCGAGGTGATAATGAAGTGAGACATACGGTGTCTCCAACCGAAGTGATAATGACGTGAGACATACGGAATCTCCAACTGAAGTGATAATGAGGTGAGACATATGGTGTCTCCAACCGAAGTGATAATGAGGTGAGGCATACGGTGTCTCGGACCGAAATGATAATACGCAATGAAAATATAATGATTTGTAGCTTGAAAGAGATATGCGTTCATACCTGTGCTGTGCTTACCTGTAGCTGCCAGAAGGACTGAGGCTATGGTTGATGATCGTGGCTGCCGAAAGGACTTAGACCACTGCTTGCTGATGTTCGTGGCTGCCGAAGGGACTTAGACCACTGCTGTCGCGAAACTGTAGCTGCCAAGGGACTTAGGCTACTATTTGCTGATGTTCGTGGCTGCCGAAGGGACTTAGACCAATGTTGTCGCAAAACTGTAGCTGCCAAGGGACTTAGGCTACTGTTTGTTGATGATGAAAGGTAGCTGCCAGGGGACTTAGGCTACTATTTGATGATGAAGAGTAGCTAGTTTGCCATGCCCTTGGGAAGGTCTTTGTTGATGATTTCTCATGCAGAATGGGCTTTGATGATTGCCAGGCAGAATGAGCTTTGATGATGACTCGTCGTGCGGAACAGGTTTTGATGTCGCTGATACTAATGAGCATTATTGCTTGGAGATTTGAGGCAGCAGCAGCTCTTTTTCGACGAACATTGCTTGGAGATTTGAGGCAGCTAGGGCTCTTTCAGATGATGCCGATGAGTCCGAAGATGACGGGACTGATGAAGATGATGAGGGCAGACTATGCCACCTGCAGGTTTGAAATCTTTGTCCAGGTTGTGTTTTGAGGAGCAATTCCCATGATCAGATCATGATCACTTGATTATTGTACCCTGTGAGGGGAGGAAAGAGAAACACACACTCTAGGCACTTTGCATTCTATTCGCTTGATTATTGTTAAGCTTATGCCTTATTAATCTTAATGCACGAGTCCATCTCAGATGGGGATGAAAATGGAGTGAGGATTTTTTCAAGGCTCGACAAGCGGATATGTATGTAGCAATTATGCTATGATGGATTGTGTATGGGATGAATGTGTATATATGATAATGTATGGGTTGAACCCTCTCCCACGAATCTGAGGAGTGTATGAATGATGGATGATATGATGCAGCCTAGGCAAGTCGGGGACGCTCCCGAGAGTACAGATTGCAGCAGTTTGATTGTTGCTGATAAGAACAAAATGTGTCGCGCACCCGAGACGGCAAGCAGCAGCGGAAGTGTAGAGAATGCCCTGGTTTTGAAGAGATGACTAGGCGAAGCCCCAGTTGATAATGCAAGGCAAACCTGAAGAGAATCTGGTAGGGAGAGCCCGAGAGAATAGCTTAGCAAAGCCCCAACTTGGAGAGATCCAAAACAGCTTTATTGCAGACAGAGTCATCACGTAGCCAAGGAGGCAACCCATCATTTCAAAATATAGTCAATCAGTCAATGGACAAGACTCAAAAATGTTTACGTGCAGGGGCACATCTTTCGAAAAGTGGGAATGACTCCCGATTTTATATGACGCACTCGCTTTGGGGTTTGACTCTTTTGGGAGAGTATAAGCATCACAATATGTGGAAAAGTGTATGGAAGCCCTTGCTTGACAGAAAAACAGTGTTTGGCTTTATTTCCCTATGATGTAGAAAGAGAAGACTTGTCGAGACAACATACACACCCAACACCGTGAAAGAAATAGAGAGAGAGGGCCTAAAATTTTCTCTCTACCATTCCCGTCCTAGGGTTTTCACCTTAGGGGCGGCTGCCCCTGCCTCCGACGGCTTGGCTCTTGTCCATGGCTGATTCTATGGCAAATTCGGCCTTTTATTTTGATGTCTCCACTCCTGCGCAACCGGCTAAGGAGGCGGCTCCTCCACAACCCAAATCCTTCGCCGGTCTTTTCAATCAGCCATCTCCGGCTGCTACTCATAATTCTGGCCCAGTCACAACCCTTCCCCCATCATATCTTCTTCGCATAAAGGTACCCCATCGATTAAGCTTTCTCAAGAACACATTGTGGCTTTTTCGAAACCTTTCACGTGGACTCTCGTCGGAAAATTCCAGCACGGACGCCCAACAATGGAAGAATCTCGTTTGGCTTTTGCCAAATTTCAATTGAAAGGACAGTTCAAACTGGGTAACCTTGATGCTCGTCATATGCTTATTCAATTATCCTCGGAAGCAGATTATCAAAGGCTGTGGATGAAGGAAGTATGGTATGTTTCTCGTTTTCCAATGAGAACTCTTGCTTGGTTGCCAGCTTGGAAGGCGGAATACGAGTCCCCAATTGCCGCTATTTGGGTAGGTCTGCCAGGTTTACCCATTCATTTGTTCAATAAAGCTTGTCTATTTGCCATTGCAAAACTTATTGGTTCTCCTTTATCAATTGATAAAGCTACAACAGATCTTACTAGGCCTAGTCTTGCAAAAGTTCTAATTCAAGTTGATGTTTCAAGGAAGCTCCCTCATGAAGTGTTTGTTGATTGTGGGGATTTCCTGCCCAGTTTTTACCAAAAAGTGGAGTATAATAATTTGCCAAAATATTGTAAACATTGTTCTTTACTTGGGCATGATATTTTCTCTTGCAAGAGGGCTAAGCAGGCCACTGCCAAGCCGACTGATACTATCAAAAAACAGGCGGGTAATGAACAGCCCAAAACTGATGAAAATGTGGCATTTGAGCAAGCCAAAACTGATGAAAAATTGGGGTTTGAGCAGCTTCATAATGGGCTGAAACAGCAGCCAAAAACTGATGCAAATGTGGGAATTGATGGCACGAATAAGGCTGACAAAATGGCTGATGAAAAGAGACCCGAAGATGCTAATTGTGGCACCAATGATGTCTCTGATGGTGAAAAGGATGATATCCTTCCAAGTGATAAAGGGAAGGATAAGCAAAAGGAGTATATTGTTAAAGAAGGAGATCGCGTGGAGACTTCTAACTCAAATAAAGGAGCTGAAAATGGTTCTAAGGTTTTTGTTCCTAAGATGGCCAAATGGGTAAAAAAAAAATAAAGGTCAGCCACTTCCTGATGCCGTAAATAAAGCCTTACTTAAGGTATGTTCGGAGGTTATTCAAGAGGTGAATGGTGGAGGTCATTCTGTTCCCAAGTGCAATGATTTGGATGCTATTGCCCACAATTTTGAACATAAAGAATCACACTGTCCAAGTGGAGAGGGTCTGGAATTAGATGCTCTGAATTTATCTCCAAGGGTTGCGCAGAATTTTGTTACTGAAATGGCTGGATCTACTCCATATGCTAGCCCAGATAAAAAGAATGCTGATGTTGAAGGCTTCATTAAAGTCACTTCATGGAAAAACAGGAGTAAATCTCTCAAGGAGGGTACTTCTAACTCAATCAGGAGAACTGCTTTCATATCATAGACCAAAGATAATGGATTCTGCTTTTGAGCAACTCGGTAGATGTTTTTTTTTCTTATTCTTCGGCTTTAAGCGCAATGTATTTTCCTTTTCGGTGGGTGAGGTTTCCCCCACCTTCGTTTGTATTTTTACTTAATTAATAAAATCTAGGGAGTATCGTCTCCTTTCGTTTAAAAAAAAAAAAAAGAAGACTTGTCGAGACACTTGAAAACTTGTCTTATTCATGATGATCACAAGGCTGCTTAAAACCCTTTATTGATGTTCGGGTTATTCAAACACTAAATCTGATATGAACAAATATTATGATTAATCACGAGGAGAAAATCAACTGATATCGAGAATCAAACTCGGAAAGATGGAATGAAGGATCTGTGTATAGGGACAGCCCTTAAGGAGACCGGATTTTCTGAGATTTGTTTGTGATTTTGACCGGACCAATTATGGTTGCCTACGTTCCCCTCCTTGGGAGGAGCTCAGGTCGCCGTAGTTCGGGCTTATCCCGATTGAAAGAAATGCGAGATTTTGAGGACCTTTGAGGATTTTTTCTGAAGATTGGAGAATTGAAAAACATGTCCCGCTAGAGTGTCGATGAAAGACACGGATGCGAAACCCCATTGAGGAATCCACGGCAAGTGTTTGCGGAGGAGAAATGAAATATGCTCACATGAAATGTTGAAGGGAAGGATTGAATTTGCACAATCCTTGATTGATGATCTTGAACCGAGATAGATTAGGTTCTATCCGGTAGGAACTGTAGCTGGGTTTTAGGGCTTCGATCGGCCATCGGGTGATTTGGAATATTGATGACCTCTTAAGATGAGAGTTCGGCTAGGCTATTTGCTGACTGAACCTCTAAAGATGAGAGGTTGGCTTTTGGGGATGTGTTTAGGATTTATATGGCTAGGAAATTTGTTTGCCTCTAAGAGTGAGAGGTCAAAATTTTGACTTTGGCCAAAGGCAAGGGTAATGGTAATGGGAATATCCTCTAAAAGCGAGAGAATGGTTTGGGATTGGTTTGGGTAATGGGAATATCCTCTAAAATCGAGAGGATGGCTGGAAATGGTTGGAATATGTTGGTGAGAGGAAGTCCAAACTATCGAGGGCTTTTGTGAACTTGTGAGGATTCGGGCTCCTTTTGAACATTGTAGAGCTTCTTGAGAAGTCAGGGATTTCTGCTAAATTGTGAGGATCTAAAGTCCTTCTTTTGAAAAGCCTCTTGGGAAGTTGAGGACTCTTGCTGAATTGTGAGGATTTAAAATCCTTCTTTTAATAAATTGGAAAGCCTCTTGAGGAGTTGAGGGTTATCTTTGTCCTTCCTTCATGTCTTGAGTATTTTAAGCATCGCCGACTCTCGAAGCTAACTTCTGGGCATTGCTTGGACTTCTCTCAGCAAGGAGTAAAGATGATGGCTAAACAGGGTTTCAAAAAGTGCCGATCTTGAAATGAAAGGGTATTGTTTAGTGGGGGTGAGGTAATGGCTTCCCTAGGGTGAAAGGTTTCAACCGCAATTCCTACCGGATGATCTAAACGAGATTAAGTCTTCATTGCTTGCTTAAGTTTAGGAAGATTCATGCAAATTCTATGAGCAACGAGATGATGAGGATGATGAAAGAAATGTGAGCATTTGAGATGAGAGATGGGGAGTTGATAAGCCCCAATTTGAGAAAGATATCATTCAATTTTCTCACTCCGATCAATTTAAATATTAATCATTTCAATGGATTAGTAATTGAGTAGCACAAGTGATCATTTAGAATAAAACCATTTCAATTGAGTGTAACGTGGGTGCGCAAGTGATGTCTCGAGTCTAGCAAGAAAAGAAACAAAGATTTTTATTACTGTAAAGCAAAATTGGTCCAACTTGGACTCGACAGACTCATGACAACGTAAAGGACACTCTAGAACCTATGACGCTGACTGACTGACTTCTCCGCCTTCGGATGGGAGAGCTTCTGGGCTTCTGCTGATATTTCTGAAGAGGATTGGAGACAACATTGGGGCGAGCTTTCTCAACCTTTCCATCATCAACAAGTCTTTGAATGGCCTTCTTCAAAGGGACGCAATCATTGGTGATGTGGCCAGGATACTGATGATATTGTCAATACTTTGCTATGATCCAAGTCTGGATTGGGTTTGGTGGGGTTATAGTTATCAAGTGGCTTGATCATTCCCTTTCGAACTAACCCGTTGAAGGCCTCTTCAGTTGTCATTCTGAGATCATCAAACTGATACTGTTTACGGGGCGGAAACTGCTGCTTATTCTGGTCCCTTGTCTGGAGATTATTGACACTATTGTCGATAAACGTCTCCTTTGTTTTAGGGGCTGTTGGAGTTGTCACTCTGTACCGAAAGCCGCTACCATTATCATCATTGACCTTTGGAGCAAGATTGCAGAGTCGATTCTCGCTACGAGCTCCCATTCCAACCATTTCCCTAAAATCGGGATACCAACCACTTTCGATAGCTTCACGGAGAACTGGCTTCATACATGACAAAAAGATGTCCTTCTGATCTTGCAAGGGATTGGCTCAGAAAGCTCATTCAGCTTAGCGTTCCACCTTTTGTAGAACTCGGTGATTGATTCATCCTGTTTCTGAATTGTACCGACTAAGTCATCTCTAGTTGTACGCCATTCAAGGTTCCCACGGTACTTTTCAAGAAAGGCCTCAGTGGTCTGACTCCAAGAAGATCGAGCTTCTGGCTTAAGAGTTAGAAACCATGTCTAGGCAGGTCCTTTGAGCGTGAGATAAAAGTGCTGAGGCATAAACTCAGGAGTATAACCCATTGCTCCCAATATCATCACATATGTGTCTACATGAGTTTTCGGGCATGCTGAGCCATCAAAATGTATTTTGGGAATCTTGAACTTATAAGGAAGAGGCTATACTTGTCCTAGATCAACAACTTTGAGTCCACTTGATCCTACAGTCAACTTGTCAATTTGCTGCTGCATCTGTTTTAACAACGCAGTCACCTCTGGGGTCATCCCTGGAAGCTGAGGAATAGAGGGAGCAGTGATTGAAGAAGGCTCAGAACTGGCCGATTGGAAGAAAGACGGCTGAGCTGACCCAGATGCTGGTGGTAGACTAAAGACGCTGGAGCTGACAAATAATTAAATCGACCAGTTGGAGAACTCTGATTCTGCAGAAAAGCACTAGCAGGCAAGTAGGGAGCTGACTCTGGATGTTGCACAAGTGATGAGCCAATCCCAAAAGCCGAATCCATTAAAGGCTGAGACATCCCTGAGATAGTGGTTGGTTAGTAGGAAACTGCGGAAATCCATCCCTGCTGAACTGATTCCCGAAGCAAGGATGCTGACTCTGATACTGAAAGTGAGGACCATGAAACCGACCCTGCTGATATTGAGAACCTAGAAACAACCCGCCTTGACTGTTTGGAAGCTGGGACCCAAATTGGCTTAGAGGCACGGAAGCATTGGGAATTGGTGAGGGGGCCAAATCATAGAAGATCGGCTGTGGTCCTCCAACTAAACCAAAACTTGTTTGAGGGTTTGACTGCACACCATGGCTTGGAACTTGAATTGGATGAGATGTTGGAGCAAGGGATGGAAGGGAGACATTTCTGGCCTCGACATCAAACTCGTTGGCATTAGTAACCTCCTCATAAGTCCCATCAGCACATCGGATCACAGCGATACCACGGCTTCTCATTGTTTCTACGAACTTAGAGTGTGCTGCCTTTTCTCTAGCTTTAGCGGCTTGAGCGAGTAACTGAGCCTCATGCTCTCTAACTAGAGCGTCTTCCATAGTAGCCCTCATCTCTTCCACGGACAAGTCATGCATGCCTTGTTGACCCGTGACAGATGAACCCCCAGATTGAGTGGGCATACCCTTCTCTGCACTAGACATCTCTGAAATTGAATCGGATGCAAGCTCTGCCGAAACTGCAACTGCCTCAAGACGTAAACCAAACGAGCACCGGGAATCGGATCGCGCACCCAACTTGCCTTAACTGGAGAGGAGAGAGCGTGTATGAGGCGGAGGATAGAGAACCTTGAGGAGGTATATGAGAGGAAAGAATATGGAAGGATATGGACTCATGCAACATCTTATTAATGTTCAAGCAGAAATCGATGTCTTTTAAATCCTAGAGACGGTTAGAAAAGGGGGAAACCTTTATTCACGCAATCTAGACCTCGAGGGAACTTAGGGACACATCATCCAAAAATACACCGAATGTATTGATTAAAAATTAATAATAGGCAATAATACCTAGATAAAACCGAAGCATTTATGGGACAGACGAGCAATCCCAATTTCTGGAGAAATTTGGGCAGCATAACGGGTATTCTTGAAAAAATTCAAGGAAAAATCCGGCATGACCTCTCGTCGGTGCACGTTGACAAAACGACATGATCTCTTGTTGAAACATGTCGTGGGAACGACATGTCCTTACGCGAAACCATGTTACAATGACAACATGCCCACACGTGCTAGGTTTCAGAATAGGTACGAAAGTCTATTAAAAATTTTGAAACAATTCATTTTAGTGTATTTGAAAATGGCGTGTCAAAAACCAACCGTTGGGTAAGCTTTAAAAGTGTGGCTCCAACTAAAAATTTTTTCTCTCTACGTTTGGCGTTCTTGGTGGAACCCTAATTAGGGTTTGGCCCTCCATGGCTGATCCGGTCATGTTTCCTCCTCTTCCATCTAATGCAAATCATAATACCAATCACAATGTTAACCCTAATCCGCTGCAAAACCCTATTGCTGAACCAAGTATTGCTTCAGCCGTCATACTCCCTCATGCAAACCCTACAGCGCCGCCTCCTCCTAACCCTAATAAATCTTTTGCTTCAATATTCAGCTCCTCTCAATCGACTCCAATCCAAGAGATTCCATTGATTCCAGCCGCTATTCACAAAGGTGCCCATAATTGAAACTTTCGAAGGAAGCTTTAGATGCTTTTGCTCGGCCTTTTGCTTGGACCTTGGTTGGAAAATTTTCTAATGGCAGACCTACTATGGAGGCTGCAAGAATTGCCTTTGCTACGTTTCATTTGAAGGGAGCTTATAAATTGGGCCATATTGATTCTCGTCATATGTTGATTCAACTCACCAATGAAGAAGATTTCCAACGCATTTGGACAAGGGAGGTATGGTATGTGAACAGATTTCCTATGCGTACTTCAGTTTGGACACCTTCGTGGAAGCCACAAACGGATTCTTCTATTGTTCCTGTGTGGGTAAGTCTTCCTGGATTGCCGGTTCACTTATTCAATAAAATTTTTCTATTTTCTTTGGCTCGAATCTTTGGAAAGCCTATGTCGCTTGATAAAGCTACTGCTGAATTGTCTAGGCCAAGTGTGGCTAAGATATTGGTGCAAGTTGATTTACTAAAACGGCTTCCTGATAAAATTTATATAGATTGTGGTGATTGTATGCCGAGTTTTGTGCAACCTGTTGAGTATGATAACATGCCTATGTATTGCAGCCATTGTTCTCTATTAGGTCATGATAATTTTAATTGTCGCATTCTAAATTCTGAATTCAAGAAGAATGGTGATGGGGATGGAAAGAAGAAGGCTGATCAAGGAATGAAAAGGGATGATAAGGAGGATCATAAGAAGGGGGATACTAAAAATGAAGTTTGGATTCGGAAAGACAAAAATAAGGGTATTCAAGCAGGTACTAGCAAGAGTGCTGAATTTATTGAAACTGTTTTGACCAAAAAAGATGAGTTAAAATCTGTTATTGATCTTACAAAGAAGGATGGTAGCTCTAAGGATTATACGGCTCCTTTGATGGCTAGAAGGGGTATTGTTTTGCCACAATCTGTTAATGATGCTCTGTCAAAAAGCCTAAAGGCTATAAAGACTAAGGCTGGGCTCTCACAAATGGACGAAGGGGATGATGTTCAAATACCTATTCCGGAAGTTCAAGATCCTCTTAAATTATGCACGCCTTTGCGAGATGATTCTGCTATGCGAGCCAAATCTTATTCCCATGTAAAGCTGAATGCTTTTGGTTCCCTTAATCTGTCGCCTAGAGCTCATCAAGTTACATCGCTGAATCAAGTCATGAACATGCAAATGGACTTCAAAGAATCTCTAACCGCATTGCAGGCCCAAGAAGATGATGGTTTCATTACTGTTACTCATAAAAGGAAAAAGAGTAGGGAGAAATCCCCCTCACTGTGAGTTCCCTTTTCGTTTTATCTCCTCATTTACTATCCCTCCTTTTAGTTTTAATGGTTAGTTTTATTAGTTGGAATGCTCGTGGTATTGCTAACGGTGCCACTGTTTGTAGAATTAAGCGTT
The DNA here is from genome assembly GCA_022495995.1 of Adenophora triphylla var. japonica. Taxonomy (NCBI): domain Eukaryota; kingdom Viridiplantae; phylum Streptophyta; class Magnoliopsida; order Asterales; family Campanulaceae; genus Adenophora; species Adenophora triphylla. Next base: position 543,075 of record JAFEMH010000677.1, read on the forward strand.
TATTTCGCATTTATGGGGTTTCTTTGTTTGATCTTTATGAACCGAAAGTTGTAAATACTTCTTTGGATCATTTTATTCGAAAAGTGGGTTGTGAAAGTGGCATGGCTAATGCTAGTAATAGAATTTGGGTTGTTTGGAAACATGGCCTTCAAGCTACAATTATTCATGATTCTTCTCAAGCTCTTACAGTGCAAGTTTCACATCCTTTATGGGCTGATTCTGTTTGGGTTTCCTTTGTTCATGCAAGCTGCAATAGATTGACTCGGATTTCTCTTTGGGATGATTTAATGGCCATTAGTGATGTGGATTTTCCTTGGATGGTAATTGGTGATTTTAACTGTGTTCTAGATCAATCGGAAAAAATAGGTGGCAAACCTATCAATAATATGGTTGTTACGGAATTCTCTGACATGATCCAATATTCTAACTTAATGGATGCTAGTTTTGAGGGTAATATGGCTACTTGGTACAATAAACAAAGGGGGAGAAGAGCCATTTATCAACGGCTGGATAGAGCTATGTATAATGATAAATGGCTTAATATGTTTTCTAATTCTCGGGTTACTCATTTATCCAGATTATGTTCTGATCATGCTCCAATCCTTGTGAATGTTATTATTGAAGGGGAAGTGAAGAAATCCTCCTTTCGGTTCCTTAATATCTGGTTGAAGCATTCTTCCTTTTCTAAGCTTATCCAAGATTCTTGGGCTGTTCCAATGGATGGGAGGCCAATGGTTTCTTTTGCTAAAAAGTTGGGGCGGCTTAGAAAGTGTATTTCTGTATGGAATAAACAGGTGTATGGCAGAGTGGATCAACAAGTTAAAAATGCTGAAGATGAAGTGTTATATAGAGAAATCCAGCATCAACAAATCGGCAATGAGGAGTCTAGGGCTGCTTTGGGCCTTGCTCAGGCTAATCTCCTTCAAATGATGAAAATAGAAGAGGAATTATGGGCCCAAAAAGCAAATCTGCATTGGTTAAAGGCGGGAGATCGAAATGCAAAATTTTTTCATGCCACGGTAAAGAAGAAAAGACAAATGCTGTTCATTGATCGAATTAAAAATCGTCAAGGAGCATGGCTTACTGACCAAAATGATATTAAAGAAGAGGCAGTTAATTTTTATTCTGAGTAACTTCAAGGTCCGCATCAAAATCCTTCATCAGATTTCTCTTTCCTCATTCCTCGGCTGATCAATGATGAAGATAACACTATGCTTACTGGCGTTCCTACCATGGCTGAGATAAGGGAGGTGGTTTTTAGGATGAATGGGCAAAGTGCAGCCGGTCCGAATGGTTTCACGGGGGAATTTTATAAAGGTTGTTGGGACATTATTAAAGGTGATTTTCATAGAGCTGTTGGCAATTTTTTCTCTGGGTTTCAAATGCCTAGAAGCTGGACTAGTACCTTGATTGTTACTATTCCGAAGGTTGCTGCTCCTACTTAATTTTTGGAGTTCAGACCTATTAGTCTTTGTAACTTTAGCAATAAAGTTATCACCAAGCTTCTTACTTGCCGTCTTGATCCTATTCTCCCTCGTATCATCTCTCCACAACAAAGTGGTTTTGTCAAAGGTAGAGTCATTCATGAAAATGTTCTTCTAGCTCAAGAAATTATGCAATCTATGAACAAGAAGGTTCGGGGTTCTAATGTGGCGCTTAAGCTTGATATGGCTAAAGCTTATGATCGGCTCTCTTGGTTTGGTCTTGTGAAAGTTATGAGATTATTTGGCTTCAATGAGATTTGGATTGATATGATATTTAGAAGCATCTCCAATAGCTGGTTTTCGGTTCTTGTCAATGGGGAGAGTTGTGGTTTTTTTCATTCTACAAGGGGTTTAAGGCAAGGAGATCCTCTTTCCCCTTATTTGTTCATTATTGCTGCGGAAATGATGAGTCGTGGGTTAAATCATCTTCACACTGTTTATCCCCAATATAGATATCGTATTCATATTAATACTCCGATGGTCTCTCATTTAGCATATGCGGACGATGTGATTATTTTTTGCAATGGGTCTAAAAACTCTCTTGAGAGTCATATGAAGTATTTGGAGTGGTATCAACAATTTTCGGGCCAGTTGGTGAACATTCAAAAATCTGGTTTCATTACGGGAAATAATAGAGACCGAGATGAGTTAGTGGCTGCCGTTACGGGGTTTACAAAACAAGACCTCCCTTTACCTTATCTTGGCTGCCCTTTGTATACGGGGCGGAAAAAGATCAGCATTTTTTCTCCTTTGATTCGTAAGATGGAAGATAGACTTGCGTCTTGGAAAGGTAAATTTTTATCTTATGGTGCAAAATTAACCCTTATTCAGTCTTGTCTATCTGCTATTCCTTTATATTACTTGGCTCTTATTGATCCGCCTGGGGGTGTTATTCATGATATGGAGAAGATCATAGTGCGTTTCTTTTGGAGCAATATTGATGGGAATAAGAAATGTCATTGGATTTCTTGGGATAAAATGAGCTGGCCTATTGATGAAGGTGGTTTGGGCATACGGAAATTTGAAGATATTGCATTGGATTTTGCTATGAAGCTTTGGTGGCATTTGAGAACTGTTAATTCATTGTGGAGTAAGGTTTTGCTTGCTAAATATTGTTGGGATATCCACCCCATGGACGCTACCATTGTCTCTTTTTCCTCTCATGTTTGGAAACGGATGATTGCTGCTAAGCCTTGGGTAGAAGTGCGAATTGCCTGGCGTGTGAGGAGTGGTCGGATTTCTTTGCATGAAAATTGGCTTGAGGGATCCATGGGTCTTCTTCCTTTTGAGCATGTACAAATTTGTTCTTTGTTTGAGAATGGGATGCGCCGTGATGATTACATCCGAAATGCTTATGATCCTCATCTTCTCTCGCTAATTCATTCTCATTCTATTAATATCTCTGATGATCCGGACATTCCTATTTGGCGGCCTTCTACTTCTGGAAAATTCTCTGTGAATTCGGCATGGACAGAGTGCAGATCTAGCAAGGTTCATTCTCCTATTTTTGCTTCTTGCTGGAATAAGTATATTCCAAAGAAAATTTCTGTTTTTCTTTGGCGAGTTTTACATGAGGGGCTTCCTACGGATGATATGGTTCAGCGGAGAGGTGTTAGTTTGGCTTCTAAATGTGCTTGTTGTGCTGCCCCTTGCCAAGAATCTATAAATCATATTCTTATTGGTGGTAATATTGATATGGCTGTTTGGGGCTTATTTCAGCTCTTTATGTGGAGTTCGGATGTTCTTTGGTAGTTTTCGCCAAGCTCTTATGGGTTGGTGGATTGGTGTTGCTAAGCCTTATTCTAATGCTTCCCATTGGTTAAATTGTATTCTTCCAGCCATTATTTCTTGGGAGCTCTGGGTTGCTCGAAATAAATGTAGATTTGATGGTGTTGACATGAATTCGGGTTGCATTATTCATAAAGTCAGAGAGCAGGTGTTCCTTCTTGCTGCATCTTTTGCTCTTTCTTTTCAATGGTCTTATGAGGAAGAGCATCTTATTTCTTATTTTCGGCTGGCCATTAAGGCTTATGTTGCCCCAAAAATCAGATTGGTTTCTTGGGATTCTCCCAATGATGGTTATTATATTAAGATTAATACGGATGGAGTTTCTAGGGGAAATCCGAGCATTGCTGCGGGTGGTGGTATTTTTCGGGATTCTAACGGAGATTTTATTTATGCTTTTGCTAATTTCTATGGTGTTGAATCTAACATGATGGCTGAAGCTTTGGCTGCTCGGGATGCTCTTCAAATAGCTTTTCATAGAGGTTATCATTTCATTTGGCTTGAGGTTGATTCTCAACCCCTTATGCGCATTATCATCCGGGAGTATCATATTCCTTGGTCGATATGGTATATTATAGCCCATATTCATCGTCTTATGTCTCTTATGAATGTTCGGGTTACTCATATTCTTCGTGAAGGAAATGGTGTTGCTGATGGCTTGGCTAACAAGGCTGCTGATGATAAGCAGAATCGAGAGTTTCTTCTTTTCAATGACCTTCCTCGCCATTGCAAAGGTTTCTTTGCTTTGGATAAGGATAGGACACCTTATTTTAGATACTATTAGTTGTTATGGCTAGATTTCTTTTTTATTTATTTTCTATGTATTCTAGTCTTCCCTCCCTTTATTGTAGAGGACCTTACTTCTTGTTTAAGGACTCCCCCCTTAGGTTTCTTTTCATGGTGGTTGAGCTTGTCATGTCCCCCACCTTGTTTTGTAATTTTCTTTTTAATTAATAAAATCTAGGGAGTACTGTCTCCTTTCGCCAAAAAAATAAAAAATAAAAGTGTGGCTCCACCTATGATGCGCTAGGGGGATAGGTTTGACATTAAGCGCTCAAGCGTAGGCGACATACATCACCGTTCGCGATGCCGTCAATCGCACCCGAGGGTTCTAGATCTATGTGACGTAGTGTGCGGATGACTATGTTCCTTTATTTATGAAAATGATTTTTTTTATTATTTTTTTTACTTTTTATTATTATTTTTATTTGGAAAAGGGGGGTAAAAGGAAAATTAACACACACACACACCCCACAGATATACAATAATCAAATGCTCCTGAAGTTTGACCATGGGAACTGCCCACAATCACAACCTGTACCAGAGTCCAACACCTGCAAAGTGGTCACTTCTGTCGCACTACACATGACTGATTAGACCAGTTCTGTCGCGTGACAGAAGGAACCATATATCCAGAATCTGAATCAATAAACAGAGCCAGCCCCAGCCTCCAAGCTTAAAGCAAGAGCTCAACACCAAGCTTCAGCAACACAGGAAACAAGGAACGGGGAGGGAAGCCACAAAGCATTAATATGAACATATCACATAGCATCACACACAATGCACACACAAATGAATGAGAAGGATGTTGAACATGAATGAAAGTTTGACCCACTTTTGAAAACAGGTTTCAAGTCCCCAGCAGAGTCGCCACTAAATGTACGCTCTCTGAAAAATAAAATGAAAATTGGGAGTCGCCACGCCATTTTAAAGGAAACATTTAAAACCTTTGAAATGAGAAAATGGGTTTGGGGTCAGGTTACGTGTTGGAAAGAACCGAGAGTTCACCCAACACGCCTCGTTCGTAAACGAGTCTTTCTATGTTCAACATTCAAAATATCCCAGAGTGTGTGCAAATGTGTGAGACAAAATATGTAATGAAATGCATATTAATTCTTCGTTTATTGCTCAACTGAGGGATTACAACTTGTGAACCATTGATAAGGGAGGCCACATCCCCGATTACAGATCTCAAAATAGATTTCAACTGAAAACAAAGGATCTCTACAAAATGGCAAGATGTGTCACGTGACACAGGACCTGCCTGGCTAGATGTGTCGCGTGACACATGATCCAGCCCGACAAGTTGTGTCGCGTGACACAGGTTGCCCATCTGCAGAGATCTTACAGATTGAACACAGAAGAAACATAAATCAATCCAGATCTAATTATATCACCAATTCAACTTCGGAAATGCATAAATCAACGACTAATCTGTCAAAGGGGTGTGGATATGGGACATCCACACTCCCTTGATGATCACGCCACCAATAGAAGCCAAATTATACCATGAACATGAAATTATATCAAACAGAAACAATTAAACAGAGAGATGGCGATTGGGACTTGATAATTGAAGGCGGATGGAGCCTAATTATCAAGTCCAAGGAATAGAAATTGTGCAAAATGGCAAATACAAAAGAGATATGGAGAAAGGGAATCGTTACCCTTGGAGATCCACGATCTTTACACCACGTTAGGTGTAGAGAGCTTCAACACAGCTACTGGAATGAGATTTGGATCTTCAGATTGGAAGGCAGGACCTGGATCTTAAGTTGGTATGTGTGTGGGTATTGAATTGGTGTGATGGAGGATGAATTGATTGAGAGAGGGGGTTTAATTGAGAGGATTGGTCTGGGTTTGTATGGAAGGAAGAGAGGGACGAGTTTCTGAGGTAATTTTGGCAGAGTGACTTTAGGGAGTGGAAAAGGGATCCAGATATGAGAGGGGGAGGGTCTTATTTATAGACTGCTGATGATGGTTGAGTTGTGTCGTACGACGTACTGCATCCATTTTCCATGGCTCGAGATGTCGCACGACTAAGCAAGCCCATAACCGTTTTTAGCGCCAAAGCTTGGTTCTGGAGCATTCCAGGTTAATTCCCAATAGGTCCAATCTGATTTATTCCTTGTAGGTCCTTTTGCATGAGAAAAGTACTTATAAGTACTTCCTTCACAAGAAACTTATAAAAAGTTTTCGTAAGTCTCGGAATGGACTGGGAATTTACCAAAATGCCCCTAGTGCAATTTTATCACATTAAAATGCACCTATAAAGGGTCGCGAATTGGATTGGCGTACTCACAGTAGGTGGGCCAATATGTCACGTACATAATTAATTGCCCTCTAACACTTAGCTAAAATTATGACCTCAAGTTAAAATCATTGGTTGTAACATTTACATGTTACCAAGCAAACACAAGAATGAAAGGCCAGACATCTTTCTTCTTTTATTTCATAAATTTTTTCCAACATGCAGAAACATCATGTCACTATTCGAAAAAAAAAGACACCCCTCAATCAAAAGCAACACTCTTGCCTTTATCCACTCTTCCTCCTTCTTGAGTCTCACCAACCTGCTCTACATTAACCATATTCCTTATCTTGGAGTTTACTTCACAAGTCGTCTCACGAACAATCCTCTTCAAAGCTGCATACTCTTCCTCCAGGTTCCAAGAAGAATGCTGCCCAGCTTGGTATTATTTGATCATCTCGATCCTCGCCTTAAACACATATTTAGCAGCCTCGGCCACCAAATCATCACGAAGGGCTTCTATCTCCTTAATGTGTTTCCTACCAACCTCTTCCATTTCCTTATCCTTCGCTTTCAGCATATCAAAAGCTACTTTGAGATCCGCCTCAAACTCCGATCTATCCATGAGCAAGGTGTCAACTTTATCTTTCCACCACTTGATCTCGTTAACCATCATCTTGACCGCAGCTATCGCCTGATTCAAAATGTTTCGATCAAAACAAGATGCGAATTCAAAGATATTTGAAAACACTTTACCTTATTCTCGAGATCGCCCTCATTGGGTGTGCTCTCCTTTGCATCTGTTTTTCCTTGTCTTCTCCTTTTCACCCCCGACTTATTCCCAATTTCCAACCTGGATATCGGAAACATATCCTCGCTAGTCTTCGCTTTTCCCTTATACTTGGCAACCAGGGTCTTTGCTGCAAACCTAGGCTTTGAACGGGTCACTACAAAATTACAGAGGTCAACATCTTGGCATAAGTGAAAAGTATAGGCGCAAAATCAAAAGAAGATTACCAAATGACATCTTGTCCCACAAAAGCTTCTCAATAAAATCTCTTTAACATCCACATCAAATTATCCTTCTTTATAGAAAAACCTATCCTTTCAAAACATCCTTATCTCCGGATTCTGTTTTAATCTGCGCCTTGATTTTAGCCCTACATCCATGCCTGGAAAATCGCAAAACGAGCAACCATCTCATCTTCCAAATTTAACAAGGCGATTAAGGATGGAATTTTTAAAATTTAAACTTCTACTATGGAAACTTCAAAAATTCAGGGGCAATTGTTTGGGGTGGAAGATCTCGAGCAACATGTTACAATACCACATCTCATCCTGGAACAACAACTTGATGCATCAACCTGATTGTCTATGCGAAGTTATTGTATGGCGATATTTTAGGAACTGTTACCAAAGCTCCACCAACGTTACAGACCAAGTCAAAGAAGCTATCTACAAACGTTTACTTGCAAGATCATAATGGATACCTTAGCCATCAACTACCTGCGAGATTCTTTGCACGAAAAGAGGATTTCATTTACTTTGTTAAATCTAGGGAGCTACGTCTCCTTTCGTCCAAAAAAAAAAAAAAAAAAAAAATTAACATAAGAAGACACATGTATACACACACTTACATATGACAATCACTTGCACTCTTTGTACTTACGACAACACTCCATCATCATCATCATACTAATAATATTCCATTGTTCCGAGGTTTTATGCCGGCGAACAAGCTGTTCAAGGGATTTTCTCGTTAATTCCTTTGTCTTTACGTCTTGAATTTACATTATCATATTCCATTGTGCCCAATTTTTCATCTTTGAAGTTGAATTGCTGGAATTCGACCAAAACACTATTCATATTTGATTTTTATTCTCAACGAAGGCTTAGGTAAAAAATTTGCTATCTACCATGGATGGAGATCACATTTCTATGTTTCTTCTCTGATTTTTTGTGTCTATAAACTTTGGTAATTGTGAAAATTCAGTTCTAATGTTAATATATATACGCATCTTATATTTTAATAATATCATAGGATTACAAATAGAGGTCTTTCAACAAAATGCATTCACATATTTATTTCTTTTGCATTTTATCAAAGCTGAATATGAGGAGATAAAAACAGGCTTAGCCGCAGTTTAAACAGCAGTTTGAACCATAGAATGAGACCGCAATCTCAACCGAACCAGACCGTTGCGGTTTGGTTTGAAAATTATGGTTCAATTTTATTTGAAATTTTCTCAAATGGATGATGAATAGTAGTTCGATCTATAAATAAGCACAAACCATTTACCCCCTAACAATTGTCCCATTACCCCACCACTAATCGATAGTGCTTAATATCTCTTAATTCTATCTTCATAACAAGGGTAATGGAAATTTTAACAATATACATTACTAGAATATGTTACACATGAATTTTATAGTCCGTAGACATCACTTGTACCATATTCTTTAAACTTGACATGGTACAACCCTAAAGCAAAATATGCAGCTCATATCCACCACTGCAACCATCGCCACACCATCACAATCAACACCCCCACCATCGTAACCACTGCTATACATCTAAATCAAATGACACCACCACTATACTCCTACATTAGATCAAAACTTTTGCTTGTTAACCATCAAAAAAGGACCCAAATTGAAAATGGGTATTGATGTTGCATGAATCAATTGGATCAACCCTTCATCTAGCAATTAGGTATAATCGAGCTATTGGCCTAAAAATACGAACAAATGACTAGCCGGGGATGGTCTCCGGCTAATACCCCCAACGTGAGGATAGACGTTTTCTCTTTAATTCGTGAAACTAAACCAACAGAGCTTCAAAATATAAAAGAGATTCTACCTTGTGAAGGGGGTGTATGGGGAGTATTAATAGTGCTCTGTCGGATAAGGGAAGGTGGCTAGAAATCAGGAAAGAAGTAGGGGTTCATCCATATTATCTCCGTGATTCCACTTTTCCAAGTTTACCCTATTGAGCTCGGCATAGTCCGATTTGGTCGACTACGACTACTACGACTAATACTACGACTACGACTACTACGACTACTACGACTACGACTACGACTACGACTACGACTACGACTACGACTACGACTACGACTACTACGACTACTACTACGACAACTACGACTACTACGACGACTACTACGACTACGACTATGACTACGACTACTACGACTACGACTACGACTACTAGGACTACGACTACTACGACTACGACTACGACGACAACTACTACGACGACTACTACTACGACGACTACTACGACGACGACTACGACTACTACTACGACTACTACGACAACTACTACGATGACTACGACTACGACTACGACTATGACGACTACGATGACTACGACGACTACTACGACGACTACTACGACGACTACTACGACTACTACGATGACTACTACTACGACTACTACTACGACTACTACTACGACTACTACTACGACTACTACCATGACTACTACGACTACTACGACTACTACGACTACGACTACTACGACTACGACTACGACTACTACTACGACTACTACGACTACTACTACGACTACTACTACGACTACTACTACGACTACCTACTACGACTACGACTACTACTACCTACTACGACTACGACTACGACGACTACGAAGACGACAACGACGACTACGACGACCACGACTACGACTACTACGACTACGACTACTATGACTACTACGACATTTACTACTACTACTACTACGACTACCACGACCACGACTACCACGACTACCACCACTACCACCACTACCACCACTACCACCACCACCACCACTACCACCACCACTACCACCACTACCACCACTACCACCACCACCACTACAACCACCACTACCACTACTACCACTACTACTACCACTACTACTACTACCACTACTACCACCACTACTACTACCACCACTACTACTACCACTACTACTACTACCACTACTACTACCACTACTACTACCACCACTACTACTACCACTATCACTACTACCACTACTACTACCACCACTACTACCACTACTACTACCACTATCACTACCACTACCACTACCACTACCACTACCACTACCACTACTACCACTACCACTACCACTACTACTACTACTATCACTACTAATACTACTACTACTACCACTACTACTACTACTTCTACTACTACTACCACTACTACCACTACTACTACTACTACTACTACTACTACTACTACTACTACTACTACTACTACTACTACTACTACTACTACTACTACTACCACTACTACTACTACCACTACTACTACCACTACCACTACTACCACTACTACTACCACTACTACTACCACTACTACCACTACTACTACCACTACTACTACTACCACACTACTACTACCACTACTACTACTACTACCACCACTACTACCACCACTACTACCACCACTACTACCACTACTACTACCACTACTACCACTACTACCACTACTACCACTACTACTACTACCACTACTACTATCACTACTACTACGACTATTACTACGACTACTATGACTACTACTACGACGACTACGACTACGACTACGATGACTACTACGACGACTACTACGACGACTACGATGACTACTACGACTACTACGACGACTACTACTACGACTACTACTACGACCACTACGATGACTATGACTACGACGACTACTACTACGACGACTACTACTACGACGACTACTACTACGACTACAACTACTACTACTACTACCACTACTACTACTACTCCCACTACTACTACTACTCCCACTACTACTACTATTACTACTACTACTACCACTACGACTACTAACACTACGACTACTACCACTACGATTACTACCACTACGACTACTACCACTTCGACTACTACCACTACGACTACTACTACTACCACGACTACTACTACTACGACTACTACTACGACTATGACTACTACTACTACGACTACTACTACTATGACTACTACTACTACGACTATGACTACTACTACTACGACTACGACTACTACTAATATTACGACTATGACTACGACTACTACGACTACGACTACTACTACTACTACGACTATGACTACGACTACGACTACGACTACTACGACTACGACTACTACGACTACTACGACTACGACTACGACTACTACGACTACTACTACTACTACTACGACTACTACGACTACTACTACTACTACTACTACTACTACTACTACTACGACTACTACGACTACTACTACGACTACTACTACTACTACTACGACTACTACTACGACTACTACTACGACTACTACTATGACTACTACTACGGACTACTAACTATGACTATGACTACGACTACTACTACTACTACGACTACTACTACTACTACGACTACGACTACTACTACTACGACTACGACTACTACTACTACGACTACGACTACTACTACTACTACTACTACTACTACTACTACTACTACTACTACTACTACTACTACTACTACTACTACTACTACTACTACTACTACTACTACTACTACGACTACTATGACTACCACGACTACTACTACGACTACGATTACTACGACTACTACTACGACTACTACTACTACGACTACGACTACTACTACGACTACTACTACAACTACTACTACGACTACGACTACGACTATGACTATGACTACGACTACGACTATGACGACTACGACTATGACTATGACTACTACTACGACTACCACCACTACCACCACCACCACCACCACCACCACCACCACCACCACTACCACTACCACCACCACCACCACCACCACCACCACTACCACCACTACTACCACTACTACCATTACCACCACTACTACCACTACCACTACTACCACTACCACTACTAGTCTACTACCACCACCACCACCACTACTACCACTACCACTACCACCACTGCCACCACTCCCACCACTACTACCACTACTACCATTACCACCACTACTACCACTACCACCACTACTACCACTACCACCACCACTATTACCGCTACTACTACCACTCCTACGACTACCACTCCTATCAATACCCCTACTACCGCCTACCACCACCACCATCACCACCACCACCATCGATCACCACCACCACCACTACTACCACCACCACAACCACCATTACCACTACCACCACTACTACCACCACCACTACTACCACTACCACCACCTTATTTTTAATTAAATCCCCATTTTATATGGATATGGATTAGGAAGAAAAGGAACTTTTTTAATTATTATTATTTCTTGTTTTTTGAAATAATATTGAAGGACAGTACTCCCTCCCACTACAATCTTTTAATTTACTGTTTGCACAAAAATTAAGAAAAAGTTTAATATAGTAAGTATTGTTAGTATGAAAAATGAGTTATGAGAGAGAATGTGAGATAGAAAATAATAATTAAATTGTTGTTATTAATATGACATGTGAGAGAGAATGTGAGATAGAAAAAGTTTATTATTTTTATATTAATAAGACTCTTTTTTTTTTTTTTTTTTTTTAGGGAGTACCGTCTCCTTTTGCCAAAAAAAAAAAAGAGTCTTATTAATATAAAAATAATAAAATATTTTTATTTTATTAGGATATGAAAATGAAAGTTTATAATGAAACGTATTAGAAAAGTGACCGATGGGTTAAAGTCATAGTTGCCCTTTTACATTGTTTTGTTTAATATTCTAACCTACCCCAATTAGCTTCATAAATTTTTCATAACCATGTTATGATAAAAAAAAGTTAGATTCTTGTCAAAATTTGGTAGATATTATAGGTTTGGTTTATTGAAAAAAATTATGAATAGCAGAGACAAGAGAATACCTAAGTCCCTTTCTCTCTCTTTTCACTCTGTCATTGCTCACTCTTCTCCGTTCTTTCTCTCTCTCACAACTCGCCGTCTTCATCCCACACCCTTCCGCCCGTCTTCTCTTATTCCCACACCGTTCTGTCGATAACAGCTCTACCCCTGGTAATCGTCCCTCACGCTTCTCGTTCTTTCTCTCTCTCTCTCTCACGACTCGCCGGTCTTCATCCCACACCGTTCTTCTGCCGACAACAGCATCGCTCCACCCCTGGTAAGCTTTCTCCCTTTCTAACTTTTCCCCAATTTTTTAAAGGAACCCTAATTTTAAGGAACCCTAATTCTGAATTTTTGAACCCTAAGTCTCGATTCATGAATTGGTCATTGTTTCTGTGTTGCTCATACTGATATGAATTTGTTATCGTTTCAGTGTTTGCTCTTTATAGATTGGATTTCGTGCTACTCATCTTCTCCATCTCGTTTTTCCTCCATTGAAGAGATATTTAAGCTTTTCTGCTTGGGCCTATTTTCTTCAAATCTGAGCCAAGATTTTCCTTGCCTTATTCAAGGTTAGTATCTTTTCTGAGTTTGATCTGTTGGTTCTAATTCGTATGTGCTACAGTAACTTTTATTTGGTTTTCTTATACTGTGTACTATTCAAATCCCTTTTTTTATGCATTTCTTTTGTTGTTGTTTTTAATTTTGGTATATTACGTGTCAGAAAATGAATTTAGATCGCAGTTGGATGTATAAACGCTCTGAAAATGGTTTTTTATCACAAACTTTTGTTGAGGGAGTTGAAAAGTTTGTTGAATATGCTACTAGTCAAACTGAATGGATGGATGGTGCTAAAATTAAGTGTCCATGCAAGTTGGCTAAGTGTCAGAACCAAAGATTTCTTGATGTGGAAATGGTGAAGTTCCACTTGGTAAAACATGGGTTTGTTCCCAATTACTATATTTGGGCACGCCAAGGAGAAAGAAATCTAACGCATGCTGAGAACAGAAATACGGAGATCGGGGGGTCATCACCTGTTGGTGAAAATGTACCAGATGCGTACACCACTATGGTTTTTGATGCAGCTGGCCCAAATTTTAGTGTTGATGACGATGTTAAGGAGCCACCAAATCCTGAGGCTAAAAAGTTCTATGATATGTTAGAAGCTTCTAAAAAACAGTTGTGGCCCGGATGTGAGAAGCACTCTGAATTATCTCTTGTAGCTCGACTGATGAGTTTGAAGGCTGAGAATCGAATGTCTGAAAAATGTTTTGATCAGATGACCGAGATTATGAAGGAGATTGTTTTACAGACACCCGTAGCCCGTCAAACAATCCTGTCCCATCACAGGGGACACCTCCTCCCTCTTCTGCTGCTTCTGCCATGGTTGAGACAAGTGGAACTCTTCCTCTTGCTTATGTAGTTTATGGCAGGTAATATACTTGATTTGCCTTTTAGTGCTGTTGGTATAGATTCTCACTTTCAGTGCTTCAATACATGTGGTCCGCATCATTCACTTGGGAGTATCAACATTTGACTTTTTTGTAATTTGAAGCTGTTTAAATTGGAGATCCTGTTTTATGGGCTTATATTATTCAAATGGATCTGAGATTATCATTGTGTGGGAATTGTGCATTAAACTGAACTTGGTTTAAATTTTTAGAACCTGCCGTCTGGGTTTATTCATCACAAATGAATTCTTATCTAAAACCATTGTTGTGTGGTCTAACTATTGCTATTGTCATAGCTATAGCGAGTATGTTGTCCTAATGTGTGAGGTCTTTTCAGGTGGATTTTTCCATCCAAAATTGAAGCATACAAGATGACACAATATTAAGTTTTTGTTCTAATAATTCATAGATCTTCTCAAACGGATCATCTTTGGACTGATAAACTTATGGAGCTTCGTGAAACCTTTATTCCTATTTTGTTCTCTCCAGTGCAAGGCCGTCTTCTGTTAATGCCTCATTCATTTATTTAATTTGATCATTATATTCCATGTTAGTTTCCGGTCCTACATTTTGGTTGTTGTTGTCATTGATCTCATCACAGTTGGTAACTGGCACAATAAGTGGATAACTTTGTACGTGTCTAAACCATCTCAAATAATGATCTCTCATTTTATCTATTAGTTTTGCAGTTTCACATGTATGTTGATTTCATTATTGATCTTTCTAGATATTACACATTTCCATCTTTGCATTCCAGTTTATATCTACACTCATTTATTAATATGATGACATTATGATTAGTAAATTGAAGATGGTTTGATAGCTTTTCTTAAGGGTTTTTTTCCCACTTAATGTGTATGCGCCTATAAATTTACTTTCTGGATGAATCTCCCCTTTGATGGATCATATTTTTCATGATCATAAGAGAACTTACAACTGATGCCAAACAGATTAAGCAGTATATGCTAAATATGTTGAACTAAATGTGCAGCTGGCCCATTATGGCTCTTGGGTAATCGCAATTGGAAATTGGGTTTACTTTCTGAAGGCTTTATTGTTAGGTTAAAATAAATACTTTTTTTCTTAGTGTATGTTGAAAGGATCTATCATATTTTTTTTTAAACGACGCTTCAAACATTGTTTCAGGTTGATGCCTCAGCAAGCATCGGGCCAAATCACAAAGATATTTAAATCAAACATGTGCAAGGATGCATTTAACTGGAAGCTTGTCCCAAGTTCTCACAAAGATGGATATTTTGATGACTTCAAGGTACATTCTTTCGAATTGCAATGCGTAATAGATGAGATTAAGTCTTAATACTCATTTAGGTAAAACTTTTTTGTGTACCTCTTAGTTTAGCTCAAATGGGATGTCAGCTGTCCAGTTAGCATTTATTTGGAAGTTTGTCAAAAAGTCATGTTTGTTTAAAAATGGTATACGCGATATGAGATATGTTGAGAGTCGTATGTGACAAATTTTAGCACTACTATTACTTTTCGTGCAGTGGAGTTGTTGCAAGAGTCATATATATGGGATTTGGCATATAAGTAAGTAGCTATCTATCAATATATTGATAACTACAAGGGTCGTTTGCTTATAAATACTCTTAGGTATTTTACTGAACATTGAGGATATACATAGTGTTATGTTTTTTGGACAAATAATCTGCTTAAGTTGTTACTGAGATCAATACTCTTGGTTATAGTAGCATACCGAGCACAGGAACTAGCGTGTTATTATGTCTTTTCTTCTCAACGCTTGTTACAGATATGCTATATTGATAGTTACTTTTGTTGCATATACTGCTTAACCTGATCTGAAAAATGCCTTGCAAGTTTCTAGTTTCTGAACTTGTTGTTGAGTCGAACTTGTTGTACGAAACTGTACTTAAATTGTTGTTTTCTGAACAACAAATTGTAGTCT
The DNA here is from genome assembly GCA_022495995.1 of Adenophora triphylla var. japonica. Taxonomy (NCBI): domain Eukaryota; kingdom Viridiplantae; phylum Streptophyta; class Magnoliopsida; order Asterales; family Campanulaceae; genus Adenophora; species Adenophora triphylla. Next base: position 559,572 of record JAFEMH010000677.1, read on the forward strand.
TTTGCACTTCAGATTGTTGTGATCTGGTCCATAAAAATCCTGCTGTAACAACCTTCTATATACTTGCTGAAACATGAAGAAATTGGTATGCTAACTCCTTGAAAATGATCTTCAATTTGCTGCTGTAAACACATTGATTTAACTTGTTGAAAGCTCTAAAAATATAAAAGTCTACAACAGTGAAGTGTCTATAAAAATATAAAAGTCTAGAAGCTAGATATAGAGCTTTCAGCGAATTATATACTCATCACGTGTCCAATATTCCTTTTTGGGTCGTTGCAGAGAAGTGTCCACGTTGTTTACTTTCCTTTTATGGACAACAGTGAAGTGTCTATGAAACACTAATATTTGTAATAAAAATAATTTACCTCTCTTCATATGTTTTATGGGTTAAACAAGACAATTTGAGTGAAACAGAGGGAGTACTAATTTAATTATGAATGATGGAGAAAATGTGAGCAAGAATCTGGGAATCAAGAAAGAGTAATACTAGATATTTCAACTGAAGCAAAATTTATATAGGGAATCTTTGCAAATTATATTTAAATATGAGGGATTTTGGAAAGTTGGAAAGTATATTTCAATTTTTTTTAAAGTAGCATCAAGAAACAAGAGAATGACATTTGCTCAGATAAATCTCTCTGATGTACAATGCATGATAATATTCTGCTGTAACTCTGCTTGACAATTTGCTGATATAATTCTGCTATGATGAGATAGTACATCTTTTTTTCTTTTTTTTTTAAACGAAAGGAGACGTAGCTCCCTAGACTTTATTGAAAAATAAAATACATGAGATAGTACATCAGAGAAGAGCTTATAGTATCAATGCATGATTTAACTTGTTGAAAGCTCTAAACTTGGAAACATCGTTTATCATGTGAGGGTGGTGCAGTGCATTAGTCGTATTTCTGTTATGAAGCTACAATCTTAAGAAGTTTGGTTTGTTAAATGGTACTTGTAATCATCACAACTTTTGTTAACCCTGATTGCTTTTGGTGATGATTTTGTTGTCATATCAATATTGCAGAAAAATTATAGATGGCCTCAAGAAGAGGAGACGATTATCAAGAATGCTTTCATGAAACTAGGTAGAATTCGTTACAGTGACATGGTGAGCAATTTTAAGAAAAATTGGAATGGTCCATAAAAGAAGAAACCAGATTGCATAGGCGAGGCGGATTGGGCTCAATGGGTACAATATTTTAATAAAGATGAAGTCAAAAGAAAGTCAGAGATAAATTCAAAATATCGACTAACCGAGAAGGAAGCACCGTTGTTCTATTCATCGAGAGAATGAATTAGGTACTTAAGTATGGAACGTACGATATATGGATCTTGGCACAAATGGTTACTTTGCTTGGATTGGTTTCATTCAGATCTGATAGCTGACTGTTGGCAACAATTGTTTATGATTCTTGGATTGTTTTGCATCTATATTTCTCTGGAATACCTATGGAATCCAATCAGATTTGGTATTCTCTTGCCTGTTTACTGGAATATGTGGGAAAGTAGTTGCAATTTGAACACAATTGATCCAATATGTGGGAAAGTAGTACTAGTATGCTAGCAACAGTCTTTATCTTGGCTTCGTTACAGTGACATGTGGGAAAGTATAGCTAAACTCCCAATATAATTTGTATCATTACAGTCTTTATCTTGGCTTCTGAGGAATTTTTGCCAATCGATTACATGTTCTTCATCTTCTTCCCCCCCCCCTCGCACAATAGTCTCACATTGTCTTTGTTTATAGCTTAGCTTAGCTGCTCATATGAAACACATTTTCAGAGTGCTGAATGGGCAGTTGTATAATATATAGAAAGTTATATTATGCACTATTACAGCCATGTGATAGTGTATAATATATAGAAAGTCTGATTATAGCTTAGTTGCTTATATGTAACACATTGTGTGGGACATTGATATAGATAACATGACTAGGCACAAAAGAGCAGTCACTATACAGATTGCAGTTGTCGACTACTGTCTTTGGATTTTTTCGAACCTTGCACAATCTAATTGAGTTCAGAATGCTGAATTACCAATATAATATGTATCATTACAGTCTTTATCTTGGCTTCTGAGTGTTGTTTATGAATGCCTTTTATTTTATCGATCTTATTGCAGAAAAAAGAAAATCAAGGCATCCCACCTAGTTTGTTTAAACTTCAAATAAGGACACATGTATGCAAAGATGGTACTTATGTGGACAATCAGACTAGGAAAATTTGTGTAGTATTTTTATTATTTATAAATTGGATTTTTTTGTTCATGTATGTTAGTAATGATACATATATAAATTGCTTTTTGTAGGAGGACTATCAACGCGAGATAGAGGTGGCATCCTCCGAAAGAGAGTTAACTGTGGAGGAGGAAAATAAGATATACTTGAAAGTTGCCGGCGTAAAGAAACAGCGGGTGTATGGTCTTGGTTCAGTTGGCTCGTCATTGGCTAGTGATGATGGTACTAGCAAGGGATCTAACACCCAAATGGTTGAAGATACTTTAACGGAATTTAAGAGTGAGATGTTAGAGAAGCTCAATGAAGAAAAAAAAAATGTCGGGAAGAAATGGAGAAAAAACATGCTCAAGAGAAGAAAGATTGGGAGGAAAGAGAAAAGAAATATAAAGAAATGGAGGAGAAGATAGAGGAGATGGAGCAACATCGGGCGGAACTAGATAAGAAACTACAAATTATCATGGATTCTATGGGTAATAGGTCTAGTCGTTGATACTTAAGAAACTTCTATTTTAAATTTTAATATTTTGCTACTTGTTGATGATACTTTTATTTTGGTGAACTAGTTCTTAAATTCTGAATATTGTGAGTTAGATTATGTTTTTGGTATATATATTGGGTTAATGAATAAGATGGGAGTATTAGAAATGAAACAGGTGGTAGAAAAAATAAATGAAATAGGCCCTAAAGCTACTGCCATTTTAACGACGGAAATAATCCCACGGCAAGAAAACCATATATAACGACGGATTTCAACAACTAACGATGGATTATTCCGTCGCTATACCTTGTTAATTCGTCGTCAACCATTAATAACTTTTCCATTATTGCGACGGATTTTAAACATTAACGACGGATTATTCCATCGCAAAATATTATAAATTTGTCGTTCCATCAACATTATTAGCGACGGCTTTGAATCAATTAGCGAGGGATTTTTTCGTCGGTAACATAGCGACGGACATGAATTTTCGTCGTTAAACTTTAGCGACGAGGGTTTTAGCGACGGAATAAATCCCAAGTTAATCCGTCGGTAAAGAGCTTTAGCGATGGAAATTTGGCTTTTAGCGACGGATTTTTCCGTCGCTAAAACCTATTTTTCTTGTAGTGATTCATACTAATTACTACAACTAATTTAACCTAATCTATCAATGAATGCAACGAAACTGAAAACAGAACTACAGGTAGACTTAGAACCACATAAAGAGAGAAAGAAAATGAATGAAACAATAGATCAACGTAATTCAAAAGAAATGGAACATAAATCTTACAGATTCAAAGGAAGATATAGGAGCAGAAGAGATGTTACGCCGACATAGAGATCTGAGGATGTGACTGGTGGCCGTGGAGAGGTCGGAAATCTATAATAGAAACAATCGATTTGATGATGAGACTATTATATACTTCATAAAATTTGTACCAAAAAAAAAACCCTCCATAAATGCAATTGAACCGTCTTAATTTTCTGTACTGGAACATGACACATTAAAAGGGGTTTTATTCCAGGTATAACGTTTTCAAAAAAATGAATCTCACTACACTCTTCACTCTTGTATTTGTCAGCAAAAATAGAAATTAGAACTCAACATATTGAAATTACCCGGATCCAGCTGCGCGGCCCCCAGCATTTTGCGGTTTCGAGTTGGGAGGTGTCGCTGTGTTTGTTTGGAGGAGTCGCCACGCCGTTTTGATTTAGCCCAAAACATTGAAAAAAGTCTTGTTTAAAAAACTATTGTTGTGTGATGAGATTTTGAGTTCGGAGGTCAGGTTACGCCTCGGGAAGAGAATAGTAGAGCTCACCCGAGTCGCCTCGTATACATGAGTCTTTTGATACCCCTCTTTCTTTAAAAGTTGTGTGTGTGTATGTTCTTTTAAAATGCATGCTGAATATGATGTCTACATTGTATGCTATATATTGAAATGAATTGAAATAGTTTGGGAAGAAAGCCTTACCAATGTTGGTTCTTGTCTGTCTTCCGCTTGGGAATAGTGTTTGAGTGTTAATAGTGCTCCGGGATGGACCGGGATTGCTTCGGGCTGTACCGGTGTCTGCGGATAGAGCTTCGGCGTGCCTCGGGGGTGCTAGGTGTGTACTCGGGTAGAGGTTCGGCATGCCTCAGGAGTGTTAGTCATACTCGGGTAGAGGTTCGGCGTGCCCTGAGGCTGTCAGACTCGGGCAGCAGGTTCTGGGCTGTGCCTCTGGAGTGTTTGACATACTCGACTCGCAGGTTCAGCGTGCCTCAAGAGTGTTGGTTGTACTCGGGCTGAGGTTCGGCGTGCCTCGAGAATGTTAGTTGTACTTCGGCAGAGCTCCGGCTTGCTTCGGGATGCCTCGGGATTGTTCGGCAGGGCTTTGGGATGGGCCGGGATGGATCAGAATGCCTCGGGATGGACCGGCAAGGCTTCGAGATGCCTCAGGAGTACCTCGAGGCAGCTTGGAAGCATCTCGAGAGCGCTCGGCAGGGCTTCGGAGCACCTCGAGGGGGCTCGAAAGGCCCCGTAGGAAACCGAAAGGGACCGGGATTGCCTCGAGAGGACTTAGAGGGGAGCCTGAAGGCTGGGGGGAGAGAGGAGAGAAGGGAGAAGTGAAGAAAATGAGAGGGGGAGCCCTCTATTTATAGCCATGGAAAAACTGCAAAGTGGTCCGCTCGGACCATTCTGGGAAAACCAAATTTTGGTTTTCCGGAATTTCAGGGAATCTTGTGGACTATATGAGAGTTTTGCAATTATGATTTATGGGTGCAAAGTGGTCCGCGCGGACCATCCTGCAGTCCAAATTTTTTTCGTAATTCTCAAAAAGGCCTATTGCATTATTTTATCCCGGAGGGGTCCTACCTTGGTTTGGTAGGTGGTTTTGGGGTTTTTGAAGGTTACGGGTCTTCGAGATCACGTTTGTGTGAGTCCCCGAGATCACGTTTGTGTGAGTTCGCGGTGTTTCTCGTGCATTGGATGGGGAGCGATCCGGATTGGAGTACTTACAGAAGCCCCTCGGCGACGTTACTTATAAAGGAAGTGGGGTCGTCGATAAGATAAGGGTCCCGATCAGGATCGCTTTATTGGGAGAGATAAGGTGACATGTGTTGGTCAAGTGTGAGGACGTGGTGGTGTCCTGATGTGTGTGACCATTTAGGTCAGTTGACTGGACCCTTTAACAGGATTCCTACGTATCCCGAGTGGGAATTAAGCCTGGTCGTAGTTCGTGTGTGAGGTGACCGCTTGGGTCAGACATGAGGACGTGGTGGTGTCCGGGGTGTGACTGTTTAGGTTGGATGTGAGGACGTGGTGGTGTCCTGATGTGATGTGGACATGTCGGTGTCCTGGGTGACCGTTTAGGTCGGGTGTGAGGATGTGGTGGTATCCTGATGTGATGTGGATGTGTCGGTGTCCGGGGTGACCATTTAGGTCAGATGTGAGGACGTGGTGGTGTCCTGATGTGAAGTGGATGTGTCGGTGTCCGGGGTGTGTAATCTTACTAGAAGATGGGCAATCTTACGAGAAGATAGGTAATCTTACGAGAAGATGGGTAATCTTACGAGAATATGGGTAATCTTCCGAGAATATGGGTAATCTTACGAAAAGATGGGTTTGTGGTGTGGGATCACGTGTTATGTCCTTTGGTTGTGTCGTTATGAGGACGTGTTATGTCCTCTGACTGAGGTTTTGTCGTTTATAAGGACGTTTTATGTCCTCTGATGATGTGGACGTGTCGGTGTCCGGGGGTGAGTTGGTGAGCGGACGTGTCGGTGTCCTAAGAATAATGTTTTGGGAAATTTATGCGGTCTTCCGGACCGGGCAATTTAAAGCCTTTCGAGCAATGGATAATGATTTATGCTGATGATGAAGACGTTCGTGCCTTATCACAAGTACCTCTAGATGCGTGATTTCAGGATAACGATTCGTGCTGGTGATGGTGAAAATGTGAGTGGACGTGTCGGTGTCCGAGAGATAAATTGTGTGTGTGGACGTGTCGATGTTCGAGAGGTGAAATGTGAGTGTGGACGTGTCGGTGTTCGAAGGTGAAATGTGTGCGTGGACGTGTCGGTGTCCGAAGGTGAAATGTGTGTGTGGACGTGTCGGTGTCCGAAGGTGAAATGTGAGTGTGGACGTGTCGGTGTCCAAAGGTGAAATGTGAGTGTGGACGTGTCGGTTCCCGAAGGTGAAATGTGAGTGTGGACGTGTCGGTGTCCGAATGTGAAATGTGAGTGTGGACGTGTCAGTGTCCAAAGGTGAAATTGTGAGTGTGAAGGCGTTTGCGCTTTGGAGTTCGGGCTTACGATGATGGCCGGGGTTTATCTGATGGGGATATGTACGGTCTCACATTGATGGCTGTTTGACTTTTGTCCGCTGGGGAAGGGGGTTCAGGCTTACTTTGACGGCCGGTTTTTATTTTGTGTTTTGTGTTTCGGAGGCGTTTTATGCCTTGAGATCCCCATTTGAAGGCATTTGTGCCTTGGGGTTGGTGTTCCTAGGCATTTTGTGCCCTTTTTGTGTTTGTTTTGCCGTTTAGTGGGCGAGATCCGGACTTACAATGACTGCCAGGGTTGATTTTACCATTTAGTGGGTGAGATCCGGACTTACGATGACGGACGGTGTTAATTTTAACATTTAGTGTGTGAGATCCGGACTTACGATGACGACCGGGATTTGTCTTGTTTTGCACTTTGAAGGTGTTTGGGCCTTGAGACTTGTGTTCAAAGGCCTTGGTGCTTTCTGGTTTCGCCGTTTAGTGGGCGAGATCCGGGCTTACAATGACGGCCGGTGTTAATTTTACCGTTTAGTGGGTGAGATCCGAACTTACGATGATGATCGGTGTTAATTTTACCATTTAGTGGGTAAGATCCAGACTTACGATGACGGTCGGTGTTAATTTTACCGTTTAGTGAGTGAGATCCGGACTTACGATGACGGCCGGTGTTAATTTTACCGTTTAGTGGGTAAGATCCGGACTTACGATGACGGCCGATGTTAATTTTACCGTTTAGTGGGTGAGATTCGGACTTACGATGACGGCCGAGATTTGTCTTGTTTTGCGTTTTGAAGGCGTTTGGTCCTTGAGACTTGTGTTCGAAGACCTTGGTGCCTTCTGGTTTTGCCGTTTAGTGGGCGAGATCCAGGCTTACGAGGACGGTCGGGGTTTGTCTTATTGGTTTAGGGACCAAACTACATGAATCTTGCTGGAAATGGCATTTGGACGGCCAAGGGAAAAGATTATAAATGCAAAAGAGGAATTTCTCCTGGGATGCAAAGTGGTCCACGCGAATTCACCTTGCATGCAAAGTGGTCAGCGCGGATTTGTCTTGAAATCTGATTTTCTTAAATCAGAATCAGATCCCAGCGACGACGCCCCACTCCATTTTCCATTCTTCTGTAGAGGAGAAAGAGAGAGAGAGAGAGAGAAAGAAAACTTGATTTTGTTCAAGATTTCCTTGATCGAATCCTTCCGAGTTGATTAGATTGCTATCATGGCGGAAAGAATTGGACAAGGTCATCGTCAAAGGGGCCGAGAGGCCATAGAGAGGAGATTGGATCTCCAAAGGATTTTTTTTTCCTTCTCACCTTCAAAAAGGAACCCGGACGTGTTGTATCCGGATTCGAAAGTGCATACCTTGCGGGGGAAGACCGTAAAGGAGGTAAGAAATCAAATTTTGTTTTGATTCTTGCTTGGAATGATGTATGCTAGAACTAAGTATTAGTTTTTGCATATTTGGGGCTTTTGTTATTGCCATGCTTATTTCGTAAAATTGATGTTGAATTGTTGAAATTGAGCATGTAAGGATTGTGGGTATGTGATTTTTGTTCAAAAATGTGGAGTTTAGCTCTTATTTTGAAAATAAAGTGCCTCTCCTTGAAATGCATGCTTTGGTGACTTGTACCTTGATGCTATTTCTGTATGTACATTGTGGGAAAAAAATTGCCGTGTAGGGACGGACTTTTTGTGGAAAATTTATGTGCAATGGGTGTCGGGTTTTTGTGACGGGCTTTTGTTGAAAAATTGCCGTGTAGAGACGGACTATGTGTTGTAAGATGTGTGCCGTGTAGAGACGGACTTTTATGCTTTGCTGTGTTGGGACGGAATTTTGTGTGAAAAATTGTCGTGTTGGGACGGACTTTTGTGTGAAAAATTACCGTGTTGGGATGGATCCCTCTTTTGAGTAAATTGTGTTTGATTACCGTGTTTGGGACGGACTTTGTGTTGTAAAATGTATGACGTGTAGAGACGGACTATTTTGCTTTGCCATGTTGGACGTACTTTTATGCTGTGTCGTGTCGGGATGGACTTTTATGCTTTGCCGTGTTGGGACGGACTTTTGTGTTTTGCCGTGTTGGGATGGACTTTTGTGTTTTGTTATTTTGTTATTTTTGCTTAAGTACTGTTATTGACGTACCTTTGCTGTGTTTACTTGTAGGGTGAGGTGCCTTCGTCAGGGAAGGCGAAGTGGATGAAGTCACGGGGGTCTCTTGAGGCCGTGGTAGAGTTGTGGCGGAGCCTGCCTGATATTTCCCGAGATGGGAGGCCTAGTCCTCGGAGGCTAGTGATTGCTACGGGGCTGAACGTGTTCGTGGAGAACCTGGCCGGGATAGCAAAGACGCAGAAGAATAGGGGCGTCTTTTTGGCCTTGTGTGAGTACTGGTTGGACACCACGCATACCTTCCATTTTAGCTGGGGAGAGGTGACGGTGACTCCCACTGACTTTGCAGCGATCACCGGGCTTTCCTTCAAGGTGGAGTCGGTGAAGTGGCGGGACAGGATGTCCGACGAGGTGCTGGCTGAGCTGCTCGGGTTTGCGCCTTATCCCCGTAAGGGCTTGGGTATGGTGTACCATGATGTGAAGGTGAAGATTACCGCCAACATCGGGGATTTTAGCCAGGGCACTGGGGTAGTGACGGCGGAGCAGCTGGCACGCTCTTTTCTGTGGTTTTCCCTTTCCGAGACTTTGTTCTCGAATCATGCCTCTTCCATTATTTTCCCTCTGCTGGAGAGTTTGGTGGACTTGGAGAGGGTTTGTGAGATTGCTTGGGGCGAGGCGGGCTTGGCCGAGCTCTATTTTGCTATGGACCGATTCAGCCGGGGCGCGGTCAGTTCCCTGGGGTATTTTGACTTTTCATCGGAGGTATGAGTTAATTGCTGTTGTAGTTTAGCACTTTGTCATTTCTCCATCTTCTTTTTCTTTTTCTTTTTCTTGTTCTGAGCACTATCTGCTTTTTTGTTGTAGGTGTGGTGCTATGAGATCTTCCTGTGCCAGCCATTAGACTTGGATAATGAGGCCGTGTTCAGCTATCCTGCCATGCTGTGCTGGGCTCGCTCTTTGAGGAAGAGGAGGACGAGTCGGGGAAAGGTCACCGTCACATATAAGGATGTGCAGCAATACCTGGAGAGGGACAGTCCGGAGGGGTTTGAGTTGTATGTACCCTTGGACTCGGTATGTCGAGGATGAGCTGGAGGGTGCCCCTTAGATGACACGGCAGTGGAAGCTTTTACGGGGCTTCACTTGCGACTTCATATATTTGGGGGAGAGGGTCTTCTGGCAACATGGCGCATGTATGCCTCCTATGGCTCCGAGGGATCCGCCCCTCCACATGATGAGTCCTCCTGATATGGACGTGCTAGAGTACGAGAGGTATCGGGCCGGCGTGAGTGCCGAGGAGTTCATCCTGGAGGGCGAGGAGTATGCGGCCTTTGTTAGGCGGAAGCTGAGGATGCCACACAGGTGTTGGCGAGGGAGAGGCAGACTGGCTCGTCACGTCCTCTAGATGTTCCGGTGCCTGGGCCGGACTTCACGTATGTTTGCGGGGACTCTTCGAGGAGGAGGGTGATGGTGCCCATCCCAGAGCAGGGTCCTGCTGTTTATCACGTTGACCCGGATGCTCCGGTTTGTGTGTTTACTCTTTTCCATCTTGGCATCTTTTTTGTATTTTTCTCTTTTGTCGAGTATGCTTGTATCTCTTTTGCTGAGCGTTTCTTTGGTTGCTTGCCTGCGCAGGTCTCGGTGCGATCCTTAGATGTGCTGACCCGCCGGTATGTGGGGTTAAGGGCTTTTACTGCTTTTGGGGAAGCTGTCCTGCGGATCTTCGCGGAGCGCGGCGGCGTTCGAGCCGATGCCTTCGAAGAGGTCTGTGGATACTCCTTCTTTGAAAGCTGAGGCAGAGTCACAGCCTGAGGTGCCGGTTCGGGAGATGCAGAGATTTGATGCGAGGACGTCTTTGGGGCCCAAAGGCCGCAGACCCTTTATCAGTTCTTTCCTCCATCGGGCGCACAGGGTGAGGGTTCGTCCTCGCATCCCTTCTTTGATCCTTTTACCGGGTTTGACCCTTCGGAGTACTTCGAGCATTTGATAGAGGATGGGGTCGAGTATTCCGATGACGAGGAAGTGACCGTCGGGTTTTCCGAGATGCCGAATTTCTCGTTTGAAGAGGCTGATGATGACGAGTCGGAGTAGGGATCCTTTTGCTTTCCCTCTTTCCATTGTTTTTTTTATTATTTGTAGCAGACATTTTGTATCTGTAATAAAACAATTGTATTTGGCCTAGCAAGATATTTTATTTGAGATGTAATGATGTATTTGTGATTCCGGGGATTGACCTAAGAATTGTTGCTAGGTTATTTTATATTTGTGTATGTCGCATAAGCTGGGAATATATTTGTGGTTAGTGTATAGTGGCCGGAAATGGCTTTGGTAAGGCTTTTGAGCAATCGGGGGTACGGTTCTGCCGTGGGCAGTAACTGTTTTGCAGTTTGCCAAAAATCTGGGCCAGGCTGCAAAGTGGTCCGCGCAGACACTTCATGCATGCAAAATGGTCCGCGCGGACGCTTCTTGCTTTTGGAGAGGGGATAAGAGTCACTGAAAATATGGATTTCCCTTATATCCCCACTCCCATTTGCAGAGTCATTTTGAGCCTTCTTCTCCATTTTCTCTAGAAACCTTCATTTTTGTCATGGATTCTTCGTATGTTCTGAGAATTTCGCCGAGGCTTTCAAAGGAGAGGCAAGCACATTTCCTTGAGCGGCTCAAGATGTGGATGAGGCACCACATGAGGCACAATAAATGGGCTTTTGAGGCGAGATTTTGACTTCGCTCGATTTGGTCCCTTAAGGAGTTAGATCCTAAGTGGGAGTTGTTGCGGGCTGCTGCAAGGTTCTGGGATGTTAGGAGGCACGTTTATAGCTTCTCCTACAATGAGATTACGCCCACCTTTGAGGATTTTCGGGCTTTGATTGGTGGACCGGAGGTGGAGGCCATCTCGCTTCCTTTGATCGGCGATGCAGCCGTGAGCGTGAAGCTCGCATGATTTCTTCGAACTTTGTTGGAAGAAGCGCAAGGTATGACTTTCGATTCTGGTCATATTGACATTTCTGCGCTGCCTGAGCGGTTTATGGGTGATGATGAGAGTGACGTCTCGTGGGATGCATTTTCTTTGGGCGTGATAGCAACGCTTTTCATGGTCAGCTCCCTTGGGGTATGTGACGGTGCTTTGCTGGATGTGGTAGGGCACTGCCGAGCCGGTGAGGATATTGCTCCGTTGGTTCGGGGAAACCCTTCACGGCATCGATCGCCTGGCGACAGGGGATAGGTTCATGAGAGGGGGAAGCCCCGTTTTGCTCACCTTGTGGTTGCGATAGAGGCTCCAAGCCATGCCCGAGTCTCCGGCATCTTTTAGTCCGTGATCGTTTTCTCAGCGGCCTCTTGTATTGGATATGGACCAGTCCGTCTGAGAGAGAAGGATGGCATATCTTGGTACGCATCAGATCCGTTGGTTGGTTTCCCATTAGGGGATTGAGATTAGGAGGGCCTTTCAGGAAGGTTCCTATGTTGTCAGAGTTCCAGGTTTATCTTGGTCCTCTTTCTATGTTCCATCGCTTGTTTCCAGGCAGTTCGGGATGAGGCAGGAGCTTTTACTGGGCTGGGATGACATTGCCACAGTGTAGGTAGCTTCTTTCTGCATGGCAGATCCAGATGTCTTTTTGTATTTTCTAAGGGTATGGAAGTATTCCGCTTTCCCTCCTGTGGTGCTCCTTCGACGTCGGGAGAGTATTGTGTTGACCACCGAGTACCTGGACTGGTACGAGCAGCATGTGGGGCAAGGTTGCCATCTCAGCTATAGCCTTAAAAGTGCAGAAGCCTGATCTAACCCTCAGAATGTGATGGGAGACACTTTGTTTGACTACGAGACCAGAGTTGACCGACTGACGGAGAGAGGTCCCCTTTTGCAGACTCGCAGGGAGGAGATTCGGGCCGAGGCACGGGCGAATGAAGCTCTGCGAGCTACTTGATTGTTTGACTCGACGGGGAGGACCCCTAATCTCAGAATGAGAGAGACAGAGTTAGCTTACGTGGAGCGAAAGAAGACTCGTCGGGGACGAGGGAAGAAAGGAAAGAATGGCGAGGGGACAAGCGCGAGTGGCGCGAAATGACCTCTTAAGTATCCATTCATTGCATTGCAGACACATTGTTTGTTAAATGTATTAAGCTGTCTTTTAGCATGTTGTGAGCTTGAGAGTAGACCGTGCTTGTACTCATCAAGAAATGTTGTAACCGTTAGTGATTTGTGATTTACTTTTAAAGCTTTGTCGAGATGCAAGATCTCTTGCTTGCTTTTTGTTTGTGCCTTGGCGGCGTCCAGCTTTGGACCTTTTGTTGTGGGCTGAAGCAGTCTGAGCCTTGACGACATCCATTTTTTTTTTTGGATTTTGTGTTTGGATTGATCTGAGCCTTGGTTGGCATCCAAATTTTTTGTTTTTGTGTGTTTTTAGACCGAACCAATTAAGGCTGCCTACGTTTCCCCCGGACTGAGGGGCTCAGGTCTGCGTAGTTCGACACTACAATGAGTGATGAGAGACAAAAAGTTGATCTTCTTTAGGTGAAGTATCTGCAAAGTTTACTTTCATTGACTGGATTCATGAAGGGATTGCCGTCTAGGTCTGTCAGCTTCATGGCACCTCAGGAGAAGATCTTTTGGACCATGAATGGGCCAATCCATGTTGGTTCCCATTTTACTAGCGGGTTGGTTCGAGTGGGAGGCTTTTCTTTGAGAACTAGGTTGCCTTCCCTGATGTCTCAGGATTGACTTTCTTGTCGAAAGCCCTAGCCATTCTGCTTTGGTAGGCTCGGATGTGCTCCATGGCCTTTAGTCGGCGCTCATCTAGCAGGGCCAGTTCGTCATGTCGGCTTCGGAGCCATTCAACTTCGTTGATTTCGTTTTCCAGCAACACTCGGAGTGAGGGGTAAGGACCAACTTAAAATCTAAAACACACACACGCAGTAAAAGTAAACGCTCTCTCGGTCTCTTCTTGCCGCTTCTTCCCGTCTCTAGGGTTTTGCCACTGAGACCGTGGTGTCCGCACCCGCTACGGCTTCAACGGCGGCGTGGTTTTCTTCCTTAAACTCCAGCAATTACAACCCATACTACACTCCTTCTTTGAATCATCCATGTCCGAACCCTAACCCTAACCCTAGTTCCCATATTGCGCCGCCTCCTACCCATGCAAAACCTAGTATTCATCTCGCCTCCTATTAACAAAGAACCCCGTTACTCTTCAAAGACAAATAAGGGAATCATCTCAAATGAAGAATGATACTCCTCCTCAAAGCCAAAATTCTCTCGGCCGACCTCCAAATCTTTTGCAGATCTGTTTGCACAAAAAACTTCTCATCCGCAACAAGGGCATGCCGATCTTTCACAAGGCTCAAACCTTGCGGCTATTCAAACCGGTCTCCACAAAGGGACTCCACTGCTATACTAAACAGGAAGTTCTTGATTCTTTTGCTAAACCTTTTAAATTTACTCTTATTGGAAAGTTTATGCACGGGAGACCATCCATGGAAGATACTAGAATTGCTTTCGTTAAATTTAACCTAAAAGGAAATTATAAACTTGGCCATTTAGATAATAGACACATGCTAATCCAATTAACTACGGAAGAAGATTATCAACGGTTATTCATGAAAGAAGTGTGGTATGTTGATCGATTTCCTATGCGTACGTTGGCGTGGTCTCCGGCTTGGCGCCCTGAACAGGAATCCCCTTTTGTTCCTGTTTGGGTTGGCTTCCCGGGACTCCCAATCCACTTAATGAACAAATCCTTTCTTTATGCGGCTGCCTCCATGATTGGCTCCCTCTCTCCCTAGATAAGGCCACTACCGAGCTCTCTAGACCTAGTATTGCTAAAATCCTCATTCAAGTTGATGCAACAAAAAAATTCCCTAATGAAATCTTTATCGATTGTGGTGATGTCTACCCAAGTTTCTATCAAAAGGTTCAATATGATAATATCCCTAAATATTGCAAGCATTGTTTTATCCTTGGGCATGATATTTCTATGTGCAGGAAGGCAAACCCTCACCTCAATTCTTCCAAACAAAGAATCGGAAAAGCGAGACCAAAGACAAGGCAAATGATCCAGGAAAATGTTGCCGGGTGATGGGGATTTTGTCATGCGGATGGAGACACTTCTAATGTGGTGAAGTCCATGGATGGAGCCACTTCTAATATGGACCCTTTATGTAATGGTAAGGATGATGATATTGTTAATAAAAATGATACTATTGCTGATGTAAATCTGCAGAAACCCTCGGCTCCAGCTCCTAAAATGGTTGTTCGTGGTCAGAAGCTTCCTATGGCGGTTGAAATAGCTTTAAAAAATGCTTGTTCTGCTGCTATTTCCGTGAGCCGGTCGTGGCTCGTCGTCTCAGCCTATAAAGGTTGATAATGACAAAAATAATGATTTTGACATGTCGGAAATTATCAAAAATGTGGAGCTGCTCAATGCGCAACACAAATCTGCTATTGCTGATGTTAAAAACTCGAATGTTCTTGATCCCGTGGTTGAAGAGGTTACTGATAATATGGCTCATATTGAAGGGCTAAATCTTTCTCCGCGTGGTCCTCCTTCTGTTTCGTTTGTCACGGAGCAAGCTGGCTCCACTCCTTTTACTAATACTTCAAACAATGATATTGATGCTGATGGATTCATAAAAGTCATATACAAGAGGAACCGTGCCAAATCCTCATCTCCTTAATCCTATTTTCCCGTGTAAGTCATTTACTTCTCTTATTTCTTTTACAATGGTTGCTATGATTTTTTGGAATGTTAGAGGTATTGGTAATGGTGCGTCTTTTAGACGGGCAAAAAAGATTTTCCATCTTCATGGAGCTTCTTTTTTTGCTATGTCTGAACCAAAAGTGTCTCAGTTTCAGCGTCTATCCAGGCAAAGGAAATTGGGTTGTGTGGGTAGCTTTTCTAACTGTAACGGAAAAATTTGGTTCTTTTGGAAACATGGCTTTGTCTGTAGTGTGGTTCAGGATAGTTGTCAAGCTCTTACAATGCAGATTTCTCATGGACAATGGGAATCTTGCATTCATGTGGCTGTGGTGTATGCTAGTTGTAATAGTTTTGATCGTAGAGAGCTTTGGGATAATCTCATGGATTTTAGTGTTTGTACTACTCCGTGGATGGTCATTGGTGATTTCAACTGTGTCTTAATGCAATCTGAGAAGATAGGAGGTAATCCTATTCGTAGGAAGGCTGTTATGGAATTTTCTGATATGATTCAATTTTCTGGTCTGATTGATGCTGGTTATTTAGGAAATAAATTTACGCGGGTCAATAAACCTAGAGGGAAGCCAACTATCCTTCAACGGCTTGATCGCGCTCTTTATAATTCTCAATGGATGGACACTTTTCATGTTACTTCTGTTACCCATCTTAATAGAACCTGTTCTGATCATAATCCCCTCTTGGTTCAACTCAAAATCTCTACCGACCCTACTAGGGGTTCTTTCCGTTTTCTAAATATCTGGCTGAAGCATCACTCTTTTCTTTCGGTTGTTGAAAAATCTTGGAATGATTATATGGATGGGACCCCTATGGTTCGGTTTGCTAAAAAGCTTGCTCGCCTTCGGAAATGTATTTCCTATTGGAATAAAGATGTGTTTGGTAGGGTTGATCAGCATGTTCGAGTTGTTGAAGATGAGGTTTGTCAAAAGAATTGATTTTCCAAAGTAATAATTCGGATGAGAATAGGGCTGCCCTTAGCTTGGCTCAAGCAAACCTTCTTGCTAAGTTGAAGGTTGAGGAAGACCTTTGGCGCCAAAAGGCCAATATTAAATGGTTAAAGGAGGGAGACCATAATACAAATTTTTTTCACTCTTATGTTAAGAAAAAAGGCAGCAGCTTATACATTCACGTAATCGTAGATGGTAATGGGAATTGGGTTCATGACAAAGCGTATATTCGTGGATGCGGCGGTTGATTTCTTTTCGGATCAGCCTTCAATCTTCCCATGATATTCCTAAAGATGATATTCTAGAGGTCATTCCTAGGCTGATCAATGATGGAGATAATGAGATGCTCACGGCTGTTCCGTCCTTGGATGAGATTAAAGATATTATTTGGTCTATGAATGACCGTGAGTGCCGCCTGGCCCCGATGGTTTCAATGGTGCTTTCTACAAGGGTTGTTGGGACATTATTAAAGCGGACCTTCATAGAGCTGTTAAAGAATTTTTTGCTGGTTTCCCCATGCCGCGGAGCTGGACCTCAACTCTTATTGTCCTCATTCCTAAAGTAAGCGCCCCTACCTCTTTCTCGGAGATGAGACCTATTAGCTTATGTAACTTCACGAATAAAATTATTACTAAGCTGCTTAATTCCCGCCTTGCTCCTATTCTCCCTAGAATTATTTCTCCTCAGCAAAGTGGGTTTGTTAAAGGCCGTTTGATTCATGAAAATGTCTTGTTGGCTCAAGAGCTTATGCATTCTATTCGGAAAAAGGTGAGGGGGTCCAATATTGGGCTTAAGTTAGATATGGCCAAAGCCTATGATCGAATTTCTTGGTTTGCGGTGATTAAAGTTCTGATCTTTCGTAGCATATCTTCTTGTTGGTTCTCGGTCCTTGTTAATGGAGAGAGTTCTGGTTTTTTCCCCTCTTCTCGTGGGCTTCGTCAAGGAGACCCTATATCTCCTACTCTTTTCATTATTGCTGCCGAAGTTCTGAGTCGGGGTCTCAACCGCCTTCATACTGAGTTTCCTCACTATCGTTATAAGGCTCACATTCATACCCCTATGATTTCTCATCTTTCTTATGCAGATGATATCCTTATCTTCTGTAATGGTTCCAAAGACTCTCTTGAGGCTCATATGAGATGTCTTAACTGGTATCAAGAGTTTTCGGGTCAGCTTGTGAATACAAGAAAATCTTGTTTCATTACTGGTAAAAATGATGAGGTCAGAGATTCTATTATTGTGAATGTTACCTCCTTCGAAAAGAAAGCTCTTCCGATTAGCTATCTTGGCTGTCCTCTTTATGTTGGGAGAAAAAATATCGCCCTTTTTGACAATGTGTTGCAAAAGATGGCTGATAAACTTGTTTCTTGGCAAGGTAAGATCCTCTCCTTTGGAGCTAAGCTCACCCTTATCCGATCTTGCCTGCAAGCTATTCCCCTTTATTATATTTCGTTGGTGGATCCTCCCAAGGGGGTTTTCCAAGCCATGTATCGGCTGGTTACAAATTTCTTTTGGAGTAATGAAGATGGCCAATCAAAATGTCATTGGGTGAGAAAAGATCTTATGTTTAGGCCGTGTAGCGAAGGTGGTTTGGGCCTTCGTCGTTTTGAAGATATTTCTATGGCTTATGCTATGAAACTTTGGTGGCGCCTTAGGAGCTCCCATTCTCTTTGGTCTGAATTCATGCTAGACAAGTACTGTTATGGCTCCCATCCTATGGATGCTGGAAAGCCTACCTTCGCTTCCCATATTTGGAGCCGTATGATTCAAGCTAAAGACATTGTTGAAAACCACATTGCTTGGCGGATTGGTCGGGGGGTAGTGTCTATTCATGAAAAGTGGTTGGAAGGTCCTCCGCTGAATCTTCCTGGAAATCATATTGAAGTCTCTTCCTTATTTCTTGAGGGTCAGCCGAGAATTGAGTATATTTGTGATACGTTTGGCCCTGATGTTCTTAATTCTATTCAACGTCAGAATATTTCGATCTCTGATATGCCTGACCGTATCTATTGGATTCCCTCGCTGAAAGGTCAATTCTCTCTCTCTTCGGCTTGGCAAGTGCGTAGAGTGCATAATGCTCAGAATTTGTTTTTTGAGTATTGCTGGAACAAGTATATTCCGCTTAAAATTTCCATCTTCCTTTGGAGATTGTTACATAATGGCCTCCCCACCGACGTTGCGATCCAATCTAGGGGCATATCTCTTGTGTCGTCTTGTGTTTGCTGTTCGCAGCATTCTTTAGAGGATTCTAATCATCTTTTTGTTCAAAGCCAAGTGGCTTTTGAGACTTGGGATTGGTTCTCTAGGCTTTTTGGTATTCATATCTCTTACATTAACGTTAAAACTATCCTTGATAGCTGGTGGTTTAATACCGCCCTTGGGAGGAATAAGGGAATTTCTTGGCTTTCTCGCATTCTTCCATGTTTCATCTTTTGGGAGTTATGGAAGGGTCGAAACAAAGCTAGGTTTGAGGATCTCCATATGTCTTCCTCTAGGATTATCCGGGATATTTTTGTGCAGATTGGTTCTATCATTAAGGCTCATAGCCTCTCTTTCCCTTCCTCGGACTTGGATAATCAGATTTTTCACTGCTTTCACCTTCCTAAGGCTGTTCCTAAACCTAGGGTTTTCAAGTTTGTTTATTGGAACTCTCCTACCTCGGAATTACTCAAGCTTAACACTGATGGCGGTGCTAAAGGAAATCCAGGTATTAGTTCTGGAGGTGGTATTTTCAGGAAAAAAAATGGGCATTTATTATTTGCTTTTTCCAAGTTTTATGGTCATAGTACTAACATGGTTGAAGCTAAGGCGCCTGACGGCCTCACTTACGCGTATCAACTTGGTATTTCTTCCCTTTGGCTTGAAATTGATTCTCAGAATTCTTTTAAATGTGCTAATCCGTGACTTTCATATTCCTTGGAGTATTTGGTACGAGGTTCTTAATATAAAAAGGCTTATCTCGCTTATTGGTGTTAGAGTGACTCATATCCTGCGTGAAGGCAATCAGGTTGCAGATGGTTTGGCTAATGTTGCTGCGGCTTCAAGAACTAATTCAGAATATTTTTCTTTTAATGATCTACCTCACCGCTGCAAAGGAGCTTATATTTTAGATAGGTCTGCTATCCCCTATGTTAGATGTTAGTTTTATTTATGATGTTCTCTATTGTTTTTTTCCTGCTTTCGTTGTTAGGTAGTTCCCCTTCCCCTTTTTGTAGAGTACCTTACGGCTTGTGTAAGGACTCCCCGTTGCTTTTCCAGTGGTTGAGGTTGTCATGTCCCCCACCTTGTTTTGTAATTTTTAATTTTAATTAATAAAATCTAGGGAGTACCGTCTCCTTTTGCCAAAAAAAAAAAAAACACTCGGAGTGAGGGAATTTCCAATTCAACAGGCAGTACTGCTTCCATTCGATGTCTGCATTCTTCTTCATTAGTCGGAAGATTGGCTCGCACATGGAGGTTAACTGATTGACGAAGCGGCTGATGTACTGCAGGCGGCCCATGAAGCTTTTTACTTCTGTTTGGGTTTGCGGTGGTCTCATTTCGATTATGGACTTGATCTTTTGGGGATCAACTTCGATGCCTCGCTCGGTGACCATGTATCCCAAGACTTTGCCTCTGATGACTCCAAATGTGCATTAGGCAGGGTTTAACCTCATTGAGTAATTTCTAAGACGATCTAAGAACTTTCTCAGGTCGATGAGATGTTGTCCGTCTGATCCCTTTGAGTGGATGATTATGTCGTCGACGTATACTTTGATCTCTTTATGTATCATGTCATGGAAGAGTGCGGTCGCTGCCCGTTGGTAGGTAGCCCCAGCGTTCTATAGTCCGAACAGCATTACTATGTAGCAGTAGGTCCCTCAGGGGGTTGTGAAGGCTGTTTTTTCTTGGTCTTCTTTGGCCATCTTGATTTGATTGTAGCCGGAGAACCCGTCCACGAAGGACTTGACCTCGAAGTTGGTCGTAGTGTCGACCAACATGTCTATGTTTGGCAGTGGAAAGTCGTCCTTGTGACTTACTTTGTTGAGATCTCAGAAGTCCACGCAGCAGCGTACTTTTCTGTTGGCCTTGGTGACTGTGACTATGTTGGAGAGCCATGACGGGTATTCGATCACCCTTATGAAGCCGACGCGGAGCATCTTTTTGATCTCTTCTTTGACTTGTAAGGACCATTCTGACTTGATTCGGCGTAGCTTCTGCTTGATGGGCTTAGCCTCGGGATTCAGGGGAACCCGATGTTCCACTATGGCTGGATCTAAGCCGGGCATGTCTTGGTAGGGCCAAGCGAACACGTCCATGAATTCTTTGAGCAGTGCAGTCAATGCGATTTGCTCGGTGCCGTTGAAGAAGCTTCCGATTTGCGTCTCTTTTGGCTCTTCAGCAGTCTCCAAATTCACCTTAGTTAAAACCTCCTCGGCAGCTTGGGCCCGATTTTCCTCTCGTATGACAACATGCTTAAAGATGTGTTTAATGTATTGTTCATTTAATGTGTCTGCTTCTTTGTCAAGTGAATCGTTATTAACTATTTGTGTTTTAGTTAATTTATCAGTTTTTTTTTTTTTTTTGGCAAAAGGAGACGGTACTCCCTAGATTTTATTAATTAAAAATAAAATTACAAAACAAGGTGGGGGACATGACAACCTTAACCACCTGGAAAAGCAAAAGGGGGATTCCTTACACAAGCCGTAAGGGACTCTACAAAAGGGGGAGGGGAGACAACCTATCAAAGAAAACAGAAAAATAACAATAGCAAACATCAAAGACTAAATTCTAATATAAGGGATAGCAGCCCTATCTAAAGTATACGCTCCTTTGCAGCGGTGAGGGAGATCACTAAAAGAAAAATACTCTGAATTAGACCTCGTGATCGCAGCAACATTAGCCAAACCATCAGCAACCTGATTGCCTTCACGCAGAATATGAGTTATTCTAACACCAATATGTGAAATAAGCCTTTTTATATGAAGCACCTCGTACCAAATACTCCAAGGAATATGAAAATCACGGATTAGCACATTTAAAAGAATTTCAGAATCAATTTCAAGCCAAATAGAAGACATACCAAAATGAGAAGCATAAATAAGGCCATCCAAAACCGCTCTAGCTTCAGCAACCATGTTAGTACTATTACCATAGAACTTAGAATAAGCAAATAACAACTTACCATTCTTGTGTCTGAAAATACCACCTCCAGAACTGATACCCGGATTTCCTTTAGCAGCACCATTAGTATTAAGCTTGAGCAATTCAGTAGTTAATTTATCAGTTGTTAAAGATGCAATGAGAGGATACTCGTAAAGGTCGAAACTTTCATTAAGAGCATATGGGAATACATTATTAGCTATGGATTCGTAATCTTCTGGCGTAAGGCCATCAGATGACTCGAGAGACTCAAATTCAAAAATAATGGACTCAGAATGTGTTTCGACTCTGGACCCTAGGACGCGAGGGGTTAGACCAAGCTATTCGATCATTTCCTTCTTGCTGGCTGCAGGTCCGAAGAAGGTGGCCCAGTTCTTTAGCGGCCTTGTGGATGAGCTTGAAAGGAGGCAAGGGTCGAAAGGCTTCACGCTGCTGTCCCCAATCATGGATACTGTAGAGTTATCAGAAACAAAATCGATTAGGTCTGGCACCTCGATTTCTTCACTGAAGAGTTGTTGTAGCAATGGATCATTCCAGGCATTGTCTGCGGAGTCTTCCGTTCTTGTCTTGGGCATTGCTAGTTCGAATGCTGACTCATCCCGCTCGTTTGTGGCAGGGGTGCTGACAGGGAGTCTTTCGAGTTCTTTTGCCAGAGAGGGGGTTTTCCCAAACCAAAAATCATTGTGAATAGTGGTGGTGATGGGTCCTGGTAGAGTTGGTGCGTCAAGGAACGCTCTTCTGACGGGGTTTGGCTCGAGGCCTGTGAACCTTTCAAGGCTTTATTGGAGCTTGTCTATTATTGCTGACCAGCTTTGTTTGGCGTTGATCAGCTCTGTCTTCTTTTCTGTGTCTTCGTTCAAACTGCCGGCTTTCTTTGTAAAGTACCGGGCTATGTCGAAGCTATAAGAGCGGATGTTGGAGATTGCGTGCAAACCTCTTTTATCAGTAGCGGAGCGTTTCCGTGCAGCTTTTCTGTCTTCCACAGCGTCTTTGGGAGTAGGGACGTACCCTAGGCCATGGATGGTATTTTGTTCTTTGACCTCGATGATCTGTTGGGTACCTTGATGGCGTTTGCCATTACCAAGCCCGGTATGTAGTTCATGAGCTTCATCATCTTCATGTTAGGAGGGATCCGGTCCCAAGTCAGGGGAAGGTCTATGTGGATACTTGGGCCTTCGGGCTTTCGACTGTGAACCCTGTCAGCATTATGCCTTCATTGTCGTGCTTGATTTCCAGGACTGTGACGCCGTTTGTGTTGGTCCCTTCGGTAGTTATGATGTCCCCGTAGATGATGGTGAGCTCACTTCCTTGGACGAACTTGACGCATTGATGTAGAGTGGATGCCACCCCATTGATTCGGTATAACCAAGGACGGCCCAAGATGGCGGTAAAGGTGATCGTGATGTCGATGACTTGGAAGTCTGTTGGTACCATCTGCTTTTCGAACCAAAGGTTCAGCGTAAGCTATTCCCAAGATTGAGCGAGACGTTGAGTCATAAGCTTTGATCGTTTGCGTTGATGGCTTTAGATCAGTCGGCTTGATCCCTAGCAAGTCCATCATTTTGGAAGGGAGGACATTCATGGCCGATCCTCTATCCACCAAGACCCGAGGAAGGCGGCGCTCGTCAAGTTGAACTGTGATGTAGAGAGGCTCATTGTGGTCATCCCCAAATTTTGGTAGATTGAGCTCCGTAAAGGTAATGATGTTACCGTAGTGGACGTTACCGATCATTTGGACGCTTCATCTGGTGTCCCATTGATTGGGACCATGGTCTGGGCCAGGCTTTCCTCCAGCTTGAGTTTGTGCGGGTAGGAGGAAGTGAGTAGGGATCAGAGGGATATGTTGGCCTGAGTGCGCTTGAGCTGGGTTAAGATTGGGTCTTCAGCCTTTGGGTCAAATGCTTTGGCTTCTTTGGCATAGGGGCCCTTTTCGGTTTGAGGCCCTTTGGGTCAAATGCTTCGCTCCTTTACTTGTTTCTCCCACTTCTGTCACGCGAGTGCCTCGGTTGACGTAGGGCCACGCGTCACATTTCAGCTCGTTGACTGTTATTGCTTTTGTGGGAGCATCAATAATGGCCTTGATGTCTTCCCAAGAAAGGGGTTGGGGATTCAGGACCGTTGGGCCGTTGTTGGCTGTGGGGAGCTCGTCCCAGCTAATCATGGAGCAGAGGTTGCCGTTGTCTTGAGTTGAGTCAGACTGAGGAGTTTTGGTGGAGTAGATGACATAGTAGTCAAACGTTCCGGATGGCTCCCCGAGGGTTCCCACTGTGGGATCACCGGCTTCGTACCTCTTTCTCAATTTTTCTTGAGAAGAGGATTTCTTCTTTCTTGGAGGATGATCCTCATTTATTTCGTCTTGGAAATCCCTTTCCAGACAAGTGGGGCAATCGCAGACATCCCACCAGATGTGTTCGACAGTTTGTGGTGGGCTCATGACCTTGGTGTGTTGACTTGGCATGTCTTTCCCTATTGGGCCTTGTGGCTTCATGTCGTAGTTGCGGGGCTCGTATAGAGGCATAGGATTTCATCCCGGGGGACAATGAGAGACGTTGGGAACTGCGGGAGCGGGTATGTCTTTGTTTTTTTCTGGAGCCCCAGGTGGCAAGGGGATGGCTAGTGTTTCGAAATGATGCATGGCACCTTCGATCCAAGCCTGTTGATTGCCTTGGCATTTCTCGAGACCCATGATGGCTTGCCAAACCTCTTCCATTGTTGGGAAATTTCTCGGGGGCAGGATTCAGTTTCCCTCATTGTTATCTGCCGACCTTGCCATGGGGGAGTGACAAGCTGCTATGGTGGCTGTATTGGAAAGGCTGTTGGACCTTGCGGCTTTGACACTGGAAAGACGGTTCCCGGGTACTATCAACCACTCTCGGTTCGCTGTAGGGGGTGACAGGTAAGGTTTAGACATGGGAAGGCCTTTTTTGGATAAAGGGAGAAAGCTCATGTGACATGCAATTTTTTTTACTTTGTTTTTTTTATGATTTTTTTTTGTTTTAATTTACTTAAAACAGTGTTTTATCAGAATCCTAGGTAGGTTGGAAAAGATTGCTCTTCTTTTTCGCAACTATGCTAGATCCTAGGTCAGTGGAGACCATCAGTGCGGCTATAAGCCCCTCGTTTTGCACCTGTATTTCAACATCCTGGGGTAGACAGCCCCGGGCGAGGGTCCTATAGAGAAAGCAGTTTCCACCGGCCAAAAAGAAAAATCGAACCTAAGGACCAAGCCTGTCATGTTCGTTTTAATGCGTCGGCCATATGAATAGTGAGCTGAGTCGGCACCTGAGTCAAGATCGA
Organism: Adenophora triphylla var. japonica; assembly: GCA_022495995.1. Lineage (NCBI taxonomy): Eukaryota > Viridiplantae > Streptophyta > Magnoliopsida > Asterales > Campanulaceae > Adenophora > Adenophora triphylla. The sequence continues at coordinate 584,251 of JAFEMH010000677.1, forward strand.
GTCGAGAGTTTGGCATGACTTCTCTTTACCTGCTTGCGCAAGGGATCTGTGACGTTAGGTGTTGGCTAGGTCATATTTTCACGGATGACGTATTAAAGGCTTGATGACATAGTGTCATGTGGGCATGGATGTATATCCGGGACGGAGCATTGTCCGGGTGTAGCTTTGGAAATCAAGATCGGGTCAAGATTTTAGCATGACCTTTCATCGTCGTCTCGCTTGCGCAAAGGATCTTGAGTTCCGTGCTTCGACTCAGAAAATGGCCGCCATGGGATATGTATCCAGACTTTATGACACGGATTGGGTAAAAACCAACCGAGTCTGGACAGAGTGTGATGCAAGTGTGCATGGTTGACACTGGCTAGGATGGGATGTTAGGGATGATCACGTGCGTGCTCAAAAGGCATAGGAACACCAATCAAGCTGCAACTAAGACAACCCCGGGTTAAGGGTTGTAGTGTGCAGCGTACAGGATAAGAGTGCGCGTAGTGTGCGGTCACTAAAATTCTTTTTCTGAGTAAAACAGAAAGTTTTGCAGCATTTTTTAAAAAAATGTATGTACACAGATGTATTATGATGCATTTTTTTTTGTATTTTTATTTTTTGTAAATAAAAATTAAGCACATGCAAACACATACAACAGTTAAAGAAGGGGTCAAATGAAAGTTTGACCCTCATCATCGTTTTAAAAATCTTTTTTTTTTGTTTAAAAGTTTTTTTAAAACAAATTGTCCCCAGCGGAGTCGCCAACTGAAATTACCCAGATCCGACTGCGCGAGCCCCGTCATCTCGCGGTTTCGAGTCGGGAGGTGTCGCTGTGTTTGTTTGGAGGAGTCGCCATGCCGTTTTGATTTAGCCCAAAATATTGAAAAAAGCTAATTTAAAAAACTATCATTGTGTGATGAGATTTTGAGTTCGGAGGTCAGGTTACGCCTCGGGAAGAGAATAGTAGAGCTCACCTGAGTCGCCTCGTATACACTAGTCTTTCGATACCCCTCTTTCTTAAAAAGCTGTGTATATGTATGTGCTTTTAAAAATGCATGCTGAATATGATGTCTACATTGTATGCTATGTATTGAAATGAATTGAAATAATTTGGGAAGGAAGCCTTACCAATGTTGGTTCGTGTCTGTCTTCCGCTTGGGGTGTTTGAGTGTGAATAGTGCTCCGGGACGGACCGAGATTGCTTCGGGCTGTACCGGTGTCTGCGAACAGAGCTTCGGCGTGCCTCGGGGGTGCAAGGTGTGTACTCGGGCAGAGGTTCGACATGCCTCGGGAGTGTTAGTCGTACTCGGTCAGAGGTTCGGCGTGCCTCGAGAGTGTTGGTTGTACTCGGGCAGAGGTTCGGCGTGCCTCAGGAGTGTTGGTTGTACTCGGCCAGTGGTTCGGCTTGCTTCGAGATGCCTCGAGATTGTCCGGCGGGGCTTCGGGATGGACCGGTATGCCTCGGGATGGACCGGCAAGGCTTCGAGATGCCTCGAGGCAGCTCGGGAGCCTCTCGGGAGCGCTCGGCAGGGCTTCGGAGCACCTCGAGGGGGCTCGGAAGGCCCCGTAGGGAATCAAAAGGGACCGGGAGTGCCTCGAGAGGACTTAGAGGGGAGCCTGAAGGCTAGGGGGAGAGAGGAGAGAAGGGAGGAGTGAAGCAAAATGAGAGGGGGAGCCCTCTATTTATAGCCATGGAAAAACTGCAAAGTGGTCCGCGCGGACCAATCTTGGAAAACCAAATTTTTGTTTTTCCGGGATTTCAAGGAATCTTGTGGGCTATAAGAGAATTTTGCAATTATGATGTCTAGGTGCAAAGTGGTCCGCGCGGACCATCCTGCAGTCCAAATATTTTTCGTAATTCCAAAAAAGTCCTTTTGCATTATTTTATCCCGGAGGGGTCCTACCTTTGATTGGTAGGTTTTGGGGTTTTTGAAGGTTACGGGTCTTCGGGATCACATTTGTGTGAGTCCGCGGTATTTCCCATGCGTCGGACGGGGAGCGATCCGGATTGGGGTACTTAAACATATGTCAGCAACTATATATAATTGTAAATATGTCAAACTTTTTTGTCAAGATTAACTGGAGCAGATTAAACAAAAATAAGATAAAACTCTTACTTGACGAGCTAACCCGGCAAAGCTGAAATCACAACAAAACAATAAGATATATCAAGGTAAGTAACTCACAAATGAGCAAAGAAATTAACAATGGCGTAAGTAGAAGGAGCCTACAAAAGATGAATATAGAACATGGCATTCATCTTTGGCACATTTTTTAATTTTTTTTGGTACAGATCTTTTGCATATTCTAGGCTACTGATTAACGAAGAGAGAGAGAGAGAGAGACAGAGAGATAGGTCTTACCTTTTTACTTGAATTGCTAAGGTTTATGGCCTATAATAGAATCACACAAATAAAAACAGATGAAATACATTCGCCATCACCAAATCGAACACTACAGTTAGGGTTTAAGGCTACTGATTGAAGCAGATATATATAGAGTGCGAGTTGAGTGTGAGAGATTGTAGATGGGTATAAGTACCCAAATCTGGATCGTTATAATCCGTTAACTCACACTTTCCAAGTTAACGAGACTTTCCAGGACTGGCCCGATCATTCATAATTTAAAGTGTATTAAAAACACGTTCGAATACGTGAAAATATCACTTTTCCAAAATTATGCAATTTCCGAGACTTTTTGGGACTGTTTCGACATTTATTCGGACACTTATTTAAAAAATAGTCAAAACACGGCCCAACGGAGCAAAATGCCCTTACTTAATGACTAAGCAGGACACGTGTCACACATGCACAAGGCCCTAGGTCAAATCAATCAAATCCAAGCCTGGAAAAGACCAAAATACCCTAAAACTGAAGGACTGGCCGGCCGGCCTGTTTTGCTGGATCGACCATTAGTCCCACCATATTTTCAAATACCCAAAAAGCCCTCAAACTTGAAGGACTGGCCGGTCGGCCTGTTTTGCACATTTAAATTTCCTATAAATAGCAGCCTTCTCTTTCAGTTTTGAGGACAATTTTCCTTACCTCAAACCTTCCTTCGACATTCCAGCCCCTTCTCAGCCGTAAAACCCTCCCGAAACGTTGCCCAAATGACAAAAACTCGAGTGCGAACGAGAGTTAACTAGGGGAGGTTCTGCCTATGTGAGGGCAGAATTTCTCTCCTTTTTAAACACTTTTCAAACACGTACCCTAGGAAGATAGAGCCGAAACCTAGCCATTGGTAAACTCTCCTTCTTAATCTTCTGTTTCATCTCTTTTTACGCACTTTACGCTACTTCTGATCCGATCAAATTCTTCAAAATGTAGACACTACGTTGTCTACGGGTCTTGAAGTGATCCTCTCTCTATCACTTTTCTCTTTCGAAAAGAGTGATTTAGGGTTAAAACGGAGATCTTGACCCGTTTTTTATAAACTTTATCTATTACATCATTTACCGTCCGAACCGTTTGGTTCGTTGATCTTCATTTCTATCGTCCGAACTATTTGGTTCGTTGATCGTTATTTACCATCCAAATTGTTTGATTCGTTGATATTGTCAATTACATAACGCTCTTTACCGTCTGAACCGTTTGGTTCGTTGATCGTTATTTACCGTCCGAACCGTTTGGTTCGTTAATACCGTCAATTCAATATTGTCATTTACCGTCCAAACCGTTTTAGTTTGTTGATCGTATTTACTTTTAACATCCGAGTCAAGAAATTGACTTGTCGATCGTCATTTCAGTATTGTCATTCACTTTAAAGGCCTTCTCCTTTACTCTCGTTTTATTAAAAAAAAAAAAAGGGTAACGTTATAATGCCCGGTTCAAAACCAATCTCTTTCCTTTACTGTCATTTTCCTCAAAAAGGGTAACGTTATAATGCCCGACTCAAATCCCAAGTTTGCCATTCAAACTCATTTCCAAAGTTTGCCATTCAAACTTATTTTCAAGTTTTCCATTCAAACTCATTTTCAACTTTGCTATTCAAACTCATTTTCAAGTAACACAAACACACACACATGCACAATTTTCGAGAAAGGTAGAAAGACTCGTCAATACGAGGCGTTTCGGGTGATCTCAAATTTTCCTCTTCCCGAGACGTAACGTGACCTCCGAACCTAACAATCTCTGTTCAAAAGCCTTTTCCTAAGTTTTTGCTCCTAATAAAAACGATCCCCTTTCAAAAGCCTTTTCCTAAGTTTTGGCTACTATTAAAAATGATCCTTGTTTCAAAAGCATTTTTCAAAGTTTTGGCTCATAATCAAAATGGCGTGGCAACTCCTCTTTTTTCCCGTGAAATCCAAACCGCTCGCCGCCCTCGCGATTCGGGTAATTTCAGTTGGCGACTCCGCTGGGGACTTAACATGTTTTTTCAAAACTACCTTCGTTTTATAAAAGCATTTTTGTGGGTCAAACTTTCATTTACCCATCCTCGTTTCTTGTGCGTGTGTGTTTTCTTGCCATGGCATGTTACTTGCTTTTCTTTTCAAAAAAGAAACTTTAAACAACTCTGATTTTCAAAACATTGGACTGTTTTTAAAATAAATGTGTTGCTTTTCATCCCTTTTGAAATCATAACATGTTCGTGCATATCTGTTCAATAAATTGGTTTCGTGCAATATTTTGAACTGCTCATAAATTCTTTAAAACACATTCTGAAAATCTCTGTTTTACTCAAAAAATGAATTTAGTGACCGCACACTACGCGCACTGTTACCATGTATACTGCACACTACAACCCTTAACCCGGGGTGACCGTTCAGCTGCAACTTGATTGGCCTTCCTATGCCTCTCTCGTGCGCACGGGGTCATCCAAAACAGCCCATCCTAGCCCGTGTAACCATGCACTCTTTGTGTCACTCTTCGTCCTTGACCTTGGTTGGTTTTTGGCTTAGTTCATGTCATAAAGCCTAAGTATATGTTTTTTACGCCGATCTCCCTCACAAGTCAAAACTTAAAAGTTGAGATCAAAGGTCATTTCTCGATCCGGAGTCTTAGCTTTTGGCTTTGACTTTGACGCAGAACTGTGTTAAAAAATATACCCGAAGGTTCAATGTGACACAACGTCATCAAACCCTTAACGTATGAACCATACCGGTTACAACTTGGCTAATGCCAAGAGCTAAGGCCCCTCGCGAAAGCGAGTCAAAGAGAGGTCATGTCGAAATTTCGGCACGATTTCTGCCTTAAACTCGAGGATGTTGACTTTGACCGTAACCCGTATGGCATATGCGTTGAAATTTTACATGCCCAGCTAGCCTTAAGTTCACTTTTCCTTTTGTCGGTGGAATCCGCTTCTGCTATAGGACCCTCGCTCGGGATTGTCCGTCCCGGGAATATGATTTAGAAGTGAAAGACGAGGGGTCTATAGACGTAATGTCGGGATCCACTGATTTTAGACCTAGAGTAGTTGCGAAAAAGAAGAGAAATCTTTTCCAACCAAATTCAGAGAAAAGGCATTTTAAGTAAACTTAAGCGATAATTGCACGTTGCACAAGCCCAAAGCCTTGAGCCAAATACCCTTTCCGAAACCTATGCCCTACCTTTCGTTCCCTGCAGCGAACAAAGAGTGGTTCAGAATCCTGGGTCATCATCTCGTCAGCATTACAGTTACGGAAGTGTCAGATAGTTCCTCAGTTTCCTTAGTTCCTACGGTCAGATTTTCCGATATGTCAGACTCGTCGAGAAATCGTGACGGGAACGGAACCTCGCCACCGGTCAACGACATGACACTGGAAGAAGCCATCAGGGCCTGCGAGGTTCACAAGAAACAGAAAGAAGATCAGCAGAACTTCGTGGTACAACTTCTGAATGAGCGAGGTATAACAGCTATCCCCCGGTCAGATGGTACTTTCGACTTAATCGAGGATGACGACCCCCCCCCCCTCGATCAGCTCCCCAAGCCTTCAACCAGGTTCCTCTGTCTTTGAACTACGAAAATCCTTCGATCCAAGGAAATAGCCAACCGAGGCTTCATGTCACCACTTCCCAAGGCGCCCCCGTCATACACTGCCAAGCCAGTTTTCACCTTTCACTCAATACAATCAGCGCAGCGCTGGAACCTCTCAAACAGATCCAAATAACCTTCAAAATCCTCCTAGGTTCACTTCTTTCTATCAATATGCTAAGAATTCATCGGGTTTTGCCCCCATGACTTTTCTGGCCCATTACTTCGGACAGCCTGCATCTGCTTCAGTTGCTTCATTGCATCAAATCCCTCATTTTCCATAGTACCCACCAATTTATACTCTGTTCCCTCAAAGCCTGTTTGTCCAACACCCACTTGAAAACGGCAGCAGATTATTAAAGACACACCCAACTGTCTCGGGTTTCCTACCCCCGTTTATCCCTATTGGATCTGACAAATTTACCATTCGATCCCATCAACCCACTATCATTGTTCCCTCCGTCAGTGGACCTTTGGTTACAGGTTCCAGCAGTCCAAAGGTTTCTATCGACCCGCATGTGGTTATGATGGCGGAACAGAAGGCAGACGAAACTATGGAAGAACTTTGCAAGAAGCGGAGCTGGAAGCTTTTCAAAATCATGGAGTCACTGCCTGAGGATGAGCAAATGAGAATCTTCAAGTCATGTTTGAAGCCATCAATAAAAGCATCAGTCAGCCATCACTTATATCCCGATCCCCATGCCATGGTCAACGTGGGTCCCCAATTCGAGAAAGACCTGAAGGAAAAGCTGGCCCCGAGCACAGTTCCATCTTACCAATACAGAGCATCAACTACATCGAACCCTGCACCGGCTCCCAGGAAATGAAAAGACACCACTGTTAACCACATCCAGCAGGGACATCAGTCAAACAATGGGAACACAGCCCAACGAAGCAACGACTCTTTCGGGAGGCAGCCTTTCCATCGCTTCTACAAGCCAGACATGCCTCCAAGCAAAATGCTAGAGGGACTGATCAAAGAAGGCCTGCTCAAACCTATGGAGAACTACAATCCAAAGAATCCCACAATCAACGCTTACAGTAGCAAGTACTGCGCCTTCCACCAGTATCATGGGCACATAACTGATAGTTGCATCGGTCTGCGATATAAAATTCAGAAGTTAATAGAAGACGGAAAGCTTAAGCGTCCTGGCAGTTCAGTAACAAAAGAGAAGCTAGAGTAGGGTCTACCTATCCTCAAGATTTGTCAACTATCTTTCAGTCAACCTTCGTAGGTTCTAGTACTTTCCTCATTCAATCAAGTCCTCCTCGGACATTGTAGTTAAGCTTAAATTTTCTATAAAAGAAAGAGTCTTTTTCTTTTTTTGCTAGACTTGAGACATTATTTGCACACCTACATTACATTTAATGAAATGGTTGTATCCTATATGATCACTTGCATTGCTCAACAAATAATCTCTAAATAATTAATGTTCTGATTAATCGGTGTGAGAAAGTCAACTAATGCCCTCCCTATACACTTTCCTTACCTCACAAAGGCCTCCATCAAGCCATACACTTTTCAAATCATGTCCCCACCATCACCTTGACCAAGTCAATGACGGCGGCAACATCTTGGAACAACAAAAAGTCACTCAGCATTAAAAGATTGACCCCATGTCGACAACAACCTAGGGGCTTGCTTCACCCTCATGTGCTTCAAAAAACAAAAAGAAAAAAAAAAAGAAAGAAAAAGGAAAGAAAAAGAAAGAAAAAAAAAGAAAAAAAAAATGAGGCCAAGGACCCAGTCCCCCCGATCGAAAGCTTAACAGATGGGCGGATTTAAAGCTCGAAGAATGGAAGTTGTCGATAACAATGGAGCAGTTAAAGCAAAGGCAAAAGCATATCATAAGCCCTTAAGATATATTCAAATTCTTTCTCCACGGATGAAAGACGACGATCAAGAAGCAATGGAATCATTGAAGTAGCCATAAAAAACGACTTGTCAAGAAATCACCTCAAGGCCCGTGCCTCATCATCCAACCTTCCTATCAATCCTTTTACTAAAGGGACAACAAATGTTCATACCCTTTTCCAAAGCCAAACACAGTTCAAGCCAGAACTACGGCGACCTGAGCTTCTTACACTGAGGGGAACATAGGCAACCAGAAATGGTCCGGTCATAAACACATACAAATTCCATAAACCCGGTCTCATCAATGACCTCCCCTATACACAGACCTTTCTTTCACACCTAACCAACTTTGATCTGCTCATCGGTTGACTTTCTCCTCATAATTAATCAAGACGTTTGTTCATATCAAGATTAGTGGTTGAGTAACCTGAACATTAACAAAGGATTTTAAGTAATCTTATGATCACTGTGAATAAAACAAGTTTTTAAATGTCTCGACAAGTCTTCTTTTTCTACGATAATAGGAAAAATAGAGCTAAACACTGTCTTTCTATCATCAAGGACTTCCATACACTTTTTTAAACCTCTCTACGCTCATACTCTCTCTAAAGAGTCAAACCCAAAGCAAGTTTTGGTGCCTGCATTAAACTAGGCATTCACATAAAATCGGGATTCGTCCCTACTTCTCTAAAATATGTCCTTGCAAGTGTACATTATGCGTAATTTCTTTTACATTTTGGTTGACTAATCGAAAAAAAAATCAAGGACGGCTGCCTCGTCTGGCTACATAAGGTTCAACTCAGATTAGGGCTGCATCAGATTCACTCCAGTACCTCCACAGAAGACCGGTGCTTCTCCAAAATGGGGCTTCACCAAGTCATTTCTTCGGACTGGGGTTTTGCCGCGCGAAGAGAGTTTTTTCATTTTGGGAGTCTACTTTGAGTTCCGATTTCTGGGGCTTGTCAAAAGATTTTTTTTTGGCATTGAGGTTTTAATCAGAATTGGGGCTTCTCAGATACAACTTAGAAAGACAGGATTTGAAAGAAAGACCTTGACCGAGATCCGAAGTTTAAATCCAAGATCAGAATTTGAATCCTCATGACACCTCTTGGCAGCAGTAGCAGCAAGGGCAGTTTTTCCACAACCAAGTGATATCGTCCCACCTACTTAAACAGCCACCAAGATACATTCGAATACATCCCCATCACATTTTCGTACATGCAATCCCTCTCCCAGTCAACCCCTCATCGGACGTCCACATCTAGTACGACATATGAGACTGCTCAAAATGCTTTGATGACAAGTTCTAAGACATGATAAGGGGCGATTCCCCCAAAAAGAAGAAGAAACTTTCCTCTCAGCAAAAACTTAAGGAGAGATTCGAAGCTAGAGACACTAGCGTGGGTACACTCGGTGAATCCTCTGGAAAGTTTGATTACTACATCCTCTACTCCATCAAGTCTTCCCTTTCTTCAAGCAACACAACTTCAGAACCTACAGGGGTGGGAAAGCCGAAATATCATGCTGACACCGTAGTTCATGCCTCGGGACACAAGAAATCCTTAAATCCCGGCAACCCGACTGCCAGCAAGAAGCATAATCCCCAGAAGGATCAGCCCAAGTTCAACTTGTCAAACTTCAGAGCACGGGCCGGCAAAGGAAAGGCAAAACAAACCGGGTACTCGCACTCAATCAACGTGCTGACGAAGGAAGGCCACCGCCACAAGCGACCTCAATATAATCCTGATGCACCACCAAAACCTCTGCCCAAAAGAAAGATGGAAAATGGATGGCTCGATAACTCCCCTTCTCCCGAAAGAGATCAAGTCTATGATCCCAGACTATACGGCAGCATGCTCAAGTTTTGTGACAAAGACTTGCCAAAAGGGGTTACAGAACATAACGAGGCCTTGCACATCACCATTCGGCTCAACACTGTCTCCCTTCCTGGAGTCCTGGTAGACAACGGATTGTGCGTCAACGTCCTTCCCCTCAGCATGATGCAAGCCTTACATATCGATGAAGGCCATATGATCCCGTCATCCCGATCCATCAAAGCCTATGAAAACAGGTCTCGTCCTATCCTGGGGACTGTGACTCTGGAACTGTGGTTCGATGTTCAAATGGTGCCGGTGAAATTTCAAGTGATGGACATTCCGTCTGAATTCACAGCTCTGCTGGGACGCCCATGACTCCACCACATGAAAGCCATAGCCTCCACCCTCCATCAGTGTGTAAAGTTCATAAACTGCATAGGAGACCTCGAGGTAATTAGAGGAGATAGCTTTCTCATAAGCAACGAAGTTGAGGTACCAACCAAGCGTACCCGCAGCTGTGCACATGTACTTTTTTTTTGGCAAAAAGGAGACGGTACTCCCTATATTTTATTAATAACGAAAAATAAAATTACAAACATGGTGGGGGACATGACAACCTTAACCACCAGGAAAAGAAACCTAGGGGGAGTTCTTACATAACCTGTAAGATCCTCAACAAAAAGGGGGGGGGGGAATCTAAAAACAAAAGAAAATACATCAATAAATAGAAAGAAACTACTGCCTAATATTAGGATACGAAATCCGATCAAAGTAGAGAAGGCTCTGACACGGCTTGGGGCAAGTCTCCAACGATGAAAACTGAAAATCCGCTTGCTCAGCTGCCGAGATATTTGCAAGAAAATCTGCCACTTTATTACCTTCCCTGTAGACATAAGTTACCTGAATAGACGCTTCCTCGAGACACGGAAGAGAGAAAAATCGCTTAGAGAGAAGTTAGAGAGAGAAAGTTGCCACCTATTTCCCGTCAATGAATTCTAGTAATTCTAATCCATACTATTCCCCATCCATGCAACAGCAATCACTCTTGAATTCAAACCCTAACCCTATTGTGTCGGCGCAAACACCTCATGCAAACCCTAATGCTCATGTGCCGCCTTCCAGTTCTTTGCCTCTGTAGCAATCTGAATCAAAACCTTCTTCCAAATCTTTTGCTGATCTTTTTTCTAAACCATCTAAACCTTCCCAAGATGGATTGATGCACTCATCAAATAATATGGCTGACCTGGTAATCCCAACTGGTAATTATAAAGGTACACCATCTGTTAAGCTTTCGAAAGCTTTAATTGATTTGTTTGCTTTGCCATTCCAATTTACTCTTGTTGGTAAGTTTGCGCATGGAAGGCCTTCTATGGAGGATGCTAGGATTGCTTTTGCAAAGTTCCAACTTAAGGGTAATTTTAAGCTTGGACATTTGGATAATCGTCATTTATTAATTCAGTTGTCGAATGAGGAGGATTTTCAGTGTCTCTTTATGAAAGAAGTTTGGTATGTAACTCATTTTCCAATGCGTACTCTTGCATGGTCACCTGCATGGAGGCCTGAACTAGAATCTCCCATTGTACCGGTGTGGGTGGGCTTCCCAAATCTGTCAGTTCACTTGATGAATAAGCGTTTCCTCTTTGCTGCAGCGTCAAATATAGGTACTCCTTTATCTCTAGATAAGGCTACAGCGGAGTTATCTCGGCCTAGTATTGCTAAAGTTCTGATACAAATGGATGTAACAAAGAAGTTTCCTAATGAAATCTACATAGACTGTGGGGATGTGTGCCCTAGCTTCTTTCAGAAAGTGGAATATGATAACTTGCCAAAGTATTGTAAGCTTTGCTGTATGTTCGGGCATGATATTTCCGTTTGTAAAAAGGCAAATCCTAATTTGATTGCCCCTAAACCATCGGTTGATAAAGGAAAATCTGAGTTGGTATATGTTTCTAAAAAGATTGATGCTAGTCAGGATGTGGGGAAGGTAAAACAGTGTCAGCAATCTAAGGAAGACCCTAAGAATTTGGCTAATGGTCCTAATGTGAATGGTGGTTCAAGTGGCGCTAAGGTGAATGGTATAGCGTCTGACATTGATGTAATTGATATTAGCTCAGGTAATTTTAAGATTCCAGCTGCTACTGATGTTGGTGGTTGTTTGGAAGGCTCTCGTAAAGCTGGGGTTTTTCCTTCTTTAGCCAAGCGAGGCGTTCCTCTCCCTGATGCTGTTAATAAAGCTCTTCAAAGAGAATGTTCTGAAGTTGTTGATAAAAATGAGGGTAAGAAGGATGATGAGGTGACTATTATCCAAAAAAATATTGACGATCATAGGCTCCAACAGGAGCAGCTTTGTGTCAATTTGATGCCTAAGGTAGAGGCTGCTGTTATTCATAATGAAGATTTAGTGTCGGAATTAAATTTGTCTCCTAGGGCTGTTACCACAACTTTTGTCACTGAATTGGCGGGTTCTACTCCGTTTAACATTCCTATATCTCATAATGCTGATGCAGATGGATTTACTATGGTTAAGTCTAGAAAGAATCGAAGTAAATCGGTTTCTCCTCCTTATTAGTATCAACTTTGGTGGTTCTTCCTGTACTTTATTTATCTGTTTTACAATGGTTTCGTTAATTTATTGGAATGTTAGAGGTATTGGTAATAAGGCTTCTCTTCGTCGTGCAAAGAGGTTATTCCGTTTGCATGGGTCTTCTTTTCTTGCCATTTCGGAACCTATGCTTCCTAATAATCAGATTTTCAAATACAAAAGGTTGTTTGGGTGTGGGGGTTGTACAGCGAATACTAATGGTAAAATTTGGGTGTTTTGGAAACAAGATTTTGATTGTAGGGTTATTCGGGATTCGGCCCAAGAGATTACTCTTCAAATTATTCATTCTTTTTGGGAGGACAGTATTAATGTTACGGTGGTGTATGCTAGTTGTGATAGATACATTCGCAGAGAGCTTTGGGATGAAATTATGGATTTGAGTTCTTGCAAGGATCCTTGGTTTGTTATTGGTGATTTTAATTGTGTCCTTGATCAATCTGAGAAGATGGGTGGTAGCCCTATTAAGAGAAATGTTGTTGCTGAATTCTCAGATATGGTTCAATTTTCTGGGCTTATTGATGCTGGTTATACTGGTAGTATGTTTACTTGGGTTGATAAACCTAAAGGGAAGCCTTCTATTTTTCAAAGACTTGATAGAGCTTTCTATAATTCAGCTTGGTTAGATAAATTCCATGCTACTACTGTTTCTCATATTAATCGTACTTGCTCATATCATGCTCCCCTTGTTGTTCAAGTGAAAGTTCATGGTGATAATATTCATGGTAGTTTCAGATTCCTTAATATCTGGGCTATGCATGATTCATTCCGTTCAGTGGTTGAAAATTCTTGGAACTTGAGTATGGATGGGAGGCCGCTTGTTTGTTTTGCTAAGAAGCTTGCTAGGCTTAGAAAGGATATTTCAAATTGGAATAAAAATATTTTCGGTCGGGTTGATCAACAAGTTAAAGATGCTGAAGATGAGGTGCATCCCGTGAGCTTGACCTTCAAAATGATACTAATGATAACACTAGGGCTGCTCTTTGTATGGCTCAGGCTCGGCTCCTTGCTAAGCTTAAGATGGATGAAGATTTTTGGCGTCAAAAGGCTAATATTTCATGGATAAAGGATGGAGATAAGAATTCGAAGTTTTTTCATTCATATGTTCGAAAGAAGAGGCAAAAAATTATTTATTCATCGAATTCAGAATAGAGATGGAATTTGGCTCTCAAAAAAAAAATGATATCCAAAGTGCTGCGTTGATTTTTTCTCGGACCAACTTCAAAGCCCTGTTGATAATCCCCAGGATGATATTCTGGATGTCATTCCTCGCCTTGTCAATGATGAAGAAAATGAGAGTCTCACTGCTGTTCCGTCAATGAAGGAGATTAAAGATACGGTTTGGCTGATGAATAGCCAAAGTGCAGCGGGTCCGGACGGGTTTAATGGTTTTTTCTATAAGGAGTATTGGGACATCATCAAAGCTGATTTTTGTAAGGCTGTTTCGGAATTTTTCTCTGGTTTTTCTCTTCCTCGGAGTTGGACTGCCACTCTTATTGTTATGCTTCCTAAAGTTAGTGCTCCTACAAAATTTAATGAGTTTCGTCCGATAAGTCTTTGTAATTTCTCTAATAAAGTTATTACAAAAATTCTTACTTGTCGGCTCGCTTCTCTTTTGCCTCGTATTATATCTCCTCAGCAGAGTGGTTTTGTCCAAGGTCGATTAATTCATGAGAATGTGCTTCTTGGGCAGGAGCTTGTGCAATCTGTAAAGAAAAAGGCCAGAGGTTCTAATGTGTGTTTAAAGCTTGATATGGCAAAAGCTTATGATCGAATATCTTGGTTTGCTCTGATTAAAGTCATGCGCAAGTTTGGTTTCTCTGAAGTTTGGAATGATTTAATTTTTCATTGCATTTCTTCGTGTTGGTTTTCTGTGCTAGTCAATGGAGAATCGTGTGGTTTCTTTCATTCTTCTCGTGGGCTTCGACAAGGTGACCCAATTTCCCCTACCTTGTTTATTATTGCTGCTGAGGTTCTCAGTAGAGGCCTGAATATGCTCCATTCGAATATTCCTCGTTTTAGATACCGGGCGCATATTAACACTCCTATATTTCTCACTTAGCTTACGCCGATGATGTCATTATTTTCTGTAATGGGTCGAAGGAGTCTATGGAAGCTCATATGAGATGTTTACAGTGGTATCAATCCTTTTCTGGGCAATTGGTGAGTATATCGAAATCTTGTTATATCTTGGGTGTAGAAGATGAAAATAGAGATGCTATCATTACGGAAGCAACGGGTTTTGTCAAAAAGAACTTCCCTATTTCTTATCTTGGGTGTCCTTTGTATGTGGGATGGAAGAAAATTTCCCTCTTTGATTCGGTCATTGCTAAAATGGAAGATAGATTAGCTACTTGGAAAGGCAAAATCTTATCCTTTGGTGCCAAGCTTACGCTTATTCAATCGTGTCTTCAAGCCATTCCTTTATATTATATTTCTCTCTTGGAGCCTCCTAAAGGTGTCATTGCAACAATGTATCGAATTATTGCCAATTTCTTTTGGTCTGATGAAGATGGGAATAGGAAATGCCATTGGGTTCGTCGTTCTCGTCTGTTTCAGCCTACTTGTGAAGGAGGTTTAGGTTTGAGGAAGTTTGAAGATATTGCTAAAGCTTTTGCTATGAAGCTTTGGTGGCGGTTTCGGGGTCATAATTCCTTATGGGCTGACTTTATGATGGCCAAGTACTGCTTTGGTACTCATCCTATGGATGCTGCTCCATCTTCTTTCTCTTCTCATATTTGGCGTCGTATGTTACATGTTAAAGATATTGTTGAAGCTAACATTGGTTGGAGAATTGGGAATGGGGAAATTTCAATTCATGAAAATTGGCTTGATGGGTTTCGGGACCTTCTTCCTGGGAATCACATTGAAGTTAAGTCATTGTTCCAAAATGGTATGCCTCGGAATGATCATATTATTGATGTATATGGTCCGCAGTTCTTGCAATCTATGCAAACTCAAAATATCTCCATCTCCAATGTTCCGGATCAATTATATTGGCTTCCATCTTGTAAAGGTCAGTTCTCTATATCTTCAGCTTGGCGTATTTGTAGGGATTCTGGGTCGCATGATGTTGTTTTTGATTTTTGCTGGCATAAACATGTCCCTCTCAAAATCTCTATCTTTATGTGGAGACTTCTGCATAATGGTATTCCTACTGATGTTGCTATTCAACGCAAAGGTGTTTTTGGCTTCGGGTTGTGTCTGTTGTGTGGCTAGATCTCTTGAGGATGTGAATCATCTTTTCGCTCATAGCGAGATTGCTAGTAAAGTTTGGTCTGGTTTTGCTAATATGCTGGGGGTTCCTTTATTTTATTATAGCATTCGGTCTATTCTTTCTAGCTGGTGGTTTGGTAAATCGATGGGTTTTAGCCCGGGTATTAAGTGGCTCTGTCGGGTGATGCCTTGTTTCATTGTTTGGGAGATTTGGAAAAGTCGTAATAACGCTAGATTTGAGAATATTGATATGAAGGTTGACTCAATCATTGGGGCTGTTATTGATCAAGTTTCTCTTGTTGTAAAGGCATTCCACGTTAATTTCAAGTTCTATCATGGTGATTTTGATATCCTTTGGCATTTCTCTATATGTTCTAGCTCATCCTCTTCAAAGCTGTTGAGATTTGTGGTGTGGAAATCTCCTTCCCTTGAATTGTTTAAGCTGAATACTGATGGGGCAGCAAAGGGTAATCCTGGGTTGATTTCGGGTGGTGGTGTTTTTCGAAATTCTCATGGAAATCTGAAGTTTGCTTTTTCTAACTTCTATGGAGTGGGCACTAATATGGTTGCGAAGCAAAAGCTGTTGTTTTGGATGGCCTAAACTATGCTGTTAATTTTGGTATGTCGTCGCTTTGGCTTGAAGTTGACTCAGAGATTCTCTTGAAGATCTTGATTTTGGATTACCATATCCCATGGTCTATTTGGTATGAAGTTCAACAAATTAAAAAGATCATGTTGCGGATTCGTGTTAGAGTCTCTCATATTCTTCGTGAAGGAAACCGTGTGGGCTGATGGTCTTGCTAACTTTGCTTCTTCTTCAAGATCAAATACTTGTTTCTACTCTCCCAAGGATCTCCCGCATGATTGCCGGGGTGCATATAAATTGGATAGAGCTTCCATACCTTATGTTAGGATTTAATTGCTGATTTTATGGCTGATATTTTATGTGTTTCTGAATTTTCTTGGTTGTTTTGCCGGCGCATTCTGCTGGGGGTCGTCGTGGTGTCCCTTCTCTCCGCTCTTGGCTGTTGTGATGTTGGTTCTTTGCAAGGTCTCTGGTGGCGTGAGTGTTTCGCATGGGCACGGATCTTTTTGTTGCTTTGGTGTTTGTTCACCTTCTGCGTTTGTTCTTCTTCTTGGTATTTGGCTTGTGCGGTCGCACAAGTGCCACGGTTTGCCTTGTGCGGCCGCCCTAGTCTCTTGGCCGTGTGTGGCCTGCCTGATCTGGCCGAGGTTCTTGCCTGGTGGCCCTCCTTTTGCATTGGCCTGTTTCCTTTATTTTAGGTCTTTGGTTGGTTTGATTTTGCTTTTTATTTTTGGTGTATCTTTTATTTTTAGCTCCCTCCCCTTTCATGTAGAGGATCTTACAGGTTGTGTAAGAACTCCCCCCTGTTTTTTTCTGGTGGTTGAGGTTGTCATGTCCCCCACCATTTTTGTAATCTTATTTTTCGGTTTTAATAAAATCTAGGGAGTACCGT
Source organism: Adenophora triphylla var. japonica (assembly GCA_022495995.1). Classification (NCBI taxonomy): domain Eukaryota; kingdom Viridiplantae; phylum Streptophyta; class Magnoliopsida; order Asterales; family Campanulaceae; genus Adenophora; species Adenophora triphylla. Next base: position 601,150 of record JAFEMH010000677.1, read on the forward strand.
CTCCTTTCGCCAAAAAAAAAAAAAAAAAGAATAGACGCTTCCTCCATAACTCTGAAAATGTCTTGAATGAAATACCAAATCTCCCAAGGGATATTGCATTTGCAAAATAAAATGAGAGACAATACTTCAGAGTCCACCTCAAGCCAAATAGAATTGAAACCCATTAACCTCGCTTGAGTAATTCCATCAAGAGCAGCCCTAGCTTCTGCAACCATGTTAGTAGCATTACCATAAAAACGAGAAAAAGCAAATATGAAAGACCCATCATGCAGGCGCAAAATACCACCACCCGAGGCAATGCCCGGATTTCCACGAGAGGCACCATCCGTATTAACTTTCACTTGCCCCCCACAGAAGGAGGAGTCCAAGAAACAAGTTTGACACGAGCTATAGACGGAGCAACCATACTAATATTAAAGAATAAAGCAATATTTACCTCCGAATGAAGAACATGAAAGGATAAGCTGTGAGCCCGAAGGATTTCAGTGATTTGGAACTGAATATTATTACGAACCTTTGCCCAACTAGGAGTAACATCATCAAACATGCATTTATTTCTATGCTTCCAAAGCTCCCAGCAGATGATACTTGAAAGAATATCTCCCAACCAATTCACGGCCTTACTAAGCTTGGAATTTTTACAAGCATGCCAAGCAATCATCCTTTGCATGATAGTAGAACCCGAGATTTGGAAGCCAATCAAATTCCCAAAGAAATTCCACACATGAAAAGAAATATCACCATATAAAAGAATGTGCTGCAAAGATTCAAGAGAAGGGTTAGCACAACAATGACAACGAGAAACAATAGAGATACCTTTACGAGATATGTTGTCATCAGTAGTGAGAGCAGCCTTTAGGCATTTCCACATGAATATGGACACCTTGAGAGGAATAAACTTATGCCAGCACCAAGCAAAAACCCTACTCCGAATCCTTGACACCCGACATTCCCTCCAAGCCGAAGAGATAGAAAATTTGCCCGAAGAAGAGGGAGACCAAAACGGCAGATCACAATCACCATCAATCCGAATACCAAAGGCTTGAAGCTCCGACAAACATTGCTGACCAAAAGTATCCCGAATATAATCTTCCCTTAAAACACCATCCTCAAATAACAAAAAAAATCTAATCATGGCGATCATCAAGGAGAGGGATATCATGAGGCTGCCACCTTTCTTGAATAGAAATCTCACCACAACCCACACCCCAAGCAATACGGCTCTCCACCAATCCTTAGCAGCAACCATCCGCTTCCAAATATGAGAGCAGCCCAATCTAGAAATGGCATCCATAGGATGAGTATCACGGCAATATTTGGCTTCAAGAAACTGAGCCCAAAGAGATTTAGACGTACGAAACCTCCACCAAAGCTTCATAGAAAAAGCAGTCGCCATCTCCTCAAATTTGCGGAGGCCTAAACCCCCTTATTCTATAGGCCAGAAAAAATCATTTCGAGAAACCCAATGACACTTTTTCCCCCTTCAGAGCTACTCCAAAAGAAATTAGTAATAAGGCGATTCATGGCATTAACAACACCCTTCGGAGGATCAAGTAAAGAGATATAATAAAATTACTCTCGGCTGGTGCTAAGCTTGTTTTGATCAAGTCCTGCCTCCAAGCTATCCCCATTTATTAATGGGGATAGCTTGGAGGCAGGACTTGATCAAAACAAGCTTAGCACCAGCCGAGAGTAATTTACCTTGCCACGAAGCAAGCTTATCCCGAAGCTTCTGCATAACAGGATCGAACAAAGATTGAACTTTCCTACCGATATAAAGAGGGCAACCCAAATAAATAATAGGCAAATTTTTCTTTTGAAACCCCGTAATAAGAGAGATAGAATTATCATGATCAGCCACATCCCGACCGTCAGAAAGCAAGATTTAGATATGCTAATGAGCTGCCCTGAGAATTGTTGATAGGACGCCAAGAACTCCATATGACGCTCAAGATATGGGATACTTCCGTTACAGAAGATAATGATATCATCAGCATAGGACAAATGAGAGATGATAGGAACATTAAGGTTGCCCGTATGAAAAGCCACATGAGGGTGAAGGAGATGGAGATTATTAAGACCCCGGCTTAAGACTTCAGCAGCAATAATAAAAAGGCTAGGAGATATAGGATCCCCTTGGCGAAGGCCCCGAGTAGATACAAAATAACCATTAGCAGTACCATTAATAAGAACCGAGAACCAACAATAATTGATGCATCTAAAAATCATGTCCAGCCATTCTTCAGCAAAGCCAAATCTCCTCATCACCTTAATCAACGCAAACCATGAAAGTCTATCATACGCCTTAGCCATATCAAGCTTTAAAGCAACATTAGACCCATGCACCTTCTTCTTAAGCAACTGAAAGAGCTCTTGAGCAAGCAAAACATTTTCATGAATCAGACGACCCTTCACAAAGCCACTTTGCTGAGGAGAAATAATACGAGGGAGCACAGATTGCAGCTGAGAACATAAAAGTTTGGTAATGATTTTATTGGAAAAATTACACAAACTAATAAGCCGAAGCTGCGAGAAGAAAGTAGGGGCTGCCACCTTAGGAATAGTAACAATAAGCGTACTAGTCCAGCTTCGAGGAAGAAGAAACCCTGAGAAGAACTCAAGGACTGCATTATAAAGATCCATGCAAATAATATCCCAGCATTTGTGATAGAACTCCCCCGTAAATCCGTCCGAACCAGCAGCACTAGTCCCACTCATACTTAGGACGATATCATGAAGCTCTTTAAGCATAGGGGGAGTAATAAGCATCTTATTTTCCTCATTGGAAATTAACCGAGGAATCACATTCAGCAGCTCATCAGGGGGATCCACATACTCATCAGGATTTTTATTAAGCTGATCCGAAAAGAAACAAATAGCCTCCTCCTGAATCAGACCCTGATCCACAATCCAATTCCCGTCACTATCCTGGATTTTATGGATGTATAATTTCTGTCTTCTTTTTTTCACATAAGCATGAAAGAACCGAGTATTATTATCACCATCCTTAACCCAGGCTCAAATAACAGCTCTTTAGCATAAACTTCATCTTCTGCATGCTTCACAAGTTGGTCAACTCTCCCAAACGTAGAACGATTCCAAAGTTGAATATCATGTTTGAGGCGAGTAAGCTTCTTACCAAACTTGACCAACGGCCTACCAAAGATTCTACCATCCCAAGAAGAGCGAACCAAAGAAGTGAAAGAGTCATGGCGAGTCCAAACATTGAGAAATCTGAAGACACCCTTACGGACTTTATCAACTAAGCGAATATTGATAGCCAAAGGAGCGTGATCAGAACAGGTCCTATTAAGATGATCTATAGAGGTTTGGGCAAAACAACTCAGCCATTTATCATTATACAGAGCACGATCCAGCCTTGAAGAATAGTGGCACGCTTCGATCTCTTATTCCACCATGAGAAAACATGGCCTCTATAGCCACCATCAATAAGATTAGAAATCTGAATCATATCAATAAACTCAGAAACCCTAGAATCGACCACAGGCCTACCCCCAATCTTCTCAGATTGATCAACAACAGAATTAAAATCCCCTACAATTAACCAGGGATCATCAGTGCAACTCAAATCAATTAAATAATCCCATAAAACCCTTCTAGTATACCTGCTACAACTAGCATGAACAAAGGACAATAAGACGGGATTAGGCCAAAGAGAATGAGACACCCGAACAGTGATAACTTGGTCATCATGAAAGAGAACATCACAAGTGATGCCAAACTTCCAAACAACCCAAATATACCCCTTATCATTAGCAACACCTCCAAGACAACGAATTTTACGAACGTAAGACGGAAGCAACAGGGGATCCACCTTAGGCTCATAAAAACCACAGATAAAAATATCATGAATCCTTAATAACCTCTTAACCCGACGAACCGAGGCAGCATTACCAATACCCCGGATATTCCAACTTAGAACACCAACCATTAAAATGATTTTGATATAAAGAACTAAGAAAGGGCTTTTAAGCCAAAGAATCATTGGATTTCCCATATTCTGGGACATTTCCATCAAGTAAAGAGTCTCTACCTTCATTAAAAACCTCTTGAATATCAAACTCAGATGTAACTCGAGGGCCACGAGGAGATAACTGAAGATTATCAATTATCACCTCACCAGGCCATTTACGATTATTAGTATCAACCACTTCCAAATCAGAATCAGATTCACACTTCCCATCTTCCAAATTAATGTAACCATTCACATTGTTCAAAGAGGGGCCAGAATTAGAGTTGATTTTGGCAACCTCATTTAAACCAGTTTCAATTTGTTCAAGCTCTTCTTCAAGGTCAATAGCCCCATCTTCAACAATAGAATGATTACCACTGGCATTAACCTTAGAAGCAGCCGTGCCCATATTATTAGCAGTTTTTAAAGAATTAGGGGAAACAAAAGGGGCTCCTCGCTTTGGAAGAAAACTAAAGCCATTAGTAACAAGGTTAGAACTAAAAAATTTTGAGCCAAGGGGTGATGGGGGTTTATGAACCATAGAAGATATACCAACAACATTCATAGAATAAATAGGATTAGGATGTGTACCTTCCGAGTTAGATTTCGAGGCTATAATATTCGTACCTTGAACATCTTTTCCGTGTGCATTTCTAGCATTAAACGAAACGATATAGATTTCACAAAATTCTCTCTCTAGGAAATTCTCTCTCTCTTTCCCGTCCTAGGGTTTCTACCCTTGGGGCGGCAACCTCCTCTTGGTTCCTTGTTTCAATCATGGCTGCCATGGTTGATTTTGATGTTATGAATATGGAATTTGGCCACAACAATTCAGTAATAACCAACCCTAATGCGGCTCCTTTCAATGTCGTGCTTCCACCAAACCCCAATTTTCAAAACCCTATTGCGGCGCCATACTATATGGTAGATTCTTCATCAGCTGCGCACCCTAATCCAGCCGCACCAAAGCCTTCTCAAGCAGCAACATCAAATCCTTCTCAAACAGCAACAAAATCATTTGCTGATCTATTTTCCAAAACCGCAAACCCTACCATTTCAGCCGCAAATCTTAATTCTCCAGTTGAGATATTGCCTCCCATACCAATTGGCATTCACAAAGGAATTTTGTCTATAAAGCTTTCAAATGATATGGTTGCTGCCTTTGCTAAACCATTTAAATTCACACTTGTTGAAAAGTTCATGCATGGGAGACCTTCAATGGATGATGCACGGATGGCGTTTGCGAAATTTCAGTTGCAAGGCCATTTTAAGCTTGGGCATTTAGACTCCAAACACATGCTTATTCAGTTATCAACGGAAGCAGACTATCAACGATTGTTCATGAAGGCTGTTTGGTATGTTTCTAAATTCCCTATGCGCACCCTTGCTTGGACCCCCTCTTGGGAGCCAGATCAAGAATCCTCCATTGTTGCCATTTGGGTAGGTTTTTCGGGCCTTCCTGTTCACCTCTTCAATAAGACTTTCCTGTTTGCATTGGCTAAAACAATTGGTTCCCCTTTATCCCTAGACAAAGCAACGGCTGATTTATCTAGACCTAGTATGGCAAAAGTTTTAATCCAAGTTGATGTGCTTAAAAAACTGCCCAATGAAATTTTTGTGGAATGTGGAGATGCATGGCCTAGTTTTTACCAAAAAGTGGAATATGATTTCATTCCTAAGTATTGTAAGCATTGTTTTATGTTGGGGCATGAAATATCGCATTGTATGCGTGCTAATCCTCATTTGCAGAAAACACATGTCCCTAAAGAAATTCAATAATGCTTACATTCCTCGCAATCCCCTTCTTGGATTTGTGATTATCTCGAGCTTTGTAAAACTCGGACGGATCCAAAGGAAGCGCGATCGCTCGCACCGTCCTCTTGAGCTTCTTCCTCATTATCGTTTCTCCTATGGCGACCTCGTCGTGCTAATCTCCCTTCCATAGCGTTAATCTCTCGAAATGTAGACAAGGGATGAGGTAGAATTGAACAATTTTCTCTCTTTTTTCTCTTCTCTCTCGCAAGAACACCAAGTTTCTTTCTTTCTGTTCTTCCTGTCCAACGCCGACTTAAAGCAAGCCAAATGGAACAAGTGGCCGTCCGCCCTCTTTACCACATGGGGCATTTTTGCCCAAATGACCATTCAGCCCCTCATCTTTTCAAAATTGATGCTTTTTGCTCAAAAGTCCCTATAATTTTATCATTCTAACGTCCCCTCTCCCGAGGTTAAATTTCTCGTTAGATTTCGCTAACGTCTCATCTCACGAGGTTAAATTTCCTGTAAGATTCCACTAATGTCCCCTCTCCTGAGGTTAAATTTCTCGTTAGATTTTGCTAACGTCCCCTCTCCCGAGGTTAAATTTCCCGTTAGATTTCGCTAACGTCCCCTCTCCCGAGGTTAAAATTCCCGTTAGATTTTGCTAACGTCCCCTCTCCCGAGGTTAATTTTCGGCCGTCATCGTAAGCTCGACCATCTTATATCTTCGGCCTTCATCGTAAGCCCGAACATTCCTCCCCAACAGGATCATAAGACCGTGCTTTTAACAAGAGATCGATCATCTCTTCCGTTTCTAACTGCTTGTTAGAACGTCAATCATCTCCCTCGTTTCTAACTACTTGTTAGAACGTCAATCATCTCTTTAGTTTCTAGCCGACTTTGTTAGAACTTCAAACATTATCTCCTTCAGTTTCTAACCGACTTTGTTAGAACTTTGGACGCTTTTCCCCAGCAATGTGCCATCCTTTCCCGAAGTTAAATTCCGTTTCTAACCACGTCGTTAGAACTTCAATCCTTCCTTCAAACAGACTGTGTTGTTAATAACGCTTGTTTAACACAACCGTTCCGGACATTCCGTTAGATCCCCAGCGTAAGATCTCATGACCCAGGGTCAGTCTGTTAAGTCTCTTATACTTAACGGACGTGAACTACGATCGGCTTGATTCCCGCTCGGGATATGTATGAATCCTTTCTCCAAGGGTCCAGTCATTTGACCGTTCAGGTCACTCCATGAGGTATCCCCCCGATTTGGGATCCTTATCTTTTTTTGACGACCCCACTTCCTCCGTAAGTGACGTCGCCGAGGGGCTACTGTAAGTACCCAAATCCGGATCGTTATAATGTGTTAACTCACACTTTCCAAGTTAACGAGACTTTCCAAGACTGTCCCGATCATTCATAATTTAAAGTGTATTAAAAACACGTTCGAATACGTGAAAATATCACTTTTCCAAAAAATATGCAATTTTTGAGACTTTCCAGGACTGTTTCGACATTTAATTGGACAGTTATTTAAAAAATAGTCAAAACACGGCCCAACGAAGCAAAATGCCCTTACTTAATGACTAAGCAGGGCACGTGTCACACATGCACAAGGCCCTAGGTCAAATCAATCAAATCCAAGGCTAGAAAAGACTAAAATACCCTAAAACTGAAGGACTGGCCGGCCGGCCTGTTTTACTGGATCGACCATCAGTCCCACCATATTTTCAAATACCCAAAAAGCCCTCAAACTTGAAGGACTGGCCGGCCGGCCTGTTTTGCACCTTGAAATTTCCTATAAATACCAGCCTCCACTTTCAGTTTTTAGGACAATTTCCTTACCTCAAACCTTCCTTCGACATTCCAGCCCCTTCTCAGCCCCAAAACCCTCCCGAAATGCCGCTGAAACGCTGCCGAAATGACGAAAACTCGAGTGCGAACGAGAGTTAGGGGAGGTTCTGCCTACGTGAGGAAAAATTTCTCTCATCTTTAAACAATTTTCAAACACGTACCCTAGGAAGATAGAGCCGAAACCTAGCTATTGGTAAACTCTCCTTCTTAATCTTCCATTTCATCTCTTTTTATGCACTTTACGCTACTTCTGATCCGACCAAATTCTTCAAAATGTAGATACTATGTTGTCTACGGGTCTTGAAGTGATCATCTCTCTATCACTTTTCTCTTTCGAAAAGAGTGATTTAGGGTTAAAACAGAGATCTTGACCCATTTTTTATAAACTTTATCTATTACATCATTTACCGTCTGAACCGTTTGGTTTGTTGATCGTCATTTCTATCGTCCGAACCGTTTGGTTCGTTGATCGTTATTTGCGGTCCGAATCTTTTGATTCGTTGATATTGTCAATTACATAACGCTCTTTACCATTCGAATCGTTTAGTTCGTTGATCGTTATTCACCATCCGAACCGTTTGGTTCGTTGATACCGTCAATTCAATATTGTCATTTACCGTCCAAATCGTTTGGTTTTGTTGATCGTATTTAATTTTAACATCCAAGTCAAGAAATTGACTTGTCGATCGTCATTTCAATATTGTCATTCACTTTAAAGGCCTTTTCCTTTTCTATCGTTTTATCAAAAAAAGGGTAACGTTATAATGCCCGGTTCAAAACCAAACTCTTTCCTTTACTGTTAATTTCCTCAAAAAGGGTAACGTTATAAAGCCCGACTCAAATCCCAAGTTTGCCATTCAAACTCATTTTCAAGTAACACAAACACACACACACGCACAATTTTTGAGAAAGGTAGAAAGACTCGTCAATACGAGGCATTTCAGGCGATCTCAATTTTTCCTCTTCTTGAGACGTAACGTGGCCTCCGAACCTAACAATCTTTGTTCAAAAGCCTTTTCCTAAGTTTTTGCTCCTTAAAAAATGATCCCCTTTCAAAAGCATTTTCTTATGTTTTGGCTCCTAATAAAAACGATCCTTATTTCAAAAGCCTTTTTCAAAGTTTTGGCTCATAATCAAAATGGCGTGGCAACTCCTCTTTTTCCCGTGAAATCCAAACCGCTCACCGCCCTCGCGATTCGGGTAATTCCAATGGGGCAGTAGAGGAATAAGTGCCATAAATGAGAAATATAAGATGAACTTTGGTTGAAGAGGGAGAGGTAGCTTGCCGCGAGAACAAACGAAAAAACCCTAGGTGGAATGAGACAAGATTGAGACTCACCACTGAAATTACGAAAAGCCGGCACTCCAAATCTTCCACCCGCGACAATTCGGTAGGTCGCTGGTGATGGATATGGAGATGGCAATGGAGATGGTTGACAAATGGACACGATGGATAGCGATGACGAGCTGAGTCGCAACTGAGGGCGGAATGGCGGAAGGCGTGGAGAGCTGCTCAATTTCTGATGTGTAGGCGTAACTGGCCAGAAAGGGTTAGGGTATAATTTATAGGGCTTATTATCGACGGACTTATCCGTCGGTATTACCGACGGACTTATCCGTCGGTATTACCGACGGACTTATAAGTCGGTATTATCGACGGACATGGTCCGTCGGTATTATCGAGGGAATATAAACTATTACCGACGGATAAGCACATGATTAGTTGTCATGAATGTGTCATCATTCTTGCATTAATTGACACGCGTATCGACAATACATCTGCCTTAGAAACTGTCGTTCACATTGAATTCAGGCCTTGATGATAATTTTAAACCATTTTGTCTAAACTGTACAATTTCTGCCATTTATGGCAATTGGTATAAAAGGGAAATTTCGAATCCTTTTTAATCCATTACTCTCTTGAGCATTTGAGCACGGATAAGCACATATCCCCAAATTTTTGGTGAAAGAGATCTCATAGTTTATCTTCTATGGTGATACAAACTTCTCCGTCTTTACCAATTTCTATCATTCCATGTCTGTTAGCCCAGGTAATTCATTTTCCCTTCTTATTTTCAATATACTTGTACCATTTTTGGTCTCCAAGTGTTACCCTTGATATCCCTCTGTACCATGACTTTCCAAATAGACATTATCCCTTCTAGCCTTCAATAAACACCAATTTATATTTCCAAAGTATACTTATGCTAATAATGGGTGCTCCGATATCACTATACACACTATAAACCATATCACACTTTGTAAATGTTAGAACATGTGTTGCTATGTGTGTTGTCCCTTGTGTCACATACCAGTGTTGCCACTGGTGTTGCCACAGGTGTTGCCATTTGAGATTTGACAACACCAGAATAGCTACTGTATTTTTCATAAATAGCAATGTGTTAATTAATGAATATATATCAGTTGTTAGTATGCTGTTTGTGAGGTTGAACAGGTCAACAGAAGATGCCCAGGCGTGAACTTCGAAGGTGATGAAGAAAGTTACATATAAGCACATTGTTTATATGTAAAATTGGTGACCAAGTGAAAGAGTTATTGGTTAGCTATTCAGGGGGAGATAAGGATAGAATACAAGGTATCTACAGTAGAGGTGTATAAGCATGAGAAGCCATGAAGACCAAGTCTTCTACAAAAGAGGCGAGTAGAGCTATTTTGAAGGAACAAATTCAAGGCTGTTTATCTGATCATTTTGAGTAGGCTCCAAGTTTTGGAGTCCTAAAAATAGTGCAGTCGATTAGCATTAGTGATCATCCAATTCAGAAGACAAAAATCTGCACAAGAAAGAATTCTCTCTTCAGTGTTGCCATTCAGTGTTGGCAACACTTTGTCCAACACCCGAGAGTTTCACTTATATCTTTGTATTTTGTGAGGTTTTGAGTGTTAGATTGTTAGTGAATATACAGAGAGAGATCTATATTTGTTGTTCCCCTAGTTAATGATTATAAATCATTAAGGGAACTTTCAACCTTATATTTAATTCATTATATAAAGAAAGGTCTTGCCCTCCTGGCACCCATCAAGTTATATATTTATATAACTTGATAAAATTATATTTCTTGTGTATTGTTATTTATTCTTCCGCTGCTATTAGATTTATTTCTAGCATTTATTTTTTGAATTGGTGTGTGTTGTGTTTAGTGTTGCCGACACTAAGGACAACACTTGTGAGTTTCGTCTCACTTTGCTAAGCCATAAACAATTTCAATTGGTATCAGAGCCTAGTACTTGATATACTAAGTGTTTTGATCCTTTTGTCATGGCTTATGATCTTGCTAAACCTAATAAAAAATGGTTACCTGTTTCAGATGGGTCAAATTATGCTTATTGGAAGATTCATCTTCGCTCGCATATGAAATCAATTAATCTTCGAGCTTGGTGATCTGTTTTAAATGGTTATTCACTTCCATTACTCCTTCCAGATGAAGATGGTGATGTTCAAGTTAAACCTGAATCTGAATGGACAATTGAAGAAAATAATCTTGCTAGTTTCAATAAAAAGGCACTAAACGCCATCTATGAATGGGTTGACATGAATATGTTCAAACTCATTCAAAATAGTCCCACTGCAAAAGATGCTTGGGATACCTTACAAAGATTTTGTGAAGGTGATGGTAGTGTCCGAGAAACAAAGCTTAGATCTCACTAGTAAATTTGAAAGATGAAGAATGGGTGAAAACGAAGATATTTCTTCTTATTTTGAAAAGTTTATTGATATTTCAAATGCTTGTCAAGTATTAGGAGAACCTTTTACAAATAAACAATTCGTTTCAAAAGCTATTCGTACTTTTCCTGAACGTTATAATATTAAAGTTTCGGCCATTGAAATGAATCTCAATGAACAAATCGAGGCTTCAAAAGGCAAAAATATTGCCTTAAAATTTGAATTTTTGGACACATGTGTGGATGATGAAGAAGAAGCCTTCGAGGAGTAAGATGAGAATACTAGTGTAGCTTTACTTGAAAAGAAATACAATTCCATGCTTAGGAAATTTAACAATGTGCAGGTTAAGGCTAAGGACAACAATCCAAATCGCCTAGTTTTGTGCCAAGAAGAGTGCCTCCTCCGAACCAAAAAGACACCTCACTAAGACGTGTATCCTCGGAAAAGTCCCGGTCCGACCCCGAACACATTGAATCTATTCAATGTCACGCTTGTTCCGGTTGGGGTCATTATGCCAATGAATGTGCTAATACCTTGAGAAAGGTAGGGAAAAATATGTGGGTGTCTCTTAGTGATGGAGAGGAGGAAGGAACGGAGAAGGATGAAAATCTCGAGCAAGTGGCTATGATGGCCATGGTAGAGGAGAAGCCTTTGACTGAAAGTGTTGCCTCAAATGTTGTCCAGAATATGACAACACCTGTCCCAACACTTTTGGCCTCATCAGAATGTGTTGCCTCAAGTGTCGTCCAGGAAATGGCAACACTTGACACAACACTCAGCATGTATGATTCATTAAACCCTTCTAATGATATATGCTTTCATGGTTCGGTTAGCCTTAATACTGATGAGTCATTAGAGGATGAGCTAGACAATGTAGAGCTCATCAATGAATTAAAAAGTCTCTATGAGTCTCTTCTCATAGAATGGAAAAAGGAGAACAAGATGGTGATTTTCTTGACAAAGGAAAATCATGATCTCAAAGACTCCTTGACTCGGCTAGAGGTTCAACTCACTAGGAAGGATGCGGACCTTGATAAACTCAAGGCCAAACTCAAACTAGCCGAATCAACCTTCAAAAAACTCAACACGAGTTCATCCAAATTGGATGAAATACTCAACTTGAGTAAGCCTCTCAAAGCTGGGGTTAGGTTTCAAGAATCACTAGAAAATATTATCTCTTCCTTGTTTAATATGGAAACTACAACTCATTTTGTAAAAGAACAAGTTAAGGAAAAAGGTAGTACTTCTAGTAATTCTTCTGATCAAATCACTAAGTGTGAATACTGTCACAAACCTGGACATAAAAAATTAGATTGTTTTATTCTTCAAAAGAAAAAGTCCAATTTGCAAGTGTTGCCTCAAGTGTCGTCAAAATCTCAGGACAACACTCGAGACAACACTGAAGGAGAGAAGTTCAGAATTGCAAAAAAGGCTTCGTTACCCAAAGAAAAACTAAAATGTTATGTTGTGTACACTGCTTTAAGGACTGACGTTTCAGGTGTGTGGTACTTTGATAGTGGTTGTTCACGTCACATGACAGGAACAAGATCATTCTTGACAGAATATCAACCTATTCAAGGAGGCTCAGTAACCTATGGAGGTGGAGGCAAGAGTGACATCATAGGAAAAGGAACCCCTGATGTCGTTGGTTTTCCTCCTTTAAAAAATGTCTTGCATGTAGATGGTCTACTTGCTAATCTAATTAGCATTAGCCAATTATGTGATGACAATTTGGAGGTAAAATTCAATAAAAATACATGTGAAGTGTTTGATAATACTAACTTTTGTATCATGACTGGAACAGGATCGAGTGATAATTGCTACCTTGTTGGTAATAAACGAGTGTGCAATTTGACGAAACTTGATGACATAAGATTATGGCATCAAAAGTTAGGTCGTTCTCATTATATGAATCTTGAGTAGATTATCAAACACAATGCGGTCAAAGGTGTCCCTAAGTTAAACCTCAAAGATACCATGCTGTGTGGTGACTGCCAAAAAGGTAAGCAGACTCATGTTGCTCACAGTGTTGGACAACACAATGAGCAACACTCAGGAACAACACATTGTTTTCAGCTTCTGCATATGGACTTGATGGGTCCTATTGAGGTAGAAAGCTTGGGAGGTAAGAAGTATGTTTATGTTATAGTTGATGATTTTTCTAGGTTTACATGGGTCTATTTTTTAAGAGAAAAATCTGAAACTTTTGATAAATTTAAACACTTATTTTCCAAAATCAAAACATGTTTTGTTCACCTATTTTTCGTATAAGGTCAGATCATGGTAGAGAGTTTGAAAACATCTCTTTCTCTACATTTTGTTGTAAAAAGGGGATACACCATGAATTTTCATCACCCAAAACACCACAACAAAATGGTGTTGCTGAAAGGAAAAATAGGACTTTGTTAGAGATGGCTCGTGTTATGCTAATTGCTAGAAATATTTCTAAAGGATTTTGGGCCGAAGCATTAAACACAGCATGTCACACTATGAATGCTCTTAGTTCCCTTAACCTTTCTCCGAGAGCCCCTCAAGTTACCTCACTCAATCAAGTGATGAATGAACAGTTGGATTATAAAGAAAGAACAACCATGACTGATGCTCTTGATGATGAAGGCTTTACTACAGTCACACATAAAAAGAAGAAAGGTAGGGAGAAATCCCCATCGTTGTGAGCACCCCTTCTCCTTATTCCTTTTTACTGCTCTCTTTTACTCTTTCTTCATAGTTTTTTAATGGTGTCGTTTATAAGTTGGAATGCTCGTGGTGTTGCTAATAATGCCACAATTAGAAGAATTCAACGGTTATTTCGCTCTCATGGGCTGTCTTTGATGGCTATTTATGAGCCTAAATCTAATATCAACTCTATGGAGTCTCTTATTCGTAAAGTGGGCTGTGAGGATGGTATGGCTAATGTTAATAATAGGGTTTGGGTCATCTGGAAGCATGGGTTAAAAGCTACGGTTGTGCAAGATTCTAGGCAGGCCTTAACTTTACAAATTTCTCATCCAATGTGGAATGAAGTTGTTTGGGTCTCTTTTGTCCATGCAAGCTGCAAGAGGCATACTCGTATTGATCTTTGGGAGGATTTGATGGGCATAAGTGAGGTGGATCATTCTTGGCTGGTGGTTGGAGATTTTAATTGTGTCATTGATCAATCTGAAAAAGTGGGGGGTAAACCTATTAATAATCTTGCGGTAGAATTCTCGGACATGATTCAATTTTCAAACCTTATAGATGCGGGCTATGATGGAAATATTATGACCTGGAATAATAAAAGGATGGGGAGAAGAGCTATCTATCAAAGGCTTGACCGAGCTCTTTATAATGAGAAGTGGCTCTAGTTTTTTCATTATACTCGGGTGACTCATTTATCTCGGCTATGTTCTGATCATACTCCTCTTCTTATAAGCATGCAACTTGAAGCTGAAGTAAAAAAGGGTTCGTTCAGGTTTCTAAATATTTGGTTGAGGCATCCTACTTTCTCGGACCTTGTCAAAGACTCTTGGGCTGTTCCTACTGATGGTAGACCTATGGTTTGTTTTGCTAAGAAATTAGGGAGGCTTCGAAAATGTATTTCCGATTGGAACAAAAGAATTTATGGGAGAGTTGATCAACAAATTAAGAATGCTGAAGATGAAATATTAGTCCGAGAATCTCAATATCAACAGTTTGGAGATGAGGAGTCGAGAGCTGCCCTTAATCTTGCACAGGCTCAACTTCTTTCAAAGCTGAAGATTGAGGAGGATTTGTGGGCTCAGCGAGCTAATTTATCTTGGTTAAAAGAGGGGGATAGAAATACAAAATATTTCCAGGCTGTTGTTAAAAAGAAGCGACAGAGAATGTTCATTCATAGAATTCAGAATCACCAAGGGATGTGGATTACTGATAAGAAGGAGATTCAAGAAGAGGCTATTGGTTTCTACTACGAGCAACTTCAAGGGCGAGTGTGATATTCCATCGATGATTATCTTTTTCTCATTCCTCGGCTCATTACCAATGATGATAATTCTCTTCTCACGGCTGTCCCAACTCGAAGAGGAAATTAAGGGGGTTGTTTATTCGATGAATGGTCAAAGTCTTTGCGGGGGCCGGATGGTTTTACGGGAGAATTTTATAAAGGCCTTGGGAGCTTATCAAGGCTGATTTCATCAAAGCTATTGGGGATTTCTTTTCGGGATTTGCTATGCCTCGTAGTTGGATAAGTACGTTGATTGTGACTATTCCTAAAGTGGAATCTCCGTCTTCCTTCTCAGATCTTAGACCAATTAGTCTTTGTAATTTCTGCAATAAGGTTGTTACAAAACTCTTAACTTCTCGGCTTGCCACTATTCTCCCTCGCATTATCTCTCCTCAACAAAGCGGATTTGTTCAAGGGAGAGTTATCCATGAAAATGTTCTTCTCGCTCAAGAAATTATGCAATCTCTCAATAAGAAGGTTTGGGGTTCAAATGTGGCTCTCAAGCTAGATATGGCAAAAGCATATGACCGTCTTTCATGGTTTGGGCTTATAAAGGTTATGCGCCAATTTGGTTTTAATGAGATCTGGATTGATTTAATTTATCGCTGCATATCAAATAGTTGGTTTTCGGTTCTAATTAATGGAGAAGCTTGTGGTTTCTTTCCTTCAACTAGAGGTCTTAGACAAGGAGACCCCCTATGCCCTTACCTCTTTATTATTGCAGCTGAGATGATGAGTAGAGGCCTCAATCACCTTCATTCTACTTATCCGAAATTCAGGTTTCGTATTCACGTTAATACCCCAATGATCTCTCACCTTGCTTATGCAGATGACGTCATTATTTTTTGCAATGGCTCCAAGAATTCGCTAGAAACTCACATGAAATATTTGGAGTGGTATCAAAGATTTTCGGGGCAATTGGTGAACATTCGCAAATCTGGTTTTATCACAGGAAAGGTTAGCTCAAGGGATGACCTCATTGCTGAAACAACGGGTTTTGTTAAACATGAGCTCCCTTTACTCTATTTGGGATGTCCATTGTATACAGGAAGAAAGAAAATCAGCCTTTTTGCTCCTCTCATTCACAAAATGGAATCTAAACTTGCTTCTTGGAAAGGTAAATTACTATCTTTTGGAGCCAAACTCACCTTAATTCAGTCATGCTTATCTGCTATGCCCATGTATTATCTCTCCTTAATCGATCCTCCCAAAGGTGTCATTCATGCGCTAGAAAAATTTATTGTTAGATTCTTTTGGAGTAATAATGATGGTGATCAAAGATGTCATTGGTTATCTTGGAAACAAATGAGTTGGCCTATTGAGGAAGGTGGTCTGGGAATTCGTAAGTTTGAGGACATTTCTTTGGCTTTTTCTATGAAAATTTGGTGGAGGTTCAGAAGCTCTCCATCTCTTTGGAGTGAGCTTATGCTTGCAAAATATTGCTGGGATATTCACCCCATGGATGCCATTCTTACTCCCTACTCTTCTCACATTTGGAAGCGTATGATTGAGGCTAAACCTTTGGTGGAAAACAGGATGGCTTGGAGGGTTGGTAGAGGAGATATCACTATCCATGAGAAATGGCTGGATGGAGACATGGGCAGCCTCCCTTTCGCACATGTGGAGGTGTCTTCTTTATTTCTTAATGGTTTGCCTCGTGTAGATCACATCCGAGATGTCTATGGTAATCATCTTGAGCATTTAATTCAGTCCTACTCTATTACTCTTTCGGATAGTCATGATGTCCCTGTTTGGAAGCCTTCTCCTAGTGGTAAATTTTTACATTAAGTCTGCTTGGAATGAATGTCGTGTTAAAAAGCCTATGGTGGCTATTTTCTCTTATTGCTGGAATAAATATATTCCAAGGAAGGTCTCGGTTTTTCTTTGGCGTGTTTTACATAAAGGTCTCCCTACTGATGATAGTATTCGTTCTAGAGGCATTCAATGTGCTTCTAAATGTGAATGTTGTTTGGTGCCTAGCGAGGAAAATCTTAATCATGTGCTGATTCGTGGCTCTGTTGCATCTAGTGTATGGAACTATTTTAGCATGATCTGTGGCATTCGCATGGTTTTTGGCCAAACTAACCAATCTCTTCTTTGTTGGTGGCAAGGTCCGTCCCATCTTAATGATCACGGTGCTACTAAATGGCTGTCCATTATTCTTCCAGCAATTATTTCTTGGGAATTATGGCTGGGCCGAAATAAGAGTAGATTTGAAGGAGTTGCTATGTGTTCGACAACCATTATTACCAAAGTTTGTGATCAGGTATCTAATTTAGCTATGGCTTTTTCTTTAACATTCTCATGTCTCCCTAATGAAGATCATTTGTTCAACATCTTTCGGCTGAAGAAATCTACTTCTATGATCAAAAAGCCTAGATTGGTAGTTTGGGATTTCCCTCCGAGTAATATGGTTAAGATTAACACGGATGGTGTGTCAAGGGGTAATCCAGGGAGAGCCTCGGGTGGGGGTATTCTCCGAGATTTTAATGGGGATTTCATTCATGCTTTTGCGAACTTTTATGGTATTGCTACAAACATGGAATCCGAAGCTTTAACTGCAAGGGATGGTCTTCTTTTAGCTCAGTCTCTTGGGTATCAAAACGTTTGGTTAGAGGTTGATTCTCAAGTTTTATTGAAGATTATTTTGCGGGAGTATCACATTCCTTGGTCTATATGGTACATTATCGATCATATACATCGCCTTATGGCTCTTATGGAGATCCGGGTTACTCATATCCTTAGAGAAGGAAATAGTGTGGCTGATTTTTTGGCTAATATGGCTGCTGATAGAGGGTTCAGTTCTCAAGTTTCTCTGCTTTCCAATCTTCCCCCTTATTAAGGCTTGCTTGCTTCAGACAAGTCTAAGATTCCTACCATTCGGTTACATTAGTTTATGGCTAGATTTCTATTTTATTTGTTTTCTGTGTACTCTAGATTTCCCTCCCTTTCTTGTAGAGGACCTTACGTCATGTGTAAGGACTCCCCCCTAGGCTTTCTTTTTTTGGTGGTTGAGGTTGTCATGTCCCCCACCATGTTTGTACTGTTTTCCTTTATTAATAAAATCTAGGGAGGTACCGCCCTCCTTTCGCCAAAAAAAAAAAAATATGACACCCTATATGAGATTCTAAATGGAAAGAAACCTACCGTTCACTATTTCCATGTGTTTGGGTGTTTGTGTTATATTTTAAATGACCGAGAATACTTAGGAAAACTCGATTCAAAGAGTAACAAAGCTATCTTTCTTGGCTACTCTCAAAACAGTCATGCTTATAGAGTCTATAATTTGAGGTTAAAAGTGATTCAATAATTGTTAATTATTGAATTTCACAATTACTTGAGTGTCACAGGAGAACCAGCCTAAGATATACCTCTGACAGTGCTGGAAGAAGTTGAACAACGGGCTGGAATAGAAACTGGTTGATCCAGCACAACCACAGATTCAGGTGTTGCCCCGAGTGTTGCCCCTGAAACGGCAACACATGAGACAATACAAGAGGACCAAACAGTAGCTGAAATAATGACTCAGAAGAAGAAGATGGATTGGTGGATCAACAAGGCAGGAGAGATCCCCCAGCAAGAATTAGAAATTACCATCCATTTACTCAAGTAATTGGTGATGTTAATAAAGGGGTTCAAATAAGAAATAAGGAGCCAGTTGACTATAGAGATATGGTAAGGTATGTGTGTATGTCCATCACATACTCTAAGGTAAAACACTCCTGTTTCATTTCTGCTCTTGAGCCTAAAAATGTGATTGAGGCTTTAAAGGATAATTTCTGGATACAAGCTATGCAAGAAGAGCTTGAACAATTTACCTGGAACGAGGTTTGATGTTTAGTTCACGTCCTTTACATACTAATATAATTGAAACTAAATGGATTTACAAAAACAAATCTGATGAGTTGGGTAACATTGTTCGTAATAAAGACCGTCTTGTGGCTCAAGGCTATACACAAGTGGAAGGAATTGACTTTTACGAGACCTTTGCACCTGTGGCTAGAATTGAGTCAATAAGACTTCTTCTAGCTATAGCTTGCTACCTTAAAATCACATTACACCAAATGGATGTTAAAGCGGCTTTTCTGAATGGGTACTTAGATAAAGAAATTTATGTTGAGCAACCTAAAGGGTTAGAAGACTCATTCCACCAAAACGATGTATACAGACTTGATAAAACCTTATATGGCTTGAAACAAGCTCCACGTGCATGGTATGGGCGTCTAACAAGCTTTCTTCTTGAATATGGATTTGTTAGAGGTGAAGCCGATAGGACATTGTTTATTCTAAGAGAAAATAAAGAACTTGTCATTGTTCAAATCTATGTTGATGACATTATTTATGGATCCACATCTAAAAATTTTTTGCAAAATTTTGTGGAGGATGTGACATCAACTTTCGAGATGAGCATGATAGGTGAGCTTAATTATTTCTTAGGATTGCAGGTAAAATAGTCAGGTGATGGAATCTTTATCTCTCAGAGCAAGTATGCAAAAATTCTGGTGAAAAGATTTGGATTGGAGAGTGCAAAGAGCTCAAAAATACCTATGGGATCATCCCTTAAGGTAGCCAAAGATCAGGCAGGGGAGGTTGTTGACCCAACTCTGTATAGATCCATGATAGGTAGTCTTCTTTATCTTACTGCCAGTCGTCCCGATATTATGTTTAGTGTAGGTGTGTGTGCTAGATATCAGTCTGCTCCTAAAATCATTCACCTAAATGTTGTTGTTGATATTTAAAAAGGCAAAGCTTGTTACTCCTTTGGCGCTAAGCTCACTCTTATTCAATCCTGTTTGCAAGCTATTCCTCTTTATTATATTTCGTTGGTGGATCCTCCCAAGGAGGTTTTCCAAGCTATGTACCGTCTGGTAAAAAATTTCTTTTGGAGTAATGATGAGGGCTAATCCAAATGTCATTGGGTGAGAAAGGATCTGATGTTCAGGCCTTGTAATGAAGGTGGCTTGGGCCTTCGTCGTTTTGAAGATATTTCTATGGCTTTTGCTATGAAGCTTTGGTGGCGTCTTAGAAGCTCCCATTCTCTTTGGTCTGAATTCATGCTAGATAAGTACTGTTTTGGCTCTCATCCTATGGATGCGGGAAAGCCTACTTTCGCTTCTCATATTTGGAGCCGCATGATTCAAGCTAAAGGTATTGTTGAAAATCACATTGCTTGGCGGATTGGTAGGGGGGATGTTTCAATTCATGAAAAGTGGTTGGAAGGTCCTCGGCTGAATCTTCCTGGAAATCATATTGAAGTCTCATCTTTGTTTCATGAGGGTCAGCCGAGATTTAATCATATTTGTGATACTTATGGCCCTGATGTTCTTAACACAATTCAACGTCAGAATATTTCTCTCTCGGATACGCCTGACTGTATTTATTGGATTCCCTCGCTTAAAGGTAAGTTCTCTATTTCTTCGGCTTGGCAAGTGTGTAGAGTGGCTAATGCTCGGAATTTGTTTTTTGAGTATTGCTGTAACAAATATATTCCGTTGAAAATTTCCATTTTCCTTTGGCGATTGTTACATAATGGCCTTCCTACCGATGTGGCTATTCAATCTAGGGGCATATCCCTTGTGTCTTCTTGTATTTGTTGTTCGCAGCATTCTTTAGAGGATTCTATTCATCTTTTTGTTCAAAGTCAAGTGGCTTTTGAGACTTGGGATTGGTTTCTAGGCTGTTTGGTGTTCATATATTTTACAACAATGTTAAAACAATCTTTGATAGCTGGTGGTTCAATTCGGCCCTTGGGAAAAATAAGGGGATTCTTTGGCTTTCTCGCATTCTCCCTTGTTTCATTCGTTGGGAGTTATGGAAGGGTCAAAACAAAGCTAGGTTTGAGGATCTTCATATGTCTTCTTCAAGGATTATCCGGGAGGTTATTGTGCAGATTGGCTCTATCATTAAGGCTTACAGCCTTTCGTTCCCTTGCTCCGACTCGGAAAGTCAGATTTTTCATTGCTTTTACCTTCCTAAGGCTGTTCCTAAGCCTCGAGTTTTAAGGTTTGTTCATTGGAACTCTCCTAGATCGGAAATGCTCAAGCTTAATACTGATGAAGCTGCTAAAGGGAATCCGGGTATCAGTTCTGGAGGTGGTATTTTCAGAAATAAGAATGGTCATTTGTTATTTGCCTATTCCAAGTTCTATGGTCATAGTACCAACATGGTTGCTAAAGCTAAGGCAGTTCTGGACGGCCTCCTTTATGCGTCTCATTTTGGTATTTCTTCTCTTTGGCTTGGAATTGATTCTGAAATTCTTTTGAATGTGCTGATCCATGATTTTCATATTCCTTGGAGTATTTGGTACGAGGTTCTTCATATAAAAAGGCTAATTTCACATATTGGTGTTAGAGTGTCTCATATTCTGCGTGAAGGCAATCAGGTTGCTGATGGATTGGCTAATGTCGCTGCGGTCACGAGAACTAATTCAGAATATTTTTCTTTTAGTGATCTCCCTCACCGTTGCAAAGGTGCTTATATCTTAGATAGGGCGGCTATTCCCTATGTTAGATTTTAGTTTTTGATGTTTTCTTTTGTAATTTTCCTGCTTTCGTTGATAGGTTGTATCCCCTCCCCTTTCTGTAGAGTACCTTACAACTTGTGTAAGGACTCCCCCCGTTGCTTTTCCAGGTGGTTGAGGTTGTCATGTCCCCCACCTTGTTTGTATTTTTTTGCTTAATTAATAAAATCTAGGGAGGTACCGTCCTCTTTTCGCCAAAAAAAAAAGGCAAAGCTTGTTAAAATACTCCCAAAGTAACTCGGGGCACGACGTTCACTGCGACAATGCTTCCTTGCCAAAACGGGAGTATAATGTATTTGTTTTATATTAAGTATTAAGGACATAGAGCTCGCTACTACAGTGTACCATACTTGAAAGGTATAAAACTGAATACATTTGACTTTACACTTTAATAAAAAAACTCGAGGCACAGAGCTCGCTACTACGATGCTTCCTTGTAAATAAAAGAAGTGTAAAATTTTGCTTAAAATTGCCAAAGAAAATGTTGAGTTATATATGTTGAAAAATATCAAGGAGATTTTATTTAAAATGTTGTCTTTTGTGTTACACAACATTGCTAACACATTAGTAGATGCTACATTAATTTTTTTTGTTAATTAAATTTTGAATTTCCAAAAGTCTATTTTCATATATTTAGAGTTTGTGAAATTTAAAAGGTTTTTAGCAAAAATATTTAATTTATCTATAACTAAATGTAATTTCGAAATATCTATTTTTTAAAGTTCATTTTCTTTTGAATTTTGAAAAACAAAATTTTATGGATATTTCTAAAATTATTTTTAGTTATTATATATTAAAAAATTTAAAAAAATTACAATTTTTTTTTTTATTATGGCCGGATAACAGTGTTGAGTTTGTTGGGATAAGGGTTTAAATTGAGTTTGATTTAATCAAATCAACTTAATTTTCTCACTATTTACCCCTTAAATCCCTCACCCTCCTAAACCATCACCGTCTCTCTCTCCTAGTCGCTCTCTCTCTAAACCCCTCTGTTTCTTCATCTTCTTCCCGTCGATTTTCCATGGAAAGCCCATCGAAATCCCCTCAAATCACGTCACCCATGGACATTTCTCCTCTCGCTCATTCTAGTTTCGCTTCAAATGTCGCCATTCCAATGGAGACATCTCCGACGACACTTTCTGCAACACCATCCACCTCTCCGAGTTTGGAAATTATCTTATACAACTCTCTTCCAATTCCCACTCCAATGAGCCTACCTGAAGCTACTCCTTCGGTTGAGATAACTTTTGCACCTCATAAGAAAACCAAGAAAAGGAAGGTGCTTGATGCTTCTTCGACAATTAGGGTTGGAGGTCGTCGTTGCTCAGAGAGGCTTAAGACCTTTTCTAGGCCCAATATTCCTTCAAATACTGCTGATGACCCCGTTGAGGATGATTCAGGCTCGTCTCTTAATGTTTCATCCGAGGAAGGTTCGGACCTTAATTTGAAAGCCGCCAAGGAGCCTTCGTCCTCTTCTGATGATGATGAGGAAGCCTGGCTTAAAGATGAAGAGACCTAGCCCAAGATCAGTTCAGGGTGGCAAGGAGGCAGAAAATTCAGAAAGGTGTCGCCCCAAGTGTTGCCAATCCAATGGCAACACCTGAGACAACACCAGCAGCCAAGTTCACAGTCAAGCTCTCATTTTATTCTCCCATATCATGGTCTGAGGTAACCCCTACTCATTCTAAGAGTCTAAATCTGATTTTGAGTCCTTTGGATATTATGAACGTCCATTTCTTTCTAACGAGTTTTATTGTGAATCCAACTTGGATAAGTGGGTTCAAGACTCGGATAAGAGAATTTTTTGCCAACTGTTACAAAAGTGGCCGTGTATGTTGAGAGCATAGTTAGGAATTTCTACGCTCATCTTAGGGAAGATATTGATGACCGTAGTACCCCTCATTATAGAAAAATATTTGTGAGAGGAAAGATTTTTGATTTTAATCCCTCAATCATCAATAAAACCTTCGGTCTTTCTAGTATTGAAGATGAGAGTTTGGAAATCGAACCTAATGTTCTAGCTAGCTTTCTTTCTGGTGGGAGAGTCTCAGTTTGGAGTGACATCTTTCATCTCTGTTTAGTGTTCTTCATAAGGTTTGCATTACAAATTGGTTACCTACTGCAAATGAGAACACGGTTACCTTTGAGCAAGCCACTTTATTATACAAATTGGGTAAGAAACAGAGAATTAACTTTGGAAGATTGGTGTTTTCCCACCTTGCTGCATGGGTCAAAAAGAAGAAAACCTCCTTCTATATTTTTCATTCCCTCATTTTTCAAAAGCTCAAGTCATGGAATGCGGACAACATCTCTGAAAAGCTTGTTTTCTATAAGATAAGCAAGCATTTTACTGAAGGAGATAGGCACAGAGATTTTCCATGGGTTTTGGTTCAGCTGCTCCTACTGCTACCCCTACTTCTAGTGTCGCCCCAAGTGTTGCCCCTGCAGTTGGCAACACTCAAGGCAACACTGCTCCTGTTATGATTGATGCTGCTATTGTGCTAAATTTTTTCAACATGCAGGTGCAACATATCGATAAAGTGATGCAGGGGTGGTTGGAAATGCGCTCGAACATGATGAACATGGTGGATTTGATTTCTTCCAAAATAGGGGGAGATCAATCAAGGCCAAGGCGTGATGTTGGTAGAACTGGGCCCAGTGGCACAAATGCAGAAGAGGGAGGTAAAGAAGCTGATAAAAATGCAGAAGGTTGATGAATGGTTCGAAAGTTTGTTTGCTTGGTGGTTGTTCTAAACAATTTCATTTGTTTTAATTTGGTTTGTGTTGCTTTAAACAATTTTATTTCTGTTTTTTCTTTGTTTCGGTTCGAAATTTCTTTTGTTTAAACAACTTAAATCTTGGGTGGTTGTTAGAATTTATTAATAATTATTTTGTTTAGTTATTATTAAATTTATGTTTAAGGGGGAGTTTAAATAGTATAGGGGAGATATATATGTGATTATATGACTAACTTTGCCTGAAGGTTGATGTTGCCACTCTTGTGGGTGTGATATTTTGGTTGAAAATATTTAAACATTGCTTGAAGGTTGATGTTATCACTTATGAGGTTGTGGCATTTTTTGATTTTTGCTCTAGTATGATTAACTGTCTTTGCAGGAACATCACGTTGTATTTTGTGAAGAAATCAGTAACTAAGGGGGAGATTGTAAATGTTAGAACATGTGTTGCCATGTGTGTTGTCCCTTGTGTCACATACCAGTGTTGCCACTGGTGTTGCCACAGGAGTTGCCATTTGAGATTTGGCAACACCAGAATAGTTACTATATTTTTCATAAATAACAACGTGTTAATTAATGAATATATATCAGTTGTTAGTATGCTGATTGTGAGGTTGAACAGGTCAACAGAAGATGCCCAGGCGTGAACTTCGAAGGTGATGAAGAAAGTTACATATAAACACATTGTTTATGTGTAAAATTGGTGACCAAGTAAAAGAGTTATTGGTTAGCTATTCAGGGGGGGATAAGGATAGAGTACAAGGTATCTACAGCAGAGGTGTACAAGCATGAGAAGCCATGAAGACCAAGCCTTCTACTAAAGAGGTGAGTAGAGCTATTTTGAAGGAACAAATTCAAGGCTGTTTATTTGATCATTTTGAGTAGGCTCCAAGTTTTGGAGTCCTATAAATAGTGCAGTCGATCAGCATTAGTGATCATCCAATTCAGAAGACAAAAATCTGCACAAGAAAGAATTCTTTCTTCAGTGTTGCTATTCAGTGTTGGCAACACTTTGTCCAACACCCGAGAGTTTCACTTATATCTTTGTATTTTGTGAGGTTTTGAGTGTTAGATTGTTAGTGAATATACAGAGAGAGTTCTATATTTGTTGTTCCCCTAGTTAATGATTATAAATCATTAAGGGAACTTTCGACCTTGTATTTAATTCATTATATAAAGAAAGGTCTTGCCCTCCTGGCACCCATCAAGTTATATATTTCTATAACTTGATAAAATTATATTTCTTGTGTATTGTTATTTATTCTTCCGCTACTATTAGATTTATTTCTAGTATTTGTTTTTTGAATTGGTGTGTGTTGTGTTTAGTGTTGCCGACACTAAGGACAACACTTGTGAGTTTCGTCTTACTTTGCTAAGCCATAGACAATTTCACACTTGGATGACAACTTACTCTATTCTATCGAATCACTATATACCTTTTTATTTCAAGCATGATACCACACTATATACTATTATTAACTTGGTTTTAATTCATCCAATACATCATGTGTTTTAATATTGATACACCTACTATTGTTATTCCATAATTAAATTACTTAAACAATTATGAGCCCATTATAGGATTTCAATCTTATCCTTCCTTAGATAAATGTTCTCTTTTAGCGTCTCATCTTAATAACACTATTTGTTCTATCATAAGATATAAAATCATATATTTCCTACTCATCAAATACTCATTCCATGATTTCATTCATAACTAAGTACCATCTAACAATTATGCATGTAATTGTGTACAACACATTAATAAATTCAAGTAAATACGTGTATTTCAAGTATATATCAACAACTCATTCAAATTAAATTTACTTAATAAGTTTAACTATCATTAATATT
The DNA here is from genome assembly GCA_022495995.1 of Adenophora triphylla var. japonica. NCBI lineage: Eukaryota > Viridiplantae > Streptophyta > Magnoliopsida > Asterales > Campanulaceae > Adenophora > Adenophora triphylla. The sequence continues at coordinate 627,487 of JAFEMH010000677.1, forward strand.
AAACAAAATCTAAGAAAAGTAACCCAATTAAAAACATTTCTTAGACATACCCATTAATGGATTTCCATCCTAGTATCATACCCCATATTCATCATTTCACTTGTCTAATTAACACTTCACATATATTTTCTACTCATAATTTTAGTTCCCTAGGTTCCTCTTGATGAGTAGAATAACTTTGATGAATACCAAAGAAATCCTATGTCCACGATCTCTAAGAATTTGATAAGATTTCCATGTTTTGACTTTCAATATTGAGAAAGAAGAAGAAATTCTCTTTCTCTTAGGATTTCTTGTGTGTGTTTTGTGTGTGTGTAGGAGAAGATAAGAATGATGAGCTGAGATAAAATGGGTATATATACCCCCACTCATAAGCATGAGGTGGCACTTAATGATTCTAACCCAGATGGTGCATTTAGATGCGATTCTGTTAAGTTTTCCAACTCTGTTAGGCTAATTAACACTAATTAGCCTTAATAAATATTATTATATTCACTAATCTTTTTTTTTTAAACGAAAGGAGACGTAGCTCCCTAGATTTTATAAATAAAATGAAAGAACAAAACACGGTGGGGGACATAAAACCTAACCACCGGAAATGGAAAGAAATCTACAATGTGGGGCTTAAAGCCAACAATAAAACAAGAAAGCTAAGGGAAGGGGTGCAAGTCCAAATGGACCGCCCAAAAACAATAGGAAGGGGGGAACTAAACCCTAAGCTATCAAAGGGTAAAGGGGAGAACCAAAACCCATCAAACAAAATTATCAGGAGGAGAAGCCGACCTTCCACGCCATTTTCTAGAAGAGACCATTGTGAAACCATCAACATTTGTATTTTTTTTTGAGACGGAATAAAAGGAGTATAGCCAGCCATATCAGTGACAAATGAATATGGGGCCCTTGAAGCCGAAAAACGCTCTGGAGAAATTGGTTCCACTGCCACGAAAGGTTGGGGAGGATGGGACTCCCTATATCGAGCAATGTTGCGCATTATAGCCTCTTCATCTTTCGGAGGAGCATTGACATTACCTAAAACAGCCATAGCCGAACCAACACCCATATGGGCAGCCAAATCCAAACCCACACCCATAGTATCCTCGGAAATAGGGGCATGAGCAGCCGCATAGTTTTCCATAGGAGCAGCAACAACACCATTTTTTTCATCAGTCAAGTCTTCTTGAACAGCCACTACGTTGCCATCACTAGGGGAACCAGCAGCTACATTAACCATTGAGACCGAAGCATCCCCACAATCAGTCCCAATCACGGAGCCCCTAACAGGAAGCCTAGAAGGAGCTGTTGGCACCTTAAGAGCAATCCTAGCCACCTCATCAACAACAATTTTAGAGAGAATTGAAGAAATAGGTTTCGGCTTTAAAGCCTCATTTGTAAAAGACACTCTATTTTTGAGAATTGGTTTCAAAACCTTTTCAACTTTAGAAGCTTCCTCTTCCACATCCAACGGAGTAGCAGCCGAACACAAAGGCTGCTCAAAGTGACTAACATTTCCCCCATCAAGAATATATTCACTAATCATCTTTGATTAGTCATAATAGTCTTAACATAAGATTAAACATGACTAATTAATTATGTTCCATTAAGTTCTAACTTAATTGGACTAATGGAATTAACCGAATTCGATTGTAATGACTAAATTGTGAAATATGAAAATAATGAAAATATTTCACTTGTTGTTCCAATCCATTAATTTATTGACTAAATCCTTTAAAATAGTCAAAATAACCATTTAATACCCTTTTCACATTTAAAAATCACTAAATTCATCAATGTAGAACTATTCAGGGACTGACGGGGAATTTCAAGAATTTCAAGGATGAAAATAGGGCCAAACAGAGTAGAGGGACAATTTTCATTTAAGTGTGATCACGCTTAACATAATATTGCTTTCAGATCATGTTAACAAAACACAACTAGTTTTGAACTAATTACAATTTTACTAAGGCGTGATCACGTCTATCTTAAAACTATCTCCTGAAGTTTATTAACATTTTTAATTTTTACGAAATGACCAGTACCCCCAAATTCAATAGAGTCCAACCCAGGTCAACCTAAATCAACCCAAAAGTCAAATAATACAATAAAATCCCATAACTCATATATTCTCCTACAATTCACAATTATTCAGTGTTCTTATATTCAAATCAAGAATGTATAATTATTCTCATTTTCAAATCGCATATTCACAAATACCACATTTCATGCAAGAGTATCATTTCTTCCCAAATTCTCTTTTCCATTTAGTTATAACACAATAAGAAACATTAAGGTTTCTCATGAACCACATATCGCAATATCATATTTACCTTCTAGGTTCTCACTTACTAGATCAATTGCATATTACAACATGTCAATTGACATGTATTAACCCCACAAATTCCAAATTTTCTCAAACTTGAAATTGGATTAAGCTTGAATCCTTGAAATATGATGATTACGAATTTCAAGAATTCATGATCATCACATAAAAGGTCTTTGGAATGAGCTGACTCTTGATGAGTGTATCAAAATTCTTAGGAAGTTTGAACTTTTTTTCGGAGAGATTGGCTATCCGGCCGGTAAGAGTGTGGGAGATATGGCCGTAGGTAACCCCAATGTTGTTTGCTTCCATTTGTTTAAAAAATTGATTGACCATTTCATTATTTTTTTACATTAGGATCTACAAACCACCTTTCCCAACTTAGGCACTTCCTTTCCCGAGGGAATCTAGGTCGCCCTTAGGTTGCTCATCTTCTTCTGATACTAGTACTGATTCCCTACTCATCAGGTGGAGCAAGTTGTGGAGTCGACCCCAGACTCTAGCAGGATAGTAGATGATTTCTGCGCGAAGGTGGTCGCTGGTCGTGGAGAGAGGTGAGCTATTACTTAATTTTCCCCAAAGCCAAAAGTGGGTCGGGTGGCTAGTGACTCAAAGATCAAGATTCTCCAACCACTTTGATGTGTCGAGGGAGGATTACAAGTTGACCCATTTCACTGATAAGCAATAAGTAACGGAGGCCCAAACTTGGGATTTTTAGGCGTTGGATTCTAGTAAAGTGACTTTCTACTATAGAAAGTTCGAGATAGGACTTGGGTTTACCCTAGACATAACTAGTGATCGTAATAGGAATATGCACAAGTAAGAGTCGAATCTACAGAGACTTATGTGTAGAAAAAGTTTATTTAAATAATGCAAAAGTAACCAAGAAGGGTTTTTTGTTTGTTTGATTATTATACTACTAAAGGAAGAATTAAATTAAACGAAAGAAATCAATTAGACAAGGGATTTATGGATTGGTATTCATAACTATTATCACTCTATGTTATTTTAAAGGGATAACAGGGATCAATCTCATTTAAGGGTTCATTCACAAAATGAATGGTTGGGACGTTTAATTTGCGGATTGCAACCCTAATCTTTCCTTCTTGTTTATACTTTCCGCTAGGTCAATAATAATAATCAAGAAATTCATTTAAATCATAAGAACAATAGAACCTAGATTATCTTGATTTTTTCTAGGTCCTCAATTGAATCTATTTATCACAATAATGTTCGATGTATAAATTACCCATGCTAGTGCAACAATTTATATCTAAGGAATTCAAGAGATCAAAATGATCTTATCATATATATTTTTTTTGGCAAAAGGAGACGGTACTCCCTAGATTTTATTAATAACGAAAAACAAAAGTACAAACATGGTGGCGGACATGACAACCTTAACCACCAGAAAAAACCTAGGGGGAGTTCTTACACAACCTGTAAGATCCTTAACAAAAAAAGGGGGGGTTCTAAAAAAAAAAGAAAATAAATCAATAAATAATAAAAATACCTACTGCCTAATATTAGGGTACGAAATTCTATCAAAGTAGAAAAGACTATGGCACTGCTTGGGGCAAGACTCCAAAGAACGAAACACAAAATCTGCTTGCTCAAAAGCCGAGATATTTGCAAGAAAATCTGCCACTTTATTACCTTCCCTGTAAACATGAGTTACCTTTATAGACACCTCCTCCATGAATCTGAGAATAGCTTGAACGAAGTACCAAATCTCCCAAGGAATATTTTATTTGCGAAGTAATATAAGAGCCAACACTTCAGAATCTACCTCGAGCCAAAGAGAATTATAACCCATTAACCTACCCGTCAAGAGCAGCCCTAGCTTCAGCAAACATGTTAGTAGCATTACCATAAAAATGACAAAAAGCAAAAATAAAAGACCCATCATGCTTACGCAAAATACCACCACCCGAAGCAATGCCCGAATTCACACGAGAAGCACCATCCGTATTAATTTTCACTTGCCCCATAGCAGGAGGAATCCAAGACACAAGCTTGACAGGAGCTATAGACGAAGCAGCCATAATAATATTAAAAAATAAAGCAATATTTACCTCCGAAGGAAGAACAGGAAAGGATAGCTTGTGAGCCCGAAGAATATCACTGATTTGGAACTGAATATTATTACGGACCTTTTCCCAACTAGGAGTTCCCTCATCAAATCGGCATTTATTTCTATGCTTCCAAAGCTCCCAACAGATAAAGCTCGGGAGAATATCTCCCAACCTAACACAGCCCGACTAAGCTTCGAATTTTTACAAGCATGCCAAGCAATCATCCTTTGCATGATAGTAGAACCCGAGATATGGAAACCAATCAAATTCCCAAAGAATCGCCACACATTAAAAGCAATATCACCATGTAAAAGAATGTGCTGCAAAGATTCAAGAGAAGGGTTAGCACAACAATGACAACGAGAAACAATAGGGATACCTTTTCGAGATATGTTGTCGTCAGTAGGGAGAGCAGCCTTTAGACATTTCCAAAGGAAGACCTACACCTTAAGAGGAATATACTTGTGCCAACACCAAGAAAAAACATTACTCCTAGTACGAGACACTCTACATTCACTCCAAGCCGAAGAGATAGAAAATCTGCCCGAAGGAGAAGGGGACCAAAATGGCTGATCACAATCTCCCTCAAGCCGAATACCATAGGATTGAAGCTCCAACAAACATTGCTGCCCAAAAGTATCTCAAATATAGTCTTCCCATAAAACACCATCTTCAAATAACGAAAACATCTGATCATGACGATTATCAAGGAGAGGAATATCATGAGGAAGCCACTTTTCTTGAACAGAAATATCACCACAACCCACACCCCAAGCAATACGGCTCTCCATCAAATTCTTAGCAGCAACCATACGCTTCCAAATGTGAGAACAGCCCAATCTAGAGATGGCATCCATAGGATGAGTATCACGACAATATTTGGTAGCAAGAAACTGTTCCCAGAGAGAATTAGACGTACGAAATCTCCACCAAAACTTCATAGAGAAAGCAACCTCCATCTCCTCAAATTTACGAAGGCCTAAACCCCCTTCTTCAATAGGCCAGAAAAATTTATTTCGAGAGACCCAATGACATTTTTCCTCCATCAGTGTTACTCCAAAAGAAGTTAGCAATAAGACGATTCATGGCATTAATAACACCCTTTGGAGGATCAAGTAAGGATATATAGTAAATGGAAATAGCTTGGAGACAAGATTTGATCAAAACAAGCTTAGCACCAGCCGAGAGTAATATACCTTGCCACGAATCAAGCTTATCCCGAAGCTTCTGCATAACCAGATCAAACAAAGATTGCACCTTCCTGCCATTAAAGAGGACACCCCAAATAAACAATAGGCAAATTCTTCTTCTGAAACCCCGTAATAAGAGAGATAGAATTATCATGCTCAGCCACATCCCGCCCAGTCAGAAAACAAGACTTAGAAATGCTAATGAGCTGCTCTGAAAAATGTTGATAAGATGCCAAAAACTCCATATGAAGCTCAAGAGAAGGAATACTTCCATTATAGAAGATAATAATATCATCAGCATAGGACAGATGTGAGATAATAGGAAAATTAAGATTACCCGTATGAAATGCCTCATGAGGATGAAGAAGATGGAGATTATTAAGACCCCGGCTTAAGACTTCAGCAACAATAATAAAAAGGCTAGGAGATATAGGATCCCCTTGACGAAGACCACGAGTAGAAACAAAATATCCATTTGCAGTACCATTAATTAGGACCAAAAACCAACAATAATTCAAGCATCTAAAGATCATGTCCAGCCATTCTTCTGCAAAGCCAAATCTCCTCATCACCTTAATCAAAGCAAACCAAGAAATTCTATCATACGCCTTAGCCATATCAAGCTTTAACGCAACATTAAACCCATACACATCTCTTGAGCAAGCAAAACATTTTCATGAATAAGACGACCCTTCACAAAGCCACTTTGCTGCGGAGAGATAATACGAGGAAGCACATTTTGCAGCAAAGAGCATAGAAGTTTGGTAATGATTTTATTAGAAAAATTACACAAACTAATAGGCCGAAGCTGCAAGAAAGAAGTAGGGGCTGCCACCTTAGGGATAGTAACAATAAGCGTACTAGTCCAACTTCGAGGAAGAAGGAACCCCGTAAAGAATTCAAGAACAGCATTAAAAAGATCCATGCAAATAATATCCCAACATTTATGATAAAACTCACCTGTGAAGCCATCCAAACCAGCTGCACTAGACCCACTCATGCTAAGAACAATGTCGTGAATCTCTTTAAGCGTAGGGGAGTAATAAGCATCTTATTATCCTCATTAGAGACCAACCGAGGAATCACATTCAGCAACTCATCTTGGGGATCCACATTATCATTATGATTGCCATTAAGTTGGTCCGAGTAGAATCTAATAGCCTCCTCTTGAATCAAATTATGATCCACAATCCAACTCCCATCACTATCTCAGATTTTATGAATATGTAATTTCTGCCTTCTTTTCTGCAATGGGAGCATTCCTTCTCTTGAGCTTCATATGGAGTTTTTGGAGTCTTATCAGCGCTTCTCTGGGCAGCTTGTTAGTATTTCTAAATCTTGTTTTCTGACGGGGCGGAATGTGGCTGAGCATGATAATGCTATCTCTCTTATTACGGGGTTCCAAAAGAAAAACTTGCCTTTTTTTTTTTTTGGCAAAAGGAGACGGTACTCCCTAGATTTTATTAAAAATAAAATTACAAACATGGTGGGGGACATGACAACCTTAACCACCAGGAAAAGAAACCTAGGGGGAGTTCTTACACAACCTATAAGATCCTCAACAACAAGGGGGGGGGAATCTAAAAACAAAAGAAAATACATCAATAAAAGAAAAAAACTACTTCCTAATATTAGAATATGAGATCCGATCAAAGTAGAGAAGGCTCTGACACGGCTTGGGGCAAGTCTCCAAAGAAGAAAACTGAAAATCCGCTTGCTCAGCTGTCGAGATATTTGCAAGAAAATCTGCCACTTTATTACCTTCCCTATATACATGAGATACCTGAACAGACGCTTCCTCCATAACTCTGAAAATGTCTTTAATGAAATACCAAATCTCCCAAGAGATATTGCATTTGTGAAGTAAAATGAGAGACAATACTTCAGAGTCCACCTCAAGCCAAATAGAATTGAAACCCAGTAACCTAGCTTGAGTAATTCCATCAAGAGCAGCCCTAGCTTCTGCAACCATGTTAGTAGCATTACCATAATAACGACAAAAAGCAAATATAAAAGACCCATCATGACGGCGCAAAATACCACCACCCGAGGCGATGCCCGGATTTCCACGAGAGGCACCATCCGTATTAACTTTCACTTGTCCCACAGAAGGAGGAGTCCAAGATACAAGTTTGACACGAGCAATAGACGGAGCAGCCATACTAATATTAAAGAATAAAGCAATATTTACCTCCGAGTGATGCACATGAAAGGATAAGTTGTGAGCCCGAAGGATTTCACTGATTTGGAACTGAATATTATTACGAACCTTTGCCCAACTAGGAGTAACATCATCAAACCTACATTTATTTATGTGCTTCCATAGCTTCCAGCAGATGATATTCGGAAGAATATCTCCCAACCAATTCACGGCCCGACTAAGCTTGGAATTTTTACAAGCATGCCAAGCAATCATCCTTTGCATGATAGTAGACCCCGAAATATGGAAGCCAATCAAATTCCCAAAGAAATTCCACACATGAAAAGCAATATCACCATGTAAAAGAATGTGCTGCAAGGATTCAAGAGAAGGGTTAGCACAACAATGACAACGAGAAACAATAGAGATACCTTTACGGGATATGTTGTCATCAATAGGGAGAGCAGCCTTTAGGCATTTCCACATGAAGATGGACACCTTGATAAGAATAAACTTATGCCAGCACCAAGCAAAAACCCTACTCCTAGTCCTGGACACCCGACATTCTCTCCAAGCCGAAGAGATGGAAAATTTTCCCGAAGAGGAGGGAGACCAAAATGGCAGATCACAATCACCATCAATCCGAATATCAAAAGCTTGAAGCTCCAACAAACATTGCTGACCAAAAGTATCCCGAATATAATCTTCCCGTAAAATACCATCCTCAAATAACGAAAAAATCTGATCATGGCGATCATCAAGGAGAGGGATATCATGAGGAAGCCACTTTTCTTGAATAGAAATCTCACCACAACCCACACCCCAAGCAATACGGCTCTCCACCAAATCCTTAGCCGCAACCATCCGCTTCCAAATATGAGAGCAGCCCAATCTAGAAATTGCATCCATAGGATGAGTATCACGGCAATATTTGGCCGCCAGAAACTGAGCCCAAAGAGAGTTAGACGTACGAAACCTCCACCAAAGCTTCATAGAAAAAGCAGTCGCCATCTCATCAAATTTACGGAGGCCTAAACCCCCTTCTTCTATAGGCCAGAAAAACTCATTTCGAGAAACCCAATGACACTTTTTTCCCCCATCAGAGCTACTCCAAAAGAAGTTAGCAATAAGGCGATTCATGGCATTAACAACACCCTTTGGAGGATCAAGTAAAGAGATATAGTAAATGGGAATAGCTTGGAGGCAGGACTTGATCAAAATAAGCTTAGCACCAGCCGAGAGTAATTTACCTTGCCACGAATCAAGCTTATCTCGAAGCTTCTGCATAACAGGATCGAATAAAGATTGAACCTTCCTACCGATATAAAGAGGGCAACCCAAATAAATAATAGGCGAATTTTTCTTTTGGAACCCCGTAATAAGAGAGATAGAATTATCATGATCAGCCACATCCCGACCCGTCAGAAAGCAAGATTTAGATATGCTAATGAGCTGCCCTGAGAAATGTTGATAGGACACTAAGAACTCCATATGACGCTCAAGAGAAGGGATACTACCATTACAGAAGATAATGATATCATCAGCATAGGACAAATGAGAGATGATAGGAACATTAAGGTTGCCCGTATGAAAGGCCACATGAGGGTGAAGGAGATGGAGATTGTTAAGACCCTGGCTTAAAACTTCAGCAGCAATAATAAAAAGGCTAGGAGATATAGGATCCCCTTGGCGAAGGCCCCGAGTAGAAACAAAATAGCCATTAGCAGTACCATTAATAAGAACCGAGAACCAACAATAATTGATGCATCTAAAAATCATGTCTAGCCATTCTTCAGCAAAGCCAAATCTCCTCATCACCTTAATCAATGCAAACTATGAAAGTCTGTCATACGCCTTAGCCATATCAAGCTTTAACGCAACTTAGACCCATGCACCTTCTTCTTAAGAGACTGAAAGAGCTCTTGAGCAAGCAAAACATTTTCATGAATCAGCCGACCCTTCACAAAGCCACTTTGCTGAGGGGATATAATCGAGGGAGCACAGATTGCAGCCGAGAACATAAAAGTTTGGTAATGATTTTATTGGAAAAATTACACAAACTAATAGGCCGAAGCTGCGAGAAGGAAGTAGGGACTGCCACCTTAGGAATAGTAACAATAAGCGTACTAGTCCAGCTCCGAGGAAGAAGAAACCCTGAGAAGAACTCAAGGACAGCATTATAAAGATCCATGCAAATAATATCCCAACATTTGTGATAGAACTCACCCGTAAAACCGTCCGGACCAGCAGCACTAGTCCCCCTCATACTAAGGACGATATCATGAAGCTCTTTAAGCGTAGGGGGATTAATAAGCATCTTATTTTCCTCATTGGAAATTAATCGAGGAATCACATTCAGCAGCTCATCAGGGGGTTCCACATATTCATCAGAATTTCCATTAAGCTGGTCCAAATAGAAATGAATAGCCTCCTCCTGAATCAGACCTTGATCCACAATCCAATTCCCGTCACTATCCCGGATTTTATGAATATATAATTTATGTCTTCTTTTTTTCACATAAGCATGAAAGAATCTAGTATTATTATCACTATCCTTAACCCAGGCTAAGTTAGCTTTTTGCATCCAGAACTCCTCTTCAATCTTAAGATGATAGAAGAGGTTAGCCTGTGTAAGATGAAGGGCAGACCTATTATCATCACTAGAATCTTGTTCAAAAAAAAGCTCTTTAGCATAAACTTCATCTTCAACATTTTTCACAAGCTGGTCAACTCTCCCAAACGTAGAACGCTTCCAAAGTTGAATGTCATGCTTGATTTTTTTTTTTGGCGAAAGGAGGGCGGTACCTCCCTAGATTTTATTAATAAAGGAAAAACAGTACAAACATGGTGGGGGACATGACAACCTCAACCACCAAAAAAAGAAAGCTTAGGGGGGAGTCCTTACACATGACGTAAGGTCCTCTACAAGAAAGGGAGGGAAATCTAGAGTACACAGAAAACAAATAAAATAGAAATCTAGCCATAAACTAATGTAACCGAATGTGAGGAATCTTAGTCTTGTCTGAAGCAAGCAAGCCTTTGCAATAAGGGGGAAGATTGGAAAGCAGAGAAACTTGAGAACTGAACCCTCTATCAGCAGCCATATTAGCCAAAAAATCAGCCACACTCTTTCCTTCTCTAAGGATATGAGTAACCTGGATCTCCATAAGAGCCATAAGGCGATGTATATGATCGATAATGTACCATATAGACCAAGGAATGTGATACTCCCGCAAAATAATCTTCAATAAAACTTGAGAATCAACCTCTAACCAAACGTTTTGATACCCAAGAGACTGAGCTAAAAGAAGACCATCCCTTGCAACTAAAGCTTCGGATTCCATGTTTGAGGCGATTAAGCTTCTTACTAAACTTGACCAACGGCCTACCAAAAATTCTACCATCCCACGAAGAGCGAACCAAAGAAATGAAAGAGTCATGACGAGTCCAAACATTGAGAAATCTGAAAACACCCTTACGAACTTCATCAACTAAATGAATGTTAATAGCCAACGGAGCATGATCGGAGCAAGTTCTATTAAGATGATCGATAGAAGTTTGGACGAAACAACGCAGCCATTTATCATTATACAGGGCACGATCAAGCCTTTGAAGAATAGTGGCACGCTGCGATCTCTTATTCTACCAAGTGAAGATATGACCTCTATAACCGCCATCTAAAAACTTGCCTATTGTTTATTTGGGTTGTCCTCTTTATATCGGTAGGAAAGTGCAATCTTTGTTTAATCCTGTCATGCAGAAGCTTCGGGATAAGCTTGATTCGTAGCAAGGAAAATTACTTTCGGCTGGTGCTAAGCTTGTTTTGATAAAGTCCTGCCTCCAAGCTATTCCCATGTATTATATCTCCTTACTTGACCTCCGAAGTGTGTTGTTAATGCTATGTACCGCCTTATTGCTAACTTCTTTTGGAGTAGCTCTGACGGGGGAAATAAGTGTCATTGGGTTTCCCGGAATGATTTTTTCTGGCCTATTGAGGAAGGGGGTTTAGGGCTCCGCAAATTTGAGGAAATGGCGACAGCCTTTTCTATGAAGCTTTGGCGGAGGTTTCGTACGACTAACTCTCTGTGGGTTCAGTTTCTTGCGGCCAAATATTGTCATGGTTCTCATCCTATGGATGCCATCTCTAGGCTGGGTTGCTCCCATATTTGGAAGCATTTGGTGGCTGCTAAAGATTTGGTGGAGTGCCGTATTGCTTGGGGTGTGAGTTGCGAAGATATTTCTATTCAAGAAAAGTGGCTTCCTCATGATATTCATCTCCTTGATAATCGTCATGATCAGATTTTTTTCGTTATTTGAGGGTGGTGATTTAAGGGAAGACTATATCCGCGATACTTTTGGGCAGCAATGTTTGTTGGAGCTTCAATCCTATATTATTCGGCTTGATGGAGACCGTGATCATCCTTTTTGGTCTCCCTCATCTTCGAGCAGATTTTCCATTTCTTCGGCTTGGAGGGAGTGTAGGATGTCCCGTACTTGGAGTATGGTCTTTGCTTGGTGCTGGAATAAGCACATTCCTCTTAAGGTGTCCATCTTCATGTGGAAATGCCTTAAGGCTGCTCTCCCTACTGATGACAACATATCCCGTAGAGGTATCTCTATAGTCTCTCGCTGTCATTGTTGTGTTAAGCCTTCTCTTGAATCCTTGCAGCACATCCTTCTTCATGGTGATATTGCCTTTCATGTGTGGAATTTCTTTGGGAATTTGATTGGTTTCCAAGTCTCAGGTTCTACTATCATGCAAAGGATGATTGCTTGGCATTCTAGTAAAAATTCCAAGCTTAGTCGGGTTGTGTTATGGTTGGGAGATATTCTTCCGACTTTCATTTGCTGGGAGCTTTGGAAGCACAGGAATAAATGCAGGTTTGATGATGGGACTCCTAGTTGGGAAAAGGTTTGTAATAATATTCAATTTCAAATCAGTGATATCCTTCGTGCCCACAGCTTATCCTTTCATGTTCTTCCTTCGGAGGTAAATATTGCTCTATTTTTTAATATTATTATGGCTACCCCGAATATTGTTCGAGTCAAGCTTGTGTCTTGGTCCCCTCCTTCTATGGGACAAGTGAAAATTAATACTGATAGAGCTTCTCGTGGTAATCTGGGCATTGCTTCGGGTGGTGGTATTTTGCGTCAGAGTGATGGGTCTTTTATTTATGCTTTTTCTCATTTTTATGGTAATGCTACTAACATGGTTGCTGAAGCCAGGGCTGCTCTTGATGGTATTACTCAAGCTAGGTTAATGGGTTTTAATTCTCTTTGGCTTGAGGTGGATTCTGAAATCTTGTCTCGCATCTTAGTTCGCAAATGCAATATCCCTTGGGAGATTTGGTATTTCATTCAAGCCATTTACAGATTCATGGACGAAGTCTCTATTCAGGTAACTCATGTATACAGGGAAGGAAATAAAGTGGCAGATTTTCTTGCAAATATCTCGGCAGATGAGCAAGCGGATTTTCAGTTTCATTCGTTAGAGTCTTGCCCCAAGCTGTGCCATAGCCTTCTCTACTTTGATCGCATTTCGTATCCTAATATTAGGCAGTAGGTTCCTTTTATTTTTTTTGATGTATTTTCCTTTTATTTTTAGATTCCCCGCCCCCTTTTTGTTGAGGATCTTACAGGTTGTGTAAGAACTCCCCCTAGGTTTTTTCCTCTGGTGGTTAAGGTTGTCATGTCCCCCACCATGTTTGTATTTTTATTTTTCTTTATTAATAAAATCTAGGGAGTACCGTCTCCTTTTGCCAAAAAAAAAAAAAAAACGAGTATTATTGTCCCCATTTTAACCCAAGCTAAGTTAGCTTTTTGCATCCAGAATTCTTCTTCAATCATAAGGCGGTAGGAAAGATTAGCTTGAGCAAGAAGAAGGGAAGCCCTATTCTCATCGCTAGGATCTTGCTCAAATAAAAGCTCTTTACCACAAACTTCATCTTCGGCATTTTTCACAAGTAGATCAACTCTCCCAAACGTTGTACGATTCTAGAGTTGTAAATCACGTTTGAGGCGAGTAAGCTTTTTAGCAAACTTAACCAACGGTCTTCCAAAGATTCTACCATCCCAAGAATAGCCAAAGGAGCATGATCAGAACAAGTCCTATTAAGATGATCAATAGTAGTTTGAGCCAAGCAACGCAGCCATTTATCATTATACAGAGCACGGCCAGCCTTTGAAGAATAGTTGCACGCTTCGTTCTCTTGTTCCACCACGTGAAAATATGGCATGTATACCCACCATCAATAAGATTAGAAAGTTGAATCATATCCCCACAAACTCAGAAACCCTCGAATCCACCACCGGCTTGCCCCCAAGCTTCTCAAATTGATCAACAACAGAATTAAAATCCCCAATAATTAACCAAGCATCATCCGTGTTACTCACATCAATTATATAAACCCATAAATCCGTGTAACTTTGTTTGAAAATTCTTTGCCTAGAGTTAATTATATCCAAGAGCATTTTGGCAGCCATTTAGCTTCTTTGATCAACTCTCAGCATGTAGTTCTTACGGGTCATGAAGATGTTCTTATTTGGCGACCTTCGGCCTCGGGTAAATTCTCTATAAATTCTGCGTGGCATGAATGTAGACAATCTATTCCTAAAAGGCAGGTTTTCTCTTACCATTGGCGCAAGCATCTTCCAGCTAAAATGTCAATTTTGTTATGGAGGGCTTTACATAGCGGCCTGCCTACGGAAGATGCCATTCAAAGGCGTGGTATTCAGCTTTCCTCGAAATGCTCGTGTTGTATCTCTCCTCATATTGAAAACATTGATAATTTATTTGTCCATGGTGAGTTGGCTCAGCAAGTTTGGACCTCTTTTAGTCATCTTATTGGCATTAATTATCGCCCGGGCAACCTTCGCCAACTCCTTTGTTCTTGGTGGTTTGAGTATCCTAAAACAGCTAGCTTGTTTATTAAGTGGCTCTCTTCCATTCTTCCCGGAATCATATGCTGGAATATTTGGGGTCAAAGAAATAAATGGGTCTTTGAAGGAGTGAAACCAAATTTGCACTCTATTATAAAGGCAATAGTTGATCAAGTTTCAAATACTCTTGATGCGTTCAAGCTTCAGTTTGCTTATTCTCAATTTGATGATCATGTCCGCTCCATTTTTAAGCTTCAGCAGCCTCCCTGCCGTCCACCTAGCTTGCGCATGGTTTTTTGGAAAAAGCCTTCTAATGGTTATTTGAAGTTAAATACAGATGGAGTTTCAAGGGGAAATCCTGGGGTTCGGGTGGGGGTATTTTTAGAGACTCTCGAGGAAATTTTCTATATGCCTATGGCAATTTCTATGGTATGTGCACAAATATGTGGTCAGAGGCTATGGCTGCCCTTGATGGTCTTCTTCTTGCAAATGAGTTTGGCGTTTCTCACATTTGGCTTGAAGTTGACTCTGAAGTTTTAATGAAGATCATAACCAAGGTCTTTCATATACCGTGGGAAATCAGATACCTCATTCAGAGAATTCATTACCTCATGCGGTTCATTGATGTCTGAGTTTCTCATATTCTTCGAGAAGGCAATAGGGTTGCAGATGGTTTGGCTAATGCGGCAGCGGACTCGAAGTCCAATCTGAATTTCTACTCTTTTTCGGAGCTTCCAGATGGGTGCAAAGGAGCATTTAAACTTGATAAGGCTGGTATTCCTTCTATTCGCATCTAGGCTTATGGTTCAGATAGTTTGTCTAGGGTTTTTGGTTCCCCCTGTCCCCTATTTTTGTAAGGGCCATTCCGTTTGGACTTGGACCCCTCCCCTTAGTTTCCTTATTTTTTATGTTGGCTTCAAGCCTCATGTAATCTCCTTTCCGGTGGTTGAGGTTGTCATGTCTCCCACCTTGTTTGTAATTTTCTTTTTAATTAATAAAATTTAGGGAGTTCCGTCTCCTTTTGCCAAAAAAAAAAAAGCCCGAACAGTAATAACTTGGTCATCTTGAAAAAGCACATCACAAGATATACCATGCTTCCAAAAACCCAAATATTCCCCTTATCATTAGCAACTCCTCCAAGACAACGAATTTTCCGAACATAAGATGGAAGCAACAAGGAATCCACCTTAGGCTTATAAATACCACAAATAAAGACATCATTTAACCTTAATAACCTCTTTACCCGATGAACCGAGGCTGCATTACCAATACCCCGGATATTCCAACTTAGAACCCCAACCATTAAAACAATTTTGATATAAAAAAAAGAGAGGGCTTTTAAGCCAAAGAAGCATTGGAATTCTCATTTTCCAGGATATTCCCATCAAATAAAGCATCCCTACCTTCATTAAAAACCTCTTGGATATCAAAATCTGAAGTAACTCGAGGACCACGAGGAGATAAGTGAAGGTTATCAATCACCACATTACCAGGCCATTTACGGATAGTAGTATCTACCACTTCCAATTCAGAATCAGATTCACACTTCCCATCTTCCAAATTAATGTAGCCATCCACATTTTCCATAGAGGGGACTAAATTAGGATTAGGTTTAACAACCTCATTAACACCATATTCATAATGTTCATTCTCTTCTTCAAGATCAATATCCCCATAGAAGCATCCCTTTCCATATCATTAGTTGTTTTTAAAGAATTAGGGGAGACAAAAGGGGCACCTTGCTTTGGAAGAAAACTAAAACCATTAGTAACAAGGTTAGAAACAAAAAATTTTGAAGCAAGAGGGGATGGGGGTTTATGAACCATAGATGAAGTACCATCAACATTTTTTGAATAATATATATATATATATTTTTGGCAAAAGGAGACGGTACTCCCTAGATTTTATTAATAACGAAAAATAAAATTACAAACATGGTGGGAGACATGACAACCTTAACCACCGGAAAAAACCTAGGGGGAATTCTTACACAACCTGTAAGATCCTCAACAAAAGGGGGGGGTCTAAAAACAAAAGAAAATACATTAAAAATGATTAAAAAAACCTACTGCCTAATATTAGGGTACGCAATCCGATCAAAGTAGAGAAGACTCTGGCACGGCTTGGGGCAAGACTCCAAAGATCGAAACTCAAAATCCGCTTGCTCAGAAGCCGAGATATTAGCAAGAAAATCTGTCACTTTATTACCTTCCCTGTAAACATGAGTTACCTTTATAGACACCTCCTCCATGGATCTGAAAATGGCTTGAACGAAGTACCAAATCTCCCAAGGAATATTGTATTTTCGAAGAAGAATAAGAGACAAAACTTCGGAATCTACCTCGAGCCAAAGCAAATTATAACCCATTAACTTAGCTTGAGTAATCCCATCAAGAGCAGCCCTAGCTTCAGCAACCATGTTAGTAGCATTACCATAAAATCGACAAAAAGCAAAAATAAAAGACCCATCATGCTTACGCAAAATACCACCACCCGAAGCAATGCCCGGATTTCCACGAGAAGCTCCATCCTTTCCCACAGAAGGAGAAATCCAAGACACAAGCTTGATATGAGCAATAGACATAGCAGCCATAATAATATTAAAAAATAAAGTAATATTTACCTCCGTAGGAAGAACATGAAAGGATAACTTATGAGCCCGAAGAATATCACTGATTTGAAACTGAATATTATTACGGACCTTTTCCCAACTAGGAGTTCCCTCATCAAACCGGCATTTGTTTCTGTGCTTCCAAAGCTCCCAACAGATAAAACTCGGAAGAATATCTCCCAACCATAAAACAGCCCGACTAAGCTTCGAATTTTTTGAATAATTATGAGTAAGATGCGTACCTTCCAAGTTGGGTTTCGAAACCATATTAGACGTACCTTGCACATCGTTCACGTAATTTTTACCTTTAGAGCCCGAGACATTTTCTTTTTGGATACCACCACTTTCTTGTTGTTGAGAAGTAATTTTGCCATTGACACCTTCATTAGCCTTGTGTTTTGCAACGTATATCTGCGCTTTTTTGGGCAGGCCCGAGTTCTTATCTTTATTGCTATTACCCTCATTACCAACATTACTAGTGGTTTTTTCCCCAAGACATCTTTGTTCTTCTCCTCATTCTTAGAATCCGAAGGATTTTCCCCAACAACCTTAAAATTCGCATCAGCTCTATCATTAACCACTTCATACTTGGGATGAAGATAAAAACACTTAGAAACATCATGACCCAACTTGTAGCAATGTTTACAATATTGGGGAAGATTATCAAATTCCAGTTTTTGAAAAAAGCTCAAAAAATCATCACCACAATCTATAAAAACCCTAGAAGGTAGCTTCTTAAGCAAGTCAACTTGAACAAGAACCTTAGCAACACTAGGCCGAGACAAATCAGCCATTGGCTTATCAATAGCAAGAGGCTCCCCAAAAATCTTGGCAATGGAGTACAAACAAACTTTATTGAACATATGAATTGGCAACCCAGGAAGACCAACCCACACAGGAACGAAAGAAGACTTCTTCTCCGGATGCCAAGAAGGAGACCAATGAAAAACACGCATGGGAAATCTGCCTAAATACCATTGTTCTTTCACCCACAACCGATTAAAGTCCCCCTCATGGATTAGACGAATTAGAATGTGCATGGTATCAACATGACCCAAAGAAAAATATGCTTTCAATCCAAACTTTAAAAAATATTGCCTAGTAATCTCCATATTCGGCCTACCATGAGAAAACTTAACAACAAGTGTGAATTTAAAAGGTTGATCCAACGATTGTATCATCTCCTTAGAAAACTTTAGAGCCGGTTCTCCTTTATGCAACGACATTGGCACCAGATTCATAGGAGGAGGCGGATTGACTAAGGAAGAATCCTTAAACAAGGAGGAAAAGGATTTGGATTTTGAAGGAGATTGAGGCGGCTGTTGAGAAGAATTCATATTAGGATTAGGAAAAGGAAAAGGAAAAGGAGGCGCATTACCATGTCCGCAAGATGTCCCTAGGTCATTGTTAACAGCCACATTAGAACCAGCCGTGATCGAAGATGGATTGGAGGGAGGAACCGTGTTCATACCAGCCATGAGGCCGCCAGAAGCAGCCATAAAGGCTAACCCTAATTAGGGTTTCGAGCAAGAATATTGAGAGAAACCAATTTTAGTGCATGTGTGTGTTAGGAGGTAGCAACCCAAGAAAGAAAAGTAAGAATATTGAGATGAAAGAGAATGAGATTGGAATGGAATAATTAAAACCTTATAATAAAGATCCAATAGTTATTACCCAATCCACATATCAAGAAGTTTAGCTACGACGAGCCATAAAAGGGAAAATAAAGAATAATGGTAAGAACATAAAACATTGATCTTCAATCCTTGAAATCCTTATTGAAACAAATAATAAAATCTAGGATCCTCTAAAATATGGTTGTAGGTGTTATATTTATACTTGGTAGAGAAGGGAGGGTCGAAATTAGGAAACGAGGGCCAAAACCGAATCGAAAAATGAAAATTGACTGCGGCTGTGACGGGGCCTTGAATGCGTGCTCGCCCGAAAAAATTTGGGTTTTCGGTTTAAAATGAAAAAAGAAAGGAGTCGCCACGCCATGCTTTTGGAGGTGCACTTTGAAAAACCTTTTGAAAGAGAAGGGTCCGGGGGGTCAGGTTACGTGTTGGGAAGAACCGAGAGTTCACCCAACATGCCTCGTCCGTAGACGAGTCTTTCTTATTTAGACATCCAAATAATTCAAAAAAATGTGCAAATGATGATAATAGGCAAGTGCAATAAACATGAATTTTATTGAATAGGTAAGATCATTACAACTTGTAGACCAATTGTCTGGGAGGCCACATCCCTTTACAGCAAAGAGAACAGATTACAAAGGAAATCAAGTCTTCTGCAAAGGACCATCTATGTCGCGTGACACAGGACTCATCATGTCCAAATGTGTCGCGTGACACCAATAGTCACCTTGCAGAGACTCACAACAAACAGATTACAGAAATCTCTAAATGAACACAAAACACAATTACAAACCAGATCTGAGCATTAAACATCATGAACATACAACTAAATGCTAAGATAACCAACTAAATCAACTTACAACTGAAGGAGGGTCCCTGCAGATGGTCACGATATGTCGCGTGACACAGGACTCCTCATGTCCAAGTGTGTCGCGTGACACAGGTTTACCATCTGCAGGTACCTTACAAACTGAGAAACAGATCTAACAGATACACAATCAAATCAAACAATTATACCAGATTCAACCAGAATAGCATGGAATAGATACGAATCAATCAAAGGAGTGTGGATATGGGAGATCCACACTCCCTTGACATCCAAATTGCAATAATAGATAGATCACATCATGAATATGCAATTGGACTCAAGCAAACACGAATTAAATAGAGAGATTGCAGTTGCCACTTGATAATCTGAGGCAGATGGAGCCTGATTATCAAGTGGAGAAGAAGGAAGAACAACTAGACAAATAGATGAGAGAGAGAGAGAGAGAGAGGGAGAGATGTGTTACCCTTGTAGTCCTCAACTTCTACACCAAGTTAGGTGTAGGAGCCTTCGATTCAGCTTCTGAAAAGGAGATCCAAACACGAACTGAGATCTGGATTGGGAGATTCAAGGTGCTTGAGGAAGTAGGAGGGTAATTGGGTTGAAGGTGTGTGAAAGGTAAGGGAATTGGAGGGGAATTGGGTAGTTTTTGTGAGGGAGGAGGAGAGAGAGAGGTTCTGGGGCAATTTGTGCAGAGTGACGTTAAGGGGCTGAAATTGGGATCCAAAACTGAGAGGGGTAGGGTCTTATTTATAGCTGCAGTTCATGGTAACCTTATGTCGCACGGCATTACGTAACCACTTTCCATGCTTCGACTTGTCGCGTGACACAAGGTGACCATAACCGTTTTTGGCGCCAAATCTGATTCTGGAACCTTCTTGGATAATACCTGAAAAGTCCAAAACAGATTTATTCCTTTTAGGTCCCTTGGCATGAGCAAAGTACAAAAAAGTACTTCCTTCGCGAGAAACTTATGAAATGTTTCCGGAAGTCTCGGGATGGACCGGGAATTTACCAAAACGCCCCTAAATGCAATTTTATCATATTAAAATGCATTTGGAAAGGTCACGAATTGGATTGGCGTACTTACAGAGCCCCTCGGCAACGTCACTTTTGGAAAAAAGTGAGGTTATCGATAAAATAAGACCCAATCCCAATGAGCGCCTGGGGATAAGGCGAAGGGCTAGAAGGTGATCTGGGGAATCGGATGGCTGGACCTTTTGAGAAAGGATTCCTACATATCCCGGGGAGGGAATCAAGCCAAATTGTAATTCGAAAGTGACTATGTGGTTGTCAACCGCGAGCATGACTGTGCGGTTGTCACCCAAGATCTGACTGTGCGGTTGTCACCCAACATCTGACTATGCGGTTGTCACCCAATATCTGACTGTGCGGTTGTCACCCAACATCTGACTGTGCTGTTGTCACCCAACATCTGACTGTGCGGTTGTCACCCAATCAATATCTGACTGTGCGGTTGTCACCCAACATCTGACTGTGTAGTTGTCACCCAATATCTGACTGTGCGGTTGTCACCCAACATCTGACTGTGCGGTTGTCACCCAATATCTGACTGTGCGGTTGTCACCCAAGATCTGACTGTGCAGTTGTCACCCAACATCTGACTGTGCGATTTTCACCCAACATCTGACTGTGAGGTTGTCACCCAACATCTGACTGTGCGGTTGTCACCCAATATCTGACTGTGCGGTCGTCACCCAATATCTGACTGTGCGGTTGTCACCCAATATCTGACTGAGAGATCTGTAGTTGCCGAAGGTATTGATGCTATTGTTTATGCTGCTGGGGATCGATGTAGCTGCCGGAGGGTCCTATGCTACTAACTGCTGTTGACGGTTGCCAGGTGCGGGGCGGTCTTTTGTCGACTGTTGGCTTTGGTATCTGGGACCTTCCTTGCTATGACGGGAACTTTTCTTGCTGGGGATCGGATTCTTATTGGTGCTTTGGCGGCGGGGCCCATCTTTGTTGACGATTGACTTCTGTGACCCGAGCTTTGTTTGGTAAGCCGGGGACTTTGCTTGCTGGGAAGCGAACTCTTATTGGTGGTTGATTTTTGTGTCCCGAGCATTGCTTGGTAAGCCGGGGACTTTGCTTGCTGGGCAGCGAACTCTTATTTACGCTTTGGCGGAGGGGCCATTGATCTTGGTGCGCACTGCTGGGGAGACTCAAATAGACACAAATTATTTGTCTCGGCTTTGCTTTGAGGGATAATATTTGAGATTTGCTCAGTTAATTGTTGTACCTGCGGGAGAAAACAACACTCAAAGCACTACATCTAACTATGCTATTTTGTTAGCAAAGGTTAAACTATGTTAGCTTGTTTACATGAGTCTGTTCGTTCTGGGAACGAGGGGAAAGGAGTACGATTTATTGTATTGACAGGTCGGCTTTGCCGGGTTTGTACATAAGTTTCTGGAACTGTTTTGAGTAATTGTGTATAGTGATACATTTAGTGGGGGAATCCTCTCCCGTGCAGTAACATGAGGGTGCGGGGTGTATTGCAGCGACGACGAGCTAGAGAGTGCCACAGAAAAACCACTTGCAAGACCCTGATGTTTCCTGATGCAGACCAAGTGTGTCGCCCGGCATGATGTGTCTGTTTGTCAAGATATGTCGCACGACTGGACGAAGCTCATAACAGGGCCCTTTTAAAATCAATTTCGGCCTCATTTGCAGGCATTGCTCTTTCAGCAGGAGGACACCAGTAGCCCCAACTTGACAGACAGGCGATTTTTGCAACAAAGGTTGGAACTTTCAATCACCATGGAGCATTATAACAAGGAAATAGCTTCTCGGGAACATCAATTTCGCCAGGACTTTGTCGGAGTTTCACAATTTCACCAAAAGCATCATGGGAAAATCATTGACAAGTGATATGGTATGCCGTGTCTCTGGCCTTTGAAGAACTGGAGGGTTGATTGGGACTTGCTCCGGGCAGCTTCCTGTTTCTGGGACTCGGAGAGGCATGTGTTTACTTTATCATACAATGATCTGACGCCAACCATGGAGGATTTCAGAGCATTGACAGGCTTGGGTGAGGCGGAAACTGTAGCATTCCCTCGAGACAGACGGCCGGTTGTGGAGCAGTTATCGGACTTCCTGTGCCTGCCAGTAGATCAGGTGGCACCTATGATTCTGAATGGTGAACTTGTAGACTTAACCCGGATGGCTCGGCTGCGATCTTCCAGTCCGGCGCTGTTTGATCTTTCTACCTCTCTGGACATGTATGTATTGTTTACCCTGTCAGCCTACTACTTCTGTGGACATGTCGGAGTCTGCTCAGGTGCGCTGCTGGAGGTTGTCAGACAGCTTAGGGGTGACCGAGGTGTGGATCTTCATCAAATTCGGCCTGGCCAAGGGGAAATGGACATTGTACCGCTGCTATTAGCTGAGACTTACCATGGCCTTGATAGACTGGCCGGAGGATCTGATTTCATGGGCGCGGGCAGCCCCACTTTGCTGTCTTTATGGCTTTCTGAGAGACTACGCTTGATTGGGCCATTACCAGAGGGTCAGACAGCGATGCCTTGGGTGACTAGACAACGCAGGTTACTGAGGGACGCGGCCGCTGATAGTTGGCAGGTGAGGTTGACGCGGTACGGGACTGTTGATCTGAACTTCTGGATTCCGGCGTGGGGATTACAGACCATGAGAGACATTCAGGATGGGTCGGTGGTAGTCAGACTGCCAGGGTTGCATGTGTCTTCATTCTGTGTACCATCACTGGTTAGCAGGCAATATCGGTACCCTCAGCAAATTATCCGGGCTTTGAGAGAGAGGCTGACGACTGATGCTATTCCGATGGTCATGATCGAGCCCCAGACTATGCAATTCTTCAGCAGATCCTTCTTGGAGGGTTTTCTTCCCACACGGACGCTCCTTCGTCAGGCCAGAGGGTTTACATTCTTGACCACGGAGTATCTGATTTGGTATGAAGAGCAACAGGGTCCCGTGCAGCTGGCGATAGAGGCTCGCCGTCGGGAATACTTAGGAGCAGACTACCCATCCAGCCGGTCTTTCCGAGATATAGAGGCCCAAGGGAATCCAGATAATGTTACCGGCGATGTTGCTGAGGACTATCGGAGGCGAGAGATCCGGAGAGCTGCTCTGAGGGATGATCCAGAGGTGATGGCTCGCAGAGAGGCCTTGCGACAAGAGAGGGCTGCCAGGGCTGCTTTGAGGGAGACTGGTCTGATCGAACCACCGACACGCAATATACCAGAGCTGGGGCGAGCTCAAACCGACTTATTTGACATTCCTAGGCCAAGGACCTCCCGGGGACCAAGGAAAAGGAAAGACAGAGGTACGAGTTCGGGAGTGGGGACGAGCTTCTAGACATTTTTCTGAGAGATGGAAGACTCTTTATTTTTCTTTTGCTTGTACTTTGGGAGAGAAATTTATTTGTATGAAACTTGAGTATCCCTTGGTTACTTTAATGCAGACGAAGTAGATGTTGAAAATTTATTTCCTTTTATTCGCAGCAAGTTATTTGAGTCAAAAGCAGGCCGTGCTTGAACTCATCAAAAAGAATATTAACTTAAAATGAACCTTTGAAAAACCTTATATCTGTAATCAAAACACATTTTGGCAAGATATAAGATTTTGCAGCCATTTTTAGACCAAACCACGAGTGGTTGCCTACGTTTCCCTTTTACACAGAGAACTAAGGGGCTCAGGTCTCCGTAGTTCGACTCAATCAACTTTGTGTTTAAAGAAAGGAGAAGACAGAAGAGGGACATGGTGCAACCCTGTTTTTTACCTAGACCGCCCTTTTTTAGGATTTTCAGCCTAGCTGGGTATATTCTTTTAGCACCGGGTGCGTCCCTTATTTTCGCATGGACTGCCTTTTGAGAGGTTTTCAGTCTCATCTGGGAGAATTTTATTGCGTCTTTATTTTCATTTTTTTTATTATTATTTTTTATTATTTACAGAGGGGAAAAGACTTAATCACACATAGTACCGCCGTAACTTATCTCCGTTGACGGGGTGCAAAAATGGGTTACCATCCAGATCTGTCAGCTACATTGCTCCTCCGGAGAATATCTTCTTTACTAAAAATGGTCCGACCCAGACAGGTGCCCATTTACCCAATGCACTGTTCTGATTTGCGGGCTTCATTTTGAGAACCAGATCACCAACCTTGATGTCCCTGGGCTTCAATCTTTTATGAAGCGGGCTACCTTCTTAGCTGTGAGCACTTTGTAGGATGCGGCTTCCACCCACTTTGTGAAGTAATCTACCGCGACCAAAACAAATGAGTGTCCATTGCTCCCGGATGGAGTTATCTTCCCAATGACGTCAATTCCCCATGTTGCGAAGGGCCAGGGAGTTGTCATACAGTAGAGATCATGAGGAGGGATGTGGTTTAGATTGGAGAACAGCTGGCATTTGTCACAGGTCCGCACAAATTGAATATAATCAGTTTCCATAGTGATCCAGAAGTAGCCCAATCTGATAATGCTATACATAAGGGATCGAGCGTTCATATGGGGTCCGCAGGCGCCATTGTGAACATCTTCCATTACTCTTTGAGCCTTTTCTTTGCTGATACAGAGCAGGAGAGGGCAAACTTCTCTTTCCTTCTTTATCGACGGGGAAAGATGCTTCACCATGCTTGAGATATTGGAAAATTTGGTTGTACCACGGCTCATTGATGGTTTCGATCTCTATTTCACAGCAGTATGCAGGATTTTCTCGCCTACCGACCCTGAACGGTTTGATTGACTTTCCTTCTGGGATTTCTACCAAAGAGGCCAGAGTAGCTAGGGCATCGGCAAATCTGTTCTTGTCTCGCGGCAGGAATTGGAATGACACTTCCTTGAACTGGCCGACGAGCTCTGCAATGTAAGCGTGATACCTCTGGAGACACGGATCTGAGGTTTTCCATCTGTTGGCGGCTTGATTTATTATCAATTGGGAATCACCAAACACTTCCAACTCATCCACATGTCGCTCTAGGGCAGCCTCAAGACCAGCTATGCAAGCTTCATATTCGGCTGCATTGTTGGTAACCGAGAAGTTCAGCTTGATAGCTATGGGGGTATGCATGTCGTTCGGGTCTACCAGTACCATCCCGATGCCGTTACCTCTTTTGTTTGCTACGCCGTTGAAGAATAACTGCCACCGGTTGCCATTTTCTATAACAAGAATCCCTTCATCTGGAAACTGGAGATCTGGTCCTCGGGCTTCTGTACTGGGGGAATCAGCCAATTGATCTGCCAGAGCCTGTCCCTTGATTGATTTCCGGATCACATATTTGATATCAAACTCAGCTAAGAAGAAGGTCCATTTTGCCAATCTGGTGGAAATGTTGCCTCTATCACCTTGAAATAGGTATCTGATCGGGTCCATCTTGGAGACCAGGTGTACTGTGTGGGATAGCATATAGTGCTTCAGCTTTCCGACCACCCAAACCAGAGCTGTGCATGTCTTCTCGAGGGCAGAGTAATTCAACTCGCTACCTTGGAATTTACGACTGACAAAATATATGGCATTCTCGACCTTGGAGTCCTTCTTCTCTTGCGCTAGCATGGCCCCGATAGCTATGTCTGTGACCGTCAGATATAGAAGTAGAGGTTTGCTCCCGTGAGGTGGGCAGAGAATGGGAGGATTAACAAGGTAAGCTTTGATTCTCTCGAAAACTAGTTGACATTCCTCGTTCCAAACCACTTCCTGATTCTTCTTCAATAGCTTAAAGATTGGCTCACATATGGAGGTCAGCTGGTTGATGAATCGGCTAATGTATTGTAGACGGCCCATGAAACCTTTTACTTCGGAAACAGTTCTGGGCGGCTTCATTTCACCAATTGCTTTGACTTTTCTAGGATCTACTTCGATGCCTCGCTCTGTGACCATGTAGCCCAAAACTTTACCCTGGATAACCCCAAAAGTGCACTTGGCTGGATTTAGCCTCATTGAATGCTCCCGAAGTCTATTGAAGAACTTCCTTAAATCAGTGAAGTGCTGTTCATCTGACCCTTTCGAGTGAATAATCGTATCGTCCACATACACTTCAATATCCTTGTGGATCATGTCGTGAAACAGGGTGGTGACGGCCCTCTGGGAGGTAGCCCCGGCATTCTTCAACCCAAATGGCATCACAGTGTAACAATAAGTGCCCCAAGGAGTGGTGAATGCTGTCTTGTCTTGCTC
This sequence comes from Adenophora triphylla var. japonica, assembly GCA_022495995.1. NCBI lineage: Eukaryota > Viridiplantae > Streptophyta > Magnoliopsida > Asterales > Campanulaceae > Adenophora > Adenophora triphylla. Next base: position 654,332 of record JAFEMH010000677.1, read on the forward strand.
TTCCTCAGCCATTTTAATCTGGTTATAACCCGCAAAACCATCGACGAAGGATTTGACCTCATAGTTCGCAGTTGCATCTACCAGCATGTCGATGTTTGGCAAGGGGAAGTCATCTTTGGGACTAGCCTTGTTAAGATCTCGGAAGTCTACGCAAACCCGAACCTTTCCATTCGCTTTTGTGACCGTCACTATGTTTGCCAGCCAAGTCGGGTATTCGATCACCTTGATAAATCCCACCCGTAGGAGTTTCTCAATCTCTTCTTTGACTTGTAAGGACCACTCAGGCTTGATCCGCCTCAGTTTCTGCTTTATTGGCTTAATCTCTGGATCTAGGGGTATCCGGTGTTCTACGATAGATGCATCCAACCCGGGCATGTCTTTGTAGGACTAGGCAAAGACGTCTACGAACTCTTTAAGCAACTCGATCAGGGCAACCCGTTCATCTCCGGAGAAGAAGCTACCAATTTGCGTTTCTTTGGGTTCCTCGGCTGTTCCCAGGTTCACCGTTGTCAATACCTCATCGGCAGCTTGGGCCCGGCTTTCCTTTTGCTCATGAGCACACTTTGAATCATTTTCTAAAATTTGCTCATCTATTAATTCTGCATTATCTTCAATTGAATCTGGCTTAATTATTTTTAAATCTTGATGATTAATTTTAGTTAAGCGTTCAATTGTTAGATTGGCAATCACGGGATACTCAGAAAGATCGACCATTTTATTCATAGCGAAGGGAAAAACAGTGTCTACAACGCGACGACGGTCTTCCGTCGTGAGGACATCAGATCGATCGGAGGACTCGAATTCAATCACAAGGGACTCTGGGGACTGACTCAGGACACGGGGAACAAATTTAGACTCAGATGGACAAGGACGAGGCTTGAGCCCTAACTTTTTGATCATAGTCTCCCTGTCGGCAACCGGTCCTTGAAATGAAGTCCAGTTCTGTAGCGGCCTCTCTGCGATGGTCTTCAAACTATTCAGATCTGCAACTGGCCCCTTTTCAAACTCCAACATAGCCACCACCTCGTTATCAGAGGAAAAGTCAATCAAATCACTGAGATCACTAGCAACAACCATCCCTCCTGTAGGTACTTCTGCCAAATGTATGTCATCCTCAGGCTCTGACAGCCCCTGCTCCTTAAACAGATCTGCCAAATCACCATCAATGTCCACGGGATCAGCACCGCGGATCTTGCATATTGTGGGTTCGTCCAGAGCAAGCTTCTCGAACTGGTTCACATAATCAGGTCCCCAGAAATGGTAGCTGTTCTCGAATGTAGCGGTGACGCCTGGCCTTCTAGGCATACTCACAAGCATTTCCTTCACCGGGTTTTGACTGCTGGCGAACCTCCGGATTGTTCTCATCCTTTCCTCCATTTGGCTCAGCCTTGGTTCTGGACAAACGAACATTTCCCCATCTTCTTTGACAAATTGCTTGTTCAAAGACCAGCTGTACGGACGCATCTCAGGCCTCTTGTACCTCTTACCAGCAGCTGAGGTCATCCTTTCTTTAAAAGCTTTAGTCTTATCGTACGCTTTTTTTTCCCGTCACTATATACCCTTGGCCTCGCCTGTTCCTCTTGGCTTCTGGCATCACAAGCTGACATGGTCCCTGTTGACGCTTCCCTAGCCCCAGGCCCGGGATGTAACTCATGCCTCTCATCATTTTTAGCACATGAGGGATCTTGTCGGAGGAGGTTGTCAAATCTGTAGTGCAGACCTGCCCTTTAGGCTTCTCAATCGTAAAACCACTGAGCATCAAGTTCTCTTGGTCAAGTTTGATTTCCATCACTGGCATGGTATTAGCACTGGTCTCCCCAATAGTGATGCTATCCCCATAAATGGTCGTCAGAACTCCGTCTTGTACAAATTTCAAACACTGGTGGAGAGTGGACGCTACTGCTCCGATTTCGTGAATCCACGGTCTACCCAATAGCGCTGAGAATGTGACCGGAATGTCGATAACTTGGAATTCCACCATCATCTCTTTTCTCCCAAATAACAAATTCAGAGAGACTATCCCCAACACTTCCCTGGATGTCGAATCGTAGGCTTTTATGGTCTGGCTGGATGGTTTAAGGCTCTGTGCGTCAATATCTAGCATACTCATCATTTTGGCAGGAAGTACATTCATAGCTGACCCATTATCTACCAATACATGGGGAATCCGGCGCCCCTCCAGTGGCACCGTGATGTGTAGAGACTCATTATGCTTTGCACCATAAGCAGGCAGATCAAGATCCGTAAACGTAATGATGTTCCCATACTGCCCAGTTCCAATCAACTGACAGGCCTCGTCTGGAGTGGCGTTGACAGACACTTTGGTTTTGGACAGGGCCTCTTCCAGCTTTAGCTTGTGAGGGTAGGAGGATGTGAGCAGAGACCATAAGGAGATATCGGCTTGGGTTCTCTTCAGCTGTGTCAAGATCGAATCTTCGCGGCTTTCCTCACTTCCTGCTGATTTGTAGGAATCTTGAGAGGTCTGGGGATTCAAAACTGCAACTCCCTTGCCTTTTCCTGATGGATCAGCACTATCCATTCCCAACATTCTTCCAGATCGAGTCAACAAATTAACCTCTTGATGATCTTCAACCACAAAATTCTTGCTGGCCTCTTTGAGTTCTGCTAACGAAATCGGAATAGGACGAGTTCTGTATGGCCATGCCGCTTGTCTTATCTCATTTATGGATAATGGCGCCTCTACATTAGCCGATATCCTGAGTTCCTCCAGAGAGATTAGGGAATCTCTAGGAACCATGGAGGATATAGTGTTGACAACCAAACGCTCTTCATAATTGTCATAATCAGCAGTATTATTCAAATCATACAGATCGTCAAGATACGAAACATAGCAGAAATTATCTTTCATTTCATCAGAACAAGGGATTACATCAGTCACAATCTTATTACAATCATCACTAACATTTCCATCTACGGACTCCCCAAACTCTATTACATTAACAAAATAGTCTTGGCCAAAATCCATGAGATTCACGGTGTTGCTAGGCAGAGGGTTGCTGACGACATTAGGACGAGGGTACTTTTCAATCTTCTTTTCATCTACAAGCCCTTGAATAATCCTCTTGAGGGTGAAGCAAGTATTGGTGGTGTGTCCCGGGAACTGATGGAACCGACAATTCTTGCTTGTGTCAAGATTGGGATTGGGACTAGCAGGCCTGTAATTCTCCAGTGGCTTTATCATACCGGTCCTGAGCAATCCATTGTAGACCTCCTCTGTAGTCATACCCAAGTCATCAAACTTTCTTTGTTGCTTTGCTGGAATCTTCCACCATTAGAACCATTATTACCCCCTCCTTGCAGATTATTGACAATGTTGTCCTTAACTACTTCTCTTCCTTTCGGTGCTATGGCAGAGACTGGGTTTGGTGTTCGGTATCGGTATCCTCCACTCCCCATTAGGCATTTGCAGTCGGGGTTTGGTTAAACAGTCTGTTTTCACTTCTAGCTCCCATTCCAACCTTCTCTCGCAAATCTAGATACCAACCTTTTCCGATGGCTTCCCTGAGTACTGGCTTCACGCATGACAAGAAGATGTCTTTTTGGTCCTGAAGGGGAATTGGCTCTGATAGCTCATTAAGCTTAGCATTCCACCTCTTATAGAATTCTGTAATTGACTCGTCAGCCTTCTGGATGGTCCCCACTAAATCATCCCGGGTGGTACGCCACTCTAGATTGCCTCTATACTTTAACAAAAAGGTCTCCGTAATCTGGCTCCAGGTGGAGCGGCATTCTTGTTTCAGGGCCAAAAACCATGTGAGCGCTGGTCCTTTCAAAGTTAAATGAAAGTGGGATGCCATAAACTCGGGCGTGCAGCCCATCGCTCCCATTGTCATAACATAAGTATCCACATGAGTTTTCGGACAAGCAGTACCATCGAAGTCCATTTTCGGCATCTTGAATTTATGAGGCAAAGGCGTTACTTGGGCTGGGTCCACCACCTTGAGACCACTAGAACCTACAGTAAGTCTGTCGATTTGCTGTTGCATCTGCTTCAATAAGGCCGTTACTTTCGGAGTTAAACACGGAATCGAGGGATAGCCAGCCGCTTTGTTGAAGATGGCACTGGGAACTCAAGTAGATCTAATGGGCAGAGCGGCCGATGGGAGACCGAAGGTACTGGGGATACCAATATTACTATCCAACAAACTAACATAGCTGGGAATCCTGTTCCCGTACATATCATAGCCATTAAACTGCACACTGGGGTTCTGGGAACTGTACTGCGCTGACTAACCTCCGAATTGACCAAGAGTAGAAAATCCCGTACTGATGCATGGAGCTGAATACGGAGTGGAACCATATAGATGTTGGGTAAGGGGAGAACACACTGCAGGCTGAGGAAAACTGCCTTGGAGTTGAGACTGCAGATACCTCGGAACACTGTCTTGACAAATCTGATTCCCTGAATGCCGATACTGACCATTCTGTTGCAGATTAGACTGACCACACTGATAGCTATCGGGGTACACACTGAACTGGGTTTGGGAGTAACTGGCTTGGAACTGAGACCCGTACTGAACCTATGGCATCGGGACATTGGGAGCCGGAGAGGAAGTGAGATCGAAGAAGTTCGCTGGATGACCACCACTCTTGCTAAGACCTTTCTGAGCAACTTGATTATATGCTTGAGAGGAAGGGGGAGGAAACCTTCCTTGGGCATTCACAATCATTCCCGGAGATGGCATTTACTCGGGACGTGGGGCATAGCTCGTGGGAGGAGGCATAGCATTGTAACTGGGTGGAGCAGGCTGGGCAGGAGAAGCGGATCCAATCTCGTTATTGCCCTCTTCAGTAATTTCCTCATAAGAACCATCTTCTCTACGGAGCATTGCTATTCCCCAGGCCCTCATGGCTTCAACAAAGCGGTTATGAGCTTCTTCTTCTCGGATTTTGGCATTCTGAGCTAACAAGCGGGCCTCACGCTCCCTGGCCAAAGCGGCTTCCAAATTTATCCTCAACTCATCTGTAGACATATCGTTCAAGCTTGGTTGACTCAACGGACCCGAACCTCCAGCAGACTGAGCGGCAAACACATCTCCATTCCCAGCCATATTTGATTCTACACTGACTAAAGCTTCGGAAACTGCTTGAACTTCTTTGACAACCCGGACCAAACGAGCTCCCGGTACAGATGATCGACTCCAAATCGCCGTAGCTGCAGGGGTATATACGGGTTTATAAGGTAGGGAAAGAAGAGGAATACGGGAGAGGGAGAAGAAAAAGGAGAGAACAGACTCGCGCAACCAATTTATTTATCTTCAAGTATAAATCGGTGATTTAAATCCTAGGAACAGTTGGGAAAGGAGAAGCCTTTATTTACGCACACTACACCTTGGGGAAGCCTAGGAACGCAACGTTCAAATTACACTAATTGCTTTGCATTTGAAATTAATAATAAGTAATGATACCTAACCAAGACCTAACACGACGTGGGACGAACGAGTGATCCAAATTTCTAGGGAAATTTGGGCAGCATAACGGGTATTCTCGGGGAATTTTCAAGAAAAATCTGCCATGACCTCTCGTCGGTGCATGGTGACAATGCGGCATGATCTCTCGTTTAGGACATGCCACGGGAGTGACATGTCCTCACGTGAAACCATGTTGCATTGGCAACATGCCCACAAGGTACGAGGTTTTGGGGAAGGTAAAAGGACCTATTGGAAATTTCAAAAACAATTCATTTTGGTGTAATTAAAACGTTGTATCAAAAAACCAACCGTGGGTAAGGTTTAAGTGTGGTGCCACCTATAACGCACTAGGGTTTGACATTAGGCGCTCAAACGTAGGCGAATATTATCACCGTCCGTGATGCCGTCAATCGCACCCGAGGGTTCTAAATCTATGTGGTGTAGTGTGTGGATGACTATATTCTTTTATTCACAAAAAACCAAAATTTTCTATTTATTTATTTATTTATTAAAAAAAAAGAAAACACACACACTCTCACAGGGAAGAAAAAAAGGGAACAACAATCAACTGAGCAAACTTTTGATTCAAGGGACTGCCCTCAAACCAGAACCTGAAACCTGTCCAGTGACTATTCTTATCGCGTGACACAGAACAGCATGGACCAAAGCTGTCGCACGACCAGGATAGTCACTGAACCAGAACTCCTGCAAAACTGGGATTAGCCCCTGTCTCTCCTTGGCAAGGGATGAAGAAAGCCAAATATAGCAATAAACAAGAGTTGGTCTTATGAAAAACGCGTTTTTCCTGCCACTTAGGAAAAACGTGTTTTGTGTTTCCCGTTTATGCCAGTGCCTGTTTAACAAAGTGCCAGTGTGATAAAGTGCCAGTGCATGTGTAACAAAATGCCAGTGAAAAAAGTGTCAGTACCAATTTAACAAAGTGCCAGTGTAAACTGGCACCTTTCCCTTTGTTAAGCTGCACCGGCACTTTTACACGGACACTTTTATATACATGAACTGGCACTCTTAACACTGGCACTCTGTTACACTAACACTGGCACTTTGTTACACTAATATTTTTGCTGGCTCTCAAAAACACAAGCACTGACATTCAAAAAAACATGGACTAGCATTCAAAATCACCTACACTGGCACTCAAATACACATACACTGGCACTCAAAAAACACTGATAATCATTTTTGCTGACATTAAAAAAACATGAACTGGCATTCCAAAAAACATGTACTGGCAATCAAAATTACGTACACTGGCATTTTCAAAACAACAAAACGCAAAAGCACTGATTTGATTTGCACCACAGATTGTACTGGCATTTCACAATACATAAACTGGCATTTGAAAACTAGAGCACTGGCACTCCAAAAAACATACACTGGCATCTAATTAATTACCCAGTCCAAAACCTCAAAAACACATCCAAAACCACCAATTTCCACACCCTCGTCTCGTGTAAATATAATCCGCTTACTAGGAAAAGGTCGAGACTTGATAGGCAATTGGGTCGTTTTAATTTAATCCAAGCTTCAAGCGAGAGACGAGACTCGATCAATCAATCTTCAAATCACACCACCCTTTCTGGTGAATTTCTGTAATTCTCTTCCCAAATTGTGCTTGTTATTCCTGATTCTAGCTCTTGATTTGATTTACTTGATAGGCAATTGGGTCGTTTTAATTTAATCCAAGCTTCAACCGAGAGACGAGACTCGATCAATCAATCTTCAAATCACACCACCCTTTCTGGTGAATTTCTGTAATTCTCTTCCCAAATTGTGCTTTTTATTCCTGATTCTAGCTCTTGATTTGATTTGATTTTCCTCCGTGTTTTTGAATTTGGGGATGAACGAATTTGGGAATGAACGGGAGTTGGGCGCCGCGAGGCGGAAGAGTCGACGTGTTCTAAAAACACGTTTTTTGGTAAGCTTAACAAAAAACGCGTTTTTTACAAGTTTTTTGCAATAAACAAAGCCACAAGAAACAAACAAAAGGCATACAAGTTGTAAGATCTCATAAAATGCATGTATCGCACAAGATTATCAAGGATGCACATAAGATGAATACATTGGATGTCCAAGTGAACGAAAGCATGACCCTCTTAGTTTTGAAAAAATAGGTTTTCCAAAAAGTAGTCCCCAGCAGAGTCGCCACTGAATGCGCGCTCGCCCGAAAAAATTTGGGTTTTCGGTTTAAAATGAAAAAAGAAAGGAGTCGCCACGCCATGCTTTTGGAGGTGCACTTTGAAAAACCTTTTGAAAGAGAATGGGTCCGGGGTC